>CM036190.1:24375940-24715435 GCA_020631735.1 Saccharum officinarum | reverse complement strand
AGTTTGGCTTGTAGTCATAACTGAACAATGGACTATGCCTTGAATTGACAGTTTTGTGTGAGGTGAGTTTGACTAAAGTTCTTCACTGGTACTAGGCTGCAAAAGGCATCCCTTCTCCTTGAATTATATAAGTCACACTTCCTAGCCTTTCATGAGTATCTAGAAATTACCCACATCTCATAGATTGTGACTACCAATCGAATTCATATAGGTGTGTTCCTTCTAGGATGTTCTGTAGGACAACATCCTTGTTTTAATAAGACACTCGGATCACATTAAGGAATTAACTAACCTACCTTACAGACGACGCATCTCAAACGAGTCAGACCTTAGTGTAGGGGTCTATCCCTTAGTCAACCACTAGCTTGTTTCACCATCCTACTTCACGAGATCTCTGATCACATATAACAGGTTACCACTATGGAATGACTCAAGTGGGTTTCAAGCTCAACTCCCTCGACGCGCCTTCTATCACATTACGTGACAGACCCTTTGTAAATTGATCTACCAGATTCTTTGATGTATGGACCTAGTCCAATGCAATTACTCAAGAGTTTCTCAGTTTTCTGACAGATTTTAGACGCCTTTTCACATGCCTTGTAGACTTCATGTTGTCCTTAGAACTGTTGATCTTGGTTATCACAGTTTGGTTGCCATAGTTCATAGAAATAGCCGGTATAGGTTTCTGTACAACCAATAAATCTATAAGGAGTTCACGAAGCCACTCGACCTCAGCGCTTATGGTGTCTAATGCTGTGAGTTCTACTTCCACTGTAGACTTCATTAAGATAGTCTGCTTGCAAGACTTCTAGGAAATAGCATCACCTCCAGGCAAGAACGCATATCCGCTTATGACATAAAGCTTGTCAACATCAGATATCCAATTGGCATCATAGTAACCCTCCAGTACCCTCGGGTATCTGGTATAGTGAATTTCATAGCTCATAGTACACTTCAGGTAGCGCAACACCCTCTCAAGTGCATGCTAATGTGTATCTACCGAATTTAAAACAAACTGGCTAAGTTTGCTAACAGCAAATGAGATATCAGGTCTTGTTGCACTAGCCAAGTACATAAGAGAGCCAATTATTTGTGAATATCTCAATTGATCCCGTGCTATTCTGTGATTTTTCCTATAACACACTTGGGTCATAGGGAGTTAGAGAAGGTGTGCATTCACTGTAACCAAAGTGGTTTAGCACTTTTTCCATGTAGTGGGACTAAACAAGAATTACCCCACCATTTTCTTCTCTTAGTTGCTTAATGTTAAGAATAACATCAGCATCACCCAAGTCTTTCATCTCAAAATTATTAGATAGAAAATCTTTCACTTCCTTGATCACTTTAATATTATTTTCAAAGATTAAAATATTATCCACATACAAGCACAAAATTACACCTTCTCCCTGATGAGGACATGACACCAACGGATATGACCATTGATTATAAGGTGCGCTCGTTCCTACATTTGTATAGTAATTTTGGGTACAATTCACTTGGTTCCATATGTACATGTCATTATTTGAATGTAGGTACAAATGTGTCTCAAAGTGCAAGTCCATCAAAGTTAAACTTTTGGTTCATTGGCCGCCCGATAGTGTTTCATTAGGAAGGCCATAACTCATCCATCCGTAGTGCGATCAAGGTCAGTGAGCACTTCATGGAAAGCTTGTTTGATAAGCTTTCAAATAGATCTGGTCCCACCTCAATATCACATTGGCAAGGCCTCCAAATCATTAAGATATTCTGTCGCTATTTCTACCAGGAGCTACATCATCGTCATGGGCTTGTTATTCATCCTTAGGACCCTGGCCCAAGTGGGAGCGTGCTCCAAGGAGATGGAGAACTCACCAAGAAGCCCTTGGACATCCTCCTCCTTGACCACCTCCTTAGGAGGCCAGCAAGGACGTCCAAGCCAAGCCGGAGGCCCAGTCTAAATCGAGTTCGAGTCTACCTCGGTCTTTAGAACCAGTCTACAATAAAATAGATGCTCAGGACACATCGGACTCTGTTTTCAATGATCCACATATGGATGGAAAGATAATTTCATAAGCTAACCAATGGATTTGGTTTGAGACCCAAATTACATCGGAATCAACAGAAATTGTCAAAACAAATTGATGTCCAGAATCTATCAGGGTGCCGTGTCGCCGTCTTTTGGGCTGTTTGGGCCTTGTAACGTGTTGAGACTCCTTAGGGACATGAGTAGGGGTCCTCGGACAGCCCTTAGGCTATATATGTTATGGAACCGCTGAAATTATAAGAGCACAATTATAAAACACAATCACCGAAGTGATCAAATTGTCATACTTGAACCTATATAACTCCGGTAGTCCAACGAAATCACGAGGGATTTCAAACCAACCAACATACAAGTCAAGATCATAGTGATTAAACATAACAAGTCACATGTTACACCTATTTCACAATTAGTTCAACATACATCAGAATTCAACATAGTTATTACAACTGAAAGCATCTAGGCCCCGGTGTTGGTTTCGGCAATTAATAACAACACATAATTACCATGACTAACGTGTGTTTTACAGAAACGTTGGTAAGTTAGGTCATGGAGATGATAACTGCTTTGGGCAATATGATATTCATGTCCCTTGATGGAAATCATTTTGGTTTTCAAAGGATCAACGATAAGATTAAGGACGGTTAGTTCCGGATGTCAAGGTGTTGAGATACATCTGGAATAGTCGTTAGGATCTTTGTTTCTTCCTTTGACCGTACTATAAAGAGGGGCATGAGCGAGTAGCTTGACCTAGGTGAGTCTTGTGTTTAGGTGTGGTGCACACTTGTCAAACTTAGCACTAGGTAGCTCGAGAAAAGCTCAGAGTTCAGTTAGAAGCAACTTGGTTCAAGTTGCATCGCGTTTAGAAGACGTTTGAGCCGTTTACCTATGACCGGACGCGGTCCTGGTCATGACCGGACGCGTCCGGTCAGTACTAAATCTTCACTGCGTTTTCAGCTGACTGAGTGGACGTGGTCCTTGAGAGGACCGGATGCGGTGATCAGTCTGACACGTGTTCCAGAGGGTAAACAGCGTAATCGGATGCGACTGTGAAATGATCGGCGTGTCCGGTCATGTTCCAGTAAGGTCCCATGGTGACCTGACGCGTCCGGTCACCTATGATCGGACGCGGTCATGCGTCCGGTCATGTTCCAGTAAGGTCCCGTGGTGACCTGACGCGTCCGGTCACCTATGATCGGACGCGGTCATACGTCAGGTCGGTTTTCCAGAGAGCTCTTGCATGATCGGACGCGTCCGATCATCCCTGATCGGCGCGTCCGGTCATCTCAGACCGGCGCGTCCGGTCATCACAGACCAGCGTGTCCGGTCACTCAGCACAGGTTTCCGTTATTCGACCGTTACACCTGACCGGCGCGTCCGGTCATATCGATAGGCGCGTCCGGTCAGTGCGCGTCTGGCTGTTTCGAAAGGTAACGGTTGGATTTGTTTGAGGGGTCTATAAATACACCCCCTTCACCTCTTTTAGAGGTCTCTTGCTCATTTGTTCAGCTGAGAAACACCTTTAGAGTGCAAGGAAGTGCAAGAGCCCTAGTGAGGATAGAGATTTGCGAATCAAAGTTTGAGAATCCTCTCTAGTGACAAGAGTCAAGTAGGCACTAGGGGTGAAGTTTGGCTTGTAGGATTTAATTCTTGCAATTAATTTTTAGAAAAGCCCAATTTACCCCCCATCTTGGGCATCTTGATCCTTTCAATTGGTATCGGAGCCATGTTGCTCTTAATTTAGGCTTTACCGCCTAGAGCAAGATGTCTAATGGGGAAGGACCACCTCCCACTTTTGAGGGAGACGATTTTCTATATTGGAAAATTCGTATGGAGGCGTACCTCGAAGCCATAGATGTCGGGTGCCTTAGAGCCGCAACCGAAGGGCTTCCTCCTATAAGGGATCCCGCCAACCCAAGTGAAATGCAAAAGCAAAAAATGCAATCTACCGGGCACTAGGCAAAGATATTTTCAATCGTGTGCGAAATGCCAAAAACGCTCACGAATTGTGGGAAAATCTTTGTACTCTCCATGAGGGAACTAAGAGTGAGCGTGAGGAATGCTATCATGTTGCTTTAAAGAAAATTAATTCTTTTGAGATGCTTCCTAAAGAAAGTGCTAACGAAATGTACACTCATTTAAATGTTCTTGTAGAAGATCTAAATGCTCTTGGACTCACTAAAATGAGTCAATCGGATGTTGCAAGGAGGATCTTGAGTGTTCTTCCCGTTGAGAAGTATGGACACATTGTCACCATACTTCACCAAAGTGATCTCTCCACCGCAACACCAACTCAAGTATTGGGAAAGATCAACGCACATGAGATGTACATGCACATCACTCTGAAAGAGGGCTCATCATCTTCCAAGAAGAAAGACTTGACCTTCAAAGCTAGCCATGAAAAGAAAAAGAAGAAGGCCCAAGCCATGATTGTGCAAGAAAGCTCTAGTGAAAGTGACATTGATGATGAATCACTTGCACTCATGGTAAGGAAGACCACCAAGATGCTAAAGAAGCTCAACAAGAGTGGCATCAAGTTCGATGGCAAGAAGAAGAAATTCTTCACAAGTAGCAAAAGGAAGCCAATCTCCGAAATGGATTGCTTCAATTGTGGAGAACTTGGCCATCTAGCTCATCAATGCCCAAAGCCTTCAAAAGACAAGTACAAGAACAAGTACAAGGGCAAGAAAGATGATTCAAGTGATGAAGAAGATGACAAAAGAAAGAACAAGCCATACAAGAAGAAAGATGGCAAGAAAAGATATTTCTACAAGAAGAAGAAGGGAGGCAAGGCCTATATTGTTGGTGATTGGCTCACCGACATTGAATCATCATGTGAGTCCTCCGGCGATGAAAGTGACAATGAAAAAGAGAAGATCGCCGCACTTGTGATTGGGCCACCATCATCTTCACCGACATCTTCATCACCACCTTCACCGCCATCTTCACCATCATCTTCTACTACTCATCTATGCCTTATGGCAAAGGGTGATCGAAAGGTACAAAATAGTGATAGTGATGATAATGATAGTGATAGTGATGATGAATATGATGCTCCCTCTTATGATGAACTAGTAAAATTGTTAAATAAATATTCTAAAATCATAAGGAGGACTAGAAATGAAAATGATGAGCTTCAACATGAAAATGAATCACTCTCATCTAAGCTTGAAAGTGCACATGAGACTAGGGATGAGCTTATAGACCAAAATGAAACTATGTCTTCTTCTCTCAAAGAGCTTAAAACTTCTAACAAGGAGCTTAGAGATAAACATGATAAAATTGAGAAGAAGCATGGTGAACTCATCACTAGGCTAAACTTGCTAAAAGATGAATACACCGCATTGAAAATCAATTATGATACTCTTATTGTTGCTAATGAGCTTGCTCTTGAGACACATGATGCTACTAACCAAATTGTTAAGATTGATATAGCTACATCATGTGATGACTTGATTGTTGAGAACTTTGAGCAAGGCTCTAGCAGCAAAGGCAAGAGTGTGGTTGAGGCAAATGACTATGATGAGTATGTCAAGCTCAAGAGTGAGTATGAGATGCTTAAAGTTGAGAACAAGAAGTTGTTGGCTCTTAAAAAGCAAGCTTCAAATGAGTCACTCATTGAAGAAAACAAGAAGCTCAAGCAAGAGAAAGAGCATCTCAAGACCGGCCTAAGCAAGTTCACAAGAGGCCAACATTTGCAAAGTGAGCTACTCATGAACACCGTTATGAAGTTGGATAGGAGTGGCATTGGCTATTTGGCAAATCAAGAAAAGAAGGTAAAAGCCAAACAACAACAAAGCAAGACAAAGCCCAAGCCAAAGAGATGTGTTGAGTGTGGACAAGAAGGCCATTTTGCTCATGAGTGCAAAACTCCACCACCACAACCCTTGCCCAAGCATGCTAGACCCTTTGCTTTCAATGCTCACTACATGCTTAGAAAGGACTCAAGTGGAAAGATGAAAGTCATGTTCTTGGGTCCTCCTAACAAGAATAGGCCAAAGAAAATTTGGGTTGCCAAGTCACTAGTTGAGAAAGTTAAGGGCCCCTCTCAAGTTTGGGTCCCTAAACAAAAGGCTTGATCTCTTGTGTGTAGGTGAACTACAAGACCGGTGGATCTCATTGGGTGATTGATAGTGGTTGCACACAACATATGACCAGTGATCCTCGTATGTTCACCTCACTTGAAGAGGATGGAGTATGTCAAGACAAGATCACATTTGGGGATAATTCAAAGAGCAAAGTCAAGGGTATAGGCAAGGTTGCAATATCAAATGATCATTCTCTCTCAAATGTGCTCTATGTTGCTTCATTGAGTTTCAACTTACTATCCGTTGGGCAACTTTATGATCTTGGCTACCAATGCTTGTTTAGTCCAAATGAAGTGGTTGTTACCAAGATAGATGACAAGCAAGTGATTTTCAAGGGCTTTAGATACAACAATCTTTATCTTGTTGACTTCACCTCCGAAGATGCAAACTTGATGACATGTTTGTTCACTAAGACTACACTTGGATGGCTTTGGCATAGGAGGCTTGCTCATGTTGGAATGAACACTCTCAACAAGCTATTGAAGAAAGAATTAGTGAGTGGTTTAAAGGATGTAAAGTTTGAAAAGGACAAACCTTGTAGTGCATGTCAAGCCGGCAAACAAGTTGCAAACACTCATCCAACCAAAGCCTACATGTCAACATCAAGGGTACTAGAACTTCTACACATGGATTTGTTTGGTCCTACAACTTAAAAGAGTTTGGGTGGAAATCTTTATTTTCTTGTGATTGTGGATGACTTCTCAAGATACACTTGGACCTTCTTCCTTCATGACAAATCCGAAGTGGCAAGTTGCTTCAAGAAGTTTGCAAAGAGAGCTCAAAATGAATTTGAAGTCAAGATAAAGAAGATTAGAAGTGACAATGGAAAAGAGTTTGACAACACCAACATTGAAGCTTATTGTGATGAAATTGGAATCAAGCATGAAGTGTCATCAACCTACACTCCTCAACAAAATGGTGTAATTGAGAGAAAGAACCGGACCTTGATCACTCTTGCAAGAACAATGCTAGATGAGTACAACACACCGGAGAAATTGTGGGCCGAGGCAATCGACACCGCATGCTATGCTTCAAATCACCTTTTCCTACAAAAGTTTCTTGGCAAGACCCCCTATGAGTTGCTAAATGGGAAAAAGCCGGACGTCTTATTCTTCCGGGTGTTTGGTTGCAAATGCTACATCTACAAGAAGCGTCAACACCTAGGGAAGTTCCAAAGACATTGTGATATTGGTTTTCTTGTTGGCTACTCATCAAAGTCCAAAGCATATAGAGTATTTAACCATGCCACCGGTTTGGTTGAAGAAACATATGATGTGGAATTTGATGAATCTAACGGCTCCCAAGGAGCAATTGAGAATTGTGATGATGTAGGTGATGAACCATTGAGGGAGGCTATGAAGAACATGCCGGTGGGTGACATCAAGCCTAAAGATGATGAAGACGATGTACAAATTGTCAATCACCATCTTCATCATATGTGCCTCAAGATGATGACAAGAATGAGAGAGTTGAAAATGAAGACACCCATGTCTCTCATCATCAAGCCGAGGCACAAGCACAAGATGTTGATGCTCCCCATCCTACTCCTCAAATGGTTGATCGAAGAAACTCACCCCTACTTTAATCACATCCACAAGATCTCATCATAGAGAGTCCTATAAAGGGTGTAATGACTCGATCTCAAAAGTTTAATTCTTTTGTTGAACATCACTCTTTTGTCTCTTGTCTTGAACCTAAGAATGTAGAAGAAGCTCTTCAAGATCCAGATTGGGTGAATGCCATGCATGAAGAATTGAACAACTTCGCCCGCAATCAAGTATGGACACTTGAAGAGCATCCAAAAGGTGCAAGAGTCATTGAAACTAAGTGGGTGTTCCGCAACAAGCAAGATGATCAAGGGGTAGTAGTAAGAAACAAGGCAAGACTAGTAGCAAAAGGGTTCTCTCAAGTTGAAGGTCTTGATTTTGGAGAGACTTTTGCACCCGTTGCAAGACTTGAAGCCATTCGTATTCTTCTTGCATATGCATCACATCATGATATAAAACTATATCAAATGGCTTCGTGAAAAGTGCATTCTTAAATGGCTTCATAAATGAACTAGTCTATGTTGAACAACCTCCCTGGTTTGAAGACCCTAGATATCCTAATCATGTCTATAGGTTGTCCAAGGCGCTATATGGGCTCAAGCAAGCCCCTAGAGCGTGGTATGAGCACCTTCGGGACTTCCTTATTGAGAAGGGCTTCACTATTGGGAAGGTTGACACCACACTATTCACCAAGAAGTTTAATGAAGAGATCTTTATTTGTCAAGTCTATGTTGATGATATCATCTTTGGGTCAACAAATGAAGACTATTGCAAAGAATTTGGTGAATTGATGTCAAAAGAGTTCAAGATGTCAATGATTGGTGAGCTAACATTCTTCCTTGGTTTTCAAGTCAAGCAAATGAGAGAAGGGATCTTTATCTCTCAAGAAAAGTATACCAAGGATCTTCTCAAAAGATTCAAGATGGAAGAATGCAAGCCAATCAAGACCCCAATGCCAACTAATGGACATCTCGACCTAGATGAGGGAGGTAAACCAATCGATCAAACTCTTTACCGTTCCATGATTGGTAGCTTGTTGTACCTTACCGCATCTAGGCCCGACATCATGTTTAGTGTGTGCATGTGTGCCCGCTTTCAAGCATGCCCTAAAGAACCTCACCTAAGTGCCGTAAAAAGAATCCTAAGATATCTTAAGTATACCCCAAGCATCGGACTTTGGTACCCCAAAGGAGCTAGATTCCAACTAGTTGGCTATTCCGATTCGGATTATGCCGGTTGCAAAATTGATAGAAAAAGCACATCCGGAGGATGCCATTTGCTTGGGAGATCCTTAGTATCTTGGTCATCTAAAAAGCAAAATAGTGTGGCTTTGTCCACCGCCGAGGCGGAATACATTGCCGCGGGGGCTTGTTGTGCACAAATCCTATACATGAAACAAACCCTCCTAGACTATGAGGTTGTTCTTGAAAAGGTGCCACTTTTATGTGACAATGAAAGTGCGGTTAAAATTGCAAACAATCCGGTATAACACTCTCGCACCAAGCACATTGATATCCGCCATCACTTTCTAAGAGACCACGTTGCTAAAAATGACATATCACAAGAAGGTGTAAGAAGTGAAAATCAATTAGCGGATATCTTCACTAAACCCTTAGATGAAGCTACCTTTTGTAGGTTGAGAAGTGAACTCAATGTGCTTGACTCTAATAACATTAAAAAATGAGCTTGTGTTGTCCCTTGCATTGCATTGTATTATATGTCATGTTTAATTACCCGCAATGCATCTAGGGCTTGGCTAACACGGTTACGATAACCCTCCTTTGGAGGAGTGAAGAAGCCTAACTATGGATCAAACTTGACAAGCAACCTAGTTCTCCTTTCTTGTTTTGCATTGCATATGCATGATTGTTGCTTTGTCGTTTCTTTTCGGTTTAGCTTTGAGCAACCTCTGTGTTCATCCATGGATAGAGAGAGCATTTTGACGCTCCCAAGGGTTCAAAAGCTCTATTGCATGGCCATACGTTGCTCCTCGGGTGTTTGTTGCCTATTTTACTAAAAATAATATTAGCCTAAGGCAAACTATTTTGAGAAACTTGAGGGTTTGAGTGAGGTCACTCATATCTTGTTCCAATTGGTGTTTATTTGTGTCTCTTTGAATTGGAACTTGATTGGGAGAAGTCGCGTCGAAGTTCGGAATGAAGAAGGGCGAAAAACTGTAACCGGACGCTGGACCGGACGCTGCACCGGACGCAGTGATGCTTCACCACCACGTCCGGTCCCGGCGACCACCAGCGCGTCCAGTCATCCAGAAGACCAACTCCTGATCTAGTGACCAGACGCTGCACCGGACGTGCCCCTGTTGACCACCACGTCCGGTCCCGGTAACCACCACCGCGTCCGGTCATCCGTCTCAGTTTTTCGGGAAAATCAAAACCGGACGTTGTCAGCGTCTGATCGTGGATAATCGGACGCGTCCGGTCATTCTAGGAGCTTGCTGGAATATGATCGGACACTGCCTCCACTGCGTCCGGTCATATCGACCACCGCGTCCGGTCATGCGTGACGAGCGGATCTAACCCCTCATATAAACTTTCGCGTTCTTTCTTTTTTCCTCATCGCCAGACGCCGCCGTGAGCTGCTGCCGCCCGTGAGCCGTGCTCTCCTCCACTTGCGCCACCTCCGGCCAGCCCCTGCCCTCGCGACCATCCTCGTTTTTTAGCCATTGCGCGTTGCCCTAACCCTAGGGTTCGCCCTGCGGCGTCTCCTTCATTTCACGTCGAGTTTTCTTCGCGCGATGTCTTCACTCCGAGGTTGTTACGCATATCCTTGATCTTCATGTTAGGGTTTGCCAAAATTTCGTTATCATTATCCTAATCGACTTTTGTTTCGGCAAATCAACGCTCGTCCGGTGCTTCAGGAAGTCTCGCGACTAGGTCATCTCACCTCGTCACCGTTTTCTCGTCAATCCGAGGTAGCCATCGCGTTTTGATTCACATCTTATCTTATATGCTTGCTATCTCTAGGGTTTCGTACCTTTTAGATCATATATGTTGCTTATAGTAGATCCATCTATTCTGTCTTTTCAGCGAGTCTGTCGGTGTGTCAGGGTGACTGCCGTTCAGTTATTGAATCCGAGGCCAAGCCTTCGGATATGGTTTGAGGCCAAGCCTCTTGAGTGTCAGTACACCATCTTTTAGAGGTTTCCCGATAGTGTGACAGCATGGTTCATTGCAAGAATGCTGGTGGTGCTCCTAGTGATGGGGACGACAGTCCTCCTCATCTGTCTGAGGTTGCGCGTGGAAAGCGCATCAAGATCATGGCCAGAAAGAAGAAGAAGACTCTTACTGATACAGAGATAGCTCAGGCAGTGGCAGATGCAGCTGATGCAGCCGAGAGGGGTGGCAGGAGCAGTGGTATACGCATTGGTGACAGTCGCTTTCATCTTGAAGGTCGACAACTTGGTACAGAGACTACTGAGACCACTGAGGGCACAAAAGTGCCAATGGATGCAGATGCTATGTCAGTTGATCCACCTACAGAGGCTCCAGAGGGGACAGAGGAGCAGCCAGCTCAGACTCTATCACGTCACCGCTCCACACGCACACGAGCTCAGGTGACTCCTAGGCCAGAGGGCCAGCGTCGTGGAGGACGTCCACCTCCCTGGGTTAGAGGTTCACCCCCTGTCGAGCACTTTGACTTGAGAGGTGCTACTGCACGTCAGGTGCAAGGTTTGAGATTTGTTGAGGTTAGCCGATGGTTCCCACCTCAGAGGGACTCTAGAGCTTCAGAGGGCTTTTATACTCCTCTACAGGAGGATTTTTACAGAGCTTATGTTGACAGTGGCATTGCCTTTCGACCACAGAGGGTCTGTCGCATTGAGTCACTTGTTGAGGTAGTGGGTGAGCAGCTTCGTCCGTACCTGTCCTATCTACCGGGCTTGTCAGATTTTCTTGGATGGACAGGTGCATACTGCGGTACTTGGGTTAGGGAGTTATATGCTTCACTATGGATTGATCCAGCCCATGAGTTCATACACTTTGCATTTCGAGGCCGCGACCATAGACTGTACAGCACAAGAGTGCGGGAGATTCTCAGACTCCCAGCTTTAGACACGAAGATCCACCAGCTCTGTTTTGGTCA
Source organism: Saccharum officinarum (assembly GCA_020631735.1). Classification (NCBI taxonomy): domain Eukaryota; kingdom Viridiplantae; phylum Streptophyta; class Magnoliopsida; order Poales; family Poaceae; genus Saccharum; species Saccharum officinarum. The sequence goes on along the minus strand of CM036190.1, from coordinate 24,703,679 downwards.
GACAGCTCCACCTAGACGCCCTCATGGCGGTACTGTGCCACCTACAGATCTGATCTGACCATGCTTCCGTGAGCCTTTTGGCGAAGGGTCTCGTCACACACCTGCCAGTTTGACACCGCTTGCCCGAGTTCTGGATGCTATTGTCAGGCGTACTCTTCTTCCCAGGCTTGGTTACACAGAGGGATTGACCATGATGCAGCTATGGGTTGTTCACCACCTCCTCTCACAGACACCTTTTGACGTTTGGGATCTTATGATGAGTGAGATGGAGGACACCCTGGCTGAGGGTTTCAAGGGACACCATCAGCTGCCCTATGCTCATTGGATTTGTTTCATCATCAGATCTGCACTTGAGCTGCCTTCAGAGATTAGTGCTAAGATAACTGATACTACTACTGCTTTTCCTGAGTATGATATTCGTCAGCTATGGGCTTTAGTTACGAGAGAGCAGGCCTCTGTGCCAGGACAGAGAGAGAGACCTGAGGTGCCTGAGACAACGGCTGAGCAGGACGCGACCGTACAGGGTCTTGCTGAGGCAGAGCTTGCAGATCTAGATGCTCAGCCCGCTGATATAGCTGAGGATGAGGCCTCTGACAGCACTGACGAGGATTATCAGCCTATCCCCAGGTATCGGTCTCCTCGGCCTCACGACCACGAGGCCGGTGGCTCTGGTTCAGTCTCCCGCTCAGACCCAGCCATGGTGGCTATTCTTGAGAGGCTGACCCAGGCACAGGAGCGACAGGAGCTTCAGCTACAGAGACAGGCTCAGGACACAGCTGCCGTGTTTGCACAGATACAGGCTCGACAGGACGAGTTCTAGAGACAGCAGCTTGAGATACAGCGCCAACAAGTCGAGATGCAGCGTCAGCAGTATGAGATGCAGCGACAGAGTGCAGCTAGCCAGCAGCAGTACTTGGATCTTCTGCATCACCTAGTCACAGTTAGGGTTCCTCCACCTGCATCTATCCTGACTTCAGCCTTACCGTCTAGTGGACCTTCAAGTCAGGATCAGCCGAGCTTTCAGTTCACCTCTCCACAGCTGCAGGTCTCTCAGTCGTTCCAGTCCCCGAGCTACACGCCTATTCAGATGGGGTTTACTCTTTCAGACCAGCCTCGGCCTCACCTGTTGACTAGCACACCTTTCATTGATCTTAGTGCCACATATAGCGAGTTGACTGGTCAGCCGACGCTCTCGCACACTACTTTTGCTACTTCATCAGGGTTGTCAGCTTCAGAGGCAGCGATTTCTCCTGTGACAGGGACAGGCACTACAGAGACAGTTCCTTCGTCCGTTGCCTCGACAGATCCCCCAGCTATTGGCTCACTTCAGGCTCAGGTCACAGAGACTGCTCCACTTGTTGCTACTTCGGCAGTACCTGTTCCTGTTGATCAGACCCAGACCGCTTCACAGCCGCGTGCTTCTTCAGAGGGTCAGCCTGATAGCTCCGAGTCTGAGGAAGACACTTCTCAGTTTGTGATTACTCCGCGCTCCTCGGCACCCGACTCGACTCCGTCTGTTCCCCCGTCAGATCCTTAGATTAGCTTTTGGCGGTTGATGCCAAAGGGGGAGAGAGAGAGTAGTTCAGGGGGAGTTTTTGATAGAGGGTTTTCATTCTTTTCTTGTGTGCTACTCTCATGCATCATGTTTACTTTACAGTAATTGCATTCTTGTGACATGTGGTCTTGTGAGATACCTTGAGTCTATATGATTTATCTAGTCACAATTTTAAATCATGTCACTTGTTTGTTTATAGCTCATAAGGTTGTGCTTTCGTGCCTTACTTCGATTTCATATGAGCTATGTTTTATGTGTCCTAACTCTTCATGTTTTATCTTATGAGTACACTCAGTTGGCTTGGAACACATAAGCATTGACTAACCCCTTGTGCTTACAGCTTTATGCTTATGTGAACCAAGCATGATCAAAAACCTCAACTCATATCTTCTGAATCTAAGTGTTGTCATCAATCACCAAAAAGGGGGAGATTGAAAGCATCTAGCCCCGATGTTGGTTTCGGCAATTAATGACAACACATAATTACCATGACTAACGTGTGTTTTGCAGAAACGTTGGTAAGTTAGGTCATGGAGATGATAACTGCTTTGGGCAATATGGTATTCATGTCTCTTGATGGAAATCGTTTCAGTTTTCAAAGGATCAACGATAAGATTAAGGACGGTTAGTTCCGGATGTCAAGGTGTTCAGATACATCTGGAATAGTCGTTAGGATCTTTGTTTCTTCCTTTGACCATACTATGAAGAGGGGCATGAGCGAGTAGCTTGACCTAGGTGAGTCTTGTGTTTAGGTGTGGTGCACACTTGTCAAACTTAGCACTAGATAGCTCGAGAAAAGCTCAGAGTTTAGTTAGAAGCAACTTGGTTCAAGTTGCATCGCGTTTAGAAGACGTTTGAGCCGTTTACCTATGACCGGACGCGGTCCTGGTCATGACCGGACGCGTCCAGTCAGTACTAAATCTTCACTGCATTTTAAGCTGACTGACCGGACACGGTCCTTGAGAGGACCAGATGCGGTGGTCAGTCTGACACGTGTTCCAGAGGGTAAACAGCGTAATCGGACGTGACTGTGAAATGATCGGCGCGTCCGGTCATCTTCTAGTAAGGTCCCGTGGTGACCTAACGTGTCCGGTCACCTATGATCGGACGCGGTCATGCGTCCGGTCATGTTCCAGTAAGATTCCGTGGTGACCTGACGTGTCCGGTCACCTATGATCGGACGCGGTCATGCGTCAGGTCGGGTTTCCAGAGAGCTCTTGCATGATCGGACGCGTCCGATCATCCCTGATCGGCGCGTCCGGTCATCTCAGACCGGCGCGTCTGGTCATCACAGATCAGCGCGTCTGGTCACTCAGCATAGGTTTCCGTTATTCGACCGTTACACCTGACCGGCGCGTCCGGTCATATCGACAGGCGTGTCCGGTCAGTGCGTGTCTGGCTGTTTCGAAAGGTAACGGTTGGATTTGTTTGAGGGGTCTATAAATACACCCCCTCCACCTCTTTTAGAGGTCTCTTGCTCATTTGTTCAGCTGAGAAACACCTTTAGAGTGCAAGGAAGTGCAAGAGCCCTAGTGAGGATAGAGATTTGCGAATCAAAGTTTGAGAATCCTCTCTAGTGACAAGAGTCAAGCAAGTGTGCATCCATCTTCTCATTAGGCTTGTTGTGGTCAAGTGAGAGTTCTAGCTTGTTACTCTTGGTGATCGCCATCACCTAGATGGTTTGGTGGTGATTGGGAGTTTGGTGATCATCCGACGAGATTGTTGGTGACCCAACTCAAGTTGTGAGCGGTTTTGGGTGATTCGCCGCGACGGAGTGTCGAAGATTCAACCCATAGAGAGCACTTGATCCTTGCGCGGATCAAGGGGGAGCTACACCCTTGCGTGGGTGCTCCAACGAGGACTAGTGGGGAGTGGCGACTCTCCGATACCTCGGCAAAACATCGCCGTGTTCCTATCCCCTACTTTCAAGCATTTACTTTCTTGCATTACTTTCATTGCTTGTTTACTTTCCTAGAATTGCCTTGCTAGTCTAGGATTGGAACTTAGGATGCAAAACTTTTATCGGTAGAATCACAAGGAACACAAGTAGGCACTAGGGGTGAAGTTTGGCTTGTAGGATTTAATTCTTGCAATTAATTTTTAGAAAAGCCCAATTCACCCCCCCCTCTTGGGCATCTTGATCCTTTCAACAACTTAAGTTAAAAAGTAGTGGAAGCAAAGTACTTTGAAACTAACATCACTTTTATTTCAAATACATGCCAGTACCAAGATCAATTCCAATAAAAGCATCATAGACAAGATAACTAAGAAGGATCATGCCCATGATCTTACTCCTCCACTATGACAGAAGTCATCCAAATCTTACAGTAGCCATGATACATCATAACCTGCAACAAGTGGGAATAAACCCTGAGTACATGAATGTACTCAGCTAGACTTACTCGTCATAAACCAAAAATAACATGACACCAAGGAGTATGCAAGGCTGATACATAAGTGGAGCTCGCTTGACAACATTTTGCATAAAAGCTTAAGTAACATAAGTAATCATTCATTGCTTAAGCATTAAGTTAATAATCATTAACCTATCATCTAGATTAGCATCTGTTCTATAGCAACCACTTGATTAAGGTGCAAACATTAATAAACATATCAGGTTTAATAAAGCCATCATCAATATCATCATTCCTGAACCATCAAGTTATTTAGTGTGACTACAATGGAGATAATCCCGTCAAGTTTCTTAGTATCCAGGAGAGACGGCGATTCGAATCGATTACTACCCAGCTAGGAAAATATTCCTAACACTCACCCAGGAAACCCATACCAAGGCAGCCATAGATCACCTTTGGTACAACTCAGAAATTGCGGGCCCGATCAGCCTGCATTCTCAGGGATACCAGGCCACAAGGATGATCAGGACTTTTAAACACCTGCCCTTGAAAAATAGCAGTGGCTCCCTCCGATGTGCACTCTAACGGACTGGCTTCCGGCCTGAGGTGAGCTACTCAGCTTCGTGGTCGGTTCATCAGATCCGGCCAGCTAAGTGAGAGACATGCGTTCAAAATGACAAGAAAGGCTCCATGCCTTAGTCCTTAATCAACATAGACGGGGATAGATCCACACCTAAGATCTCCATGCCTTGTTGCTTTACTATCGTCATCCCACCCGGTCTCATTTCATATTATTAACACATGGTTCTTTTCTACGATACCAAATATAGCCAACCGTGACCAGATAGATCCCTGTCTCGCAGGTGACAGGAGATCACCCGACTTCTATCGATCTAAGTAGGGCTAAGCATTTACTCGATCCTGAACCTAAATAGGATTCAAGGTATGTGCTCTGGACAAAAGGAGGTATATATGCAACAAGGGTTCCAGACAACTTCTATACTTAATGCAACAATACATATATAACATATATATACTCAATTGCTTTCATAAAGTAGGAGGCTTAGAATGCTCTGGGGGTTGCTTGGGATCCGACACAAGTCAGTTCAGTGAGCTGGCACTGTCTTGACGGCATCTCCGGTCCTAACACTTGCTTAGTCCTTCCATATTCGGAATGGATCCAGCAAGTACCATCTTCGGGTTTGGCTCCAACATCACATCCTTCACGTGGGGCATCTAGCGTACCTAGATGAGATGCAAGATGCAAGTGCATGAATGCAAAGAATGTCAATAAGAGATGCATCATATAGAAGCATTCAAGATAAGCACAATGTTACACTACACATACAAGGGCACTTCATGTTGCTTAAATAAACATCACACCACCTATCATGCTAAGATAGCAAAGAAGGTAACACCAACCATGACACAAGTTTCACAAGGTCTTAGGTGTATTAACTTAACCACTATCAAAATCATGAGCCACACTTATCAACATACAAAGCAAACCACTATAACTAAAATCTGCCATATTCGGGAATGCAAACAGTGGCTACAAGATTTAGCTATAACCAGAGTTACACAACTCCAAATGACATGCAAAGGACATTCTGGAAAGTTTATGAAATTTCCTACAATTCATCTTTAGATGTTCTAGCATGATTCCTAAGTTAACAGGGTCAAACAAGTACATTTCTCAAATCTGGTCCAGAAATTCCAGAGAATAGCAAGTTCTGGATCCTAACTTTAAATAGCCATAAAACATAAACCACTTGGGCAAATCCCATGAAAATTTAATACAAACTATATGAGTGAGTTATCTCCAACTTTGTTATAAATAAGTTTTGCAGCAAACATCATTTACATGGTGTAATTAACAAAATCACAGAAACTGTTCTAGAAGGGCATTTCTAGGAAAATAGAGCAAAAATTCATTTCACTTATGTTCCAAACTTATGCCTGGGCAAAACCAAAGTTGCCAACAGTTAAAACACAGCCTAAAAAAAATTAGAAAACATGATGCCCATCTCTAAATAAATTCTTTTCATGCCTTTCTTAATTTATTTAGAGAATTAGGTGAAATAATAAACATATAACAAAAGTACACAGTAAATTCTACAAAAATTATAGTAGCTTATAAATGTCCCCAATAAGCTACTGTATAAATTTCATACCATTTGAATAAGCATAGCAGCCTCTATGAAAAAGACAATTTGTTATTGCAAGAAATCATGTGAGAGCATGATAAATCCAATATTCTTAAAATTTTAACCAGAGCTCATATATATCATCATTAGCCTACCATAAAAATTTCATAGCAATTTGAGTACAACAACTCTAGATATGAAAATAACAGGCAACCCAAGCTAGAATTTCCTATTTAACAAGATTAAACCAAAACACTATAAAAACAGTACACAACTAGCATATTTAATATTTTTCTTAGCTAAAGCATATCGTCACAAGACTAACAAAACTAGAATTACAATTTTTGGACTTCTATAACTCAAGATATATCTGTCCTATTTAAAACATTTCTAAAAGCACTATACAAGGATAAATAAAAATAGCAAAAACTTTCCACTAACACCTATCATATTATGACTCCACTATGTAGATCTACTCTCAAGGATTCCAAAAAGTTCTAATTTGCTATTTTACGATTTTTCTACAAATTACTATGAATTATACAAGATTCAACCATAATTATGCATAAAGGAAAAGGAAAAAGAAAAACTGCACTATGCGGCACTATTCCTCTGAGTCATGACTTTTGCAGTTAGGCCCCTGAAAGAAACTTTAATAAACCAAGCATACAAATCCTTCTTGCACTATTCATATGAGTCTATGACTTTACACTTCACCCCTGCCTTTCTTCGAATTTATGCCCAAGGTCCCTCACGTCGGTTCAGGGTAGAGGAGGTGCTCGGGGTGGCCGATTCGGCTAGCTGAGGCCCCGTCGGTGGTGGGGCAGGGACCGGCGAGGGCAGAGGCACCATTGCACACCCGTTGGTGCCCGCGACGTGGCCTGAGATGGCCCGTGGCACATTGGCCACGTGCGCGGTGGCATCGAGCAGAGCAGCGGCCTGTGGCACAGCAGCTGATTGAATCTTGTGAGCTCTATTTAACTAGGTTATGGGCCAAACTAGCCCTTGAGCCTTAAATAAAGTTTATTCTATATAATCTAAACTACAACTTTCATTTTAAGGTCAAACTCTAGAACTAGTACAGAAGTCAAAGTTTCACTTTGATCAAAGCAGCAACAAGATAAATCTTAAACTAGGATTTTAGGCCAATTAGGGTATTTTCTTGGCATTTGCTCGACACGAACCTTTTATGACTTTTATTGTAGAGTTCATCAAGAGTCATTTGGGTAAGGTTGCAAGGTTTAGTTGATGACACATGTTTCTATTCATTCAATAAGGCCATTCCAACAAGAGTATATTTATCATTTCATGTGACTTCTTGATTTCAAACTTCATGAAACCTTTCTAGTGATCACTATAGATATAGAGTGATGTGAGACATATGAAAGAAGTACCTTCAACACTCACTTGCATTATCAAGCATGATCATCAAGCATACACACATTGAAACATAGAATAACAAGGGTACGTTGCATATGTTTCAAGGCAGTTTCAGATGTTTCAAAGCAATATTTCATATATACATGTTTCACATGTCGCATAGATATGTTTCTTATATTTCACTAGTATGCTTCATATGTTTCACTAGTATGTTTCATGCTCATGTATGAATGAATGATGCTTATGTTCATGCAATGTAAGTGCACTTATGCAAGGACAACACCTGGGGTGTTACAATATAATTAGTAGTTGCTGCCTATGTTAGGGTTTAGGTTTTGCTTAGATCAATTCTATCATTGACAGTCACCATCTATCGGTTTGTGGAACCCCAACTCATATGCTTAATCATTCATCTGTAGTTTTTTCCAAATCTTTGATCTGTGTTCTTTCGAGTTCTTACTTGTGTTCTTCGTTTTGCAGGCAGGGATTAGCCTTCGTGGCGAGGTCAACCGGTTGGAGACACGATTGATAACCAGAGGAGTTGTGGTGCTAAGATTGCAGGGTTCGGGTCTTTCGATCTGAAGCCGGATCGATGTGTCGTGCTCCGCCTAAAACGATAGCTATCATCTACCAGACGGAAGATCGGGAATCACGTCCCCACCACTCCCCCACCATACCGATAGTAAACACATTTATCAGCTTTATTCACCGTAAAGCCGGCTGATATCAATGTTTTGTCAAATTTCTCATACCACTACTTAGGAGCTTGCTTTAGGCCATACAAGGATTTTAATAATTTACAAACCTTACCGTCTTGACCTTTTGATATAAATCCATTAGGCTGATCCATGTAGATCTCTTCCTCAAGCTCTCCATTCAAGAAAGTTGTCTTAACGTCCATATGATGAACGAGAAGACCGTGTGAGGCAGCTAAGGACAACATCACTCGTATGGTCGTCAGACGGACAACGGTGAGTAAGTATCAAAATAACCCTCTCTTTTTTTGAGTATAGCCTTTAGCCACTAGCCTCGCCTTGTACTTCTCAATAGTACCATCGGCTTTAGCTTCTTTTTAAATACCAATTAACACTCCACTAGTTTGCATCTGTAAGGACGATCAATCACTTCCCAAGTGCCATTAGACATAATAGAATCTATCTCACTTTGAACAGCTTCCTTCCACAAGTCAGCATCAAGAGATGAATATGCCTCAGTTATGGTCGTGGGCGTGTCATGCACAAGATATATAATATAGTCTTCACCAAAGGATTTTGCAACTCTCCATCTCTTACTCTTTCGAGCGACTATATTATTGTCCTCAGGAATTTCATCATGGGTTTTTACATCAACGTGTATTACCAGTTTAGGTGTTTCTGGAAGAAAAATAGAATCATGACTAGAAGTGCTAGGTGTATTCTTCATGAGAAATTCATTCTAAAAAATTTTGTATCTCTAGATTCCATAATTGTACCAACAGCCGTATTAGGAACACTAGAGTTTATTATTAAAAATCTATAACCCACACTATAAAAAGCGTAACCGAGAAAGACCCAATCAACAGTTTTTGGTCCAAGCTTTCGCTTTTTATTTATTGGTACATTCACCTTTGCCAAACAACCCTAAGTTTATAGGTAAGAAAGATTTAATCTCTTCTTCGTCCATTCCTCGAATGGTGTAATTTCTTTGTTCTTTGTGGACAACCTATTCAGCACATGACACACTGTCAATATAGCCTCACCCCACCATTACTTAGATAATCCTGTAGTCTCTAACATGGCGTTATCCAAATCAGTTAGAATGCGGTTCTTTCTCTCTGCAATCCCATTGGACTGTGGAGAGTATGGTGGCATCCTCTCATGAATAATCCCATGCACCGCACAAAACTCAGAAAATTCATTTGAGAAATATTCTCTCCAGCGATCAGACCACAAATGTTTGATTTTCTTCTCAAGTTGATTTTCTATCTTAGCTTTATAGACCTTAAAATAATGCAACGCTTCATCTTTTGTTTTTAATAAATACATGTAGCAAAATCGAGTGTAATCATCTATGAATGTTATGAAATATCTCTTGCCACCTTTGGTCAATTCACCATTCATCTCGCACACATCAGAATAGATTAGATCTAGCAGTGCCAACTCCCACGCCGCAGCAGCCATACGAGGCTTGTGAGATTTTTTTGCTTCAACACAAACATGGTACTTAGAACCTTTGATCATATCAAATTTCAGAATTAAATTTAAATCTGCTAAGCGAGTCATGCTACTAAAATTAATATGACATAATCGTGAATGCCAAATATTAGTTTCAACATCATGGCTCACATGGTTCACAGACTTAAAAACAAGTGTATGTCAAAGACAAGCGGAACAAGCCTCTGTTCTTATAGCCTTTCCCAATAAAAGTACCATACTTAGAAAGTACGAACTTATTTGACTCAAACATAAGTTTATAGCCATCACGACAAAGCAAAGAACCACTAATCAAATTATTCTTTATTGAGGGGACATGAAGCACGTTCTTCAGCTACACGGTCTTCCCCGAAGTAAGCTTCAGATTGACAGTACCAACACCACGTACAGCCGCACGCGCCATGTTCCCCATCAATAAGGAGGAAGCAAGCCCTGCCTGATAAGAAGAAAACAATATTTGCACCAGTATCAATCCACCAATCAGGTGAATGACAAACTAAAAGAACAATAGGCAATAAATTACCATACCCCGTTGTTCCTACATCAGTCTGAACTGTGTTTGCTTTTTTCTTATTTGGCTTCCACTTTGCATCTGGACACTCTCTAGCATAGCCCAGTCTTGCCACAAGTGAAACAATTGCCCTTTTCCTTGTTCTTCTTGTTCTTCATAAAAGGAGTGGTAGACTTTTATTTGAGTTCTTGCTGGAATTTCTTATTTTGAGGCTTGAAATTATTCTTCAGCACTACATGGGCAAAAGAACTCCCCTCACTGACCTTCTTGCCACGGACACCTTTTGCTCTCACCTTCTCTTCAACATCCAAAGAGCCAATAAGCTCGGCAATGCCAAACTCTTGTCTCTTATGTTTTAGAGAAGTAGCAAAATTAGTCCAAGTCTGTGGCAGCTTGGCAATCATACAGCCTGCGACAAACTTGTCAGGTAGCACACATCCAAACATTTCGAGTTCTTTTGATAGTGTTTGTACCTCATGAGCTTATTCCACTACAGAATGGCAATCAATCATTCGGTAGTCATGAAACAGCTCTATGACATACAACTCAGAACCAGCATCAAGCACCCCATATTTGGCCTTAGGTGCATCCCACATGGCCTTACCGGTCTATAGCGGCACATAAGCATCTACTATGGAGTCTCCTAGCATGATCAAAATTGCTGCCTTGAATGTAGTATCAGCATGATGAAACGCATGCTCTTCCTCAAGAGTATGCAGCCCAACGCATGCTCTTCCTCAAGAGTATGCAGCCCAACTGATATAGGTTTAGCAACAAAATAGCAATGCATAGCAGTCAACTATAATATGCACTTTTGGTGCCACCTCTTCAAGTGAGTGCCCTCAAACACATTTGGTTTCAACGTACCTGCAAAACCAACTACCAAAAATTGCCTATCACATTTTTGGATTGTTAGAAAATTAGGCATATCCAGTAGCAATTTAATCCAGAAAATAGCAATGATAATAAGATTGGTGACATCATATATGTGCTTGTGTGATCTAATCATGTACGCCATGTAGATGATACTAACCAGCAAGATATTACCGCAAGATCTTACTAGATGATGAAGATTAGAGATATACCCAGCGGCTGTGATCTAATCTTGTACACCATGTAGATGATACTAACCAGCAAGATATTAACACAAGATCTTAGATGATGAAGATTAAAGATATACCCAGTGGCAGCTAGTTGCGCTAGTCGACATAGCGCCTCTTGGTGTAGTCGTCCCGCTCGATGCAGTGCAGAGAGGGAAGCAGTGCCGATCAGCACTGTGTCGTCATGCCGGGAAGAAGAGGATGAAGCAAGTAGTCATGCTGCAGTGACACTTCCCAAAAACGTGATTGTTGTCCTTCACCCGTGTAGATGAACTCGTAGATGGCAGACATTCCGGAGGCCTACTCTCCCAGTTCCTGCGCATGCAAGGATCCTGGACGGGGAGAACTAGAGAGCAGCGGAATATGTGATTGTTCTCTAGAGCGAAGAAGAAGAAGACTGAGGGGAACCAGGACGGGGAAGAACCAGAGAGTAGCGGAATATGTGGTTGTTCTCTAGAGCGAAGAAGAAGAAGATTGACAGAGGACTTTGGAATATAAGGCGGAATATGTGGTTGTTCTCTAGAGCAAAGAAGAAGACTGCCAGAGGACTTTGGAATATAAGGCTGCAGAGGAGATCAGGAGACGGTGATGCAGAGGGACGGTAACTAGCAAAACTCCCGTACTGATTCCGCCTCCGGCATAAAAGAGAGTAACTCCTGTGGTTATGTGGATTGAGTGGCAAAACCATTCCCCGTCTGCTCGCCACCTGCCTGCCTTCCACGCCACGACCTCGGCCTAGCCTGGCCGGCGGTGGCGGCAGCGCGCGCATGTGGCACACCTATGTCCTTTTCTCAGCTTCTCAATATAGATGAAGAATTTCAACCATATAAACCAAGTCAACGATTAGTCAAAATTCCGTACAATTTTTAAACCATGTACCGTGCATTATTACGGACCATAGAGTTAACTGATTTATTAAATATTATATGGACCAAGCCCATAATATATCCAACATAGAGAGGCTTCCTTGTCGGTGACAAAAGTCTCGGTCTCCCAGTGTGTCGTCCGGTGAGCACCTACCGGATCGGCTTCATGCGTATAGCTTCTGGTATCATCACCACAAGTGAGGCAGCTAGTACACCACTGCAGACGCCCTCTTTGCTGAGTGCTGGGGGCACTTGGCAAAGCCAGCCAAGCACTCGGGAAAGGCTTTGCCGAGTGCCGCACTCGGCAAAAGGTCTCTCGACAAAGATTTTATCGGCAAAAATTTCTTTGTCGAGTGCCAAAAATCGACACTCGGCAAAGTTTTTACCGAGTGCTAAGCCCGCACTAGGCAAAAAAATAACTGTCGTCAACATTTAACTGCCATCATATATGTTCACATCAGGTATCACATGTGATGATGTCCTGGTTTGTGAACACCATACGTGATGACGTCCTCCAAACGTTTTCAAATTTTTACCACCGCATATGCATGTGATATCACGACATCTTGCCAAGTTTCATGATTTTCGGGATTCGTTTGAATTTTATAGAATTAAATAACCACTCGCACGCAAGTTCACGACGTTGCCCCGTGAGCACGTTGATTGAAATTTGGAGACAGTTCCTAGATTTAGCATAAAGTGACACTAACAAACAAAAATAACATTTTTGGAATGGATCAAAACTATTATTCGATGCACCTGCAGTTCAAACCTATATTTTCAGAAAATTGCAAGAAAACGAAATAAAGTGAAGAAATATAGCAAACAACAATGAAATTGTGCCAAATTTGAACATGTTGTTCATGGTACAAATACAAATCTAAGAAAAAAAGTTGGTGGCAAAAAACAAAAAAAGTATTTTGCCGAGAGCCAAGGTTTGGCACTCGGCAAAGTGAATATTTTGACGAGTGCTAACCCTAGGCACTCGGCAAAGCCAATATTTTGCCGAGTGCCAAACAGAAGGCACTCGGCAAAAAGGACGGCGTTGGGTACCGTTATCCCCGGGTGCCTTTTTGCCGAGTGCCCAACTTTGCCGAGTGTCTGGCACTGGGCAAAGTTTGGCTTTGCCGAGTGCCAGACACTCGGCAAAACCCTATTTGCCGAGTACGAAGTTTCGCCGAGTGCGGCACTCGGCAGAGATGGCCTTTGCCGAGTGCCCGATATTTGGCACTCGGCAAAGATTTGAGCATTGGGCAAAGTCCCGGTTTCCTGTAGTGGTAGCCGTCTTGGTGTCCTTTTCAGGTGTCATCACTTATCGGCTGCCGGGTCATACTCATGCTTGCCCAGAGGTATAGTTGGAAGTTTTCTGTACACCTCACCGTTTTTACCTCCTAGCTAGAAGGGGAAGAATTATACAATCAGAGAAAAGTGTTTAGTAGCTGCAAAAGGAAGTGTCTTACGGTGACCTCTGGCAGCAAGGTAGACTTCGATCCACCTGCCGGGTGAGCTCTTCCTGGTGCCGCAACTTAAGTCGTGGTCTGTTGTCGCTCAGAATCACCCATTAAGCAGGATTTCCATAGCGAGGCGGAGGATATAGCCATCTCCTTCAACCTCGATAATCAGCTTGATTGTTGAGGTTGAAGAAGACGTTCACATCCTCGCTCCACCGCTTACCTTGATCATCCATGGGCTACAAGAAACAAAGCCCAGAGCCGTTCCCTTCTGTGGATCTCCATCATCCTACTCCCTAATGGTCTATCTGTAAAATTTTTGCGTTGTTGTGAAGACGTCAAGGTGTTTGAATCATCCTTTATAGTACGATTTAAGGTATATATATTTCATAAAGTTGGTTTTTTCTGAACGCTCCCAAAGATTATGCTGCAGCACAAAAAGAGTGTGACCTTCCCGGTTACCTACTACCCAAGATTATGCTGGAGCACAGAAAATTTACTGCCAACTTGCCCTTCTTCCTGTTCACCACGGTCCAGCGTAGATAGCTTCAGGTTACTTGTCTACTAGCTAGTATACATGCACGGCACTTGCATTGTGTGTGTACGAAAAAAGCTGAAAATAAAAAATTTAAATTTTCGAGAACTTACTTTATACTGTGTATAGTATTCAAAACTGCCGAGATAGCCCAGACAATTAGTGTGGGTACCCAGTCCTTTTCAATGATTTGGAGTTTTTATTTCAAAAGTTTAGTTGCAAATGATTTTGTATATATATATATATATATATATATATATATATATATATATATATATATATATATATATATATATATATATATATATATATATAATTGTTCTTTGTTCTTGCACCCACACCATATCCATGAAGCACGGACTCGATATTGCTCTACCTCCTCTCCTGTGACACAGAGATGAGACTGTCTGGTATTGACACAACAACTCTTTTATTCACGATAGCCTCAGGATCATCCGCCTATGCCTCATCATCACCTCCAACGGCCAGCGCATCAGCGTCTCCCTCCGTCGTGAGCCGTTCTCGGCGCTTTCACGCATCTGCCTCTGCTTTCTGCCCGGCACAGCCAATGATAGGCAGTCTGCCTATTCCACCGTCATCGCGGCGCACTACTTGAAACCCAAAGCGTCCAACTACTTCGTTTACAGCAACATGGTCGCCGCCGACACGCCGGCGCGGCCGCCGTCCTTGTGTCTGCTCCCACGTTACACTTCAACCAAGCAGCGGCGGACGCTGGATATAAGCGCCACTGGCCTGTTGTGCCACGGCGAGGCCGAATTCGTTGTGGCGGAGCTTAAGATTGTGGGGTCCAAGGACGACGACGCGGCGGCGGCAAGCCCCACAGCTTTCCAGCTCCACCTGTACCGTTACGTCGAGTGGTGTGTCAAGCGGCCGCGGATCATCAGTGACTAGACTACCACGGTAAAGACGGGGACCTGCTTGATCTGGGCTTTTGGGAGCCTCAAGCCGTCGTGCCCCTCGGCTACGGGCTGCTGTGCTGGGTCGACCGGTGGCGCTACCGCGGCCGCGGCGTCATCTTCTCCGACGTGCTCGATGAGAGTCCTGAGCTGCGCTACGTGCCGTACCCTGCAGAGGCGGTGAACTACAGATGCTTCCTATGCACCAATGCTCGCGGTGCGCGGAAGTTGGTCAGCCTCTCACCCGGCCGCTGCTCCCACTGCGGCTGCTCTCAGCATGCTACGGCTGTCAACACCTGGGCCCTAAAGACGGATGACATGGCTTGGGTTTTGGAAACGGAAACCATGGTCGACTCCACCGACGAGCTCTGGGCCCTAGAAAGTAGAAACATTGGCGGATCCAGGGGGGGGCTGGGGGGGCTGCAGCCCCCCCGGGAGGGTGATATCTCCACTAAAACACTGTAGCAATTACTGTAGCATAGCATCAAATCACCATTAAATCTTAATTGTAAATCAACGTCTTCCTTAATTAGCCCCCCCTGGGGTGTCAATCCTGGATCCGCCACTGAGTAGAAACCATGGTGGGAGTGGGCTACGCACGCGTCCACCTGGTTTACCCTGTTGCGAGTATGAAGGGTGGTGGCCATCATGTTGTTACAGACGAGAGCTCTGCACCAACTGAAGAAGAGGTTGAGCGCACGGCAGGAAAAGGTAGAAGCCACAAGGGGAATTAGCCGGTGCGCGTCCAAGCAAAAGGACCACCATAAAAGTGGCATGTGTGTCTAAGAGCACGTGTGTCTAAAAGCACAGGTCCAGGACGACTCACTCAAGTAGTCAAGTGATGTGTGTGTGTGTGTGTGTGTGTATATAGGAACTGAAGGACAGAAGAAGCAGGTTCAGGAGAGTTCAATAGCATGCATAGTGATCCATTTAGCCATTCTGTAGAAAATGCTAGCCAGGCCCATACCTTACAATCCAAAACAAAATGCACTATCCAAGAATTTGTGAGTAAATCAGGTATGTTTGAGAAATTGAAGAATGAATGTGGCAAAGATGGAAACTATAAATAGATCAACAGAACTATCTTGCTTGTCCATTCTGAATTGTATGTAGTTTATAAGTTTTCTCGTAACTATAGCAGTTGCTCTCTAATGGCAAATGATTTGCGCATCAACTGGATAGCAATCCCGGCACGGACAGTAGTCACACATGGTACTTCTCCTTAGCCTTGGTGACTCTTGGAGGCAGGCCCGAGCCAAAGGGGGTGCGTGCGGTGCGTACGAACAGGGCCTATGATTTCGAGGGCCCAAATACATAGTTTTTTTTTATGAGGCGCACGTAAAACTAGTGCTACTACCAGCTACGCCTAGTAGGGGCAGATACTTAGGCCTGGTTTAGTTTCCAAAATTTTTGCCTTCTAAAGTAAAAGGACATGTTTGGACACATGCATGGAGTACTAAACGTAGACGAAAAAAACTAATTGCACAGTTCTCGGGAAAATCACGAATCTTTTAAGCCTAATTAGTCCATGAAATGCCGTAAGTGCTACAGTAACAAACATGTGCTAATGAAGGATTAATTAGTAACATTAGATTCGTCTCGCAGATTTCTAGCGGGTTCTGTAATTTTTTTATTAGTATCCAAAAACCCCTCCCAACATCCTTCCAACACATCCGATATGACACCCAAATATTTTCTTTTCGCGAACTAAACGTAGCCTTACGTGCTCCATATGCGTCAGTACAAACCAGAACATGTACGCGTAGAGCTGGTGACTACTTTACCTCCCCACCCCCCTAAAAAAATGAAATTTTAGTTGCATTCTTGATTAAAGTGTCTGTATAATGTTTAATTGAATATATAGATAAAAAATATTAATGCTCATGATATCAAACAAGCATATTATGAAAAATAGAAAATCTAGAATTCTACTACCTTTGTCCACAAATAAATGCAATTCTCGCATTTCGAGAAGTCAAACGATTTTAACTTTAACCAAAATTATATAAAAATATACTTGTACTCATAAAACAAAATAAGTTCCATTAGATGAGTTATAAAATATACTTTCATAATAAATTTAGTTGGAGACACAAATACTAATACTATTTATAATAAATTTGGTCAAAGTTAAACTAGTTTGACTGATACGGCAAGCGTGGCAGCCGTATGACAACTCTCGTAGTGCAGAGCATTGTGCTGACCATCCTACAAATACAAAACTTTTACTCCACTAAATTGATGCGGCAAGCATGGCCACGCCCTCGCGCCCGCACGCCCCCGCGCCCGCCCGGCCCCGCGCGCCTGCGGCCGCCGCCTCCCGACCCCCGCGCCCGCGCTCGCCCCGCCCTGCGGCCGCCACTCCCCACGCCGGGCGGCCTGCCACCGCGCCCGCCGGCACCCGGAGGAGGAGGAGACCGTCCCGCGCCACCCGGAGGAGGAGGAGGCCACCTCGGCCATGGCCACGCGCCCACGCCGGTCGGCCGGCAACGCCGCCCCGCGCCGCCCGGAGGAGGAGGAGCCTCGCGCTGCCCCACCCACGCCGTCCGCCGGCTTCCAGGGGAGGAGAAGGACCCCTGCCCCAGCGACCGCCCCATCCCAAACCCCGCCGCTGTCCGTCCAGTCGCCTGCACCCCTCCCCTGTCGATGGAACCCCAGCTCTGCCGCCCCAATGCCCACAAGGTATATATGCTCTTCCCTTTCCTTTGCCTTTGTTGTTGCTGGGCAGCGGTGGTGGTGGTGATGCTGATGATGGTGGTGGAGTGTTGGTCGTTGGTAGTAGAGTGGTGGTAGTAGTGGTGTGGTGTGGTCGCGGTGACGTAGTTGTAGTACTACGAAGAAGTAGTATTTTGTATGGATTGAGAATTAAACTGCATGGATACCCTTGATGTATATGTGGTTGTTGGCCTTTGTGCCATTGGTTTATTGCAGGTTTTGGAAACCTCCCCGTGTAGGGGAGGTGCTGCCAAAAATTTAATTGATAGTATTATTTTTCTTTCTTTTTGGCAGAGAAGAGCCCGTCGAAGCGGAGCTGGAGTACCCTGATCGTCTTCCTCGCCTCTGCGGGTCTGCTTGCACCGCGCTGCCTCGCCATTGCACCGACTCACCACTGCACCGCTAGCCTAACTCCACCGCCAGCGTAGGTATAACCCCTCTTTCCGACTCATGGTCATACATCGCGTAACCCTGTAAGGCGTCTCCCATTTGAAAGATATACGGTTCGAGGTATGCAAATCTTTGCATATTTATAACCGTATCTGTTTCGGATCATCCACGCATTTTGAACGGCCCGCGGATATGTAGATAGGTTAGTTTCCATGGTCTGCTCCGATCGGAGACAGAGTTTCGGCAACACCTCCCTGTTGTTCTCCGGATACACACTCTCCCTGACAGGACGTGTATCAGGAGAACAGTGGGGAGGTGCTGCCGAAATTCTATCTCGGATAAGAGCGGAACATGGAAGCTAACCTCATCTACCATCCAAGAGTGGGATTAGGACCGATCCTCACCTATTAGACAGTAGGAACACCATGTAGATGCAATTGATGGTTACATTACTCGCTGATATATATGTTAGAGGGTGGAGGACCGTCAGTGGATGTACAAGGGCCAGAGAAGTCAGAGAGATTTTAGCATTGAATGGATGAACAATACTGATGCTTTCTTGAACCGTTCAATTGGCAAGGCCGCTAAACCCCTGATTCTAGCTTTGTGTCCCTGTAGCAAATGTAACAACAAGAGAATGGAAAACAAGGACACCATGGGTAAACATCTTGTGAAGAATGGATTTACGCCACACTACACCCGGTGGATCCACCATGGTGAATCCCATCGTATGAGAGTGGAGGTGGTGAGACAACGCATCGAGGCTTATGATGCTGATGCCGAGGTAGCAGACATGTTAGATGACGCTCACCAAGCACAGTTCGCTGAAGGACGTGAGATGGAGGAGATGGAGGCAAGCGCACAGGCGTTCTATGCTATGATGGACTCGGCACAGAAACCCCTTCACGCTCGGACAACGGTTTCTCAACTGGATGCCATTGGATGCTTGCAAGGGTTGAAGTCCGAGTTAAACATGAGTCAAGAAGGTTTCGATAAGATGTTGGCCGTGGTTGCCATCCTGCTTCCGTCAGGCCACATTCTGCCAAATAGCATGTACGAGTCATAGAAACTCCTTCGTGCACTTAAGATGCCATGTGACTAGATACATGCTTGTCCGAATGGGTGCGTCTTATTTAGAAAAGAACACAAGGACGCAAAGTACTGTCCAAAGTGTAAATCCTCCAGGTACCTGGAGGTAGACTCTGGTGATGGCAAGAAGAGGCAGCTTACGATCCCCATGAAAATCCTATGGCACCTTTCGTTCCTTCCGAGGATCCAACGGCTATACATGACCGAGGAATCCATGAAACAGGTGACCTAGCATAAAAATGGTGTACGATATAGTCCTGACAAGATGGTACATCCAGCTGATGGTGAAGCATGGCAACGCTATGATGACAAACATCATGACAAAACAAATGAGGCTCGTAATGTACGTGTCACGCTGGCAACAAATGGGTTCAATCCTTATGGACTAATGTCGGCCCATACACTTGTTGGCCTGTGTTTGTTATCCCCCTCAATCTCCCCCCCGGCATATCCTTTCAACGGTAGAACGTATTCTTGTCGTTGATAATTCCTGGACATCAGGGGAGTAATATGGGTATGTTCATGGATCCAGTGATTGATGAATTAGTCCATGCTTGGGATGAAGGGGTATGGACATATGACTGAGCTACAAAGACAAGCTTCAAAATGCACGTTTGGTACCACTACTCCATGCATGACTTCCTAGCGTATGGGTTATTCTCCGCCTGGTGTGTTCAAGAGAAGTTCCCATGCCCAATATGCAAGGAAGGTCTACGGTTCATTTGGTTGAAGAAGGGTGGTAAGTATTCGTCATTTGACAAACATTGGTAATTCCTCCCTCTTCCCCATCCATTTAGACGAGACATCAAGAACATTACAAAAGGTGTCGTAGTGACGGACCCTGCACCGCAAATGATGATGGGTGTCGAGGTTCATGCTTAGATAGATGCTCTCGTGGCCAATCAAGAAGGTGGTTTTGTGGGGTATGGTGAGCAACATATGTGGACTCATAAGTCGGGCTTGACGAGGCTCCCCTATTTTGATGACCTTCTTGTGTCACATAACATTGATGTAATGCACACCGAAGAGAATGTCGCCGAGGCACTTTGGGGAACACTCATGGTGACTAAAAAGTCAAAGGACAACATGAAGGCTAGAGTGGAACTAGCAATGTTGTGCGATAGACCACATCAAGAGATGCGTCCTCCTAGAGGTGGCAAGACATGGAGGAGGCCTCGGGTTGATTTCGTCTTGACCAGCAAACAAAGGAGGGAAGTACTTGAATGGATCCAGACGCTAATGTTCCCTGATGGGTATGCAGCAAATCTGAAGAGGGGAGTGAACTTATCTATTCTGCGAGTCAACGGGATGAAGAGTCATGAGTACCACATATGGATTGAACGCCTTCTCCCGGCGATGGTTCGAGGCTATGTCTCTGAAAATGTCTGGCTAGTGCTGGCAGAGTTGAGCTATTTCTTTCGGTAGCTTTGTGCCAAGGAGTTATCTCAAAAAGTGGTTGAGGACTTGGAAAAAGTGGCACCTGTGTTGCTCTGTAAGTTGGAGAAGATCTTTCCACCCGACTTCTTATCGATGCAGCATTTGATTGTGCACCTCCCGTATGAGGCACGAATGGGAGGACAGTGCAGGCCTGTTGGTGCTATCCAATCGAGAGATGTTTAAAGACTTTTCAAAAAAAATGTAGAAATAAAGCCAAAATTGAGGCTTCCATTGTAGAGGCATACATTTTGGAGGTGTCAAACTTCACAGAAAAATACTACACCGAGAACCTTCCTAGCGTGCATAATCCACCTCCTCATTACAATGCTGGCGAAAATGCATCGACCCTCAGCCTTTTCCAAGGGCAACTTGGTCATGCAAGTGCATCGACCACTAAACAATTGAATACTGAAGAGTGGCGCAGTGTCATGCTATATGTGTTGACCAACCTTAGCGAGGTGCAGCCATACGTGAGGTAAGTTCTCAATGGACTTGTTTCAATACGCCGTCACTATTCTACATCCAACCCCCTTGTTTCTCGTTGTCACAGTGAATTTATTCGTCAAACTTGGCATCTCTCAAGGGATCCTACCCCGCAAGAAAATAATACCCTTCTTTCATAGGGTGTGGGACCAGGGAGGCCTGGTTTCATTTCTTGGTTTAAATAGAAGGGACTCTCAAATTTAGCTCGTACTTACTTCGACATGGGCGGTTGCTCATACGTTCGTATAATATAACCATCTATCCTACTTGACCTTGCAGGCCCAAACCGATGCATCTATAAGTGACGAGTTGAGACAGGTTGCAAACGGCTGTGCCTTAAGTATCAGGTCATTTACTGGTTATGACGTGAATGGGTATCACTTTCATATAGCAAGCTACGAGCAGAGTCGGCCCAATCGAAGAACCACAAATAGCGGAGTTTTTACTCCCGACACTGATGGCCTCCACTATTATGGAAGAATTGAAGAAATATATGAACTTTGATTTTATGGTGCCAAACCTTTTAATCCTATCATATTCAAATGCCATTGATTTGATCCTCGAGTAATGAGATGAACCCCTAGTCTTGGGCTGGTCAAAATTCGACAAGATTCCGTCTATCTAGGAAGCGATGTCTATATTGTGGTTGAACAAGCCACGCAGGTTTATTATACGTCATACGCATGCCAAACCAAAGAGCATCTTAAGGGTTGGGATATCGTGCACAAGGTCTCACCACACGGTAAAGTACCTGTCCCAAATGATGAAGATTACAACTTCAACTCACACACATATGACAGAGAGTTCTTTCAAGAAGAGGGGCTACAAGGGACGTTTGAGATAGTCTTAACTGAAGCGATCAGAATGGACCTAGACAATGAAAGGGTAGATGATGAGGATGCTGGAGATGAGGTGCAAAATGTGAAGGACCTACAAATGCTTGAGCGATTATGTCTAGGCAATGACGATGAAGACAACATTCCTCCTTCGGATAGTGTTGACTATTTGGACAATCAAGACAGTGATGACAAAACATATGATCTAGCTAATCCCAATCATAAAGATTACTTCTAATACATGTAATACTATGTTTTTTAGTTATGTTTGTTTGTTCTTTTTAAGTACGGCTTGTTTATTCTTTTTGCAATACTATATTTTGCATCTCTTTCTAAGTATGTCTTGTTTATTCTTTTTGATTGCAGGTGATTTAGCAAAGATGGAGGGCAGCCGTCAAAGGTCTGTGGCCTCGGTCTACCAAAGACCACCACCTAGAGCTACAGATGAGCAGCTGGAGCTGTCGGACAGGAGGATGAAGCCGTCAGATAGGAGAATGAGGTGGAGGGGCGGCAGCCATAGGAGGCAGCCTCATCGTCCTTCCACGCCGCCTGAGGAGGTGGTGGCGAAGGAGGACGTGGCGGCCACGGACGACGACGAGGAGCTAGTTCGACAAACGGACGAGGTGGACAGAGGGTTGCACCAGGACGACGAGGACGAGCCAGTAGGTACGGGTTCCGCTTCCGCTGGTTCATCGAGGCCCTACTTGCGAGGTCCCTCGAGCCTCCCTCCGGTTCCGCTTCCTCACCAGCGACCAGTGCTCCACCCTGAAGGGCAAAAGTTAGTAATTTTAGATGTTATCACCACTACTTCATATGATATGTTGAAAATGACTTGTGAAACTAATAAGTTTTCTTCATCACTTGTGCAGGACTGGGTGGTTGTCTTGGGTACGGCCTCACAGTACCCAAATGGCGTCATGGGTCTTCTATGCAAGCAACACTACCCTGGCTTGGTTGAGTTTCATCGGAAGGAGCTGGCCTACTTGTTTGACCACTATGTCATCGCCGCCGATGCCGAGTACCCCAACAAGGTGGCGTGGGTGATTGCGGAGTTTTGGGTTAGTCTCCCTCGCACTACATTGCTTAATACATCGCACTGATTAGACTTTTCTTGAAATAATGAATGGATACATCGCGTTTGTATGCAGACTTTTTTAGATGTGAGGAGGGCTTCGAGGCCAGGGCACACCAGGTGGCTACCAAAGCCGCAAAAAGACTTGTCAGTGACATGCATTATGAGGCGCGCCTCTAGGCCATCGTAACCTACCACGGGTCGAGACTAGGAGAGAAGGTCACCAAAGAAGAAGCAAGAAAGATGACACTGACCAATAACTAGTACCTCGAGGTAGATAAAGAACATATATATATATATATATATATATATATATATATATATATATATATATATATATATATATATATATATATATATATATTGATTCGTTTTGAGATTATAAGTAGGTTTAAATTGATCTTCTTATATATCAAATACTTGATGACGTGCAGATGTGTCCCTGCTGGTGCCAGTTGTATCCCGAGCGCTGGCTGGCGATCGTGAACTGGTGATTGTCGGACGAGTGGCTCGAGGCGCACAACGCTGCTCGGGAATGGCGTTTGACGATGGAAGGTCTAGCACACCATCAAGGCAGCCGCAGCCTCTCCGGATACATGGCAGCATATGTACGCGAATTCATTTATCTATTCTGACACTTAATTCTGCCTGATTACTAATCATCTTCCTGTCTTTCTTGCAGTCGGCAGCACATGGTGGCCAGCCTCTCACCACCTTTCAGGGGTGGTGTTTGTGCCACAAGGGCAAGGCGACGTCCAACATCTCCTGCAATGCGGACGACCCTGCTGAGGTGTACAGCAACCCAAGCATCCACACTCGCATCAGTGAGTACACGTCGATGGCAAGGTCGGTCCATGGGCCTGAGTACGATCCAAGCGCCGACGACATTGATCCAGAGGTTGTCATGAGGGTGGGAGGAGGCAAGAAGCATGGGCAGTTCTGGCTTGGCGACGGCGTCATCGACGCGACCTCTACTCCCTCCCTCTCCCAGCTCAGAGCACAGAGCACGAGCGCAAGCCCCGCCATACGCCCACGGCCGAGCGCTTCACAACACCGGGTCGATGCACTCTAGGTTATTCATGTTTTGCTCGTCATACATTCATCTTTACAAACCTTAAACACCATTGCATTATTGTAGGCCGAGCTGCAAGAAGAAAGGAGGTAACGTCAGGAGGAGCAGCAGAGGATGGCGGCCCAGCTGGAGGCCGAGTGGAGGGCGTGAGAGGACCAGGCGTAGAGGCTGGCGGAATTGATGCGGTTCATGCAGACTCTTGGGCAACATACGGGTCTAGCTATGCCACCTACGCTGTTCGCTCCACCTCCGACTCCTCCTGCCGCTACTCCTGTGAGTTTTCACTTGTGCTTTGCTTGATAGAATTGTCTCTATGTTGCAAAACTATGAAAACATTCGATCTCACACATGCAAGTAATTCCTAGATTAGCCATCCAAATAATCTTGTCTAACACATGCAATCTCTTCTCCTTTGTGCAGCCTCAGTCGGCCGGTTCAAATAATCCAGCTCATGGGACTCCAGCAGATCCAGCTCTTCCTTCACCGCAGTCTTAGTGGGAACCTTGGTGATATATTAGTTGTTTTCATTTGTTGTTCACTTGATGATGGACTTGTGATGCACTTGTGGTGTTTGCAGTTTTGACAACTATGATGGACTTGTTGATTTGTTTGGATGCACTTAAGAACTTATTGTTATATATGTGACATATTGTGATGGATGTGATATATGTGATAGATGTGGTATATATGTCATGGATGTGGTTTAAATGTGATGGATGTGGTATATATGTGATATATGTGATGACTTTTCTGTTTGTCTTGATGGAATGTAAAAATCAAATAAAAATGATTGTTTTTGGTCACTTTGCCGAGTGCAATGGTCACTGCACTCGGCAAAGCTGGGAAACTGAGCAACTGGATACCCAGTTTCCTAGCTTTGCCAGTATATATGTGATATATGTGATGACTTTTCTGTTTGTCTTGATGGAATGTAAAAATCAAATAAAAATGGCTGCTTTTGGTCACTTTGCCGAGTGCAATGGTTACTGCACTCGGCAAAGCTGGGAAACTGAGCGACTATATACCTAGTTTCTCAGTTCCATGACACTCGGCAAAGAAATAAAAAAAACACGCTTTGCCGAGTGCCGAGCCTCGAGGCACTCGGCAAAGAAATTTAAAAAAAACACGCTTAAAGAAATTACCAAAAAAAATAAAACACTCTTTGCCAAGTGCTGAGCCTCGAGGCACTCGGCAAAGAAATTACCAAAAAAAGGAAAAAAATCGTTGCCGAGTGCCCTTGTCCAGGCACTCGACAAAGAAATTGCCAAAAAAAAAAGAAAAAAACATCTTTGCCGAGTGTCGCCTGAAAGGGCACTCGGCAAATAATCTGCGCAAAAAAAAAAACTTTGCCGAGTGCCAAATTTTGGACACTTGGCAAAGACACCGTCACCAGCCATGGTGCCGTGACGTGCGCTTTTCTTTGTCGAGTGTCGGAAAAGACACTCGGCAAAGGCGCCTTTGCCAGCCAATTTTTTGCTGAGTGCCCTTCTGCGATTGAGAGAACAATGTTTGGTGCCTAGTATTGGAGAGGGGGAGGCAGGGGGCTTTCACCTGCCCCTCGAGGTCGATGTGCTGCCTGGCGTTAGATGGATAGGGAGCGCAGGCAGGGATGAGAGGTGATCACGTAACGCCATTGCAATGCCCGGGGTCGGTGTGGATGCCAAAGAAGGGGTAAGTGGAGCGTTGGCAGGGCGGGAATGGACGGCTATCGCCACTGACAAGACAGAGCGGGTTCAGCTCTGCATTTGCATTATGGGTCATGGATTTGTGTTTGGGTTAAGCTGAATCAAATAACTCCTTCAGTAAAAAAAAACAATTATAGCCATTGAAATAAATTTATAACTAGTTCCTAGTCCATTAATTTTATATTATGATCCACAACTTATGTTCTTCCTACCTAATATGTTCCTTCTATTTCTTAACTATTACTAAATCTTACCGAATGAACTACCATTTTTTCCAAAGCACCATAGAATTTCTCCCATATAATACATGGCCCAGACCCGATTTTTGCTTGACTTGATAGAAGCAGGAGGCTTTTGCAGGGGGTGTTAGGGTCCGGGCGTTCGGACCACAACCGTGTGCCGGTGGTTACTGTTTATCTTCTCTGCGCGTCCTCGTCCTCCTTGTGTAGGACCCCTCCCAGCTCGGAGATCACTTTTTGTTCCAAATGGGAGGATGGTTTTCCATACTAAATTTCCAAATGACATGCTTTTTACTTTCTTGTTGTAGGCCAGGGCAACTTGAGCTTTGTATTCTCAATATCATCATCATATCGTGATACATAACAACAAATAAATCTATATGCATTCAGATTTAGCTCAACGGGGAACACAACTTCATGTTCATACTTAAGCTCAAAAGGAGTAACTTTAGTAGCAACTTGCCTGGATATATGATGAGCCCATAGAGCTTTAGAAAAAACCTCATGCCACCTCCTTAGATTGTCCTCAATCACCTTCTTGATGAGCTTGATCAAAGTGTTGTTACTTGGCTCAGTTTGACCATTAGCTTGAACATAATACGGAGCTGAATTAAGCAATTTAATTTTATATAATTTAGCATAATTTCATACTTCTTTGACACAAATAATGTCCTTTGATCTATAGTTAATGTTCGATGGATGTTGAATCTAGGTATGATATCTCAGTGATGAACTCAGTCCGGGGCATGGCCGACTCCAACGGGCACACGAGAGGTGCTTGGACCAGGTGTGGCAGTGGCGCTATTTAGCCTTGCTGGTGCCTGCATGGACCAACATGTCAGGAAATGGCGAAATTCCTGCCTCTTTTTTTCGTCTGGCCGTCTGGCCCATTCTATTATAGCCTAACAACACGGCACGCTCACTGCATCCCTCTCCCCACACGGCCACACGCCCTGCTCCCCTTCTCCCCACATACCCTGATCTCCTGTTCGCCTACTCTCCGTCACATATACACTTCCCTCTCCGTGCGCTCGTAGGCAACGCCTCCGCCTAGGACTCTCACCCAAGAATCTGCGTGGGCAACGCAAGCACATGTGGTATGCTACAAATCAAGATCACCACAGACCATATCGAGGCAAAGCTCAAGACATCACGGACCGGATGGAGGCAAAAGTTAAGACACCACCGAGGAAATCGGATCAAATAAAAACCGAATTGAGATAACCATAGACAAATGACAACACGACCTACCGTGCAGACATGAGGGGATCCGGCCCTGACGAGGGGTTGTCGCAGAGTTTGTCAAAGCCGAGCATGGACACGATGATGGTCGAGACAAAAATCAAGACTACCAATGAGAAAATCAGACCAAATAAAACTCAAATCGAGACAAACATGGGAAAAATCAAGACCAAATTGAGGACAAACAACTCAGACCTACCAAGCCAGCGGGGTTGCCGTGTAGACGGGAAGGGGATCTTGAAGCTCACAGATCACGCTGTCCATGGATGAAAAAACTTAATAAACACGTAGAAATTGACCATTGGCAACGGTGCCAACGTATACAAATTTCCAGCCATCAGCGACAGTGCCCTTGTGCCTTGGATGAGCCTTGGCGGAGGTGGAGGCCGCTGAGCCAGGTCCGGGTAGGGGAGGCAGTTGTGGGTGGAGGGAAAGGTGGCGCTGCGGGCGAGTTAGGATTTCGCCGGAGCTGCACAGCTGCGGCCGCGGCCGCGGAGCTCCAGTGAAACCCTAGCACGCCGCGGCAGGGCAGTGGGCGGCGACAAGGGCGAGGGCGCCGGAGTCGAGGAGGAAGAAGCTACTGTGTCTTTTTTTCCGACTAAGAAGCAGTTGTGTGTGCGTGCGCATGGCCTAATGCACGGGCGTGCGTGCGTTAGCCATGTCCATTATACCATTTGAAATAAATTTATAACTAGTTGCTGGTCCACTAATCTATACTATAATGGAACACTTAAATTATTTTAGGTCCACCTAAAAAACAACCTACGCTGAGAGAGCCCAATCATTGTGCACCCAAAAAAATGTACCCAACAAATCATCTTCATTAAAATCAAGGGCTAATATAACATCTAGACCAAATCCGATGGCCAAGGGAAGAAGTTTGATGCGAGGCTTCAAACTCACCTGCGTCTTCAAACGCTTCCCACGCACACACCGTCGTGAGCAGGGTTCGAAGTCTGGCAACACGGAATAAAAAAAGCAAACGCTGGATCAGGACGCGAGCACCGATCTCGCCGGCTGGCCGCCTCCTCCCAGATCGCGACTCTTCCTGTCCCGCGGCAAGGGTTCCCTACTGCCGCCCCTCTCCTGCCACGCGGCGGCCCTCGCCAGGTTGCCCGGAGTCGTGCTCACAGCCCCGGCCCAGGCTGCGTGGCAGCGGCCCTCGCCAAGTCGCACGGTGCCACGCTCGCTGACCCGCCCTATGCCGCGCAGCGGTGCCCTCGCCGTTGCCGCACACACCGCCATCTCCGCACATGCCTGCCGGGGCCGCACGCGCTGCCACCTTCGCCTCTTCGTCTTCCTCTGCCAGTCCCAGCATGTGAGCCTGCAAGGAGCCAGGGGCCACGCTGCTACGCTCGCGCAATCTCCCTTCCTCCATGGCCGCGTGACCTGGTGCCCCGTCGAGGTCTTCTCCTTGGAGCGCGTGACACCGAGGTCTCCATCCCCTGCCCATAGCACCACGGTAAGTCCCAATCCGACCCCTGATTTTGGATTGTGGAACCCTAGAGCTGTTCAATTTGTAGTATATGATGCTCCGTACTTCTGCTCTAAGGGATTTCCATGCATCAGCTTTTCCGTCCTGCATCTGCGCAAGGAACAGTTGGATGCTGCGCAAGGAACAAATGGATTTGGTTATAGTCCGATGTGAGAGTTAGGGAGTGATATTGGAGAATTGTGTCGTCAGGTTCTGCTTTTTCTTATGCAATTACAGTATTATCAAATATTTGATTTATCAATGAGAATAGGTTGTAGTTTTCTGTTGTAACATTTTGAAAGGATACGCATTGATTTTTTTGTGGTAACATTTTGAAAGGATACACGTTGATTTTGTCTTGCTCATCTTCCTTTTAGTACAAGTCTGTGTCATGTACCCTGCAAGCACACAAAGAAGACAAAATTAAGGTTCATTATCATGTAAGTATATGATCTGTATACCTTTTTAGCCTTGCTATATTTTCCACATTGATTTTTTTAGTGATGTAGCCCTGTAAGGGATTGCTCTCATATAGTTAATATAGCTACGCAGAAGAACTGAGCTAATTGCTTGGCAGTATGATCATTGTAGATGCAATATCTTGTCTCATATATGGTTTGCCTTTTCACGTTTGATTAAAGCACTCCTTGCCTCCTTGGTACTTTTCATGTGCTAATTGTCTCACTGATGGATCAGTTTTTGATTGTGGCTATGACAGAGGTGACCGTTTGAATACTCTTGGAAATGTCCAAGTGACAAAAGGTTATTGTCCTTCCCTATAACAATAAACTTTCTATGTTTATCTGTGGTCTAGTGTCCACACTAAACTGTATAGGGCTACCAGCATGTTCCTGGTTGTTCGCTCGGGAAATAATACATAGTCTTGCTCGATGGAAGCTATGGATGAAGGAGATGCAGTATTTGGTGCCGGTGCTGAAGTGGACCTTGATTCACAGGTTTGGATCATTTTCCTTTGACCCCATTTGCATTTTTAACATGGTAACATGACAATAGTTGAATATCTATATTTTCCAATATTTTGCCTTGATACTGGATTAGCGAGAGAGTTCTCAGAATTCAACTGGGATACGGCGTAATTGTGGCAAACACACCCGAAAGCAGGTTTTTTATAAATTTATCTTGTTTTATACTTTACCGTAGCGTTAGCACAGGCAAACTAATATGTAAGAGAAAAGAGACGGGGGCGGCCTACGCACCAACTCCACCCAACCGTGTCTGATTCCGCTTTCACAGGTTGGTATGAGCCCTTCTGCCAACTCAATCTATTCGATCCGCGAACGCCTAATTGGATTTAAGTTTTTTGAATTTTAAGGTTTGATCCATGGCATCAAAGAGGATCCTCAAGGAGTTGAAGAACCTTCGGAAGGACCAGCCCACCTCCTGCAGTGCAGGTGATTTTGACTGAAATAACTCAAAACTGAATTCAGGCCAGCCAATAAAAAGGATGCCGACTCCAGTTTTAAACTTCTAATGAAGCATAAACTTTTTGTGACTTTAGTCATAAGATAGAAAGTTTCTAGGAACAACCTTGATGAAAGCAGAAGTAAACAATTGTTAGATTTGGGGTTGAGGAATGCTGTGCACTGAAAGAAATATATAGGTCTTACAAAATGTTTGTTTATTACTTTTCATACGGAAAATGCCAATTCAAAGGAAACCATTTTTAACATTGGTTTCAATTTTCAAACAATCCGTGTACTATTTGACTTATTATGCATGATTTCCATTTGAATATTAGTTCCTATACTTGATCTTTGATGTGTAGGAGAATCATCAGAATCGCTCATGTCAAGGATCCTAAATAAATTAAGGATGGAGCAAGAGATCATGGTATGATCAGGAATTGGTTCACTTAATGGAAACTAGGGATAATCAGGAATTGGTTCCAGTCTGTTACATGATCAAACTGTATGAATGATAAGTTCAGTATGTCATGTCTTTGATATCATTGTTTTGGTGTTTTGGAAATGGTTCACTAAATGCAGTGCCTTGTCTATGGAAAGACAGTGTAGTTCCATTTTATTCTCTGGGTCAAGTGATTTTGAAGTTTATTTTTCATAACTTTCTCTGGGGGTACCATTGGTTTATGCAATGCCTTGTCATATCATATTAGTAAAACACTGAATTTTCAGTGCTTAGTTCAGCACTATGGAAACAGCTTTCACAAAGCATAATTAGCTAAATACTTCAAATTTGATAGAATTAATTTTGTTATGTATAAGTGTTTTTTGGATTGTATACATGGTCATATACAATTGTGTGAAAGTTGAACTATGAAAAAAATGTTGTCATTTGGTTGTTTTCATGTGTATCCCTGAAATTAAGCCGTGGCGTTAGCACGGGCACTGTACTAGTATTATGTTATGGTCCAAAACTTAAGTTTCTCTTAAGCTAATAATATCTTCCTCCTATTATTAACCATAGATCTTACCGAATGAATAGCTGCCATTTTTTTTAAGCACCCTAAAATTTCTCACTATAATCCTAGGCCCGATTTTGGCCTCATGTCACGGTCAGGATTTGCCTTATAGTGATGGTCCATGGACCATAGCGCTTCGGTAGAAGAAGCTGGACGCTTTTTTCCATCCAATATTCCTCAATCCAAAAAAAAAATAAAGCAGCCCACCAATATTCTAATTTTGGAAACAAATAAGAAAACGCGAGGCGATGGGATCTGGGGATTTCGGTCGGCAGATTTTATTGTCAATCAGGCAGCTGCCAACGCAAAAAGAGATTGCATCTCTGCTCGTCGCAAAGTCTAACCTGCAGCGTCGGCGGCGTCGCCCATCCAATGCAATGGGTTCCTTCCTGTCGTCGCAACTACCTCCAGCATGTTCATCGGCCGCCCCCTCCGCCACCGCCACAATGGGTTCCTTCCTCTCGTCGCAACTACCTCCAGCATGTTCATCGGCCGCCCCAGCCGCCACCACCACCGCCACCGCCAATCCTCAGTGGACGCTACTGGCACCCTATGGCGGAGGTACTGCCGAGGGCTGCAACATCACCGGCAACGCCAAGACGATCGCCGCCGCCGCCACATCCAACGGCCACCGCATCAGCGTCTCCCTCCGTCGTGAGCCGTTCTCAGCGCTGTCACGCATCTGCCTCCGCTTTCTCCCTGGCAGAGCCAATAGACCGGCTGCCTACTCCACCGTCGTCACGGCGCACGGCGGCTCCGTTCTCGTGCAGATTTCTTCGACAGAAAGCTACTCGAAACCCCACGCGGTCGACTACTTTGTTTACTACAATGCGGGTGCGGCTGCCGCTGCCGCCAACCCCGCACGGCCGCCGTCCTTGTATCTGCTCCCACGTTACGACAGTTCCTCCTGCACCGACCAATGGCGGCAGCTGGATATAAGTGCCACTGGCCTCCTGTGCCGCGGTGAGGCCGAGTTCGTGGTGGCGGAGCTTAAGATTGTGGGGCCCAAGGAGGACGACGCGGCGGCGGCAAGCCCCATTGCTTTCCGCTTCCGCCACATTGCTTTCGAGCTCCGCCTGTTCCGTCACGGCAAGTGGTGTGTGAAGCGGCCGTGGATCGTCCATGGCCACCGTACAGACAGTTACCACCAGCTCCAGCTCGAGGCCTCGTGGGAGACCGTAGCCGTCGTGCCCCTCGGCAATGGAATGCTGTGCTGGGTGGACCGGTACAGCGGTGTCATCTTCTCCAACGTGCTCGACGAGGGTCCCAACAAGCTGTGATACGTGCCGTACCCTGTGGAGGTGGTGATGCACCCGATGCCAACCCTCCGTATGGACCGACGTTCACGGTGCGATGAAGTTGGTCATAATCGCACCCCACCGCTGCTCCCACTGCGGCTGCTCTGAGCATGCCACTGACATCGACAGATGGACCCTGAAGACGGATGACATGGCTTGGGTTTTGGAAACCGAGACAAACATAGTCGACTCCACCGAGCTCTGGATGCTCCCAAACAAACCGGGGTACGCTCGCGTCCACCTGGTTTACCCTGTTGCGAGCATGAACGGCGATGGCCATGTTGTTGCGAGCATGACCGGTGGTGGCGATGTTGTTTCAGCCAAGAGTGCTGTGCCAAAGGAAGACGAGGATGAGCACATGAGCCTGTGTGTAAGTACCCCATCTGGCACGGCTTCCCTTCATGACGCGCTACAGGGCAGCAATGGAGCAACCTCAGCGTCCACGGGTGACCAGGAACAAGGCGACAATGGACTGGTTACAGTGGGCAGGTGGCCCAAGAGGCGCAGGCGGGCCAATTCGATGGTTACCGGCCCTGAGTGGATTACGAAGTAGCTAGCTTAAATAATGAGTAGCTGTATGAGTCACACAACGGAATGGTGTAACTGAATTCAAAATCCGCTGCTGCTCCCACGGTGGCTACTCTCAGCATGCCACTGCCATCGACCTGGACTCTTAACGCTTCACTCTAATTTAAGTTCATTTAGTAATATGTCATACTCTTCTATATATTGACGTATCCATGCAAGGGTACCTATACAGTACGTATTTACCAAAGGCATATTAGCTACAAATACACTTGATAATTTTCTCATAAGTTGTTAATAGTTTTTTAATGCAAGGAAAAGTTTATCTTACATTTGTAAGGTCTGTCATGTCATAATGTTTCATGGTAGGTTATGTCCTTTGATTCGAGCATCTAGTGGCTAGATCATTTGCTTAAACATCAAGTGGCATGGAGATCAATTTTTTCCTTTATAGAGTAGTTTTAACATTTTTCTGAAAATGTAACGGTATCTGTTTTTTTGGGAATAGTAATGGTATCTGTTACTAATGTATCTCTAATATTAAAGAGCCAAAATTTCTCTTTTTTTTGTATGGCCTTCGTAACTAACTCTGTGAATGTAGAAACTGTCTCTGTTCGCATCTATTTATAGCCCTCCTGCATAGCTTGGATAGTTAGGAATCTTAATAATCCAAATAAACCACTACGATCCTGTTTGATATGGCTTCCGAGTAACCTGAATAGAAATCTTAATTCAAAAAATGTTTTTATTTTCTGTCTATTTCAGTTCTTTTCTTGTCCACGTTTTCTAACCAATTTTCCTTTGCGATCCTGCGGAGGCCATAGACGGACGCTGGAATGAAAACAAGAAGTGAGTTGTCGACGACATCTTCCTCGTCGTTGGCTTCCTGACAAAGCTCAACAAAGCGATCACCAGCAAGAACGCTGACCGGGACTCCGTCGACCAGATCTTCAAGTCATGCCACATGCTCGACATGGTCACAGATGTGATCAAGATCGAGAACCAGCTCTGGATGCAGGACCTGCTCAGCCGGCCACATCGAGGTCGTCATCAAGGAGACTGTGGGGAAATCTGATTTCAATGACGTGAAGGAATCTATGGAGCGTGTGTAGAAGTTGGACGTCATGGAGCAGAACCTCGTTGACGTGATCCACCGCTTCTGCTGGTACTACTCGCCCTTGTCCACGAAGAAGACCAGGATGGGCCCCCAGGTATGTATACGTAGTAATAGGTATTGTACGAGACATGAGACGCCGCGCCGACTCCGCGTTTCCCGTGATCACGCGCTGCGCGTCCACAACCTTCCGCGTTCCTTTCTACCTGTGCAACTGTGTGTGACGTGAAGGGCGGAGCTGCAGAGGGGCCTGGCGGCGTGCCGTCGCCGTCGTTCCAAATTTCCAACAGAGTGGAGAAGCGAGAAGGCCAGGCCTTAGGCGGCGTTCCTTGTCTGCTTGATCGGCCGATCGCCTGATGCCCTGATCCCCAATGCCCTGATCTCTGTTCGGCTTTGCAGCAGGCAGCAGTTCCAGACTTCCAGCAGGCTGCAGCAAGGTACGAATGTAGATTCTTAAATTTAGTTACTAATTATTTCTCACGTGATCCCTATTTTATGAAACTGTAGTTCCTAATTATTTCTAAATTTTAACAGTACCATGTCGTCAAGAAAATATCCTTCTGGCCACGACAAAAGAATGAAGAAAAAGCGAATAGATGCTTTGGTAGAATCACAGAGAGGGGCCTTTCATAAATTTCTTAAGAGTAATACAAGCACTTCAATGCATTGGCGATAGTTGTTGTGGAGGAACCAGCTAATGCTAATCTAGAAGATTAGGGCCATATGGAAGACAATGTTGACATCGACATGGATGAACATAATGTGAGTGATCATGAGCACACATTTAATTCAAATGAAACAGAACCTACTATTGTTGATGAGGATCTAGTTTTTATTGATATTTATGATCCAAGAAATTAGGATAAACTTGATAACAAAGCAAGGGATACATTAGTTGAGAAGGGGTCTATAAGAGAAGATAATCTTGAATTCCCTTGGGATGCCAATGATAGACATTTTTCCTATGCCTATTACTCTAGAAAAATGAGCAATGGAGAGGTACATGATAGAAAATGGTTAGTTTATTCCAAACACTTGGATAGAGCATTTTGCTTCTGTTGTAAGCTTTTTAAATATAACAAATGCAAGAGTTCATTGGGGAATGATGGGTATAGAGATTGATTAATTAGACTCAAAATGTTTTTAGTGCAAAAAAATGTCCAAAAATTGATTAATTAGACTCAAAATGTTCGTCTCGCAAAGTACAATAAAACTGTGCAATTAGTTTATGATTTCATCTACATTTAGTACTCCATACATTTGCCGATATTTTGATGTGATGGGAATCTCCTTTTTGCATAGTGAAATTTGGGGGTGAATTTAGGTATCTAAACAAGGCCTGAATTGGAATCCCAATCCAAATAGTTTTTTTATTTGTGTCCATTTTTTTCTTGTCCACCTTTCTATCGAATTTTCTTCTTTCGTTTTCATTCTACTATTCTTCGTGTCTACTTCGGTTTCCGTCTGTTTCAGCTCCAATATGTTTCCTCTTTCCATCCGATTTTTTGCTTTTTCCGGTGTCCCCGTACGTTGCTGTTTTGTTTTCTTGCGGCCTTCTCTCTCATGCATGTTTCATCTTTTCAAAGCCGACTCGGTTGCCATTTTGTTTTTATGATTTTTCATCCATTTTTTTTGTCACGTTTCAACAAATAAATAGATAAATATATTTATATCTACTTTAGTACTTTATTAATCTTATCTACGTATATCTATATCTATTTCTTCTACACCTATTTACTTAATACTAAAGAGAAAATTGTTTTGTTCATACCCAATTTTTCATCCAATTTTTTACTTCATAAACTGCTCTCGCGCCCACCGTATCCCATATATGACTCAGACTCATAACTCGTGCTCATCCAATTTACAATAACTAGCATCTAGAGACGATACGGAGTCTAATTCGAAGACGTATTAGCTTCCCCTATATGCCTCAATGTGATCCTAATTCATGAATTGTAGTCATACAAGTTAGAAAAACTTGCATCTACCGATGATATGAAGTTTGATTCTAGGACTATTGAGTTCCGTTGCAACGCACAAGCACGTTTGCTAGTTACATATGATGTACGGAACATGGCATAACTATGAACACAAATGATCTAGTTATAGGTTTGATATGATGTCAGTGATTACATTTGAATCTAGCTGTGATCTATGCCATGAATTTTGGTGTTATGTGAATGAACAAAATTAAATAAAGTAAACTGGTGTAAATTTTAATTTCCCTGTATAGGTCAATGTGTTGTTCTGACGGCACAATAACATACAAAAGTAGAACAATTTCTTTGTTGGTACTGTTCCAATAGAAAATTCATTAATTTATTTGGACAGTATTAAACTGTCAGGATAATCATTTTTCTAGACGGTTTAGATGCATTAGCACAACTACAAAAGACTCTTTACATTCTTCTTAATTTATAGGAACAGAGATCTTGGTGAAAATATATTCTCCAACAGTCTTTTTAATTGGACTCTAAATATAGACATTCTCTATACTGTATTTCTTGTTAGCCAAAGATAGAGAACGAAGATGGCTTTTTAGAGTGCGCACAAGATTTAGAAAAGCGGTTGGACGATATAAAAATATACACGTTCCGTCCCATAATAGATAAGTTTCTGGAAACTTTCCCAAGATTAAGGAGATTGGCAAAAGACGTATGTACCCTCATCTCCTTTCCTTTCCTATCCTTTTATGGAGGATATCTCTTGCATTTGGCCGTTATCATTTGCATGCCGCCCATGATTAGCTTCCGCATTAGGAGACAATGTTCCATGTGTGTGTGTAGAATGTTATTTATTTGGGGACAAATTTGAACCTTAGAATCTTATTTATTACGGAGGGAGTAGAAAGCGAGGGGTGCTTGATCCAGGGACTAAAGTTTAGTCTACGTCACGTCGAATGTTTGGATGTCAATTAGGAGAACTAAACCTAAGGTAATTAAAAAACCAATTGCGTCGCGATACGAAATTATTAAGTCTAATTAATCCA
Source organism: Saccharum officinarum (assembly GCA_020631735.1). Lineage (NCBI taxonomy): Eukaryota > Viridiplantae > Streptophyta > Magnoliopsida > Poales > Poaceae > Saccharum > Saccharum officinarum. The sequence goes on along the minus strand of CM036190.1, from coordinate 24,666,568 downwards.
TGATTAGCATATGTTTACTGTAGCATCACATTCGCTTCTCATGGACTAAATAGACTCAATAGATTCGTCTCACGAATTAGTCATGCCTTATGCAATTAGTTTTGTAATTGGTCTGTATTTAATACTCATAACTAGATAAATGCCCGTGTGTTGCACAGGAAAAATTATAATATCATGATAATGGTAGTTAGAACGTGTAACAAAAATTATTTTCGAACGTGATGTTCGAAACATCAATATTATGATAGTAGTTATGTTCTAATTGTATCCTCCAACACACCTAAGTTCCACATCTTCTTAACAACATCCTAAGGGTACTCTCTCGGCAAGCACCAGTAGTCAAGTAGTTAAAACCTCTTTATAAACAATATTCTTCGTGAATATATCATTTTCCGACTTTTTCTTTTCCTTCCCCTTGTTGACGTCCTTCTCAATAGTTGGCTTGACCAAGATCCTAATATTCAATCTTGCCGTGGCTCTTGATAGCGCTACATATAATTGCCCATGCAAGAACACTGGTTCTGGTAGGTACTCCCTGACGTTTGGGATAGTCTGTCTCTGTGCCTTGTTAACCATCATGGTGAAGCTAAGCCGAATGAGAAACTGCTTACGCTTAAATTGGAAAGGGAACATCTCGTCGTCAGACGGGCATAAGGGTATGCGAGGCAGAAAAACTCGATTTCTAGCATGCTACCCCAACACAATTTCTACGTATATAGTATTCTTTTGGAACCCCATATGATAAGCTTGGTACCTTTGTAAAGTCCATTCGCAGGGTCAATGTTCCTAAGCAATATGACTACGCAGCCAATCTTCAGCATTAGCACATGTGGCGATAGACCATTTGGTGTCAAAGTGTTAAAAAATTCTTGAGGGTAGTAGTTGTGTGGATCGTCCATCACATAGTCGAAGCTATGGTACACCATCTAATCCCCTTGAAAATGGTCTATCATCTATATATTAATCATGTCAAGCCATTCGTTTCACGTAGACAATATCGCTCGAGCGGTAATATAGTCTTTGTTTGTCATATTTTCATTGAGCCTAGGGAATATGCAATCAATAAGAGTATTTGTCATATAGTATTTTCTTTTACCCTCCTCTGCCATTTTTTGCCCTATGCGTACCATGTATAGAACTCAGGAAAGTCCTTGTACAAGATACCTCGGGCTCTTTCGTCTATCCTGTTTATCTCAAAGTATGATGTAAGCATTGACTTTTCAACTTCTAAATGGTTAAGCACTCATTGAACCCCCTCACGCCGGTGAAATGAAACCATATGCATGTCTGAAAGATGGAGCTGTAAGGAGAAAATAGAAGGGGATCTCTCACTCAAATCAAAACAATATATCCTCCACAAGGCTTCTAGCGGGGTTACCCATCTAGCATCTCTGTACTGCTTGATCTCATCGACATTTTCTTCACTATCCTCCTTGTCAGCCTCTCTCACAGCCACAAACGCCAGGTTGTGACCCTTATAAATGTACTTGAATAGGTACTTAACTGCCTTGATGCTCCCACATGCCTCAACATTAATATGACAGTTGAACAGACGCAGTAGATATATGGGTTGTAAGGCATGACCCATCTATTGTCAAGCTCATATCCACGAACCTTTTCTTTTCACCCGTCTTCACGCCATCTATAAACTAGGTATGAATCTTTGCCCTGTACTGTGGCATCACAAAAAGGTCGTGGGTAACAGTTCTTGCAGGAATCACGTCCCTTTGTGCATGGGCAATTGAGATTTAGCGCTCTGTAAGGGCCATGCATCATATGCTTTGTAACCGTCCTGTACAATTCTGGGTACTTCTTCTTTGAGAGCTCAGCTGAGATGAGAAGATCATGCTGCTCTAGGCACGTGATCTTGTACTTCCTCTCTATGATTAGCAAAAAAATGTGCATGTAGTAGACCCCTCTTTTGAAACTCCACAACATACACATGCGCCTTGACCTTTTCGAGGATATCCTTTTTTAGCAACCTATCCTTTAGCTCTTCTAGTTTTGCTTTAAAGACCCGAACAATTAGATCTGGACGATTTTGTGGTTCCTAGCCAGGATAGAGTTCATGCCTGATCTCACCCTAGTTTGGATTACATGTCATTGTAAGGAAGATGTCCGGTTTACCAAACCTCCGTACCAGAGCCATGGCGTCCATGTACCGACGCCTCATGTCACGTGGGCCTCCAATAAATGATGAAGGCATCACCGTCTGCTTTCCAACAACTTCTGCTCTACCCTCGCCGGCCTATAGGTTGTCAACTAATCCTTGGTAGAGGTTGGCTCTAATATCATCTTGATTGTTGCATATATAATCCAATCGAGAACTCTCAATCTTGATGTACGTGTCAACCGCAAACTGCTAGAAAAGATGCTTGCCGTAAAGTATGGGATTAAATATTCCTGGCCGCATCTGAAATTTATAGCAGTAGTAGTCACGCATAGACACACATAGTCTATCAGGGGTGTCTTCTACACAAAATGTAACCATGAATTAGCAGTGTTTGTAGAATAACCACTAAGGTATATACTGCATGAAGTATTATATTAAATAAGAAGAATAACAAACCCATTTCTTCTTCTGAACCACTACAGGATTGTAACCGTGAAACTTGTATTGTATGAATGGTGCAGCAAAGGTATCATGGGCCACTAGATTGCATTTCTGATCTATCCTCACCATGAAGTAGCCATTGTATTCTGACACTTTAGATACTCCAAATGAAGGATACAAGGACTTCGAAAGCATATTGAGATTGTAAGTTGTAGTGCTTATTATTTTACATTTAACAGGTGTGTTAAATTTGTCGTTGACTCCCATGGTTTTCGTACAGCACATACAGGATGTACTTGGAGGATTCTGAATCCCACGATCTTAGAACTGAGGAGAAGAAGAAGAGAAGAAGAAGAAGAAGAAGAAGAAGAAGAAGAAGAAGAAGAAGAAGAAGCATGGCAACAAAATAACCATTGAGCGCAACTTCCTGGTACGTATCAAAAGTCGTATGTGCTATTATATCATGTGTACCCTCTATATGTTCTAATCGATTGTGCATTATATATCGTGCAGAGCGCCAAATAACCTATAGGGACACTATTATGTGGATACTACACTTGCCAGTACCTCAGAGAGTCCAGTGAATTTAGGACCGGACGAAAAGCTCGTTGAGCCAGCTCGGTGGCTCGATTCAAAAATGCTTCGATTGAACTCATTTTCTTGTAATATGAAAATGAGTTCAGCTCGAGTGACTTTCAACTTTGGCTTGCTGCAAATTTAGCATCAGCTACAGGCAACTAAAGAATGCACAAGACTGGTGGAAAAAGCTAAGGAACAGGTCACCGAGATGAATAACAAGAACTGTAGCGGACAAATGTGGATTTGTCTTGCACAAATTTGTGCATCAAAAAGGAAAGTTCTTCAACAACGAGAGCGAGTTAGCGTGGAATGAGAAGTACGAGAAGCTTAGAAATTGGGAGTCTGGGATAAGCTACGGTTGGAGGATTACAAGATGGCGGAGGTTTTTGATTAGAAAGTAGTAGCAGACTATAAAACATTACAAGTCTTAGTTTCATATGTATATGTGGCATGTAACTTGCATTATTCGTGCTACGATAATGACGAGACACGAATGGGATATACGTATATATATGTGTGTTCTCTGCATGCTTATTTTCTGCGTTTTCAATATAAATTGTTGTGAAAACAAAATTCAAATTCAAATTTAAATCAAATGGCAAGAAACTATTTTTTAATAAACTGGAAAATTCTTAACGGCGGTGGGCATATTAAAAAGGCCCGGCTCCGTTAATCCATTAGTGGATGCGGGTAGCTTAGCGCTGCTGCCTCTGTTAACGGATTAACAAGGGTTTAATACTTATTAACGCAGGCGGTTGTTGTAAGACGACCGACAGTGTTAATGGTGTTAACGAGGCGGGAATTAAGCCGCATTAACGCAGGCTTTTTAGTGGAGGCAGATGCTTTGCCCGCCTCCGTTAAACCAAAAAGCACACCTCGGTTAAGATTTATGTAGTAGTGTTAATGACATGCACTTACCAAAGCAATCGTACTTTTTGCATGAGCAAAACTGCCTTTTGAATTCCTCCTCAAAAATGCTATACATATTTCTTGTATATGATTCAGCAGCTGCCTTCATCTAAGGTAATTACTAACACAGAGAACAGGATCTGAACTCCCTGATTTGTAATCTTCACATAACTCATTTCCACGAAGGCGTGCAGCTCACTTGTCAAATTCCATCAGGAGTTCTGAAATGGAGAGATTCTATGGAAAGTTCTATTAAACACATTATTCATGCTTTCACTCCTTTGAGTGGATGTCATGTCTGCACAAAATGAATCACGGCAGTAGACGGTGGCCCATAACGCATACAAATTTTGCAACCATGAATTCCGTCCAACGCCATGAGTAGCCAATAACTCTTGACACTTCTTGTTAAAATGTGCTATTGATCTTTCTTCATATACACAATACTTGAAGTCCTTTAGGAAATCCTCATTATCGGATATTACTTGTCTAAGGTGTCTTGCAGCATTCTGGTATATGTGCCACATAGGCAAAGGTGATGGCTTGAGTTTGGAAAAACAAGCTTAATTGCCTTTTCCATTGCAGCACATTGATCTGTGAAAATGGTGACCGTTTGCTTTCCAGACATTGCTTTCAAAAAAATACTAAACACCCAAACTAATGAATCGGCACTTCCATCGAGTAATAATGCAGCTCCAAAAATAATGGTTTGCCTGTGATGATTTGTTCCAAGAATAGGAACAAAAGGCATTTCGGGTTTATTTGTTTGAAATGTAGTGTCAACGCATGTGACATCTCCAAAGCAAGCATAATCTGCAATGGCCTGACCATCTGCCCAAAAGAGGTTTCATATTCGGCCATCCTCTTTGTCTCATTGCACAACATGATAGAAAGAAGGATCTTGAACTTGTTTGTTCTCTAAATATTCCAATAAGGTTTTTGCATCTTGGTCTTCCAAGTACCTTTTACACTTTCAACTAATGAAGTTATTGTGATCCATTTTCAAGAACTGCACATTATATTCTCAGCTCGGCCAGACCACCGCTGGAAAAAAAATCATATATTTTTGTTGGCCTAACACCAGCTTGCTACATTTTGCTAATAATAAGCTCGTCCGCTTTTCTCATGCGCTGTTGTGATCTAAGCATGTGTGCCTTTTTAGGGCTTACAAAGCTATGATTATGAGTGAGTATGACTCTCTGCATCGTCCAAATCCCTTCTCGTGACACATAGAATTAGACACGAGCATTGCAACATGCCCTTGTTGAAGCACACACTTTCTTTGGTTGATATTTTGGTTAGTGTTCTTGTTACCTTCTTTTTTTTAAAATGAACCGGCAAGAGAGCTGCCCGCTATATTAAAAAGAAGAGATCGCCTAGACAGGCATTGTACAACCTCAGCCAAAATGGCTCTGTACAACCGCAAAAAGAAAAACAAAGCACTCTACAGCTAGTAAAAAGAAGGGAGGGACACCTCCCAAAGAAGGCCGATCAAAACTAGGAAAGTGGCATCTGGATGAATGTAGAAAGGTGCTTCGCTCCTGCCAAGATCCACAGCCTCGCCTCATCTTTGATTTTCTGAAGTATCACAAAATTTGTGGACTCTATGCCCTCAAAAACTCTTGCATTTCTTTCCTTCTAGATTTCCCAGCATACTATTATGATGAGGGAGCGTAGGCCTTTCCTACTCATACCCGGCGCATTTGACATTGTCGTCCACCACTTCTCAAGCGTCTCACTCAGTAGCCATGCACTCGGGTGCAAGTTGTAGTTTTGTGTACAGGTGGCGACTTCTCTCCACAATCGTTCGTGAACCTGCAATCCCTAAAAAGGTGCAGGCATGCCTCCGCATGAAGTGTACATAGTGCGTAGGTTCCTTGGTTTGGCCACCTCCGAGCTTCCAATCTGTCGGCGGCCCAAACTCAGTTCTGAATCGCAAGCCAGCTGAAAATTTACATTTAGGCAGTGCCCAAGGTTTCTAGATGAGTGCTTCAAAGTTGTTGTAGGTTGCGCCAATAAACTGGGCATGGTAAGCAGAGGAGTTGTGTATTCGCCATTTTCCTCAAATTTCCATGCAAGGTTATCTGGCGTGCCCATTCTTAGAATTATGCGCCTGGTTTCTCGCCATAGATGTGTGTACTCAGCTAAGTATTGGGCAGAGAAACTGTGATGCTGAAGGTTGATGTCACAGATCCAGTTATTATCACGAAGGGCCTGATGCAGAGTTCTGCTTTTCCTTCTTGAAATGGAGAAGAGGTGCGGCGCTACGTCACATGGCCGTTGGCCGTTTAGCCATGCACTTGTCCAAAAGGACACTCTATTCTCGTCTCCAATTGTCAGCGTTGTGGATGCCACATAAACGAGCTTGTCAGTCTTGTTACATGGGGTTTCATCTCCAAGCCTGCCATCATTACTTGCTGACCATTGTCGCCACAGCCATCGCAACCTTAGGGCCCTTGCAAATTTCCCAAGGTGGAGGATGCCCAAGCCTCTAGAGCATTTGGGTCTAGCTTACCTCAGCCAATTGACCTTGCACTTTCCTCCCGTTAGCATCTCAGCCGCCTGCCCACAGGAATTTCTTCCTCTGCCAATCATTGTCCTTGAGTGTCTCTTTTGGGGCACGGAGGGATGTGAGAAAGTAGACTACTTGCAAGGTAAGGACTGCTTAACCAAAGTCAAGCGACCTACTGGGTTAATTTGGCATCCGTTCCAAAGAGTGAGCTTGCTGATCACTTTGTCTACTAGAGGCTGGAAATCCACTGGCCTCAGGTGTTTGGCTGTTAACAGCAGGCCTAAGTATTTAGTTGGGAAGCATGAAATGCCCGTCAGAGAGCTAGCAAGGATTTCATTTAGATTTAATCCTTCACAGCATATAGGGATGATTGTGGATTTCTGGAAGTTCATTTTTAGTCCTGAAGCCTCGCCAAACAATGTTCGGAGCTCAGCCAAAGCCAAGATGTCTTCCCTTGTTGGCTTGACAAAAATTGCTATGTCATCAGCGTACATCGAAGCTCTAAGTTGAGTTGTTCTTCCCCTCGGCCTGTATAGATGTCCTTTTTTCTGTCGTCCTTCAAGGCAGCATTTGGCGTACACCGAGGAGGATGTGATTTTTCCTTCTCCTCGCATTTACTTTATGGTGGAAAAATTTTGTGTTTGCATCGCCTAGCTTGATGGACGACAGTCTCGAGGCTTGTTTACACCTAGCTTTTTCGATCACTACTAGTCCCAGAATTCTTTTCTTGAGCTTTGCCCGCAGAAGCAGCTCAGCAGCCGTTAGACCTCTATTTTCTTGGGCAATATCGAGCCTTAGGATGACCTCTTGCGCCGTGAAGAGAAGTTTTTTGGCATCCGAATTAATTTCCTTGCTCCATCCTTTCAGTTTTTGCGAAGTAGAATGCAGCTTGTGGTACAGGACATGGAACGGCTCATGGTGATCCGTTGGAGTGTCCCAAGCATTCTTGACTGCATCTTTGAAGCCCAGGAGTTTGACCCAATAATTTTTGAACTTGAACGAACTTGGCCTTCTAGGTCCCGATAGGTTGGATAGTAGTAGAGGGCAATGGTTGGAGAATGATGTCAACAGCGCATTCAGGATGTGGGTGCTGAAGGTAGCGTCCCATTCCGCGTTACAGAAGAATCGGTAGAGCTTTGACAGTTTGGGCCGTTGCCTCTCATTACTCCATGTAAATTTCCAGTTCTGAAGGCTAATTTCCACGGTTTTAAATAGCCGGCTAAGCCATTTAGCTTTTTATGTCCGAAAACAGGCTATAGCAGGCTATAGCGGTAGCTAAGAGCTAACTTGTATATAGAAAAGCTTAGCTAAATTCTTCTCAAATAGCTATAGCCGGAGATAGTGGAGGCTATAGCCGGAGATTTAAAACCTTGCTAATTTCAGACAGATCACACTATCTAGTGCCTGACGGAAGTGGCGCATTAGGCGTGGGCTTATGTTCCTGTTGTTTTTGTCTGCAGCTCTGTAGATGAGGTTGAAGTCGCCCGTGTTCAGCCAACGCATGCCCAACACTGGATTTAGCGCTTTTAATTCATCTAGGAAGCGTAGCTAGTCCGCGCGCCGCGATGGCCCATACACCACTGTAAGCCGAGACCTTCAGTTGAACGTTCGCCGAGACTTGGAATTCTCCAATGGTGCAGCTTAGCCGGCATTCGTTCCATAGGATGATGATGCCCCCCTCGTTTGAGAAGGTCCCGATGCTGGCTTGTAAGCAAACTGACGCAGTCGATAGCCACCAAGGTACAAAGCATCATATTGACAGATTTGGAATAGCTTAGTTTCTTGTAGGCAGGCAATGTTGCATGACGTTGCAGCTATTATTTGGTGAACAGTGTCTCTTCTAGCTTGCTGATTTAGGCCTCGAACGTTCCAGGATAAGAGATCAATGCTTTGTGCACTCATGGAGGGGTGGTGAACACATGAACTTGCTGCTTCAAGGCAGCATGCAGGAACGTTCCCAAAATGGGAGAAGGATCGCCAAAGGCTGATCTGCATCCCCAAGCATTCAGAAGCAACAGAACAACTCTGGAAGCATCACCATTGGTTGACAAGCAAAGTTGAAGCATACGAAAAACAATCTTAGGAGTGCACAGGTTAAGATGTCCCGACAATTCTGCAATAAGGCCTATAGCCCGAACGAAGACGGTGGAATGTCTGAAGCACTGGTACAAATTCTGATACAAGGTAGCTTGATACATATTGAGCATTTGGATGCAAAATGGGCAGCCTGACCGTCAGGCCGCTGCAGTCAGGATGGCTGCGTCACGGAGTTCTTCCACTCCCTCGCCCACCATGCGAATCAGCGCATCGTCAGCTTCATTCGCCTCTTCAGTGCCAAGGTTGAATATCTCCGTCAGCGCAGCAATGACGTCTGTCGGCAGCGTGCCATTGAACATGGCGATGTAGTCCTCAGTTTCCACAGGTTCAAGATCATCACGCAGGAGGCCGAGCTTTCGGCAAAGGTTTCTCTGAGCACGCTGCATCTGGGACATGGGGCGAGCATTGGCTAGGCGGGCACTGTGTCGTACCGAGGACATGTCGAAGACACGCTGGCGTCTGCGTCAACGCCTAGCACCGCCAGAGGCCGGCGTTGGCGTAGCAGCAGCTGCATGCTGTGGCTGTTGGAGCAGTGGCGCCGTCGGCTTGCTGAAGAGTGTTGCGAGTTGCGACGCCGCTGCACAGCTGCTGGTTGCGGCCATCGTCGTCCTGTACGGTGGCAGCAGCCAGCAGGGGTGAGCGATGGCTGGGTGCTGATTTGACCTGGAAGAGCTGCATTGTTGGGTCCCTGTTCTGTAGGAATTGCCGAATTGCAGAGGTGCAGGGGAGAGGTTGGCTGTGGCACCTAAATTGTGGATCCCACCACTGCAGCAAGCTCGATGCGCGCCAAGGCTTCCTCGACCGCAGCAATGGAGTTGTCTTCCACTGCTGCCTTTGGTGGGAGCGTTGTGAGGATGCGGTCGAAGATGTCGCGCCCCGGGACCGTGGCGTGAAGAGCTCGGCCTGTCGGAGCTGGCTGGGGGACCTCTTGGACCAGGCTTCATTCCTCGCCTCCTGCAGGTCCAGCGTAGCAGCTGCTGGGGGGGCTTCAAGCAGCCCGAGCCCTTCAGCTAGCGCACAGGCTTTGTCGATGTAGTCGTGCATGAGAGACTTCAACGAGGAGGCCGTCTCCCTGGTGCGTTGGCTGCCCGCCCAGTCCAAGATGCGCTGCATAGCTCCTTGGAGGGCCACGGCCTGGGCTTTGAAGAGGCGCTGCAGCTCAGTCTCTTCAGTCACCTGCAAGGCACTCACTTGAGGAAGCTCAGCAGGCAGCGGGAGCTCGTTTGGTTGCATGATTGCATCGCAGCATGTTCTAGGACGCCGGAAGCCCTTTGGCGTTCTCCATGTCTGCTGCCTTGGCCCCAGACGCGACGTGGAGGGGAGCGGTCATGTTCACGATAGCCACCAACATCGCTGAGATCACCCCGGCCATACCTGCCAGGGTCATCTCGCCCACCCCGGCCATAGGTGTCGTAGTCGTCGTCGTCGTCATGGCCATGGCGCTTGCCACGGCCATTGTAGAAGTCGGGGTGGTCGTTGTTGTAGCGCCCCTTTGTCCCCTGGTGGACCTGTCGTCAGGCCGCCTGGTGCGCAGCCCCTCCTTGTCCGTGCACCTAGGTGGTGGTGGGTGGTGCGGGAACTCCTCGAAAGCACGGGCAGGGAGTCCCTAGGTGCCATTTAGGGAGACGTCTTTTACCTGGGGAGATGTTGCCTTTGTCGTCGATGGTGGAGGAGTGTAGTCGTGGATTTCATCCAAGTGGATGATAACGCCATGCTTGGTGCCTTGCTGCCAGTGCTCCGGCGGCGTCTCAGTCACCATGATTGACGTCAGCTTGGCATCTTTGGCGCGGTTGGTGAAGGTGAGCCAGACTTTCTTGGGGACGAGGCTCGGGTTGGCTGTCCAAGCCCAGAGATCGATCGTTTTTGTCTCAGTTGGGCGAAGCAGGTCGGTGTCGATGGACTCCAGTGCACAGCGCCTCCCAATGATGCGCTTGACAATGTCGTCATCCCAGGCATGTCTGGGCACACCATCGAGGCAGAGCTTGACACGGAAGAGGAGTGACACACCCAACCAGTTGGCGAGGCTGCGCCATTTGACGAAGTGGATGTCGATGCCGTGGCGCTTGGCGAAGCCCTGCTGCAGTGATGACGATGCTGGAACTTGATGAGGAACGCCTGAGGGTGATGCCTGGTGACGACCACGTCGCCTTGCCGGAGGCGGAACTCATCGCGGATGACTGCCTCCACCTCCTTCAGACCGGTGTTAGGCGGCCCAATCATGGCCTAGGAGTAAGGATGAAAACGGTCGGAAACGGTCGAAAACAGACTTACGAAATAGAAAACAAAAACGGTTAATTCGGTACATTTCTACATTTTAGCAATTAAAAAATATAAAAAATAGTTGTGAAACTAATTGAAACTGATAACTTTTTATGTTTAAAAACGGAATAATAATATAGAAAACGAAAACAGTCGGTTCGGAATATTTCCGTTCTGTTTTCATCCTTACGTAGGAGACGGCAGCAGTCTCCTCCCACTCTCGCCGGCTCGCCTTAGTGGTGAACGAGGTTGGGATGAAGCATTCGTCCTCATCAGGCCTCGTCTCCGGGTCACCGAGCATCGCCATGGCAGCTTGCTCGGCACGCGGCGGCGGCGGCAGTGGCGGGGGAAGGTCCTCCTTGTAGGCGCGTCGCGCGGCTGTGCTCGTGCGTTGGGCACCAACTCACCTGCAATCTCTCTTGCCATGGACAAGCCCGTGGCAGCGGAAGCAGTGGATGGGGTCTTGGCACGATGCGGCACGATGGTTAGAGGTGAGCCACTTGAAGCACTTTCCTTCGGTTTTGAGACAAAAAGCGCAGAGCGCAGGTGATGTAGCTGCTTCCTCAGTGTGTGGCTGGGCTTGAAGAGGACACGGCGCATGATTTGATGGCCTGTGGCATTGCAGGGCTTCAGTAGTCGACCAACGGTGCAGCTTGCGCCACCAGTGCTTCTCTCTGGCCTCAAACCACTCTACTTCAGCCGAATTGAAGGCGCACATTGTAGGGGAAGTAGGCTGCCGATGCAGCGGCGAGGTGACGGGTCGCCATGGCGGCCTTGGGGAGCGCCGTCCGAGCGGAGACGACGAGATGGCTCGTCAGCGAAGCCACGCCCGTAGTAAGTGCTCCCCCTCGGCATAGTAATGGCAGATTGGAGGGTGCGAGCCGTTGGGCGCTGGGGTAGGTGTGTCTCCTTAACTGCAGTCGTGTGCCGCTTGACGATGTCCGCGTAGGAGGGCTGAGCCATCTGCAGGATGTCAGATTCCGACGTGGCCAGGATCACTAGGTCGTCATCCAGCTCCGGCCGGCGTGTGTGGATCAGCGGCGGCGGCAGTGGGGTCTCAACTGGAGGAGCACGTCGATCTCCCGAAGTGGAGTTGTTCTCGGAGTCGCTGTTGTACGGAGACACGCCGGAGCTATTGGGGGTGGCTGAGGTGGGGTGGATCTGCAAGAAGGGCTCGCCGTGGCGGAGGATCTGGGGCGGCATTGGGACGGCGGGGGCAGGATCCACCATCACCAGCGGGGGCGCTCTCTTACCTTTGAGTCTTTTACGTGTGTGCCATTAAAAAAGATGGCAATCTCGTGCATGCCACCAGAAAAGATGAACTATCATAGTTATCCCTGATCTGAGAACTTTTTTTCATCCAAGCCATTCCATCTCTTTCCAGCGCTAACGGTGGGTAACGTAGGTGCAAAAAGACTTCAATGCCACTGAGTGTTATACGACTCAGTGAATATGGTGTGTTTCTGATGTGCCACTCGCAAGCCCTAGTTTCTTGGCGCCACTCTGGTGGGTTTTTGGTGCTAATCTTGTTGGCTTTGGCGCAAAAACTTCCCTAGGTGGCTCCCCTATATAATAGGCAGTACCCTCCTCCTATCCCACTCACTTCTCTCACCACTCCCCCTCCCCCCTCTCTATTGCAATGTCTGAAGGTGCAAGCAACAGCTATGAGAGGCGGCTCACTAGGCGGGTTTTTTGCCCCAACTGTAGGGTGCTTGCCAATTGATTCACCTCGATGACAGACAAGAACAATAGGCGTGTCTTCCAGAAGTGTCCCTACTTCTCGGTTTGTCTTTCTCTTCATTGGTCATGCTCTTGTTTGTTCCTACTTGTCAAGTGTTGTTTGGTTCTAATAATCTGGTAAAAATTGGTGCTCAGGCTGGGGGTTGTCAGTTCTTTCAGTGGGAGGATGAGATGGATGTCACCCCTGCACAGACATGCCCTGTTGCACCTTTTCCTATATAGGCAGTGGCAGCAGCACCTGCAGCAGCTCCAGGTCCACTACTGAGCAATCTGTTGAACCCCCCTTCACTCCTTCCATGCCTTGTCCTAGCATTGCACAACCAAGCCAAACACAGAGTGAAACTGCAGAGGATGCATTCCTGGCTAACCCGAACCCAGAGAATGAGCATGTGGGTGTTGATGAGGAAGGGTTGTACATGGACCTTGGACCACAACACCCACCACCTCCAAAACCTCAGCTTCAATCTGCCAGCACACAAAGGGAGTGTCCAAGTCCTGATAGAGGTGCATGCTCTGAAACAGACAGTGATGATAGCTCTGATTGTGATGATGACTATGAAACTGACCCTAATGAAATGGTTAAAGACCACGAGCCTGATCTTATGGCACTTGCCGAGTATGACAAAAACAACCCCCCTATGACTGTAGGCAGTATGTATGTAGACATGTTTGATTTTAAGATGGCTTTAGCTACTCATGCTGCAATAAGAGAGTTTCAGTATTTCATTGAAAAGAGTGATATAGGAAGGTACAAAGTGTACTGCCATTGGAGGAATGATGGTCGCCCCTAGAGAATTCATGCCTCAACCATGAAAGATGGTAAAACAATTTAGGTGATATATATGTTTATATTTGTTTAAGCATTGTTATATGTGTTTGCTATACTGGAACATGACCTTAACTTTGGTGTTTTTATTGACAGGTTAAGGTCAACCCATCCAAGCATGACTATCAGAGCAAGAGGAGGACTGGAGTCCCTATAGGCTGCAACAAGTATTGGGTATGTGCGAAAGTTATTGACTGGCTCAAAGAAGATGGAACTTTGGGTGGTACTGAATTGGTCAAGAAACTCAAGGAATATTTCAAAGTGGATATGACCTACATGAGAGTGTACAATGGTAAGAACCTTGCCATGGACAAGCTTTATGGCCCATGGGACAAAATTTTTGACAACATGTATAGATTTAAGGCACAGATAGAGAGTGAGAGTCCTGGGTCATTTGTTGTGATTGATAACCACATCATCAACAACAAGCTAAGGTTCAATAGGCTTTTTTGCATTGAAAGCTTGTGTTGGTGGATTCCTTAGGGGTTGTAGACCTTACTTGGCAATAGATAGCACATTCTTGTGTGGAAGGTTCAGGGGCCAGTTGTGCATAGCATGTGCAGTTGATGGGCACAACTAGATGTACCCAGTTGCTGTAGGTGTCATAGATTCTGAAACAAATGAGAACTGAGTTTGATTTATGGAGAGGCTGAAGGAAGCATTCAGGTTTGTGGTGAACTTAACAAATATAACCTGTAAATGCAAGGTGTGGCAAGGGACAAGAATACCATGCAAGCATGCTATTGCCTACATCACTGCCATTCCTGGACAGAAACTAGAGGACTATGTAGATGACTGTTATTCAATGCAGAGGTTCAGGGCTGCATATGATGGTGTGATCCCATCCCTTCCAGACAAGTCTATGTGGCCCAAAGACACACATGGATTTTTTATGCACCCTCTTTTATTGAAGTCCACAGTAGGAAGAAGAAAGAACAAACACAAAGGAGCATTAGGAGGGAGCAGGAGGAAGACAAAGAGGCATGAGTGCCCTATATGCCATCAATTAGGGCACCACTGGTACACCTGCAAAAATGGTGATCTAGCAAACATAGCTGCAATAGAACAAGAAAGGTAAACATTTTGACTTGTTCAATCAACTTGTAATGTTTTCCAATCTTGTTTCCTAACTTGAGTTTTATACTACCTGCAGGGGCCAGCCAAAGAAGAGGCAGAAGAAACCTGCTGCATCCAACACAGATACAAGCATTGTTGTGTCTACACCTGCTGTAGGGATGGTTTTTCCTCCAAATAAGGCAGTGGACAATGTTGTCCCCAAGAAAAGGAAGAGAAAGGCCTCATCTACATCAAGTGTCAAGAAAACCAAGGCCTCATCTACATCAAGTGTCAAGAAAAATAAGGTCTCATCTACAAGTGCATCAACTTCAACTCAGAATCAAATATCTAGCAGGTATGATGGGCATTCCACTCTCTGTCTTCATTTCATTTTAACTAGTTTCTGACTGTGTGTTTACTTCTTCAAGATCTGAAACTAGATCCAATGAACTTGTTCCTCTCCAAGTTGTGCACCTAGCCTCTTTCCATGCCACCACTGAAGGAGCAGCAATGAAGGAGCAGTAAAGTAGCTAGGTTGCCAATCCAAGGAAGAAGATTGCTATCATGAAGAAGCTAACACCAAAAAAGGGTGTTGTTGGCACTCCAGTTAGGGGAAGTGGATGCCAGGTTGTAGCTGACCCTTTGAAAGTCCCTAGTTTGGTTTTGGCTAATTGAGAAGCAAGAGGCAAACACGTAAAAGACTCCTTACCTTTCTCTCTCCAACCTCGTTCACCAGTGTCACATATGGATGGTAGTGTTCTTGTTACCTTCATTGCTACAAACAAAGTACTTCGAAGATAATGTGCCATCTACTCTATGTTTAGTATGGCACTTCTTGATACTAAACCCAACTTTTTCGGCATATGCATTATAGAACTTGTATGCGTCTTCCTCTGCCGTAAAGACCATGCCAACCTTTGTCACAAGTTCAGTTGAGAGAGTTTGGTCATTACCCTATGTACACCGAAGCCACATAACCCATATATTATGCTGAGAGCGCCCTTCACAAAAAAAATACTTATGAATTACTTCATCATTATAGAAATATCTCACTAACCTCCGAACGTGTTGCAGCAGTTTCTCTTCAGATTTCTCGTTGTCGGAGTTGAAATACTTATCACCATCCTCAAAGTTGGGACAAGAGATTTCGCCCACATCACCCAAGACCAGTCGGCTGCAACATACGTACGGTCAGAAGACAAACGTGTCAGGAAGGTGAAGAAGCTCCCGAGCGCTAGCTAGTTAGGGCTTCTCCAGTGGGGAAAACAAACCGACTCATCATCCTACGTGTCATCAACATGAGTCGATTCATCGACTGGAGCATACCGAACCGTGGAAGGGAGACAAGAGAGTCGATGCCAAAGTTTGCATCGGTTCATCAGCAGGCATTAGCAATAAAAAATGATTTTTTCAGTCTGCCCGAGGGGCCTGATGAGGCCATCTCCTCTCTGCTGCTGTCACGTCAGAGGGCTCCATGTCTCTGCTCCATCGACTCACCATCGGAGGACTGTGAATCGATTTTTTTTTATACATCAATTCATGGCGTAGGTGGCACTCTCTCTCCTGAAAAAGTCAACTCACAACTGGAGCTGCCCTTAGACCGTCCACAGCGTTAGGAGTGCTGAAAAAATTTTAGCTACCGATGCCTCAACTCCAGCTATTCCTACAGTGTGAGCACCGAGGCTTTCATGTGCATGGGACTTACTGCAAAAGTAAACAGTGACACATGTATTCTCTTTCACTCTCACTCTCTCTCCTCAAGGCACAGTTAAGCATCGGTGAACGAACAATCCACGGTGCCAAAAAAATTTCTCCAAGCATCGCTACCCATAATGTGCAGCACGGTGCTCAAACGTTCTATTTCCTCTTTTCAGCATCGACCCCTGCCCACGCTGTGGGAGATCTTATACCGTGAGCATCCTTCATAAGAAATCACTTATATATACTGTATATGTCACATATGCACGCTATAAATTACTTCATTAAATATAAATGCATTCCTCGCTCACCTCAAACCCTACAATTTCTTTAGTTTTCTCAGCATCAGAGTTGAAATCTCCATCCTCATCGCTGGGATAAGAACTGTCGCTCGTATCACCATGGGCAGCTAGTTGCATCGTTAGGGCAAACGTGCCGGCGATAACTTCTGCCATCGTCCTTGGTTCCTTGAGTATGGAAGACGTGGGGAAGCAAGAACTCGATTGCAAACATGCGCCTGGCATCGCGGCAGCATCTGTTGCTTCGATCCATCGTTGCTAGACACGTAACAGGTGACCGACGCTTTGGGTGTGTTTAGTTCGCGAAAATTTTTGGCTTTGGCTACTGTAGCACTTTCGTTTGTATTTGTCAATTTGTGTCCAATCATGGACTAATTAAGTTCAAAAGATTCGTCTCGTGGTTTTTTACCAAACTGTGTAATTAGTTTTTTTTCGTCTACATTTAATGCTCCATGCAAATGTCAAACATTCGATGTGATAGAGAATCTTGAAATTTTTTTAGAACTAAACATGGCCTTTGCTCCATCTGGCTTCCTACGCAAGGAGCACTGCGCGGACTCTGACCAAAGTCTCAGGCGCATGTAGCTGCTACTGCTGGTGGCTTCCGATAGGAAGTAACGTGCCGTCAAATGAGAATTAGAAAAAGAATTGAAAGGAACAAAGAGGTTGCATGTGCTTCGAGATGGTTGATGAGATGCACATGTCGTTTTGGGGGCAAGTTCCTCGACGACCACGATCCAGAAAGGATCGGGTCCTCTAGAATTTGGCTCCGTGTGAGGGCGTGCCGCCGTGAGAGCTCTGCTTCTTTCTGCCCACCTTCGTTTCGTTCACTGCGTTATGGCTGTGTTTAGTTTCCACCTAAAAATTTTTACCTCATCACATTGAATATTTGAACACATGTATGGAGTACTAAATATAAACAAAAAAAACTTTTTTTTTCTCGAATACGCACGAGAGTGCGTATCTTTGTATTAAGAAGAAGCAAGTATCATGCAAGAAGCTGGAGTCAGCTGCGGACACCGAACGCAAAATGAGAAGCAAGAGGCAAACAAACGACAGACGCTACATTGCAAAAATTGCTCCCGACACTATCGGAATCAACCGCTTTGCCGAGTGTCCAGGGCACTCGGCAAAGCCCTAAATACACTCGGAAAAGGTTTTGCTGAGTGTCATACTCGGCAAAGAGCACACGGCAAAAAAGCTGTCGGTAAAGCGGCCTTTGCCGAGTGTCTTTTATCGGGCACTCGGCAAAGTGGCCGAACCGAAAAATTCTGAAAAAATAGGAAAAAAATTTTAAAATGTTTTTTTAATTAGAGGAGGGACCCACCGGCCAGTCATATGGCAACTGCTGCCAAGTGACCACCAAAGCAATTTTTTGAAACTTTGCGCCCAGCGAGAATCGAACCTGCGACCTCTCACACACACGCGAGCTCCTCTACCACTACACCTCTCTTTCATTTGTGTCTATATTCCATTTTGATTCCCTAAATATTATCCCAAATCAAGTGTAAATTGATTGTTTGAGGCCCTAAACGAATTAAAATTAAAACGTTGTCAACTACAAAGTTTCATAACTTTTCGAAATCTGCAATTTTCATTTAGGAAGTTTCTCCATCCGAGGTCGTTTGAAAAAATCGAATTTTTAAATTTTAAATTTCAAACGTAGTTTTGCATGACAAGATGATTTCAAATTAAAAAGTTGTCAACTACAAAGTTTCATAACTTTTCGAGATCTACCATTTTCATTTAGGAAGTTTCTCCATCCGAGGTCGTTTGAAAAATTCAAATTTTAAAATTTTAAATTTCAAACGTAGTTTTGCATGACAAGATGATTTCAAATTAAAAAGTTGTCAACTATAAAGTTTCATAACTTTTCGAGATCTACAAAGTTTATTTTGGTTGTTTTTCCAACCGAGGTCTTTTGAAAAATTTGAATTTTAAAATTTTGAAATTCGGATGCAGTTTTGCATGACAACATGATTTCAAATTAAAAAGTTGTCAACTACAATGTTTCATAACTTTTCGAGATCTACAATTTTCATTTAGGAAGTTTTTCCATCTGAGATCGTGGTTCTAACATTATTCACAAATCTTATATATCTCTCTTGTAGTTTTATAAAACTATATGAGAGACGTGTAGATTTTGTGAACAACGTTATTATCGCTTTGTCGAATGAAGAAATGACCAAAATAAACTTTATAGATCTTAAGAAGTTATGAAACTTTGTAGTTAAAAACTTTTTAATTTAAATTCATTTAGGGCTTCAAAATATGCTTTGAAAAACTGCTTTGCCGAGTGTTTTTTTTTGCACTCGGCAAAGAATGTCTTTGCCGAGTGTTTTTTTTTTGCACTCGGCAAAGCAGCTTCTTTGCCGAGTGTTTTTTATTTAGCACTCGACAAAGAGCTTCTTTGCCGAGTGCCAAAAAAAAACACTCGGCAAACCACATGGCACTCGGCAAAGAACCGGATTCCGGTAGAGGCAGACAAGGGCCACAACGCTAAGACTGAGCAAGCGCTCGAAGTCCTTTTGCACCCGGCAAGATCCAGCGATCAGCTTCAGCCCGGATGATCTGCAGTAGATTAGCCATCGATGTAGCCACATCCCGGAAGCACCTGGCGTTCCGCTCCTTCCAAATCTGCCAAGAAACGAGTGCGAACAAGGAGTCCAGTCCCTTCTTCCGCTCGCCGACGAAGAGACCCCGGAGCCGTCGCCACCAATTGATCGTAGTTATTTCAGCTGGCGGGCAGGTAACATGGAGGGCCAAGAGGATCAGAAACCAAATCTCTCTCGTCACTGGGCATTCAGCGAGGATGTGATCAATGGTTTCCACTGACTGATCGCAGAGGAATCATTCTTCACTCGCATCCAAGCCGTGCCGCCTTCTCCTGTCCCCAGTCCAATGGCGTCGTTTGAAAGCGAGCCAAAGAAATATTTTCACCTTGAGAGGAGCCCAGGACCTCCAGATGAGGTTGTGGCCACGGAGCTTGATGCCCCCGGCATGGAGAGCGACGTAGGCTGATTTCGCTGAATAATTGCCATCGTTCGTCCACCTCCAAACAGTCCTGTCCTCGTGATCATTCAACTGGAAGTCCTGCAGAGTGTTCCAGAGGAAGATGTACTCCGCTACAGCGTCAAAGGACATCCCGCGCGGTGATGCGCCTTGTCCAAAGCCGCCCGCTGAGCCCCTCCTGCACCGTCATTGTTTGACGGGTTCGTCTGGACACACAAAGCACCAAACATGGGGCAAGATCCGCCGGTGATTCGCCGTCGATCCATCGGTCATCCCAGAATTTGGCGGACCTCCCGTCTCCGATGACGGTGTAAATGGATGCCTTGAAGAACGCTTGAACCTCCGGCGCGGTCTGGATTGGCAGCTGGCTCCACGCGCGTTCGCGGTCAACCCTTTGCAGCCACAGCCACAGCCACCTAGACGAAAAAACTAATTACACAGTTTGATTGGAAACCACAAGGCTAATCTTTTAAGTCTAATTAGTTTATGATTAGCCTTAAGAGCTACAGTAACACGCATGCGCTAATGATGGCTTAATTAAGCTTAATAAATTCGTCTCGTGATTTCCAAACGAGTTATGTAATTAGTTTTTTTAATTAATATCTAAAAATCCTTTCCAACGTATCCGATGTGACACTTAAAATTTTTTCTTTGGCAAACTAGAAAGGTCAATTCTCGCTTCACTACTGGAATCAGCCGCTTTGCCGAGTGTCCAGGGCACTCGGCAAAGCCCTAAATACACTCGGCAAAGAGCACACGACAAAAAAGCTGTCGGTAAAGCGGCCTTTGCCGAGTGTCTTTTATCGGGCACTCGGCAAAGCCTTTGCCGAGTGAAGGCCGAACCGAAAAATTCTAAAAAAAATAGAAAAAAAAATTAAAATGTTTTTTTAATTAGAGGAGGGACCCCACCGGCCAGTCATATGGCAACTGCTGCCAAGTGACCAGCCAAAGCAATTTTTTGAAACTTTGCGCCTAGCGAGAATCGAACCTGCGACCTCTCACACACACGCGAGCTCCTCTACCACTACACCTCTCTTTCATTTGTGTCTATATTACATTTCGGTTCCCCAAATATTATACCAAATCAAGTGTAAATTGATTGTTTGAGGCCCAAAACGAATTCAAATTAAAAAGTTGTCAACTACAAAGTTTCATAACTTTTCGAGATCTACAATTTTCATTTAGTAAGTTTCTCCATCCGAGGTCGTTTGAAAAATTCGAATTTTAAAATTTTGAATTTCAAACGTAGTTTTGCATGACAAGATGATTTCAAATTAAAAAGTTGTCAACTACAAAGTTTCATAACTTTTCGAGATCTACAATTTTCATTTAGGAAGTTTCTCCATCCGAGGTCGTTTGAAAAATTCGAATTTTAAAATTTTAAATTTCAAACGTAGTTTTGCATGACAAGATGATTTCAAATTAAAAAGTTGTCAACTACAAAGTTTCATAACTTTTCAAGATCTACAAAGTTTATTTTGGTTGTTTTTCCATCCGAGGTCTTTTGAAAAATTCAAATTTTAAATTTTTGAAATTCGGATGCAGTTTTGCATGACAACATGATTTCAAATTAAAAAGTTGTCAACTACAATGTTTCATAACTTTTCGAGATCTACAATTTTCATTTAGGAAGTTTTTCCATCTGAGATCGTGGTTCTAACATTATTCACAAATCTTATATATCTCTTGTAGTTTTATAAAACTATATGAGAGACGTGTAGATTTTGTGAACAACGTTACTATCGCTTTGTCGAATGAAGAAATGACCAAAATAAACTTTATAGATCTTAAAAAGTTATGAAACTTTGTAGTTAAAAACTTTTTAATTTGAATTCATTTAGGGCTTCAAAATGTGTTTTGAAAAACTGCTTTGCCGAGTGAAAAAAACACTCGGCAAAGACCTTCTTTGCCGACTGTTTTTTTTGCACTCAGCAAAGCACCTTCTTTGCCGAGTGTTTTTTTTGGCACTCGGCAAAGAATGTCTTTGCCGAGTGTTTTTTTTGGCACTCGGCAAAGAATGTCTTTGCCGAGTGTTTTTTTGCACTCGGCAAAGCAGCTTCTTTGTCGAGTGTTTTTTACCGAGTATTTTTTATTTAGCACTCAGCAAATAACTTCTTTGTCGAGTGCCTAAAAAACACTCGGCAAATCACATGGCACTCGGTAAAGAACCGGATTCCGGTAGCACTGGTTGTCCTTCCCTTTAGTTGATCAACCACAGGGAATCTGCCATCATTATTTTTTCATGTCACATCTGGCACATTAAGGGCTATTTCTCTTGATGGGATGTCTCACCTACCGAAGATTGGAAATTGTAGCACACCGCCACCGCTGCTTGAGCTTGTTTAGTTCACGAAATATTTTGAGAAATGCTATGGTAGTATTTTTCGTTGTTATTTGATAATTAGTGTTTAATTATAGTCTAATTAGGCTTAAAAGATTTGTCTCGTGAATTTCGTCTAAACTGTATAATTAGTTTTATTTTTTATCTATATTTAATGTTCCATGCATATGTCTAAATATTCGATGTGACAGAAAATCTACTATTTTTTCGTAAAATATTTTGGAACTCAACGAGCCCTTGCTCGTTTCTACCCTCGTTTCGTTCCGTTTACAGCATTTGATTTATTGGCGTGAGAACGCGAGCATTCGTTTTCTTCGAAACGGCAGCGAGGTTTGCTGCAAGTATAATAGATGCTGGGCCTCGTTTAGATTTTAGATTTTGCCTACCAAATTCACTATGTAGAATTCCTATTCTCCGTCACATCAAAATGCTGACACATATATGGAGTACTAAATATAGATGAAATAAAAAACTAATTGCACAATTTTATTGTACTTTGCGAGACGAACATTTAGAGCCTAATTAATTAAGATTTGAACAATTATTACTAAATAAAAATAAAATTGCTACAGTGTAATGTGACACTTACTATGCAAAATTTGCCCCCCAATTTTGGCATCTAAACAAGGCCCTAGAGTAAAACAAACGATATTCATGTGCGGATGCGAGAAGCCAAAATACTTTTTATTTCTGAATCTAGAAAAAAGAGTAAAATAAAATACTCTCTTTGTTCCAAATTATAAGACGTTTTGACATTTATAGATACATACATTTTCTATGCAATTAAATATACACTATGTATAAATACATAACAAAAACAATGTATCTAGAAAGATAAAACATCAATTTGAAACTGAGGGAATATAAACCACTTAGGGTCTTGTAGGCCCCATACTACCAGACAACTGACAACCTATCCATTATCAGCCTCACCTCGAGAAAACACACTACGAAACAACTAGGAAAAAAACTAAGAGCTCGTTCGGTTCGGCCGAAACGGCCCGAAACCCGGCCTGTTACGCCTGGATCGATACAACCTGGTGTGAAGCCAGGTTAGACTAGGAATGCGCATTCGCTTAGATGCGTCTCAGAATGAAAAATGGCTGAGGAGATTTGTTCCTCCTTCCACAGCTCGGAACGGAGACTTGTCCGCTACCCTTTGGAACCAAACCGTCTGCAACCAATCAGATTTGAGTGACACACCTGGAGCCACTGTATCCTGGCATGGAATGGTTTAGGGATAGGAACAGAACCGAACCAACGAACAAGGCCTAAAGGGCCTGCCCGATCGCCACAAAGAGAACCAAATAGAAACGAGACAGGTCGTGAGAGTTGTAGCAACTTATTTTATCACGAAGGCCACCTGCTCTGGTTTCTTTGCTAAATTCGAAACATCCTCATGTTTCTCTCGTTCCACAAATACCATAAATAATAAATAATAATCCCTACCATAGCATTTGTTAAATTTAGCAGTCACCCGCGCATCATTTATAAATTGGACAACTAGGATAAATATTGACCAAAAGATTCCATAAAATCCCACCACTTTGTAATTTCTTATTGCGGGTCAATTCTTGTTTTTTTTGTCATTTTTCTAGTCACAGCTGGCGCATTTATTTTGTCATGATGGGGTGTCTCACTCTCACCTACCGAAGGTCTATACACTCTGATTTTTTTTACATTAATTACAACTTGTAAATAAATAATATATTGAAAATTAGGACATGTTTGGTTCGTGATGACATAGGGCATGTTTGATTACCTAGACCGTGACCAGAGATAAGCCTGATGGTGTAACTGGATGTGTTTGTTTGCTTGACTGCGTGGAAGCATGTGTACCAAGAAATCCAAATCACCAAGGAGCTAACCACGGGGAACGAAACTTTCGTTTCTCCTGGGCGCGGCTGTCTTGGGCTCCGGCACTGCTCCAGCGCATGCGCAGCTGGTGCGTGGGGGTGGCTGACGTATGGCCTCTCCAGTGCAGCACTGGCAAACAAACAACATCTTTATAGACCAAGCCCAACAGACATAAGTCCACCAGACAAAAGGAGTTGCACCAATCTGGTCTGCCTAAGAATACGCAGCAGGCTCTACTCATCCGTCCAGGCCAGCTCAGTCCAGGCAAACAAATAGGCCCAAAATTGCCACGCCAAAGGGTTAGCAATGCCAAAGGGTTTTTTTTTGCAGCTGTTTGATTTACTGCCTATAACTATAACGCGTCACACTTTCTTACACCCTATCACACTGATTATATACTCATTTTCGTGACAAACTTTGTCACAGTGTGGCCTTGACTTTACTTGCCACACTTTCCATCACAGCCATAGTTTACCGAAGGTTAAGTGTGGCAACCTAAGGCAACAACCAAAGAGGCCCTTCACCTGACAACTTTGCTCCAACATGGATCATATCTTACTTTAGTGAAATTTTCTTCTTGCGCCAAGAGTCCATTAGAGTTATGTTTCCTTTTTTATTTAATGAGCGTCGGTTAGACTAACTCTCATTGCCTCTTTATATTCTGTCATATATTAATAGGAATAAAGATTTTGTTGGAAAAAAGCTTTTAACAACTTATTTAATTAAAACTTTAAATTTGTTATTCTCTATTCCGATATTTTTTTTTGCTAGTCAGAGATGGAGAACCGAAATAGCTCTTCAGAGTGGACACGAGGAAACCATTAAAAGATTAAAAGATATAAAGAATGATTTATATATAACTAAATCTTTAAATATTGCTATCCTCTGTTCTGGTTTCTCACTGACCAAAAATGGAGAGCGAAAATGACTTTTTACAATGGGCACCAGATATAGAGAAGCTGATGAAGGATAAAAACATATAAATAATATCTTTTGTTTAATAAATAAACACCTCTACAATTGAAGAGATGGCCTTTCCGTTAGAGTTCGGAACATTCTGATATTTTTTCCCGAGAGTCCGTGAGTTGTGTTCCGTTTTTATATTCCGAGAGCCCGCCGAAGTGTTATGTTTTTTTTTACCCCGTTCTATTTTTTCACCGAGTCTATTAGAGTTTTGTTACTGTTTTTATATTCCGAGAGTCCGTCGGAGCGTTGTGGGTTTTCTTTAACCCATTCCTTTTTCACCGTGTTTTTCCCGTTCTGTTTTTTTTCACGGCGTATTTTTTTTTCGTTAGAGCTCAGGGAGTTATATATGGTATTTTGCCTTGTTCCTTTTTTTCTATTTTTCAACGTCCGCGTCCACGATCTCCCCATCTAATTTCTTCTGATCTTTTTTTGTTTTTCCTTATTAGAAACAGAGATTTCTAAAAATTATGTTCTTATAACATGGTTGAGCTGATGGTCCAACTAATCAAATTATAAACTAAAATATTGAGTTTTCCAATCCAGTCTAAATAAGGATTTGTTTGGGAGATTTTCAACAGCTCCTGATATGATAAAAAAAACAGCTCCACTCCGTAGAATGCAAGACAAGCACTCTAGCTCCACAAGATCCATATTTGCAAAAAACAGGTATTTCATGGAGCTTCCCATGGGGTGCTTTGAAAACGCTGGTATCTCCTTATAGAGTTGAAAGAAATGACCGGAGAGGGAAAAAAGAGATCGGAAACCTATGGACACGGACAATGAAATTGATAAGTGGCCGTCGTGTGGGAAAAAGAAATCGGAAACTCGGACACTGACAGGAACGCGGGAATGGAACACATGACGGGCGAATAAAATGGCAGTTTTCAAATAAAAAAAGATGGGTTAAAAGGAACATATGGGCTGTTGAATATTACGTAGGTAGATAGTGGAGAGGAGATAAAGATAGAGAGTAAAATTTGCAAAGTGTTCGCTACAGCTTACCGCGCCCTGCAGCTGCAACAGCTGTACCATGCAGTAAGGAAACAACAGCAACAGCTGCAGTACCATGCAACATATGTGTATCTCCTATTGTTGCTACAGTACCATGCAGTAAGGAAACAACAGCAACAGCTGCAGCCACAGCGGCTGACGCTTTGGAAATTCGCAACGCTGCCGTACTTGCGCTTGGTATTCTAGTTGACTATATAAACGCTCCCATGCAACATATGTGTGTCTCTCCGGAGATTCAGCTGCCAAAATCACTGGAGGTAGGAATCAAGCATCTAACACATGATCTAGAAGAAATAAACAGCTTCCTGGTGGATCTGTCAAGTGTGGAAGTGGAACGTCCCAGCGTCATGGTCAAGCGTTGGTTGGATGAGGTACGCAAGCTGTCCTACGACAAATGGCCCTATTTTTAAGGGCGACCTTAAATCTAGCTGCCCCTTCAAATCGATTTGTAAAGGCCGCTAGATATAGAGCCGCCTCTAAAAATAGGCGTCGAATAGTAAAATTACATAATGAGATGGAGGAACGACGAGTACAACAGTTGTAGATCTCGAAAAGTTATACAACTTTGTAGTTGACAATATTTTCGTTTGAAACCATTCAATTAACGACATTTGAATTTGAATTTTGTAAACGGCCATAGATGGAGAAACAACCAACACAAAAGTTTTAGATCTCAAAAAGTCTTACAACTTTGTAATTGATAACTTTTTCATTTCAATTCATCCATCTAAGGAAAATTACATTTGAATTTCTCATATATGAAATTTGAATTTTTAAAATGACCTCGGATGGAGAAACGACCAAAAGGAAAGTTGTAGATATCGAAAAGTTATACAACTTTGTAGTTGACAACATTTTTATTTGAAATCGTTTAGGGTCTCAAACACTTATTTCAGAATCAGATGAGTATAGTACGAAGAAGAAGAATATTTCATATGGACAAGTGAGTATGGTGTGGAGTAGCTAGAGGAGTAACGCACAAGGTGAGAGGTTGCAGGTGTGATCCCCGGTGGCCAAGAAGTGCGTGTTTTTCGTGCAAAAAATTGTGTGACTTGTGACTTGCGACTTGCACGCGTGTGGCTATTGGTGGGTCTCCTCGAATAAAATTGTTTTACTATTTTTGATCCAAATTCATTATTTTTGAGAAGAATCTATAGAGGCAGCTCATTTTTTTAGTTGTCGCTACAAATATCTAACCGTCCCTAAAATAAATTATTCGTTGATTTGTAGAGACTGTTGGGAGGGACGGTTGGCCAGTCGTCCCCACAATCCATGTGGAGCCACCACCTCTACAAACTCTACCTGACATAGTGCAAGTTCAGCGCTTATTGCTGGTAGCATCTAATGGTTGCCGAGAAGAAATGCCACCTCACGGCGTCTCTGTTTTGTTGATGTGACCCCCCAATTTTTAAGGATCCATCTTTGTCATACTCATGTTGCAAGTTGCCGTCTGCTGCGGGATCGATCATCAGTGGGCCTGTTTGGTAGTAGGTCTGTAGCTATAGCTTCTGCTATAAGCTGCAGCCACTGTGGGCAGCTTGTAGCATAAGCAAACATGACCATTGGCAGGGGAAGGGGAAAAAATGGTACCCATATCCACAGAAATAAAAAGTCAGTCTCTGCAGACCACAAACCAGTCAAGAAGGGATAGCTCATAGCTGTAGCTGCCCTTTAGCTCGACCGGCGACTTCTTCCTCGCCAGCGATACCCCTCCGACTCCGACCGCTGGGCATCGATCCAAGCATGTCTATTTCTGTAACCAGGTGTCCAGCCCCTTCTTTCTCTGGTTTGTAGGTCAGCGGGGCCTTTGTTTTGATCTTTGTATCATTGTAAGTATGCGGGCATGCGGCAAGGTTTTGATTTCTGTAAACTTTGAATGGCAGGATATAATTGATCGTCATCATCATGCAGTTGGATTTTCAATGACAGTTCCGATAACCGCTGAACAGAAGACCATAAGATACGTTCCCTGGTTCCCGTAATAAAGAAAAAAGACATTATTTTAGTTTCAGGTACTCCACATGCAAATTTGTTTTACGCACAAGTACATTATTATTTTCTGAAATTTTAATTTTTGAAGTATTTTAAAGTTTCGATCATGTATATTAGTACTTTGGTCGGAATTGGTGTTCATCTTCAGCTCCTTGCATGTAATAGGTAGGGACAGAAAGCTGAAGCAGCTGGAATTCCGCACTTGTGAATTTTTCAACCCCCTGCAATTATTATTGTCACCATGAAAGCTGCTGCAACTGGACGGTTTCTGCTGGTGCTCATGGCTTGCAGCGTGCATGCTGTCACCTGCAGCAGCAGCAACACCACTCTTGGGAACCAAACAGATCGACTATCACTGCTTGAATTCAAGAACTCGATCAGTTTGGATCCACAGCAAGCATTTGCTTCTTGGAATGACAGCACTCATTTCTGCAACTGGGAAGGTGTCACGTGCAGGACGACGAACAATCGTGTCACTAATCTTGACCTTGGAAATAGAGGTTTAGTCGGCCAAATATCTCCTTCGCTAGGAAACCTGACATTCCTGAAACACCTGTCCCTAGCAACAAACAGATTCAGTGGACAAATCCCAGCATCCCTTGGGCACTTGCATCGCCTCCAAACCCTCTACTTGAGTAGCAACACGTTATATGGAGTTATACCAACTTTTCAAAATTGCACCAACCTGGAGAAATTATGGCTCGATGGGAACAATCTCCTTGGAGGGTTTCCGGGTTTGCCTCTGGGACTTAAACAGCTGGAGCTTGGATCTAACAATCTTTCTGGAACCATCCCTCCTTCTCTTGCAAATATCGCTAGTTCACTACACTTGAAAGGTTAGGCTTCAACTTCAATAATATTGAGGGAAACTTACCAGACGAGTTTGCCAAGTTGCCGGAGCTACAGAGTCTGGGCGCTAGTTCCAACCATTTGGTAGGTAGATTTCCACAGGCCATCCTGAATCTTTCAACCCTCGTTTCCTTTGGTATTACAATGAATCATTTAAGTGGTGAGGTGCCACCTGGCCTCGGTAGCTCTCTTCCCAACCTCCAATTCCTTACAATAGACCAAAACTTTTTCAGTGGACACATCCCTTCCTCGTTGGCCAATGCATCGGATTTGCGCCTTCTTGGTATGTCAAACAACAGTTTCACTGGGGTGGTCCCTAGTTCCATTGGTAAACTTGGCAATCTCTACCTTCTGAATCTTGAGTTAAATAAACTTAAAGCTCGTAACAGTCAAACTCAAGACTGGGAGTTTGTTTACAGCTTAGGCAACTGTACTAATCTACAAATATTGTCATTATATTCCAATCAGCTAGAAGGCCACGTACCAACTTCATTAGGTAACCTTTCTGTTAAACTGCGGACATTAATACTGGGGTATAATCAATTATCTGGTAATTTTCCTTCTGGAATCTCAAACCTTCGCAACCTGATGTGGTTAGCACTACATGGGAATCAATTTACAGGCAAGGTTCCAGAATGGCTTGGAACTCTAAACAGTTTACAACGGCTGCTTTTAGATAACAACAATTTCATAGGGTTTATTCCATCATCCCTTTCAAACTTGACTCAGTTATCAGATCTCGAACTTCGAGCCGACAAATTCGAAGGGCATGTACCATAGGAGTTCTTCAAAATCTTCAAGTATGTAAGTTTTCAAATAACCTTCTTCATGGTGGTATCCCCAAAGAGATGTTTGGAATTCCAGCAATCCTTCGTATTGATTTATTTGCAAACAACCTGCACGGGCAACTTCCTGATGAAATAGGCAATGCCAAGGGGCTCGCATATTTGATTCTTTCGTCAAATATGCTGTTTGGAGAGCTTCCGACCAGTATAGGTAATTCTGAAAACTTGGAACACATTGGGTTGCGACAGAATAGTTTCGGAGGAAGAATACCCGTTTCGCTAGGGAACATAACGGGTCTAGAAGTTCTGGACTTGTCTCACAATAATTTGACTGGGTCAATACCGATGTCCCTCACAAACCTCCAATACCTTGAGCAACTAGATTTGTCATTCAACAACATCAGTGGTGAGGTCCCATTGAAAGGGATATTCAATAATGTGACTGCTGTGAGGATTGAGCCTACCCCAACTTGCTTGGGACAAAAGGCTATGTTGTTGTTGTTGTTGTTGACTGCTGTGAGGATTGATGGAAATCAAGGGCATTGTGGTGGGCCATTGGAGCTACACCTACTCGCATGGCATGTCATGCCTGCTAATTCAAGTAAAAAGAGGCATTCCATTGTACAGAAAGTGGTGATCCCTTTATCCAGCATTTTGGCACTTATTGTTATAGTCATAACTGTAATGGTGGTCTGGAGAGGAAATCGAAAGAGAAATATGTTATCTTTGCCGTCATTCGGTAGCAAGTTTCCCAAAGTTTCTTACCACGATCTCGCCCAAGCAACATGTGGGTTCTCAACATCCAATTTGATTGGCAAAGGAAGATATTCTTCCGTGTATAAAGGAGAACTCTTCCAAGACAGAACCATGGTTGCTGTCAAAGTTTTTCGCCTAGAGACATGGTGGGCACAAAAGAGCTTCATTGCAGAATGTAATGCTCTAAGAAAGGTGCGGCATCGAAATCAACTTCCTATACTCACTGCATGCTCTAGTATTGATTCCAATGGAAATGATTTCAAAGCCTTAGTCTATGAGTTCATGACACAAGGTGACTTGCATGAGCTACTGTACTCGACTCAATGTGATGGGAACACATCAACTCGAAGCCACATCACAATGGCTCAAAGGTTAAGTATTGCAGTGGATGTCGCAGATGCATTGGAGTACCTCCACCATGGCAACCAAGGAACTATCGTCCATTGTGATCTGAAGCCTAGCAACATTCTTTTGGATGACAATATGACAGCACATGTTGGAGACCTTGGTCTTGCAAGGTTCAAGTTTGACTCTGCAGCATCATCGTCCACTTATTCAATCTCGACTTCAGTCGTTATTATGGGAACAATAGGGTATATTCCTCCAGGTAATCCAAGTTTCATGCAGCGTAATGTTTTCATGTACGTTTATCATTGGAGTAAACAATTCTTTTGTGCAATCTGCAGAGTGTGCTGCAGGTGGAGCAGTTTCGAGTGCTGGGGATGTTTACAGCTTCGGGATCGTTCTACTTGAAATATTTTTGCGAAGGAGGCCAACTGATGATATGTTCAATGGTGAGATGAACATTACAAAATTTGTTGAGATGAACTTTCCTGACAGGATACCACAGATAATGGATCCTGAACTACTAGAAGAGCAACAACATTTATCTCCAGAAACTTCATTGGCCATGAAGGAGAAAAGCTTGGAGTGTTTGCTTTCAGTCCTAAACATTGGGCTTCTCTGCACTAAGCTGTCCCCCAATGAGCGCATCTGCATGCAGGAAGTCACTGCAAGGTTGCACGGAATCAAGAAGGCATATATATCATAGTGAAAACTGAGGTAACACTAGCAACGTCCGTTATGCTTTGATATGGTACACTTCAAAATTTGTTCTAGTTGAGTAGTTGTACCTTACTGTTTCTATTTTCATCTTGCAGGATGTATATCTTTTACCCTAATGGCTACTGCCGACACAATAAAAGCCTATCTCTCTGTACCATAACGTCAGTTTAAAAAAACGTGTATTTTTCTTCAGGTTTCGTTCGATTCAATCACTCCTCGTCTTCACTGCACGACACAGTAGCATGTAATGTTCAGAGTGGATACATACATAATTCTAGCACAAGATAGAGTATTCAAGTTCACCGAGCATGCAAGTTCTTGAATTTTCTCATGTTTGATTTCTGAAAATAAGGGATTTGTTGTACTATTTCCACAGCAATACCAGTTGCAGAATAAAAACCGTTGCGTGCTAAGGTTTCGACCCACGGAGTTCAAAACTTCCTTAATCTATCACCACCTTAATATGAGCTAGCTATCATGTATATAAATTTATAAAAAACAAAATAAAGAGTCTAGAATTTTTATGGCTTTAACTCAATTCTGCAGCAGCAAGTTGACGAATAAACACTGTGGGCCTATTTGGTTTCCTGCTTTAGCTGGAGCCTGGCTAGGATTAGAGCCTCGTTAGGCTAGGCCTGTCCCAAGCAAGCCAACATGTGTTTGTTTGGTTGGACTACTATCCCTGGCCTGGTTTCCATAAGTGTTTGTGTGGTTACTTGCTTTGCCCTTGCATAGAATCACCACATCTTTAGCCTGGGAAGGTTACTCCTTTCAAGCATTCTATCGAAGGTGGTGGGCTGCTCTCTCTGTCTGTGCTTGTGCTCGACATCGCTGGGGTCGGCGGTGGAGACCACCAATTGCCTTTCCCTCCACGTCCATGGCCACGCTCGGCTCCAGCACACACGGTCACCCATTACTCCTACGGCCCCCACCATGGTTGAGAGGAGCGGACCGGCGCGGCTGGAGACTCAGTTTGGGGATGTGTGGTGCGGCGCCAGGCTCTGGTCGGTAGGAACTAGAGAGTACAGACCGAGCGGACCCTCCCGTGAGCCAACTTTGCCACGCCACCTCCACCTCCACCTCAGGCACCGAGGTGCTTCACGTCCGTGGCGGATGTGGATCGCATGAATGGAGTCACACGGCTATTGTGGCTTGAACACGAGATGCAACCACCTTTTGGAGAACATCCCCAACTTCGCCACCGTCTTGTGCGGGAGGAAGCTCAGGATGCACAGCCTCTGAGTCTCATCGGTAGAGACGGCCACACCCACCCTGGATCTCTCAGGCCGTGGCCGCGCCCACGCGGGACCTCGCCAGTCGTGCCCGCCCGCTTGAGTTCGCCGGACCGAGCACCGCTTGAGTTTGCCGGAAGCGGTCAACTGTAGCTACGGAAGGTGATGCGAACTCCATGGACGGCTGGCCAGGGCCTGGCTCAAAAAAAAAACGGCCACCCACTGCGTTCTTCTCGAGCTAGGCTACGGGCGCAAAGTGACATAGCATGGCCTGGCATCGGCTTGCTTAAAAAAAAACAAACAGCTGAAAGGTGGCTTCTAGAGTCTAGTTGGGAGTTAGCCACCCAACCAAACATGCATGTGCAATAACTATGTTCACTTTCACAATGGTATGTCTTCTAGGGAGAGAAGATGGAAACCCCAGCATGTAAAGCATACTCCTTAACTTGAGTGGTCCGTGGAGAGAGAAATGTTTTTAGTCTAAGGTTGACTTTGGGTACAAGATGTCTTACAGTCTATGGTGCTCCTCGACAATGTTTATGGTACATTTCTGGACTATGTATACTACTACCTTCACTGCTGGAAACTCGAATACTTACGTGGATGATGAATTTTTCTATGTATTTTTTTTGATACGCACAAAAAAATGCCAATTATTCTGTGGGTTTCAAAAATATCCCGATAGAAAAATACAAACACCCACAGAATAATTGTATAATTTTTCTATGCGTGACAACATACACACGGAAAAAATATACACTCATAGAAAAATATCAATTTTTCTGTCGGTTTTTCTAAAACTCACAGAAAAATACTATACACGCACAGGAAA
This sequence comes from Saccharum officinarum, assembly GCA_020631735.1. NCBI lineage: Eukaryota > Viridiplantae > Streptophyta > Magnoliopsida > Poales > Poaceae > Saccharum > Saccharum officinarum. Next base: position 24,633,341 of record CM036190.1, on the reverse strand, counting down.
ATTGCAATTATTCTGTGGGATTCTATAAAATGCACAGAAAAAAGTAAACACACAAAAAAATAGAACAAGCCCCCTTATACTAACTTCATATAAACAAGCGCAGTTTTTCTTTTTAATATCTCTCTAAAACTTGTAACTAGTCTTTTGCCCTCATACTAACTTCAAATTTGATGATTTTTCCCTAAATTTTTCTAAAATCATGCTCTATCAATTTATTGTGTTCTTACATCTATTTTTTTGGTTATTTTTTCATGTGACTTTGTTTTATCGATTCAAAATTTGAATTTTCGAAAATGACAACTTCAAACAACATTTTGAAACAATAAATGATTTCAGCTGAAAAAGTCATGAACATAAAAGTTGTTGAACTCATCAAGATATACAACTTTTATTTTGGTTATTGCTCCAACCGATAAGTGGTAGTAACATTATTCATAAATTGACATATCTCTCATATAGTTTAATAAACTATGCGAGAGATTTATGGGTTTATGAACAATGTATACTACCACATTATCGGATGAAGAAATGACTAAAATAAAAGTTGTAGACCTTGATGAGTTGTACAACTTTGTTGGTGATGACTTTTTCAGTTGGAATCATTTGTTATTTTAAAATTTTGTTTGAAGTTCTCATTTTAAAATTTCAGTTGGCTTTTTCATTTGAAGTCATTTAGTATCCAAAATTTCTATCATAGTTCTCATATTTTGAAATTCAAATTTTGAATTGTTCAAAAAAACTCATATGAAAAAAGACCAAAACCAAAGTTGTAGATATCGATGAGTTCTACTATTTTTCTATTGATAGCATTTTCATTTGAAATCATTCTTGATATCTTAGAATTTAATACATTTCTACCAGCAAAAGAAAAGAAGAAAAAGAAAAATAGTATTGGGCAAAAGCGACTCCATTTTAGTCCAAAATGAGAGATAGGCCCAATACCTCCCATAGGCCCAGCTGCGACTTCGGTTTATATCAGTCGTCCATCTCTCGATTTGACGGTTGAAAACATTGTTTCCTTCCTAAAACCTAGTTTCTCTTCACCATATGCACGGGAGCAGCCCCTGCACCTCAGCCCCTGCACCTTATCTTCTCCCATGTGTACCCCGTTCTCTCTTTCGATCTTCGCTCTCACGGGCTCCCTTCTCTCTCGACGCCGACGCCGCTCCCTGCTGCTCCTCCCATGGCGACCTCTCCTACTCCCAGCTTCTCCTCGGCGAAGAGAAACTAATTAGCAGCCAATCCATTGAGGGGCTGCTAATTATTTATTGTATATTTTGAGAAGGAATGGATCCATCGAGGGGCCAGCCGATCCGGCATGGATCCATCGGGAGGGAACGGGTGGTGGTTTTTTATAGGACCATACTAATTAGCAGCCTGGCCTGTTAATATTTTTCATCACACCGGCAGCCGGAGACAGTCGATCCTTTTTAATCCGGCGAGGTGTGTGCATTGAGAGCTGTAGTAATTAAAGTAGCTAGTCAGTCGGTAGTAATAAAGTACCTTTATTTATTTCCGCATGGCTCACGTGAAACATGCACTTTAAATTATACGGACAAAACTCTGTTTTTTATTTTTTTGCCAGGGGTAAAACGGTCTTTTTACCCATGACTTCACACCGTTAGCTGCCCAAAACTGATGGAAGGCCATAGAACCAAAGAAATTTTGTTTTGAGGCCATAGAGCCAAATTCAAAAAAAGAGAGGCCATATATCTAAGAGCAGTTTTTTCCAGGGCCATACACCTGATTCTCCCTTCTTTTTGTTTGCCTTCTCTCAAGCTGTGGAGGGTGGTGGAGGGGGCGCCAGCGACCTTTGTGAGGGTTCAGCAAAAACAAACTTTGATTGATGAAATATGTGTTGTGTGGTACTATAAAAGGATGAGTCGATCAAACACCTTAACATCCTCACGACAACTCAAAAGTTTTACCAATACACCATTAGCGACCAGAAAATACAGCAGCGGCCGATGATGCAGCATCCACAAAAGGCAACGGCTCTACTGCTGTCGCTGCTTGGCTTATTCCTTGTAGCCCATGCAAGATCAACATACTAGGCAGAGGACGTGGAGATCATGTTGAACCATGACAAGCAGCCGATGGAAGACCTGCTCCAGCACATGCGAGTGATTCTCAGTGACAACGAGCACTACTGCAGACGCCCTCTTTGCCGAGTGCTGGGGGCACTCGGCAAAGCCAGCCAAGCACTCGGCAAAGATTGAATTTTGCCGAGAGCCAGGGCCACACTCGTCAAAAAAATAACTGTCATCAACATTTGACGTCGTCTTTGCCGAGTGCCCAGGGACTGGCACTCGGCAAAAATTGAATTTTGCCGAGAGCCAGGGCTCAGCACTCGGCAAAGAAACCATTTTTTTAAAAAAAATCTTTTTAAAAATAGTCTTTGCCGAGTGGTACCAGCTGGCACTCGGCAAAATTGACCTCTTTGCCGAGTGCCAGGCCCTGGCACTCGGCAAAACTGGGGAAGTGGCTTGTTTTGCAGCATTTTTTCTAGCTTTGCCGAGTGCCACACCCCTGGCACTCGGCAAAGCCTTCTTTGCCCAGTGTTGGCACTCGACAAAGCTGGGAAATTTGCTATTTTTTTGTTTGTTGCTTTCCTTCGACACAAACACGCAAAACTCATATATAATACATGAGACAGCACACAGGCATTTAGCATCACACAAAACGCATACATAATCCATCACATACATCCATAATACATCACAAGCACATCCAACATCCATCACAAGCACATCCTCCTGCATAATCCATCACACACACATCCAATGTGCAAATCCATGACAACATATAAGAAGTCTTCATCCAACACAAGTCCTAGATCAAGAAAGGTCAATGAAACATGAAGGGGCACCACCTACTGCCACTGATCCCAATGGGAGCCTGAAGGGGCACCTCCGTGCGGTGGTGGACCTGTCCAGCCAGGGTGTGTGTGCTGAGGCAAAGGAGTCGGGTTCGAACCTGACGACTGTTGCTGCACAAAGGAGAATTGAATTCATTAGTATCTACACAAGCTAAAGGACTTGATCAACCATATATATATACTCACCGAAGTGCCTAGAGCCAGAGAAGTAGGAGGCACGACTCGAGCGAGCAGCGACTAGGGCACGACCACACCCGGGAGACTAGTGCCGAGGCTCGACATGAATGAGAACATGTCCTGCATCCTCTGCGCCTCGGCCGCCCTCTAGGCCCTCAGGACCTCCCACTCGGCCCTCTCGGCCTCCCTCTAGGCCCTCTCCCTCTCGACCCTCTCGGCCTCCCTCTCGGCTTCCATCCTCTCCACAGTGTCCTGCAATATTCAATCACCAACGTTTAAACAATGCAAAGGCAAGGTACATGTGTAAAAGTAATGAACGGCGAATGAAATAGAACTAACCTGGAGTGCCACCATCTACTGCAGTGTGCTCGCCTACCGAGGTCAAATGGGGACGGAGGAGCTCGTGCTCTGTGCTCGGATCTGGGCAAGGTTGGGCACAGAGGTCGAGTCGACCATGTTGGAGGCCATCCAGTACAGGCCGTGTTGCTTCCCTCCTTCGAGCCTCATCACGAGGTCGATATCAAGGGGCTGGGTGGCAGGGTCGAAGTCCTCCCCATGCCGCTCGCGGGGCGCTGAGGCGTAGTCGGTGAGCTTGCTATGGACGCTCGTGTTGCTGTACGTGTCGGGCCCGTCCTCCGGGTTATAGACGGTGTCCGGGGCTGTCGCCTTGCCCTTGTGTACCATGGCGTACGCCATGAACTCGTTGCATTCCTGGCCATCATGCGACTGGGACTGCGAGGAAAACACAAAGACGATTAGAAGTAATGAGAATTGAGAGTTAGAACAAATAAATGAATAAGTGCGTAGCGTGTACCCAGGCCAGGGCGTACGAACTGAGGGGCCAGTTGCCTTGGTGGTGCGCCGGCCCACCCATCTGCCGGCGGCACTCCCGACGGAGGGCGTGCCTCTCCCTCCACTCATCGGAGACCCACTTGTCCACGATGGCCGCCCAACAGTCTCTGTGGGTGGCGCACCAAGAAGGACACATCTGCATGCCATCAAGTATTAGAAATGTTAGAATATAAAATGAAGGCTACCTATTCTTCATGGAATGAGTCAGTAACAATGTTTTATAACTTACTGTGAGGTACTACTCCCTGGTGAGTGTCATGGTCCTAGCCTCGCTCTTCCCCGAGTACCGACCAAGGACGTCGCACGAGTGGTTGATGTGGCACTACAGCCTCGCCTCGTAGTGCAGGTCCATGACTCGGCCCCTGCATGCCCTGTCCTGCACCTTCGTCACCTAGGCGGGGTCATGCCCCTCCTCCAACGTGAAGAAGTCCTGCATACAGACATCATGTATCCTTTCATTATTTCAAGAACGTCTAATGAATTCATAGTATTGAGCAATGTAGTGTGATGTAGACTCACCCAGAACTCACGCCTGATCTGCTCCTGTACGGTGTCGTACACGGCGTCCACGACGGAGTTGAAGTGGTCCCACGTCTAGGGAGGCGACTCAACCTGGGCGTGGGTGACCAAACCAGGGTAGTGCAGGCGGATCAGGCCGCCGAGGATCCCCTTGCACTGCCGATGATCGCCCTCGGACACAAGTTCCCAGTTCCTAGAGGAGTCAGTAAGAAGAATTGTTAGTCCGTAGTTCGGTTTTCAGCATATGAACAAGAAGAGATGCAAAATGAACGGATACTTGTCGCCCTTGGGACGAATCACGGGCCTCCTCTGAAACGGGATCGGCCATGCCGGGAGCTGCGAGGATCCGCGCAAGTACGGTACCGATGAGGTGCTCGAAGTGGAACCCCCCACCACCCCCCAATGGAAGTGTCACCCCCCACCACCCCTAGAGGAAGTGTCACCCCTCCTGTCTGGGGGGCCAGCTGCTGGTCCTCGTCGTCAGTGGTCGTCATTCGGTCCTCCTTGGGCGGGGGGACGGCAGACGACTGCACCGCCCTCCTCGGACGGCCGCAGGGGCGGCGGGCCGGACGGCTCCTCACTGACGCCTCTACCTCCACCTCTGCCTCCGTCTCCTGAGTTGTCCTCGCATAGAGCGAGTTGCAGGTCCGGGTCCGCCTTCTGCCCAGCATTTTGTCGAGTGCCTGTAAATACAAAGAGTAAACCAGTTAGCACAATATAGACAAATATAGAGATGCAAAATGAACGAAACATAACTAGAAAATAATAATAATAATAATAATAATATAGTATTACATGAATTAGAAATAATCTTCAGGATCGGTAGCGGCCGGATCATAAGTGTCGTCATCACTATCAATATTATCTAACATTTCTGCCTCATCTCCATCGTTGTCATCAATGGCAACGCCAAACCATAATCGCTCAAGCAGTGCTAAGTCTTTGGCATTTTGCACCTCTTCTCCATCGTCCTCATATCCATCGTCCTCATCCATGTCATTGTCTACTTCCATGCCCATCAGCGAAAACATGTCTATGTCAAACGTGCCATCTAGCCCCTCGGGTTGATAGAACTCCCCTGTATATGTGTTTGGGTCAAAGTTGTAATCCTCATCGTTTGGGACAGGCACTTTGCCATGCGGTTATACTAACTGCGCAAGGTACCAACCCTAAGAGTGGGATCTTTTTGGCACGCCCATGGAAGATAATAAACTTCCGTGGCCTGTTGAGCCACAATATAGACATCGTCTCCTTGATAGAGGGAATCTTGTCGAATTTCAACTTGTCCAATCTTAGGGGCACTTCTCGTGACATTGGGATCGAACCAATGACATTTGAATATGACTGACTTATGACCTCCACAAAGCTCAAAGTTGAGCTCATATATTTCTTTGACTATGTCGTAGTAGTCGCGGTCATCGGTGCCGGGCGTACGAACTCCAGTATTCGTGGTTTTTCGATTGGGTCGACTGAGCTCGTGGCTTCTTGTGTGGAAGCGATAGCCATTCACATCATATACGGTGAATGACTTGACCCTATAGGGGAAGGCTTTGCCAACCTGTTTCAACTCTTCATCCATTTTTGCATCCGTGCGTGCCTATAAGGTGAGGGCGGATAGATCATTACTCGCTCGTAGGAGCAAAGTGGGATGTCACAGATGGAACGATGTAAATTGGATGGTACCTTCTTTTCGAACCATGAAATGAAATCGGGCACACCATCTTTGAGAAAAGACTATCTTGTTCTTGAGGGGAAGGATCCCTATTTTCTGTCTAGTATGTATTCAGAAATTCCCTAAAAAAGCAAGAGATAAGGGGGTTGGATAGATAGACGATAGTGACGGTGTATGTAACAAGCTCATTGAGAACTTACTGCACATAAGGGTTCACTTCGTCAAGGTTCAACAACGCATACAACATGATAGTGCGCCACTCATCATTCCGCAAGGTCTTGGTGCTCGAAGCACTTGCCCTGCAAAGTTGACCTTTGAAAAGGCTGAGATTTGATGACCTCTCATCGGTGTTGTAACGAGGGATTGGATTGTGCACGCTGGGAAGGCTATCCTTATAGTATGATGTTGTGAAGTTTTACACCTCCTCAAGAATGAATGCCTCTGCCATGGATGCCTCAATTCTGACTTTATTTCTACACTTTTTCTGAAGAACCTTTAGACATCTCTCGATTAGATAGCACCAACGGGCTTGCACGCCCCCCTCCATTCGTGCCTCGTGAGGCAGGTGCAAAATCAGATGCTGCATTGAGAGGAAGAAGCCGGATGGGAAGATCTTCTCCATCTTATAGAGCAATATAGGTGCCACTTTCTCTAAGTCATCAATCACGGCCCGAGATAGCTCCTTGGCACAAAGCTGGCGGAAGAAATAGCTCAACTCTGCCAGGACGCGCCACACATGCTCAGGGACAAAACCTCTGGTCATCGCTGGAAGGAGCCGCTCAATCCATATGTGGAAGTCATGACTCTTCATCCCTAACACTCGGCAAGTGGACACGTTCACTCCCCTCCTCAGATTCACCACATACCCATCAGAGAACATTAACGACTGAACCCACTGACATACTTCCCTCCTTTGGTTATTCTTCAAAATGAAATCGACCGAAGTCCTTTTCCATTTCTTGCCAGGCGCGGGAGTCTTCATCACTTGCTTTGGTCTATCACACAGTGCTGCCAGGTCCACTCTTGCCTTAACATTGTCCTTTGACTTTTCTGTGTCCATGAGTGTTCTCCAAAGCGCCTCGGCGATATTCTTCTCTGTGTGCATTAAATCAATGTTATGTGGAAGAAGAAGATCGATGAAATAGGGAAGCCTAGTCAAGCCCGATTTATGAGTCCACATGTGGTACTGACCATATCCATCAAAACGACCTTTCTCTTTATCAACTTTGAGAGCCTCTATCTCAGCGCGGATCTCGGCAGCGGTCATCATCTGAGGTGAAGGATCGGTGACTTCAACACCTTTCGTGAAAGTTCTTGATGTCTCATCTGAATGGATGGTCAAGGGGAAGGAACTGACGATGTTGGTCGAACAAAGAAAACTTGCCACCACTCTTCAGCCAAGTGAACGTCACACCTGCCTTGCATATTGGGCATGGGAACTTCTCGTGAACACACCATCCGCAGAATAGGCCATACGCCAGGAAGTCATGCAGGGAGTAGTAGTACCACACATACATTGTGAAGTTCCTCTTTGTAGTTCGATCGTATGTCAGTACCCCTTTTCCCAAGCATCGATCAAATCATCAAACACAGGCTCCATGAACACACCCATATTGTTCTCCGGATGTCCAGGAATTATCAGCGACAAAAATATGTTCTTGGGTTGAAAGATAACACCGGGGGGGGGGGAGATTCAGGGATATCACGAACACGGGCCAACAAGTGTATGGGGCTGCGGACAATCCATACGAGTTGAACCCATCTGTTGCCAACGCTACACGTATATTGCGAGCCTCCATTGCTTTAACACGATGTATGCCATCGAAATGGGTCCAGGCGTCGCCATCCGATGGGTGTACCATCTTGTCCGGATTGTACCTTTTGCCATTTTTATGCCATGTCATCTGTTTCACGGACTCCTCTGTCATGTATAGCTGTTGGATCCTCGGTATGAAAGGAAGGTATCGTAGGACCTTCATAGGGATACTCAGTTGTTCCTTCTTGCCGTCACTAGTGTCGACCTCTAGGTACCTAGAGGATTTGCACTTTGGACAGTGCGTTGCTCCCTCGTGATCTTTCCTAAAAAGGACGCATCCATTCGGACAAGCATAGATCTGCTCATACGGCAGGATGTGATATCCACATGTGATGATGTCCTGGTTTGTGAACACCATACGTGATGACGTCCTCCAAACATTTTCAATTTTTTACCACTGCATATGCATGTGATATCACGACATCTTGCCCAGTTTCATGATTTTTGGGATTCGTTTGAATTTTATAGAATTAAATAACCACTCGCACGCAAGTTCACGATGTTGCCCCGTGAGCACGTTGATCGAAATTTAGAGACAGTTCCTAGATTTAGCATAAAGTGACACTAACAAACAAGAATAACATTTTTGGAATGGATCAAAACTATTATTCGATGCACCTGCAGTTCAAACCTACATTTTCCGGAAAATTGCAAGAAAACGAAATAAAATGAAGAAATATAGCAAACAGCAATGAAATTGTACCAAATTTGAACATGTTGTTCATGGTACAAATACAAATCTAATAAAAAAGTTGGTGGCAAAAAACAAAAAAAATATTTTGCCGAGTGCCAAGGTTTGGCACTCGGCAAAGTGAATATTTTGCCGAGTGCTAACCCTAGGCACTCGGCAAAGCTAATATTTTGCCGAGTGCCAAACAGAAGGCACTCGGCAAAGAGGACGGCGTTGGGTACCGTTATCCCCGGGCGCCTCTTTGCCGAGTGCCCAACTTTGCCGAGTGTCTGGCACTGGACAAAGTTTGGCTTTGCCGAGTGCCTTATTTTGCCGAGTGCCAGACACTCGGCAAAGCCCTATTTACCGAGTGCCAAGTTTCGCCGAGTACAGCACTCGACAAAGGTGGCCTTTGCCGAGTGCCCGATATTTGGCACTCGGCAAAGATTTGAGCACTGGGCAAAGTCCCGGTTTCCTGTAGTGGAGCCACAGCTCTATATCAGAGGCCACCCATATCTTGCACCGAAGGATGCAGCACCGGGAAGCCCACCCTGCAGGTGGATCAATGTCCACCTCGCCGCCGGTCACCACCGGGCGACACTTGCTTTCGCCGACTCAAACATCCACCTGGTGGCGTTCAGGAACAGGACGAATCACTGGAACTGCTTCCCCGGCTACGACACTCTTTTCCCTGACTGTACAGTTCTTCCATTTTCAGAGGATTACACATCCCTTCTAGGAGGTAACAACGGTGAGGGGCATAAAAAGCTTCCAACCGTGCCTCTAGGCAAGGATGTGGCCAGAAGAGCAGTCCAGATGTTTTCAGGATATAATCCATCGACGACACCTGAGAAGGACGCCAAGATGGCTACTGCCTCACTTGTGGTCATGATATCTGAAGCGCTGCGCCTCAAGCCGATCCGGCAGGTGTTCACCGGACAGCACTGGGAGGCCAAGACTTTTGTCACCGACAAGCAAGCCTCTTTGGTCCCTCTTTGGGAACAAATCTCTTACTTCTTGTACCTATGGGACAAGGCTGGTACCTGGCCGCCAAGCTCAGAAACTACCGGGCTACAAGCTGTCGGCATAAAAAATGCTAATTATGCCCTCAAGAAGGTAACCTCCTGAGAAGGCCAACAGAAATCATGATAGACAGCAGTATTTACTGAGATAACATCTGCCTGAATATACATGGAGTGCTGTGCACCACAGTACTACTATGTACTCCAATTTAGTGAAGTTGAGTTTATGCATGCTATATATGTACTCTTTCCATCCTCAGTAAATCAACGAAAAACTGGTATACAAAAGTTATATGCAATTGACTGTGCTAAAATCTTTAGTTTATGCTCTTACTATTATGGAACGGGCTACCTTGTGCCCCCCCTTATGACAGTCACACATACCACCGCCATATCCCTTCTGTTTTTCCTTCCGAGGGCTCACCGGCTCAGTACTTTTGCCTTACCAACAGCCCTGCCCTGATCCGCCAAACCTGTCCTATTGCCTTGCAGCTGTAGAAAAATCCTACTTACACTCTGAATTTGCACCAAAAAATTCATGTCTAATGAACTTGAAGTTCAAATAATATGTTCAGTCATTATGCTTGCGAGACAATAGCTTCCATCTCTCTCCTTGCATCCGGAGGAGCTTTATGCAAAAATAACAATATGCAGAACGCACTTGGGAGAATGTTGTACGCGCCCTGTATTTGACCCTGTATTTTTTCTGCTACTTCTTGGCACGCATTGAATGCATGAGAGAGAGACTTTTTCTAGTGAGAAAGAGATTTTTCTGGAAATATTTCGTCTTGTCTTTCTTATGGTTCTGTCTGTTCACTTGTTGTGCATGTGCTACTCGTAAGTCTAAATTCACTAGTACATAAAACATTGTACTTGCGGTATTTTTTTATTTATACTGTTCGTACAAACCGCCAGCATATGTGAAAGGCCCGTGAAAATTAAATCAGCGTATTTCACTGGCATCACTTAAGAATCGTCCTTCTAAATATTTACACCGTGGTTCTATTAAAATTGACTAGTGTAGATTGATTTACCTTGGCAGCATGCTTACACAAACCGCTGATATAAATCAATTTTTCAGAATTTGTAAATCAGGCAAAAAATTGCAAAAAAGTTAATATGAAGAGGCCCATCAGTTAGCTCCCCATGATCACAAGTCACGCAATTTTTTACACGAGACACACGTGAGTTGCCGGGTATCAAACTCACAACCTCAGGCCTCGTGCATTCCTTCGTTAACCACTACAACTCAAAGTCACATGTGTTTAAGGCCATGTATGGGGGCTAACGCCTACCCAGTGCTGGAAGGTCAAGGAAGTTGGTGAACTGATGTACGTGATTCGTCAGAAAAAGAAATGATAGCTCTCTCCGAGACAGTGCCCAGATCGTTATGCCTTTCGTGCGGGTCGGACCGGTGGCTGGAGGTATTTCACTACATTTTGTATTCACTTTAGTAAATATTGTAATGTATATTTGAGACCCTAAACGAGTACAAATAAAAAGGTTTGAACTAGAAAGTTTTAAATCTCTTGGAGTACTCCAAACTTGGTTCAGGTCATTTATTCATCCGAGGTCATTTGTATATTTCGAATAATGAATTTCAAAATCACTAATATTTAAATATAAATTTGGAGCCCTAATTGATTTTTTAAATGAAAAAGTGATCAACTACAAAGTTGCAAATCTTTTAGAGTACTAAAACTTTATTTAGACAATTTCTTCATCTAAGATCATTTGAAAAATTCAAAAAAAATCTAATTAGTTTTACTAGTGCCAGATTAAGAAAACTGCGAGTGTAAATATATTTATTTCAGTGGTAAGCTTAAGAAAATCGCTAGTATAAAGTACAAATTATGTATTTACATTGGCGGGTTTTTCTAAGCCTACCGCGGTAGGCGTAACTGTAACACCCAAAAATTCTAAACTTTAGGAATAATGAATTTCAAATAAGTTAGATAACAATTAAGGGCAAATTAAAATTTAGAAAAGAATATTTGGTGATGCATTCATGCTGTTGCATTTATTTTATTTTGTGGTGTGGACTTTATTTTATTTTGATTTGGATTTGAAACTCTATTTGAAAAGGTTTTGGAAAATAAACAAATGAAGAAAAGAAAGAAGAAAAAAATATATAAAACAACTTACCTTCTCCCTGGCGGCCTGGAAGCCCAACCGAACCGGCCCGCTTTCTCTCCCTCTTCCTTTGGGCCGTCGGTCCGAGCCTGCTTCTCCACGCTCGCGACCGCGTGGGCCGGCCCAGAGCCGCGGCAGCCGCGCCCTCTCCCTCCTTGCTTCGCTGACCACTGGACCCCACTTGTCGGTCTCGTCTTCTTCATCATGTTCGTGACCGAGCCGGACTTTGCTACCACCGATCCTTGCCAAATTAACCGGGATCTCCTAACCGAACACGACGCGGTGGAGCTATAAAAGTGAAGCCGTGACCCTCCTCTTTCCGTTTTTCCTCTAAACCGCGAGTTCCACCATGTGAAATCGAGTTCTAGGGTTTGAGGTTGTTGAAGGTCGGCGGTTGAACGGTTGGGGAGTTTCGGGTGGATTGGAGGTCAATTTCTTCGCTTGGGTGAATTTGTCATCTTCTCCTCTCCCTCCCAATGCTCTTCTTTTGAGTTTTTGTGCTTTGTATCGCGGGATTGGAGCTCACCGTGGCCGACAATGGCGCCGCCGTTCATCCCCGAGTCGTGTTCTCTCATCGGGTCGTCGTAGCGCTCCTAAACCGCATAGATGAGTTCGAGTTTACTTCCTCTTTCGATTTGTGTTGGTGGCGGGGCGAGTTGTGGTCGGAAAAGGTGGGGCTGAAGCTCTCCGGCGAGTTCATGGCGGCGGCCATGGTGGCCACCGGCCGGATGTACTGTGGATGGCCGGTCTCTTTTCTCTCTCTCGCTTGAATCGATTAGCAGCCGTCCGATCTCGGATCAACGGCTAAGATTAGAACTTACCCCTTCGCGGGTAAATTTGTTAAAGAGACCCTCAGCTTTTTAGTTATCAACCCACGGTCCATAGCGTAAAACTGAAAGTACGTTTTCGTGTTTGGAAAGCGTATTCTCTCCCGGGTAAATCAAAAATACGTTTTCAGATAATTACAGTTTTGCCACTAGAATTGTTTTGGTCATAAAATCTTCATTTTAACTCCGATTTGATCCGTTCAAGTTGCGTTAGGTTCGTATTTGCGAGCTCTACATGTTAGTGTAGTTGTACAGTTAGTTTTGATAATTTATTTTTCGAGTTTATAATTAAGTATTTATTTATCTATAGGAAATCTTAGAAAATTCATAACTTTCACGTTTTAACTCCGAATTTGGTGATCTTTGCGTCTGTGTGATCGTAGAAACGTGTAAAAGAGTTTTATAAACTTTTATTACTGTTTTGCTACTGTTGGTGTACTGTTCTAATTGTATCTCTTTGTTTGCTTCGTGTTTGTTTGATTGGATGCATGTGTGTTGTTGATTGATGATCGAGTATAGAAGGTGAGCAGTATCTGGACGATTCGGAGTATTACTTTGAGCCAAGTCAGCAGTATCACTTGGAAAGCTTTGATCAAGGCAAGTATAACACAGGACTATCCTTGTTACCTATACATTGAATTGTCATACATATGCATGTGCTTACCTTGACAACCTTATAGATTATAACTTAGTGATTGTTATCTTGATTCCTTGTCAACCTTGGGAATGCATATGGGTAGCTACTGCTAGTGCTTAAACTAAGAACAATGATCTTGTAATTTGATTAATGGATTAAGCAATCAACTATTAAGATGATTTTATTACTGTTAAAAGGGGGCTAGAGCATGTGTATTATTTTGATGCTCTGGTTTCTCTCCATAAGGACTTATCTGTAAGTGATAACCGGGATATACAGTACAGCCGTGAGGGCTATATGGCTCTGGCTTTAGTTGTTCAAGAGACCTTTTCTAGCTTGTTAGAGGTTACCTTAAATGGCGTAAGAATGGCTTGCCACGTTGGGTGTAGTGCGAGCCCCTGGCCTAGTGTGTATAGGCTGCGGTTGTTGTGCCACAGGGAAGGGGGGTTCTACATCTGCCTGCCGAGTGAATCTAATGGCCCTAACTTGTTAGACGAACTTTTGAGTGGCTTTATATGGTTCTCGGGTGTTTGGGCTTGATCTCCCCACTCATTTGGAAATCATGACTCACAATGAAAGTGTACACCTCTGCGCAGAGTTAAAAACTGGTATACTAGCCGTGCTCACGGATACGAGCGGCCTTGGGGATTCTTACAGAATAGTTGATCACCATTGTTATATAATGCTTAATTATTGTTGATTATTATTATGCTCATGTTAATGCTATTCATTATCCTTATTACAATTGATCATTGATTCATTAATGGGATTTGGATTACCTTGATGCTACTCAATTGCTAATTATATGATGATTGAAAGCTAAACACAGTTAAACAATGTCTAGCCTTTTTGAGCCTCATGAACCCTGTGTTATATTTGTTGAGTTCGACATGGACTCACCCTTGCTATTTCCACCATAACTGATGAAGATATAGAGGAAGATTATCGGAATGAGTACTAGTCTTGGTGTCAACCAGTCAACCGTGTCCCTATGTGGAGTTTCCGCTGAAGAATTACTATTAGTTATTATTACCTATCGTTCAAGACTATGTCTTAAATACTTATTCGTTATGTAATAAGCACTGTGATGATACTTTGTAATTTGTCAACTTATGTGTGCGACTGTTTCCTGGGGCGCACATGAGTCTTTTATGCATCCTATTTTTGTCCTTAAAAATGAGTGTGACAGAGTGGTATCAGAGCGGTGTTGACTGTAGGACGTATGCCAAGTAGCATTGGACGTATTCTAAAACTCATTTTACTATAAAACTATTTTGTCATCCCTTGACTCATTGATTTTGACTATTTCCTCTTCCTTGTCCTGTTGTATCCTCTCCTTGATAGCTTTCTTTTGAGCTAATATTTCTTACTCCCTTGGATTTTATTTTATGTTGTTTTTACTAAAAGTTTTCTGATCTTACCTTGTTTAAAAGTTCGATGGCCTTTCATCATCTCCAATGTGCCAATAGGATGACCACCATTATTGAAGAAGCACGTGTAGTACCGATGATGTGATGTGTGCTTGTTTTGCTTGATGTGTTGCTTGTGTGTTGTTCTTGTTCTCGTGTTTCAAAGGTAGGCCCAGAAGGTATAAGTCTTGAGAAGTGGCTCGATCTATGTTAAGTGGGGTAGTGACATCTTGTATCTTACTTATCTTTCAATCGATCCTAATTCTTGCCATTTTCTCTTACACCGTTCCTGTCTACCCTTGGTTGTCATGCTACCTTATTAATCTCATCTTAATAGATGATCAACACATGAAGGACTTATCATTAGCAGCAAGCTTTAGAGAAAGTGTTGCCTTTAATGACATCGTCAGGTGAAACAAGATCTTTGTTAAGTGGGGTAGCATCTGCTATCAACAACAGCAAGTCCTGAATATCTCAAGCGACGAGGCATGAGGAGGCATGAAGAACTAAAGATCAAACCTTATCTTTCTTGTCATCTTTCGGCTATCCTCGATCCATGTCTTATATCTCATCAACACAAAGCAAAGAAGCATGAAGACTTGAAGATTAGTGTTATCTATCTCTCTAGTGTCTTTGAATCTCGTTTCTACCTTATCCTGTTTTTTTTATAGCAGTCTGTCTACCTTAGCTTATATCTCTATTTTTGGATGCCCAAAAATCATGGATAAATTCTGGACAATAGTAGACTTTAATATCTTTCTCTGACCGTAAGAACCACCCTGATAGCTATTATGGTTTGGGATTTATGAAAATCACAAGGCGACGCATCTATGCTGTCAGCAATCTGGAATAGTTTCTGTTGTGCACAGTTTTCGACTACCTTAACTGCAGAATTTGGAGAAGTGGTCTATAAGGAAGTTGTAGTAAATTTGATAAGCTTTCCAACGGTATAAGCTACAACATCATTGGATTCGTAGAACTCGAATTATAACTGTATTTCTGCACTGCTATTTTTCTGCTCGCGAGAAAGTGCAGGTTACTTGTTCTTGCATATGTTCATGAGTCTCTTTGACATGATAGAAGGACACGATAGTAGTTATCACTCAGAAACAAATGCAAGCTATCCTTTGGTATACTCTAGTTGATCTCTTCTTAAGAGGGTTTGTCGAACTAAAAGACGATACAAGATGGAGGTTTATATGTTCTATTTCGTCACCTAGAAGCATCAGCTAGCTACATGGTTGTAAAGTCACTATCGAGCGCAAGTATCTTTTCTTAGGGTTGGTAACCTGTTAGAACATCTATAAGAATCATAAGGGTCTAAAGGAGACATTTATAAAGTTGGTTATGAGCTTGTGGCATCATCATTGCATAAGAGTTGCTGAAGGAAAAAGAACTTAAGGAGCAAGCTTATAAGGAGATTGACCAATTAAGGGCGGAGTTAGGTCGTCCCAAGAATTATTAGAAGCTTAACTAGGAAATAGGAAAAATCCCTATGTAATAAGAACGATAGTAGTTGCGAGTCAATTTTAAGTTGGATTGTTTTGAGAGTCAGTTTGTGGTGTGAACAATTGTGTGATTGATGGATTGTTAATGTGATAATGTGTGATTTGGATCTTTGTAATGTGTGCTGGAGTTTTTTAGACAGACCTACAAGTTCCATGGTTAAGAATATTAAGTTTGATCAAAATATATTAGTTGGTTATGAGGTGAACATAGTTCTGTCCTTTGCTGATTTTTAGGTCAGTCTGGAAGGTTTAAGAAATAACTTAAAATCCATTAATGGGAAATTTAGGAAATTATACTGCGAATAATTAGACTTCTATATCTTTCCAACCCCGCAAGAATTATTTTAATATCTATTAAGAGCTAAGAGATATATCTATTTTAAGTTGGGGTTACTGCACAGTCTGGAATTCTAAAACAGTTTCGGTTAAGTTCAGTTTTTGGCCAATTATTTGACAGATTCAGAAAAAGTGTTGTGAATAAAAGTTGTAGATAATTTTGTAAGCTTTCCAACCATGTAAAGATCATCTGAATTGGACGTATGTAGCTCGAGATATGACAGTTTTACTGAGTTGCTGAAATTGGAGTTCGCCCAGAAAAATTAGATTTTGCTTATCTATTGAATACATCATCTCGGATCGTACTGAATTTCAATTTCTGTGTTTTTGAAAACAGATGTCAGGCAGAGGTCGTGGCAGAGGTCATGGAGGTGCTAACCCACCCATTACTATGGAGGAACTCATGCAAACTCAGAACCAGATGATGCAGATGTTTATGCAGCACATGCAGAACAATCCCCCTGCAGGAGGACCACCGCCTGTGCAAGTGAGGGATAAGCGTGGGGAATTTTTGAAGGGACGCCCTCCAGTGTTTTCTCATGCTGCTGATCCTTTAGAGGCAGATGATTGGGTGAGGGCAGTGGAGAAACAACTGAATATAGCCCAATGCAATGATATGGAGAAGGTGTTATATGCATCTGGTCAGTTACAGGGGACAGCTCAGACTTGGTGGGAGTCGTATCAAGCTGCACGCCCTGACAATGCTCCTCCTATCACTTGGAATGAGTTTGTTAGAGATTTTCGAGCTCGTCATATTCCTGAAGGTATAATTGAGCTGAAGCAGGAAGAATTCAGAAACCTTAGGATGAGACAGATGAGCGTTAGTGAATATCATGACAGGTTCACCCAGTTGGCTCGCTATGCTTCTAATGAAGTGAGGGAAGATGCAGACAGACAGCGTCTTTTCTTGAAGGGAATTTATTATGATCTTCGCTTGCAGTTGAAGGGGAACAACTATGCTAGTTTTCAAGAGCTGGTAAATAAAGCTATTGTGCTTGATAATGAGCGCAGAGAGATGGACAGGAAGAGGAAGATGAAGGTACAAAGCTCAGGAAGCAACAACCGTCAACGCACGAATCCTCAGCATGGTTTCCATCAGAAGTTTCAGGGACCGGTTAGCCAGTGGAATCGTAATCCGAATCAGAGGTGGTCCCAGAATTGGCAAAGTAATCAGTCACAACAGCGTTCATCATATCCACAGCGTCAACAGTATCAGCAGACTGGGCAACAGACTCCTCGCACTGGAAATTCCAATGTTACCCCCATGAAGAATAGTGCTCCCAGCACGCCTACTAGATGTTTTGTCTGTGGTAAAGAGGGGCATATGTCTTACCATTGTCCTGAGAAGCAGAACCAGCAGACTCCTCAGAGCCAGAAGAGCAACCAGAGGCAATCTGGTACTAGAAGGGTGAATCACATGTCTTCTGATACAGCTCATGATGCACCAGAAGTTATGATTGGTACGTTCAATGTACATTCCACTCCTACAACTGTTCTTTTTGACTCTGGAGCATCTCATACATTCATATCCAACATTTTTGTTAAAATGCATAGTATACCCATGCTAGCTATGAAAGAACCTTTCTTAGTAAATTCACCTGGAGGTACCATGCAAACCAGTAATCGTTGTCTTCCAATTAGTATGGTATTAAGGGGGGTAGAGTTTAAGATAACTCCTATAGTGTTGAGGACATCTGGTATTGATGTGATATTGGGTATGGACTGGATGAAGCAAAATCAGGCAGAGATTCAGTGTCAGCAGAAAGTGGTAGTTGTGACTGCACCTAATGGAGATAAAATCAATGTGGATGTAGCAGTGCAGAAGCAACCAACCGCTGTGGTGAATCAGCTTGAAGATACTATTAAGGAGAATTCAGTGATTGAGGAATTTCCGGATGTCTTCCCTGATGAATTGCCAGGTATGCCACCTGACAGAGACATTGAATTTCTTATTGAATTACTTCCTGGAACTGCACCTATAGCCAAACAACCATATAGGATGGGAGTAGATGAATTAGAAGAACTTAAGAAACAAATTAAAGAATTACAAGATAAAGGTTTTATTAGACCTAGTTCATCACCTTGGGGAGCACCAGTTATTTTTGTTGATAAGAAAGATGGCGGTCAGAGGATGTGTGTTGATTACCGGTCACTAAATGAGGTAACTATCAAGAATAAGTACCCTTTGCCCAGGATTGATGACTTGTTTGATCAGTTGAGAGGTGCTTGTGTGTTCTCTAAGATTGATTTATGTTCTGGTTATCATCAGTTGAAGATTCGTGCTTCTGATATTCCAAAGACAGCTTTTACTACAAGGTATGGATTGTATGAGTATACTGTTATGTCATTTGGATTAACCAATGCACCTGCATACTTTATGTACATGATGAATAAGGTGTTTATGGAATATTTGGATAAGTTTGTGGTGATATTTATTGATGATATACTGGTATTTTCCAAGACGGAGGAAGAGCATGCTGAACATTTGAGGTTGGTATTGCAGAAGCTTAGAGAGCATAAACTGTATGCGAAGCGAAGTAAATGTGAGTTTTGGTTGAAGGAAGTTTCTTTCCTTGGTCATATTGTTTCTAATGGAGGGATATCAGTGGATCCAAGTAAAGTAAAGGATGTATTAAATTGGAAACCACCTATTGATGTTAGCGAGATTCGTAGTTTCTTAGGATTAGCTGGATATTACAGACGGTTCATTGAAGGGTTTTCTAAACTTGCTAAACCTATGACATCTCTATTAGAGAAGAATGCCAAGTTTGTGTGGTTAGATAAATGTCAAGCTAGTTTTGAGGAATTGAAGAAGAGGTTGACTACAGCGCCTGTTTTGGTTTTGCCAGATTTGAGTAAGAAGTTTTCTATTTATTGTGATGCTTCTCGTCAAGGTTTGGGATGTGTTCTTATGCAAAAAGGCAGAGTTGTGGCTTATGCATCTAGGCAGTTGAGAAAGCATGAGTTGAATTATCCTACACATGATTTGGAGTTAGCAGCTGTGGTTCATGCTTTAAAGATTTAGAGACATTATTTGATTGGACATAAGAGTGATATATACACTGATCATAAGAGTTTGAAGTATATTTTCACTCAGTCAGACCTGAATTTGAGGCAACGCAGATGGTTAGAGTTGATTAAGGATTATGATATTGAGATACACTATCATCCTGGTAAGGCTAATGTAGTAGCTGATACTCTTAGTAGGAAAAGTTATGCCAATGAGATACGGACGCTGTCTATGACTAGTGAGTTATGTGCTGAATTTGAATATTTGAATTTAGGAATTGTTACTAATACAATGGAATTAGTGATAGAGCCTACTTTAGAGTAAGAAATTTACAAGGGTCAGTTGAAGGATGAGAAACTGAAGAAGATAGCAGAAGATATAGTGATTGGTAAGTCACCAAGGTTTTCGAATGGATGATAATGGGATTTTGTGGTTTGGAAAGAGGTTGTGTGTATCTGAGGATCAAGCTGTTCGACAGGCAATTCTTAGTGAAGCTCATGAGTCAGCTTATTCCATTTATCCTGGTAGTACTAAGATGTATTTGGATCTGAAACAGAAATATTGGTGGGTTGGATTAAAGTGAGATGTGGCTGAGTATGTGGCATTGTGTGACACTTGTCAGAGGGTGAAAGCAGAGCATCAGAGACCTACTAGATTGTGCAACCAATGAAGATTCCTGAATGGAAGTGGGAGAAAGTTGGTATGGACTTTATAGTAGGGTTACCACGTACTCAGAGAGGTTATGATTCTATTTGGGTGATAGTGGATAGATTGACTAAAGTTGCTCATTTTATACCAGTCAAGACTAAATTACACGGGAGTATAATTAGCTACCTTGTATATAGAAAGAATAGTATGTTTGCATGGAGTTCCAAAGAAGATTGTATCTGATCGAGGATCGCAGTTTACGTCGCATTTTTGGAAAGCTGTGCATGAATCATTGGGAACAAAATTGAATTTTAGTATAGCATATCATCCACAGACAGATGGACAGACTGAAAGGACCAACCAGGTATTAGAGGATATGTTGAGAGCTTGTGCATTGCAATATGGAACTAGTTGGGATAAGAGTTTGCCTTATGCAGAATTCTCTTACAATAACAGTTATCAACAGAGTCTTAAGATGGCACCGTTTGAAGCTTTGTATGGACGTAAGTGTAGAACTCCATTGTTTTGGGATCAGACAGGTGAATCTCAAGTGTTTGGTACAGATGTTCTTAGAAACACAGAAGATCAAGTGCGAGTGATTTGTGAGAATTTGAGAGTAGCACAGTCTCGTCAGAAGAGTTATGCTGATAATAGGAGAAGAGATCTAGTTTTTTAGGTAGGTGATTATGTCTATTTGAAGGTGTCACCTATGAGAAGTGTGAAGAGGTTTAACATGAAAGGTAAACTAGCACCAAGGTATGTTGGACCATTTAAAGTTATTACTAGACGTGGGGAAGTTGCTTATCAATTAGAGTTGCCTGAAAATTTATCTGGAGTGCATAATGTGTTCCATGTTTCACAACTTAAGAAGTGTTTACGGGTGCCTGAGGAGCAGATACCTTTAGAAGAGTTGACTGTTAAGGAGGATCTTACATATGAAGAGTTTCCGATTAAGATTTTAGAGACTGCTGAGAGAGTTACTCGAAGTCGGATTATTAAGATGTGTAAAGTACAGTGGAATCGATATTCAGAGGCAGAGGCAACTTGGGAAAGAGAGGATGAATTAAGGAAATCATATCCGCAGTTGTTTGAGTAGCAGCCCAATCTCGAGGACGAGATTATTTTAAGGGGGGTAGAATTTGTAACACCCAAAAATTCTAAACTTTAGGAATAATGAATTTCAAATAAGTTAGATAACAATTAAGGGCAAATTAAAATTTAGAAAAGAATATTTGGTGATGCATTCATGCTGTTGCATTTATTTTATTTTGTGGTGTGGACTTTATTTTATTTTGATTTGGATTTGAAACTCTATTTGAAAAGGTTTTGGAAAATAAACAAATGAAGAAAAGAAAGAAGAAAAAAATATATAAAACAACTTACCTTCTCCCTGGCGGCCTGGAAGCCCAACCGAACCGGCCCGCTTTCTCTCCCTCTTCCTTTGGGCCGTCGGTCCGAGCCTGCTTCTCCACGCTCGCGACCGCGTGGGCCGGCCCAGAGCCGCGGCAGCCGCGCCCTCTCCCTCCTTGCTTCGCTGACCACTGGACCCCACTTGTCGGTCTTGTCTTCTTCATCATGTTCGTGACCGAGCCAGACTTTGCCACCACCGATCCTTGCCAAATTAACCAGGATCTCCTAACCGAACACGACGCGGTGGAGCTATAAAAGTGAAGCCGTGACCCTCCTCTTTCCGTTTTTCCTCTAAACCGCGAGTTCCACCACGTGAAATCGAGTTCTAGGGTTTGAGGTTGTTGAAGGTCGGCGGTTGAACGGTTGGGGAGTTTCGGGTGGATTGGAGGTCAATTTCTTCGCTTGGGTGAGTTTGTCATCTTCTCCTCTCCCTCCCAATGCTCTTCTTTTGAGTTTTTGTGCTTTGTATCGCGGGATTGGAGCTCACCGTGGCCGACAATGGTGCCGCCGTTCATCCCCGAGTCGTGTTCTCTCATCGGGTCGTCGTAGCGCTCCTAAACCGCATAGATGAGTTCGAGTTTACTTCCTCTTTCGTTTTGTGTTGGTGGCGGGGCGAGTTGTGGTCGGAAAAGGTGGGGCTGAAGCTCTCCGGCGAGTTCATGGCGGCGGCCATGGTGGCCACCGGCCGGATGTACTGTAGATGGCCGGTCTCTTTTCTCTCTCTCGCTTGAATCGATTAGCAGCCGTCCGATCTCGGATCAACGGCTAAGATTAGAACTTACCCCTTCGCGGGTAAATTTGTTAAAGAGACCCTCAGCTTTTTAGTTATCAACCCGCGGTCCGTAGCGTAAAACTGAAAGTACGTTTTCGTTTTTGGAAAACGTATTCTCTCCCGGGTAAATCAAAAATACGTTTTCAGATAATTACAGTTTTGCCACTAGAATTGTTTTGGTCATAAAATCTTCATTTTAACTCCGATTTGATCCGTTCAAGTTGCGTTAGGTTCGTATTTGCGAGCTCTACATGTTAGTGTAGTTGTACAGTTAGTTTTGATAATTTATTTTTCGAGTTTATAATTAAGTATTTATTTATCTATAGGAAATCTTAGAAAATTCATAACTTTCACGTTTTAACTCCGAATTTGGTGATCTTTGCGTCTGTGTGATCGTAGAAACATGTAGAAGAGTTTTATAAACTTTTATTACTGTTTTGCTACTGTTGGTGTACTGTTCTAATTGTATCTCTTTGTTTGCTTCGTGTTTGTTTGATTGGATGCATGTGTGTTGTTGATTGATGATCGAGTATAGAAGGTGAGCAGTATCTGGACGATTCGGAGTATTACTTTGAGCCAAGTCAACAGTATCACTTGGAAAGCTTTGATCAAGGTAAGTATAACA
This sequence comes from Saccharum officinarum, assembly GCA_020631735.1. NCBI lineage: Eukaryota > Viridiplantae > Streptophyta > Magnoliopsida > Poales > Poaceae > Saccharum > Saccharum officinarum. The sequence continues at coordinate 24,610,420 of CM036190.1, read as the reverse complement.
CAGGACTATCCTTGTTACCTATACATTGAATTGTCATACATATGCATGTGCTTACCTTGACAACCTTATAGATTATAACTTAGTGATTGTTATCTTGATTCCTTGTCAACCTTGGGAATGCATATGGGTAGCTACTGCTAGTGCTTAAACTAAGAACAATGATCTTGTAATTTGATTAATGGATTAAGCAATCAACTATTAAGATGATTTTATTACTGTTAAAAGGGGGCTAGAGCATGTGTATTATTTTGATGCTCTGGTTTCTCTCTATAAGGACTTATCTGTAAGTGATAACCGGGATATACAGTACAGCTATGAGGGCTATATGGCTCTGGCTTTAGTTGTTCAAGAGACCTTTTCTAGCTTGTTAGAGGTTACCTTAAATGGCATAAGAATGGCTTGCCACGTTGGGTGTAGTGCGAGCCCCTGGCCTAGTGTGTATAGGCTGCGGTTGTTGTGCCACAGGGAAGGGGGTTCTACATCTGCCTGCCGAGTGAATCTAATGGCCCTAACTTGTTAGACGAACTTTTGAGTGGCTTTATATGGTTCTCGGGTGTTTGGGCTTGATCTCCCCACTCATTTGGAAATCATGACTCACAGTGAAAGTGTACACCTCTGCGCAGAGTTAAAAACTGGTATACTAGCCGTGCTCACGGATACGAGCGGCCTTGGGGATTCTTACAGAATAGTTGATCACCATTGTTATATCATGCTTAATTATTGTTGATTATTATTATGCTCATGTTAATGCTATTCATTATCCTTATTACAATTGATCATTGATTCATTAATGGGATTTGGATTACCTTGATGCTACTCAATTGCTAATTATATGATGATTAAAAGCTAAACGCAGTTAAACAGTGTCTAGCCTTTTTGAGCCTCATGAACCCTGTGTTATATTTGTTGAGTTCGACATGGACTCACCCTTGCTATTTCCACCATAACAGATGAAGATATAGAGGAATATTATCGGAATGAGTACTAGTCTTGGTGTCAACTAGTCAACCGTGTCCCTGTGTGGAGTTTCCGCTGAAGAATTACTATTAGTTATTATTACCTATCGTTCAAGACTATGTCTTAAATACTTATTCGTTATGTAATAAGCACTGTGATGATACTTTGTAATTTGTCAACTTATGTGTGCGACTGTTTCCTGGGGCGCACATGAGTCTTTTATGCATCCTATTTTTGTCCTTAAAAATGGGTGTGACAGTAACAGAACTGCTAGTGTAAATAGAAGATTTGTTCTAGCGGTTGGCTTAAGAGAACCGCTAGCAGAAATGTATTTAAACAGGCAGTTCATAACCATCGGCCCACAATTCTATTTATACTAGTGCCTGTTCTTTATGAACCGCCAATGATCGACTAATGAGGGATGCCGAGGGGGAGGCGTTTCACCCTAGCCCCGCCGATCAAGCGGGCTTTGCGCCCATCGCCTCCACAGGTGGAGGTTGGCGAAGCTAATGATGAAGAGCGGCGTCGCGTCGAAGGCCGTGGGGCACTGTCCCAGATGGTGGCATGGGCTGCAGAGGCATGCCGACGGCCTTCTCCAGTACATGGAGTGTCTCCAGTCAGGTCCAAGTTCTGGGCCGGGGGAGAAAACTCGGAGGACGACGAGCCAGATATGCCGGCGACGCAGAGTCCTTCCACACCGGAGTTCGTCAAGGATGCCATGGACGCCGGGTTCACAATCGGGCAGCTAATCAGAGCGGAGCAAGTTCTGAGTTCGGGTAAGTCCTCGACGACCGATGATGTTCATCTTCCAAGTACTATAATCTGTTCGTTGGTGCAAAAAAAGCTTGCCGGAGCGCCATGGAAGGGTCCCTTGCCTGCTCCTCGCGTGTCTCCCCCGAGAACGCTTGGAGACTTCATGGCGAAGGCTACCCACAGGACTAGGGGATCGGGCCGTGGATCAAGATCGTCACACCGACGTCCGAGATCGCCGGCAAGTCCTAGTCCGGCATGTCAAACTGCCAGTTCAAAAGATTTTGAAATTGCGAAATCTCAGGATCACGATCCTTGTTTCCCTCCGCTACCAGGCAAGGCAGCACCGGCTTTGGCCGCGTTTGTCACGTTCGGTGCAGAGGCAAAGAAGGATCGGGACCAAGTTGGACTAGGTGAGAGGGTGCTAATCGGGCCCGGCAAGTACTACAGGCCCACGAAGGGTCTCTGTGCCCTATTCGCACGTACTGGAACCAGACGACGCGTCGGTCCAGTGTGCAAGCCGCCGCGACTCGCATCTTCGACGACTCCACGTCTGTTCACAGAGGTCGTTCGTAAGGGCAAGTTCATGGCGGTGCCGGGCTCGGGGAACGGAGGAGGCATCGGTGGCGGTGGCGCGCGTGGAGGCGGAAGGGGCGCAGGGTACAACCCCGGCTTCCAACCTAGGTTTGATCCAGGTTTTGGAGGATGAGGTCGCGGCCGCGACCAACTCCATCCACGCGGCAGAGGCCGTGGCTTTGGGGGGCATGGAGGTTTCAGATTCAACAACTTCAACTCCGGCTATCAAGGTACGGGTCACGGAGGAAGAAACTTTGGAGGCGGCTTCGGCGGAGGTCGGGGACGTGGTGGATGGCCGAACCATAACCGGCCATACCATCAAGCTCCGATGGCGCCAGCTCCAAATAAGCCAGCCGTGCATGGGACCTTGGGAGGACAGCCGGTCCCCCCAAAGCCTCAGGTTCTCCATGCAGAGGGGGTGGCATCGGCATCAGCTCAGGGTGCTGCTCCTAGCTTCACTACAGGGGCAGCACCGCAACCTCCCCCGGCGACCACCAAGGCGGCAACAGCAGCAAACGCAGCTCTCACTCAGTCTACTGCCCCACCGGTTTCCAGCATTGCAGATGGTTCAACTGATGTACCAGAGTCAGCCCAGAAAGGTGCATTTCAAAAAAGCAAGGGTAAACCCTATTGCTATCGTTGTCACACTAAAGGACATACGATTTCTGTCTGTACAGCAGTGCTTAGCTGTGAGATTTGCTTTGGTGATCATGTTAAAAAAGTGTGCCCAAATTTAAAGAGTTTACATTCCACTGCTTTACCCTGTGGTTATGCTGTAGAAGGTTTGGGATTCTATTTTATACCGTTTGCTGAGAAACCAAAGTTACCTTCTGATGACAAGTCCGCTATGGTACGTGTGTTGGAGGGTTCACTTACTGCAGATCAATTAGCAGTGGAACTCGACAAACTACTGCCCGGAAACAGTTGGGTGATTGATGAGAAAGGCAATGATGCCTTTACTACTAATTTCCCATCTTCTGAGGTGCTCAACCACATGGTGAACTGGGGTCCGATGGACACCAAAACAGTGAAAGGAAAGATTCGGTTCGAGAAAGAAGCCGAAAATGATGTTTTTAAATATGAGATTAACAAGGTTTGGGTACAGTTCCGGGGACTTCCAAAAGAATTACAAGAATTCCCTATTATTTGGGCAATTGGCTCAATTTTAGGTGTTTCTCGTGCTGTTGACACAAAGTTTACAAAGAAGCATGGTAGAGCTAGAATGAAAGTAGCCGTGCTAAATTCTGATCTTATCCTAGATCTTGTGGATGTAGTCATCGGGGAGTATGTTTATGAGCTACAATTTAGAGTGGAGAAAGACATGTCCGATGGTGAGCCCTAGGTCATTGACATGGACTCTACCATGGACAAGGACAAGGCCACTAAAGAGAAGGAACTGGAAAACATGGATCATGATGCTAACAAAACAGGAGATCCGCCAGCAGGTCAATTGTCGGATAAGCAGCCCAATGCCTCAGTTGCGCCAAGTGGACAACACATGAACAAGGCTACCACCGGTGCACCTACTGATCTTCACATGGGTAATGACATGACCGATCAACCAGACCTACCACTGGAAGCTGATATTCAGCAGGGTGTGGAGGTCGGTGCAGGTGTAATACTCCAGCAGAAAAATACAAATAAGCCAGTGGTATCACTGTCTCAGACTGGGATGAGTCCTGATGGTACTGCACAATGGAAGGCTAGTTTGATGCAGTCTAAGAGTGACTCTGGTCTTCTCAAAAAATCTAAGGCGCTGAGTGGTGGGGCAGTGTCACCAGTGAGAGCTAGCAAAAGAAACGTGTTTAATTCAGATCAAGATTCATTGGAGAAGGCAGCGAAGTTAAAAGCGCGCAAAAATCTTGAATCCTCTTCGATCAAAGGTAAAGAAACACGACCTCTTTCTTTTGATGCTATTGATGATTCTATTTTGCTAGCTTCTACTAGTGCACTAGGGATTTCACTTGGGTCTAATGAGCAAGAAGTTTCTCTTTCTTTGAAATCTTTAAAAGATCTAGAGTCCCTTAGATTGTCTGAAAATTTTAATTTAGAAGTAACTAACAAGATCCTAGTGGATGATGTCTCATCTGTTTGCTCTTTAGAAGAAATATGGATTTAGATGCTTTAAACCTCATTTGTGCGGAGATTACTGAGGACTTAAGTGATGGGGGCTGCGACCCTTTGTGTCTACAGACCCCTTTATCACATTTTAAAAAATCTAAGTCCAGTCTTAACAAGAAAAAAGCTAAACGTCGTTCCAAATGAAAGGCATTTTTTGGAACTGCAACGGTTTTGCTGACCTTAAAAAGTACAGATTTCTATCTGACTTGACAAAAGAAAAGAACCTAGATTTCATTGCCTTATCGGAGACTGGGAGAGCTAACTTTTCACAATCAACTTTGAATAATATCTGCGCTGGCAGAGATTTTCTTTGGCACTGCATGGCTCCAAGGGTCGGTCTGGTGGTATGATGCTAGGTATAAATCCTTTGATTTTTGACATTGGTCAGATAGAAGAAGGAGATTTTTTTATTCGGTTCTTGTTAAGACACAAGGAAGTTGGTTTTAAATTTAATTTAATCTCGGTTTATGGCCCTGCTCAGTTAGATCTAAAGACACTTTTCTTATCTTAGTTGGTTAGAGTTTGCTCAAAAGACACCTTACCCATTATTATAGGTGGTGATTTCAACATTATTCGTAGCCCGGTTGAGAAAAACAATGAAAACTATAGTGATAGATGGCCTTTTTTGTTTAACGCGGTCATTGATACTCTAAATCTTAGAGAATTAGAGTTGACAGGAAGAAAGTTTACTTGGGCTAACCGTTTACAAAATCAGACCTTTGAGAAACTAGATAGGATTCTAGTTTGTACGGATTTTGAGTCTAAGTATCCGCTCTCAACAGTGGTTGCATTGAATAGAGAGATTTCTGACCACACTCCACTTTTTTTTAGCACAAATAGTCCATCTTTGGCTTACCAACCCCAATTTAAGTTTGAATTGGGATGGTTGCTTAGGGATGGTGGTGCGAGATGTTTGGCTTAGTGTTATTGTAAACGGCAGCCCTTTAGAGAGGTGGCAAGCGAAAATTAGGAGGCTTCGCCAATACCTCAGAGGCTGGGCAAAAAATGTGAGTGGGGCTTATAAGAAAGAAAAGAAGGAACTGTTAGATAAACTTGATGAGCTAGATAAAAAGGCAGAAATGTCTTTGCTTAATGAGACGGACTTAAACCTCAAACATGTGTTAAATGAGAGACTGGCCGAATTACTGCGTGAGGAGGAAATTAAATGGTACCAAAGGGCAAAGGTAAAACATTTACTAGAGGGTGATGCTAATACTAAATATTATCATCTGTTGGCTAATGGTAGGCATCGAAAAACTCATATTTTCCAGTTGGAGGATGGTGAGAATATAATAGAAGGTGATGCTCAACTAAAACAACATATTACCAACTATTATAAAAACCTTTTTGGTCCCCCGGAGAGCTCTTCTATAGTGTTGGATGAGCACCAGGTCCAAGACATTCCTCAAGTTTCTGATCTGGAAAATGAGTTTCTCACTGATTTGTTTTCTGAGTCTGAGGTCAGAGCAGCGGTGTTCCAGATGGAACACAATAAGGCACCAGGTCCGGATGGATTTCCACCAGAGTTTTATCAGGTCTTCTGGGATTTAATAAAAGATGATCTGATGGCTCTCTTTATGGAATTTCATGAGGGAATTTTGCCTTTGAATAGTCTCAACTTTGGTACTTTAATATTATTACCAAAGAAGAAAGATGCGAAAGTCATTCAACAATATAGACCAATCTGTTTGTTGAATGTCTCTTTTAAGATCTTTACCAAAGTTGCGACTAATAAACTATCTACTATTGCCCAGAAGATCATTAGACCAACACAAACTGCCTTCCTCCCAGGAAGAAACATCATGGAGGGCGCAATAATTCTGCATGAGACGATTCATGAACTAAATTCGAAAAAGCAAGATGGAATAATCTTTAAAATAGACTTTGAAAAGGCTTACGATAAAGTAAAATGGAACTTTTTACAACAAACCTTAGTAATGAAAGGTTTCTCTCATAAGTGGTGTTCTTGGGTGCAACAATTTACACAGGGAGGAAATGTAAACATTAAATTGAATGACCAACTTGGTTTCTATTTCCAAACAAAAAAAAAGGTATAAGGCAAGGTGACCCCATGTCACCAATACTATTTAATATAGTGGCAGACATGTTGGCTATACTAATTGCGAGGGCCAAAGAAGTAGGCCAGGTAGAGGGGGTCATTCCTCATCTGGTTCAGGATGGATTGTCTATTCTACAGTATGCGGATGACACTGTGATCTTTATGGGTCACGATGTTGAGAAGGCGATAAACATGAAATTGATTCTAAGCACTTTTGAGCAACTTTCGGGGCTCAAAATTAATTTTCATAAAAGTGAAATTTTTTGTTTTGGTAAAGCGAAGGAACATGAGGTTTTCTATTCACAATTATTTGGGTGTGGGGTGGGTAAGTTCCCATTTCGTTACCTTGGTTTACCTATGCACACTAGAAAGCTATGTAATAAAGATTGGCAGTCAATAGAGAATAGAATTGAAAACAAGCTTAGCGGATGGAAAGGAAAGCTGCTTTCAGTAGGAGGTCGACTGGTCTTAATAAAATCAGTGCTCTCTAGCTTACCGATGTTTATGTTATCTTTCTTTGAACTCCCAAAAGGAGTTTTAGAAAAGATCGACTTCTTCAGATCAAGATTCTACTGGCAAAGCGACCATCATAAGCGAAAATATAGATTGGCCAAATGGAAAATTATGTGCCAACCAAAAACACAAGGTGGGTTAGGCATACATAATTTGGATTTACAAAACAAATGCAGGTTAAGTAAATGGCTCTTCAAGTTGCTAAACGAGGATGGCTTGTGGCAAGAATTATTGAGAAATAAATATATAAAAGATAAAACTCTAGGGAGTTGTACCAAAAGGCCCACTGACTCTCACTTCTGGAAAGGACTGATGAATGTCAAAGATAGTTTTTTGTCTTTTGGTTCATTCAGAGTAAAAGACGGGTCACAAACTCGTTTTTGGATGGACACCTGGTTGGGAAACCAACCATTAAAAGATAAATTCCCCTCGTTGTTCAACATTGTGAGAAGAAAGCAGGATCCTGTGGCAACGGTACTTGCATCAGTCCCGCTAAACATTTCCTTTCGCCGTAACTTAGAGGGTAGGAATTTAAGGGATTGGCATCGAATTGTTGCCTCTTTACAAAATATGAACTTACATGGGGAAAAGGATGCGTTTGTTTGGAGATTACATTCATTGGGTACCTTTTCTGTTAAATCCATGTATGCTGCACTAATTAACAATGGGGTCAGGGTGTCACAAGATTTATGGCAGATCGAAATTCCTTCAAGAATAAAAATATTCTTGTGGTATTTAAAAAGAGGTGTCATTTTAACTAAGGACAATCTTGCACGACGAAACTGGAATGGTGATAAGAAATGTTGCTTCTGCCACCATCCAGAAACTATTCAACACCTTTTTTTCCAATGCTACTATGCTAAATTCTTGTGGCGCGCTGTACACTTGTTGTTTGGGTTATCTCCCCCCATTAGTATAGACGATTTATTTGTAAATTGGTCTAAGTCGGGTGATATCACACATAATTCATTGTTATTAACTGCAGCATCAGCTCTATGTTGGACAATCTGGTTAACAAGAAACGAAGTGGTTTTTGATAAATGTAGACCGAAAACTTTTTTGCAGGTGCTATTCAGGGGAACCCATTGGCTACGGCAATGGGCAGAACTGCAACGGCATGATGATCTATGGAAAAAGTTGACCCTAATTGGGCAGCATTTGGAGACATCAGCATTGCACTTCTTCAGCTCCAATGGGTGGTTATCGACTAGGTTTATTGGTCTTCATTAGTCAGAACTTTACTTCCCGCTTTGTTTTCCTTGTGTCTGCTTGTAAGTTTGAGAACCCAGTAGGTTGTGTGCTGGTCGTTGAACCAAACTTTGTAATAATTGGCCTGATTCTACCCTGGGGTGGATGAAGCCGGATATATTTTATCAATTATCTAAAAAAAAATCCACTAGCACCGACAAAAGCCATTTCTGTAAATGTGATTGTAAGAGGTACTTCTGAGATGACCAATATCCTACTATACTAAACTCATGTTGTGTTTCAGTAAACCGCAGGCTACTTGCATAAAAAGATTCGTTAAGCAAAGTTGGGCAGTGCCACTCTGCCTCATTGCACCACCATCTCTACACGCATATTTGAGATTTGGGCAAATGGAAATACAGGAAACTAATCGAGAGTAACTTACATTGTGTGGTGCTATGACAATTCAAAGACGAAAACGAATTACATGAAAATAAAACGATTGCTGTAGTTGCCAACAAATAAATTATTTCGAGTACCAAGGAAGAACAACATATATATGTCCTAATCTTCAATACAGGCATGCATAGAAAATCAGTTGTGCTCTAGACAACTCTCCATCCAACAAGGAGTGTACACAAAATATGCAGTTGGATCACCGTAATTACCAAAACAATATGGATTGTTCAAGGGGCCCAAATCTTGAACCTTGGAGCCATCCAGATGGTAGGCCACAACTCTTGTATCTGATATGTCCAGGAAGGCCACCTCTTTGTAAGGATGGAATCCCCAAAGGGTTATATGTCCAGGGCAGTACTTCTCATCTTTGACTTCAATCTTAAGGATGTTGTTCTTGTCAAAGTCCCATTCAAACTCGTCTCCTTCTTCTGCATGTCTGTTGCTGCAGACTTTCCCATGTATGATCCAAAGCCTGTCGATTGGGTACTCACGATTTGGTGGGAATTGTGCATTCACGGCTTGCAAGTTGATGTTATACTTCAACATCCACTCTGCCCTGCCGCTAGATTCAGTGAGCAACCAAACCAGTAGGTGGGGATAGGGTTTACAAATAATCGCGACATACACCCCAATGCAAACTTGGACTTCACAAGATGAAGGTCGGGACGCAAACTCGCACAGACATCCTCCGGCAGATTAATTACTTGGTACTTGCAGTCTGATATGGTTATTCTGCAACATTATTAATAAAAACCACTGAGGAAATCAAAAGGACCATCATCGATCATATCTTTTGACATATACATAGTCATTGCACAAAATAAACTGAAACAAAAAAAATAGATAGAGCATCGATCATTCAAGGAATACATATACCTCATGATAAAATCGCCCTTGCATTTTGCATACAGTGCTCCATGGTAGTAGACAGCATGATGGTACTCAAGGAGGTATTCGGCTGATCGCACCTCAGCAAGGGTTCCTGCAGGACCCCTTCCCGGACGAATGGCGTATCCTCCCACCTCCTTGTTTCAGACGAGTAAACCCACATCATGTACGGCGATGGCGGCCACTCGGCCGATCCATCCTCCGTTATTTCTGATGCATCCACCCTAGGCCTATACAGTTCTCTGAACACAACAACCTGGTAGTGCGGCGACACGCAAGGGTCGAACAGGAGGTGGTACATGTCGTAGTCGTTGGGTGAAGAGTTCAAGTCGAGTGACACAATTCACTCAAGTATCAAAATGTTCAGGATACAAATCAAAGTTGTATTCATTTCATGGTCGTACTATACATGTCAGAGGGGGTATTTATAGGGCCCCAGTCTTCGTATTTTATATAAAAAGACTATTTTGCCCCTGACTCAAATGTTTACAACCCTTCTCGACTATAAGGGCGAAGTGGTTATTTTCTCTTTCTAAGCCTTCATTCTTCAACTTTCAGTCACTAGTTTTTCGGATATCTTCGTTCGGACTTAGTCGATTCTTTCTTCGACCCTTTAGAATGTTAGACAAAGTCAAACTCTCGCCTTCGCTTCTCTTGGTTTTACTTTCCTTCGACACCACTGGCTGGCAAAGTTGATTTTCTGATAGCGAAGCCAAGCTTTTGTCTTCACTCTGATCTTGGTCTTTTGATTTCTGTTCTTCTTTTATCTCTGCTGGTCAGCGAAGTTGAATTCTTATCTGTGAAGCTAAACTTTTATCTTTGCTTCAGTCTTGTTCTTTGATCTTTTATTTCTTGGCGAAGCTAGATCTTTTCTTGTGATGTGAAGAGAACGTCTTCGCCTTCCTTTTCTCCTGCAATCAAATATTGTTACAAAGTTTCAGAGTTTTTATACTCCAAAGTTTGGGGCTATGTTTTGTGGCGAAGTTGAATTCCCAATAGCAGCCCCTCGCGGACGAAGGCTTACTCCAAAGGTCTAAATTCCACGAAGTTTGAATTTCAAATGAAGACATAAAACGTCGTTCCAAACTTTGGAGTTGGCCATTGATGTCCGTTGATTTGAAGGATATTTTTATTTTTTGAAGTTGTAACGGTCAAGTTTGACCAATCTGACGTGGGACTGTTTCGTCTGACTCGAAGCAGCCTATATATACTGCGCTGCCTCCCCCTATCCCTACTACTTTATCGAAGACGGGGAGGTGCTGTTGTTTTTGTGGTTTGACACGAAGTCGATTTTGTTGCAAAGTGAGCCTCTTTTGCGAAGGTTCTTTGTTTCTTTGAAGGTAAAAGTTTTGCTACTTCTTGATTTCTTGCCATTTTAGTTTTTGGCTTTTTATTTTTATTTTTATTTTTATTTATTTATATATTTTTTAAAAAATAAAAATTATTGTTTTTATTTTTTGTCGTAGATGTCTGGTCAAGAGAAAATTGCTTCTGAGAATTCTCCGTTAGAATCAAATCAATCTGATTCTGGAGAGGATTTGTGTGATGTTTCCGCATCATAGTCTGAATTGGTTGGCGATGATACAAAATCTTTGAATTTTGGCAAAACTTTGATGGATGAAGCAGTTAGATTGGATGGTAAAAAAAATAGGATGTTAGAAAAAGCTAATGCTAGGTTGCCCTCTGAAGGTGAAATGATTCCTAAGCCTAAACGTCATGAATGTGTTGTTTTTCGAGATCAGTTTACAGCTGGTCTTCGCATGCCATGTCAAGATTTCATTGAAGAAATTCTGAAGGCATATAATATTGAAATCCATCATCTGACTCCAAATGGAATAGCGAAGATTACACTTTTTATTTGGGTAGGGAAGTCTCGTAGAGGAAACCTGGATATTGGTGCTTTTTACTCTCATCATGAAATGCATACACAATTTAGGAACAAGAATGTTGATGGAAGAACTATTATCAAGTACTTTGATTGTTGTAGTTTTAAGCCTGCTCGAGGTGCCAAACAGATTTCTCCAGCCTCAAAGAACAAATGGGTTGAAAATTGGTATTGTTATTGATTTTATCATACAGTTACTCTTGTCGAAGAAAGGGATGACTCTAGAAGGATTATGAAAAGATATCCTTTGGCTGCGAATATGAGTAAGAATGCCTTTGATTGCAATCCTGAGTTTCCATGTTCGAAGAGTTTAAGAACTTGTGAGAAAATTTATAGACTTGCTACTGCTATGCAAAGTGCTCGTGATTTTTGCGAAGAATATATTGCAGCTTGGGTCTGGCCGTTGAAGAAAGGTTAGAGTTTTGTTCATTTTCATGAAAAAATGGTGAAGGGTAAAAGTTATATTTTTCTAGATAATGAATCTTTTCACCCGAAAAAGTATTCTAAAGATGTATAATTTGTGTCTGCTGTCGAAGTTAAAGCAGTTGAAATTCTTGAGAAATTGCTGAAGAAAGAGAAAGATTTGATGGACAAGATCTTAGAAAAAGATTATAAGCGATTGAACAGAGTTTTTGATATTGCATGGATTAAGTATGGTGAAAGACCTCTGCCTGCTTATACTCGTACGGCAAAACCAAGTATAGAAAATGTGAGAAAGAAGAAGAGAGCTGGTGGTCAGCTTGCCAAGAAAACTAGCAAGAGGAAGAAGGTTGCTACGCCTTCTGGTTCTGAAAAACTTGGAGGAAGTGATGAGGATATGGGTCAAGAGACTCTTAGTCAACTGGCTCGTGATGAAGATATGAGGATGATTAGTTTAGTTTTTAATTGTAGTGGGTTGACTCCGTCAATGTTGACTTCGCTTGGTGATTGTTTCCAGACTTTTGAGGCCAACGTTCATTCTAATGTTAATTTGGGCGAAGCTACTTTATCTTCATCCCAAGTTAATGTTGACGAAGATATTTTATCTTCTCTAGTTATTGGAGTTCAATTTCCTATTGCTGCTGCTACTGTTGTGGATGATGTTATGGAGTCGCAAGAAGAAGGTGAGGTTGCTATTTTGGCTTTTGCAGGAGACTGTTGGGCCATCTTCTCAAAGGTTTATAGCTGAAACTCCATCAGGATTGTAGGAGCTGCCTCACCCCCCAAAGTTGTGATAGAAGATACTAGCTTGGGAGGTGGGCTTGTGGAGACTGGTGCTCCAAAAGTTAAGGCTCTTAAGGGTAATGGTACTACTACCGTTACCCTTGACTTTGATGAATCTGATGATGATGTTTTTGACGAAGATGCTAAAAATGCTCGAGCTTCTCATCTTTTTGAATCCACGATCGATGTAAATACGGGTGAAAAAGTTGCATGTCATCTTGAGAAGGGAGTTTCCATAGGTAATAAAAAATTTTGCATTTATTTTTAACTTTGAATATTTGACTAACTCATGTTTTGTTTTTATGCAGAGGAATTTTTCCTAGATTCTTCGTCTTGTAGAGAGACGACTGTTGATGTTGGGAGGATGAAAGAAGTTGCCCAGGAACCTGCTACTCCGGCCGAAGTTTTGGAAACTATTCCTGATGGAGTGGATTCTGAGGTCTATAAACGTTGTATGGAATACTGCTAGGCTCAAGGTGTGAATTTAGACACTTCCAAATTTATTGGGATTGGTTTGGACAAACTTTGTATTATGCCGAAGAAGCTATAATTAAAGTTATCAAAGTGCATTGATGATGCCTTCGCAGTTCCTGATGTGGAGGCTGAACTTGTTGGTAAATCTTCACTTGAGTTGGCAGATGCTAGTGTTTCCATGATTTACAAGATTTGTGTGTTTTTGACTTTGTTGTATAAATTTAGTTAGACTTCTTATACTGATTTGCAATATGTTTTTTTTTTACTTTATGTGTGAATGTTTTGATGTTCTTTTGTAGATTGCTCTTTTGCAAAGGAGTTTGCGTAAATCAGTTGAGGATGATGCTAAAAATGCGGCACTTCGTGAAAAAAGTTTGGTTGAAGAGATTAAATCTTTAAAGTCTCAACTTGCTGCTAAAGAGAAAGAAAGAATAGAGACAGTTGAAGCTCTTCATGATATGGAGTCTAAATATATTTCTGTTGGAGTTAAGCTTGAAGCGAAGATTGAAGATTGTGATAATTTGAAAAAAGATCTTGAAAAAATTGAGAGAGAAAAGAATTATCTTGAGAAGAAGTCTTCTGAAAAAGATTTAAATTTTCATGATAAGTGCAATCACTTGTGGGAACTTTGCAAAAATTGTTATGATAAATTTGGTGCGAAGCTAGAGGATCCTTTTGGCAGCTTGGAGAATTTGATCCTTTTTTGCTTGGCTGTCATCAATATAAAGATTTGCCAACTGTTATCCAGGCTAGTGCAAATTTGAGTTGTGTTTATGCTACTCGTGCACTTTTTCATCTAATGAAAGAGGAAAAGGATCCTTTATATGATCAAATGTTGGACAAAGATTATAAGTTTCCTTCTGTGGAGCAATTGAGTTAGGTTACTTCTCGGACTCAATTGCTTTGTAAGCAGTATTTTAATCAGTACTGGAATATGGGTGGCAGAAAGAGTGCTTTTCTGAAGGCGAAGAGGAAGATGGAAAAGGTTGGATTGGAAGTTTTATTCTCTTCTTCTTCTCTCTTTTTTTACTGATGTTTTGTTTTATTTTTGCAGCAGCTTGAAAAAGAAATTGCTGCCGATGAAAAGGTGCAGAAAGAGCAAGACAAGCGCGAAGAAGAAAATGCCAGAGATGATGATGTTGGTGATCATCCGTTTTAGTTGGTCTTGAAGTTGGTTTATTTTTTTTAGTTTTTAAATTGAGGGGTGAGGCTTTTTGCAATGTTATTTGACATCTATAAATATTAAACTTAGCAGGATGAGGTGGGTTTTTTGCCATTGCTAATGTGTAAGGATAACTTTGTTGTTGAACCTTCGTTGTGGTTGGAGTATGCAACTAATGAGGCGGATCCTACGTTTGATACATTTGTTGAACGTAAGCTAACATAAACATTATGTTATGATGCTTTGTCTTTTGGTTATCGTGGTTTATTTGCTGATGATGTGTTGCTTTTAGATTTTGAATGTAAAAATTTTATTGCTGGGAACAAGAAATCTTGTTTGCCACGAATTGTTGACCTCAGCAAAATTTCTCAGGTAGTTTATTTTAACACTAGTTTCTTTTCTTGTGGTGATGGCATGTAAAGTAATTGTGGCGTTTTGTATTTTTTCAGTCATCATGTTTGAGTGCTTCACCAAGCTGTGTCTCTGAAGAATTTCTACGATGTAAAGTTGATCAAGTGTGAGATAGGGTTGTTGAGGACTTGATTAGCAGAGCTGCGTTTTCTATTGCTTTGGAAAGTGAATGATTGTAACTTTTGTTGTAAACTTCAATGTAATAAATTATTTTGTTTTCATGGTGGAATTAATAAAAACTTATCTTAGAATTTTTTTCTCTATGAAGTTAACGCGTAGACTTCGCTTAGAAGTCAAATTTCACCTTAGTGAATTTGAAAACGTCGTCCCCTCACTTTTTTTGCGAAGGCAACGCGTAGACTTCGCTTAGAAGTCAAATTTCACCTTAGTGAATTTGAAAACGCCGTCCCATCGCTTTTTTGCGAAGGCAACGCGTAGACTTCGCTTAGAAGTCAAATTTCACCTTAGTGAATTTGAAAATGCCATCCCCTCGCTTTTTTTGCAAAGGTAACGCTAGACTTCACTTAGAAGTCAAATTTTACCTTAGTGAATTTGAAAACGTTGTCCCCTCGCTTTTTTGCGAAGGTAACGTGTAGACTTCGCTTAGAAGTCAAATTTCACCTTAGTGAATTTGAAAACACTGTCTCCTCGCTTTTTTTTTGCAAAGGCAACGCGTAGACTTCGCTTAGAAGTCAAATTTCACCTTAGTGAATTTGAAAACGTCGTCCCCTTACTTTTTTGCGAATGCAACGCATAGACTTTATGTTTTAGATAGGTTAGCATTAGTTTTTGCTTGTTCGAAAAATGATGCTACCTATTTTGGTTTATTTTGGCCGATATTTTAGTATATTTTAAGTATACTTTTCAGCCCTCCTCTTTTTGTACTCTTTAGACTTAGATTTAGGGGAATAGTTTCTCATTTATATTTGATGAGAATTTACAATAGAGACTGCCTCGTTAAAAAATTACTCATCCTGTGAAGGGCTTTCCTGAGTGGAAAAAGAGTGCAGCTCATTTACATTTGAATTGAAACTTTTCGAATGTAAAAACTAATCTATCTATACTATAAAGGTGTCACACTCTAAAATTTTAAATTTTGGATTGTGCATAGGAAACAATAATTCGAAAAAAATTATATTCGGATAAAATTTCCCAAGTTTAGTTTACGATAGCATCAATTAGTTATTGAAAAAAAAATGAGAATCTTTAAAATTTTCTAAACTAATTAGATGGGCTTAGTTGATGTAATTTTTGCCTATGGCTTGACTGTGTTGTGAGTGCGTGGAGTTTCCAAAACACGTCTACAAGATGACCATTTATCTCCAGCTTTTCTGGAATCAGATTCTATGTTTCCCGAGCTTAACTTTTTGTTGGCGCTTCCCAAAATCTTCTTCTCCTCCAAATAATTTAATTAGGTTCATCATGTTCCAATCTATCTCGAGATTTTTTGTGCTTTTGCTAAACCTTCTCTTTACTTTATTAATATGGGAATTCTTTCTCTCGGCCTATCATTATCGACTCGTCTCTCCCACATTTCCTGTTCTCTTTCCATAGTTTGGGTTCAAACCCACCGTGTCTGACAGCAGCCAAAGCCGCCCAGGTGTCTGTCCATTTGGCTTCTTGCGTGCTTCGGTACACAGAGCGCCAGAACCAAATCTGACCGCCTCGTCCTCCTGCACTTACAGTGTAGCCTATTTGATCGAGATCGTCCTACAATGTATGAGGCCCCAATGTGCCTCGAGCAGATGCCCCGTCCGCACGCTCGGACGACTTCTTCAACCATGAGATCGGAGAAGTGAATCATTACGACCGGCGGGTCAAGCTAATCGGCGCGCCTGGCCTGCGGATGTGTCCGATCGTCGTACAACGTCAACTCCACCATCAGACGCCCTTCAATGCCCGACGCCTCATCGCGGCAGGCTGGATACATGCCTGACGCTGGAGCACCGCGACGACGGTCTGCATCAACACACGCAAGCGTGGATTCCGTGCAGCCATACAAACCAATTATAGAAGTTATGAAGATATTACGGCTTCATGTGCCTGTGCGTGCATCATTTCAAACAAATAAGCAAGGTCAAATTGTTGTGCATCAATGGATTGTCACGTGAGCTGTTGAGCGACGGGGTCATGCCAAGAGTTCAGGGTGAACACGTATACTTAGAACCTGAGCCGTGATACACAATGTCTTATCCGATTGAAGTAAATATGGAAAGCAAAATGTAATATAATATATAAAATAATGATCTTTTCAAAGGAAACAACCATTCTTTATTTACTTCCTTATTATCTGGACGTTGGTTTGTCTTCGGGCCATGTAGATTGGCTGATCTTCCCAGGCTCCTTCTGCCACCGAACCAGGTGCCAGCGAACCACCACATCGACTCAGGACTCGCACGACAAGACGCGTATCTTGTCCTTGATAAACCTCGGCAATACATATCCTGTCCTGTAGTATGCTCCGTTAATTTCTCATCTAACTCATCCAAGCCATGCCCTAGCTCTCATCAACAAAGCACTGCCATTTAAGTTCATCAATCGGCGCCGCCACTAATCAGCCCCGTATGATCGACCTTGATGCCGTGGACGAGTCGGCACACCGATATAGCTTCGCACGACTCAGACGTCTGTGCCCGTCCTTCCGAAGAGGCTTTTGTGAAGGTAGCTACAGCCGCCCCCATCGGGTTGCTCGCCTCTGAGACATCTCCGCCCGACACGAGTCCCTAGGTGAGTTTGCCATCTCTCGCTATATCCTCTTATGTTTTTTTCAATAGTGAAAGCAAGGTCTCTAGGCCCCGTTCGTGCAAAACTGTGGTCGTGCCTTAGCTCCAGTTTGCTCAAATTATGTGGTTTTTGTTGCTAGCTTGTTGACGTTAGCTTGATGACATCACATTATTGGCATGATCACGTCACACACCCTATGGCCGTTTTTCTCTAGAAAAATAAATCCAGAAATACTATAGAAATACATCACCTATAATTATCGATCGATCTCCACCGTTTCTTCGTTTTAATTTCGGTTCGAGTCATTCCGGTTCCGTTAGATTCGCGTAGTCGCGCTCTATGCAATAGTGGTAACCTTTATCACGTCACTTGATTATAAATTTATTAATTATAAATAGTGATTAGATTAATATATTTATTTAATAGCTTTCCAATTAAAAGCAATCTAATTTTAACTCAGTTCTTGATGCGTTATGACCGTGCCGACCATAAACTACAGGTTAGGGATGATATTTACCATGTCACATGTATTTTTCCATGTATAGTCAAATATTAAATTGTTTAATATGCATGTAACCAGTTTTCCAAATTAAAAGCAACATAGGTGATGTACTTAAAGATTTTTCTATACAAATATTAATATGATTAATTGCTACATAAATGCATTCTTAATTTCTTATTACTTAGTTTAAACAAGTTGTATATATTAGGCACTATTAAGTATGCACATGTCCCTTTTCATATTGCAGACTTTAAGTTAAACTTGCTTAATCCCTACGACAATATTTATAAAACAAGATTGGTCTTCACTCAGCTTGGAATTAGAATATAATTTATATAATTTGAGTTAATAACTATCATGTGGATTTTATTTAATTAAGATAATTAAGTGTGTAATTGTTTCCTTTTATAATATAAACTCTCGGAAGTTGTTTCTTTTTAATCGTAGTTCCGTTATCGACGTTTGTTGTGTTCTCGTGACCGTAGCTGGTAGTTCTCTTTTAGTACGCTATTTTCTCTTGTGTGGTGTATTGTTCTTCGTTGTCCCTATTTATTTGCTTGTATGCCTGTTAGTGTGCTGGGTTGCTATGATCTACGAGTAGAAGAAAGACTATCCATGAGCGCCGAAGATCCGAAGGTGAAGACCAGAAGCTGAGTGCCAGAAATTGCAAATGAAAGAATAAGTTGAGGTTTTTCAGAGCAAGTTGCTTTGGGCATAAAGCAAGTTCTAAGGCAAATATAGCATGGGATCATCCTTGTTTCCTATTCACCTTTAATACACTTAATTCATGTGCACGTGTCTACCTTGTTACCACTAAGGATATCCTAGCTTTTGTATCTTGTACCTTAACACCGGTGGAACATTGCATTGGGTAGTATTTATGCTAGTGCTCAAGATAAATAACCATGATCTGTAACTTGACTGATGGTATATGCAATAAACATTTAAAAGATGCTTTATAGAAACATGGCTCAAGAGGGCTAAAGCATTGGGCTGTTTTTATGGTGCTCTAGTTTCTCTCCATAAGGACTCATCTGTAAGCGAACATCCGGGATTTACAGTACAACTGTGAGGGCTATATGGCTCTGGCTTTAGTCAAGTTGGTAACATTCATGGCGTAAGAATGGCTTGATAAATCGGGTATAGTGCGGCCTCTGTACTTATGTGTATAGGCTGCGCGTAATTGTGCCATTCGGAAGGGAGGCTCTACATCTATTTGCTGAGTGAATCTAATGGCCCTAACTTGTTAGACGAACCTTTGAAAGACTTCATAGTGAATCCTGCCGACCTTCCTTGGAAGTGGGTCAAGAGGCTGATCACCTCGGGCGAAAGGGTAAATCATGACTCACAGTGAAAGTGTACAACCTCTGCAAAGTGTAAAACTATTATAACAGTCGTGCTCACGGTCACAAGTGGCCTTGGACCCTTACAGAATAAATGATGAACACTGATGGTAATGATAATACTGATGATATTAAAGCTCACTGATGATTATTGTTTCTTGCTATACATTATTCTCGTTTACATGATCATGAGGTTATTTGGGCTTACGTAACTTGTTGCTACTTAAATGCTAAAAAGATGACTCACTAAAAGCTATTGCAGTAAACCCGTGTCAAACCTTTTGAGCCTCATGAACCTCGTGTTATATTTGTTGAGTTCGACGTAGACTCACTCTTGCTATTTTCCCACACTCCAGTGTGTAGTAAGGTGCTGCTTAGAAGAAGAATAAAGGTGTAGTAGAGTTTTCAGAAGTCTATAAGAAGTGCTTGGCATACGGAGCCCCTAGTCAGCCGTCCCTATGACGTTGGAGCCTGAAGAAAAGATTAGTGATCGTTCCACAACACTCTGATAGTTGTAAGTGTTAATATAGTAAGTATTTCGCTTTATATAAACATTGTTTTGATATCTCTATTCTGTTGTTGTATGTGTGGACTTCGTGGGCACACATATAACGAGTGCTTGGTCTTCTTTGGAAAACCGGTTGTGACAAAAGGAGCGAAGGAATTAGAAAATACTTGTTACCTGAAAACTTCCAACCCACCTTGGATCTCCTCCGTCAGATGTGTTTTAGTTCTGCATTCAACGCTTGATATAGATCTTACAGGCGCTTCCTCGCGCAACGCTGCGTACCTGCCCGTCCTCATCGCGACGCTTCCTCGCGCACGGAAAACCGCTGCATACCCGCTCGTCCTCACATCGCGATTCCTCGTGCACGGGGGAAACCCGACGGGCGGACGTGACACCACGTCGTGGTTCTCGCGGCCGCTGGCGCTTCACGCTGCTGATCTTTGGCGTGGTCCCTGGCGGGCGAGCCGGTCGGAGTGCTCTCGAAGAGGCACAGGAAGCAGAAGAGCAGGATTGGGCTGGCGTACGACGCGATGACGAAGATCAACGCCGCAGCGTCTCCCCATGACTTGCAGATCACGATTATCGTGTTTGCTGTGAGAAGATCGAAACCCTAGAACCGTGGCCAGTGGCACCATGTCGACGCTACTCTGCTAGAAGCAAGCACCATCGTACGTCCATACCCTCATCTGTAGCCCGGATTGCCGTAGGCTCCAGTCCACTGCATCCACATCAACGAGTTCCATAGATGTCGACGCTACTCTGCTAGAAGCAGGCACCACCGTACGTACGTCCATACCCTCATCTGCAGCCCGGATTGCCATAGGCTCCACTGCATCCACATCAACGAGTTCCACAGCATCCGCATCATCGCCGGCGCTAGGAACAGCAACAACGCTCCCATGCACGTGGTCTTCGGAGGTAGCTACTTTGGCTACAGGCACATTAACACATGTCGCTTGTGTCAGAGAGTTGTTTTCAGATTAGATTGCGTGCATGAATCATGATTACCTATTATTTAATTAATTCATTCTCAAATTAGTGGTAGACTCTTATAGTATAGATTTGATGTACATATACTGAATCTAGGATGCTAGATCGAAAGCTTGCGGAGGGACTCACGTAGTCACGTGTAGATTTTTTTTCCTGTGCTATACAAATCTAATATCCAAAGTAATCTTTATTATTTATCTCATCTTAGATACAAAGCTTGTGAAGGTACACATATAGATTTTTTTGTTCTTTTTCTTGTGGCATACAAAGATCTGATATATTCAAAGTCTTCTTTATTATTTTTCTTAGATGGAAAGCTTGCGAAGGGACGTTCATAAACATTTTGGTTCGGCATACAATAATATAATATTTAAAGTCTTCTTTATTATTTTTCTTGATGTGCTAGATATGTAGCACCACAACAAAGGTGATCCCAGTCCCAGACAGCTATACAATTTGCGAAGGCAGAGGACGGCTGGAGCGGCAATATGGTTGCACTGTTGCATGTCTGGCAGGAGACCTGATCGATGTAGGTATTTTTCTTGATTCCTGGTGCAGGTATGCAGCTAACCCTGTGCTTGTTACGTACATCTTTGAATTCAGTGATTTAGTTTTTAATTCTTTTGATAATATGAGATCTATTCATCGGTTTGATGAAGCAAACATAACATTTAGTTGTTCCAAAGAAAATGTTGTTAGCCTCATGGAGAGCTTCGTTTAGTATATAGCCTTCCCAACATCTTGTCCGTTCCACTTATTACTAGAAAAATATTATAGTTGCAATACACATTCATCCTTCAGAACTTTATTGATGTCTCTTTCAGAGAAGAAGTAGTTATGGCTTTAAGTGGTTGTAATTTTAGTCTTGTATTTGAAATGAAACATTTGTTAAGAGGAATTTTTATAAATGTCTTCGATGAGAAAATCAAAGTGTATTTGGCCCCGCTGCAACCGTTTTCATCCAGTGAGGTGGACAATACACAAGGCGGTAAGTAATTTATTAATTTACATTATAATAGGATGTTTTTGTGCCACGTAAATAATATATCAATCTTTAATTATTGAAATCAATATACATTTTTATTAATATAATATAATTTGTAGAGGAGAGCAACTTTAACACTGAAAATTTGGAACAGCATGAACATCAACAACAATGTGCTAAGGAGAAATATGCTACATTGCCTGATGATAAGGAGACAACTCACGCTAGAAGTCATGAATATCAACGTAATTGTTGTCATTGTTTAATTATTAATTATTAATATAATTTGAATAGGAGAGCAACTTTAACACTGAAAATTTGGCACACAGCGTGAACATCGACAACAATGTGCTAAGGAGATATGTGACATTTCCTAATGATAAGGAGACAACTCAATGTAGAAGTCATGAAAATCAACGTAATTGTACGTTGGACTTCGTATGAAGGCTGAGACATTTTTATTAACATAATTTGTAGAGGAGAGCAACTTTAACACTGAAAATTTGGAACAGCATGAACATCGACAACAATGTGCTAAGGAGAAATATGCTACATTGCCTGAAGATAAGGAGACAACTCGCGCCATGAATATCAACGTAATTGTTGTCAATGTTTAATTATTAATATAATTTGAATAGAAAAGCAACTTCAACACTGAAAATTTGGAACACAGCGCGAACATCGACAACAATGTGCTAAGGAGATATGCGACGTTTCCTAATGATAAGGAGGCAACTCGATGTAGAAGTCATGAATATCAACGTAATTGTTGGACTTCGTATGAAGGCTGAGACTTGTTTTAGGTGCAATCAGATTCGTCTATATTTTTCCTCGTTTTGTGTTGGACTCATTGGTCATTATGTGCTTCAGTTACTAACAACCTGGATAGACTCTTTGATCTCAGTGTTGCATTGTTATTTTAAGGTAGTATGCTCACCATGGAAAATCCAATCACCAAGTTTTTTGGGAAAATGTTTGCCCTTTTTTATAAACTCCATAGCTTGTTTTTGTGTTACCTATAGCTTGTTTTTGTGTTACCTACTATACCTATGGAATTTTGCCTCCTCAATAACAATATTTTATTAGTTTAAAAAAATGAAATCTAGACATAATGGTTTGGTATTTGTTATAGTGTTGTAGCCTTTGCAAGTTCAGCCATGGACATAAATGATCAATTAGTTATGCTCATGTTCATGCTCGCACCTCATTGTTTTGATTGTTGGGAGATAATGTAGTTGTCATTAAACTGCATAATACTTGTAGACTGGTCATCGTTAAATTAAAGATTCATCTAACCTAACATTATTAACCACCATTTAGAAGTATAATATGTAAAAATTTGAGCGATGCAACCAGCTATACATCGTACTACTACCTTTCCTTTTTAGCAAATATTGTTTTAGCTTTTTGCTCTAATACCCTTAATTTCTTTCAGCATGGATTTCAAATAGATAGGAAAGAAATTAGCAAGGAGAGTAAGAGATCCCAGTAACCAATAATCACAGGAGACCGGCATTGATCTCCACACCTTATCAGGGAGAACTCATGGACACAAGGATTTCAATGCTCCATGTGAGCAAGGCCTTGTTTGGATGTTATCGGATTCACTCCAATCCACTCCAACGCATATGGATTGATACGAATCCGACTACATCCAAACAAGGCCTAAAGCTTAAAATTTTACATTACTTGTGAAGAAAAGTTTTGTATTGATTGAAAATTTTCAGCATTTTAAACCTAGGTATGTTATAATCTTTTATATATAAAGTCAGAGTGGTTGCCCCATAGGTCAAAGTATATTAGAAGATTACATCTATAAGATGTTTAGGTAATATCTAACCTCTATTCATGAAGATAATTCTATTTGTCTTAATGATCAATCAAAAATGATTTTGAACCCTATCCATCCAGCAAGAATACATGTTTTTGGAAGGAGAATAAGTTTGATACAACATTTTGTAATATTAGTTAATTTAAATTGCTTTTTTATTGATTACATTCAAACTCTCTAAAATAATTATGACATCACCTGTCAATAATCATATGCACGTGCGTGCCGCACATGCATTGCTACTAGTTTTGTATAAAAAATGGAAATAAATTTTAAGGGTAATATCTTCGTAGGGCTTCAATGTTGAATGTGTGATCAATTTCCTTCCCACTCATATCTACTAAGTGAAATGCTCTCGGCTTGTTGGTTCTTGTGATGAGATATGGTCTTTCCCATTTTTGCTGAAACTTTTCGATTGTGTCTTCATTTCTTTTTCTTTTCAAGACGAAGTCTCCTGGTAATAATTGTCTTGGTTTAACTTTCTTGTTGTACCAACTTTTTGTTTCCTACTGGTATTTCTCAAGATTCTAGATTGCTTTCATTCTTTCTTCTTCTACTAGGTTTTTGCTTGTAATTTGTTCATCTTCATCTATAATTTCGACATTTGTTCTTGGGCCTTGAAATTGTATTTCTTCAGGTGTCATTGCTTCTTCTCCATAAAGTAATTTGAATAGGGTGAAGTTTGTTGATCTTGAAACTGTAGTGTTGTGCACCTAAACAACTTTAGGTAGCTCATCCACCCATTTGACTTTGGGTAGCCCCACTAGGCATTTTGATATTCCTGTACATATGATTCCATTTGCTCATTCAACTGCACCGTTTGATTGTGGGTGTTTTACTGATGTGAAGCATAATTGAATTCCCAAACTTTCACAATAATTTCTAAAATCTTGGCTATCAAATTGAATTCCATTATTTACTATTATGTGCCTTGGAACTCTAAAGCGACATATGATGTTTTGCCAAAGAAATTTCTTCATTGTGGAAGATGACATGTTTGTCACTAGTTTAGCTTCGATCCACTTAGTGAAATATTCCACTGCTACTATTGCGTATTGAAGGTTTCCTTATGCTCCAGGCAATTTTCCTATGATGTCGATTCCCCATCTTGCTAGTGGCCAAGTTGGTTCTATTGTTTGTAAATTTATTGCTGGAGCCTTTGTTTTGCTAGCAGATATTTGGCAATTGTGACAAGACTTAACAATTTCTTTACTGTCATTTTGGGCTGATGGCTAATAAAATCATTGACGAAATGCTTTTGCTGCCATTGTTCTTGCTCCAGGATGTGTGCCACAAATTCCTTAGTATATTTCTAATAGCAATTTTTTCCTTCTTCTGTTGATATGTATTTGAGTAATGGTGCAAATATTCCTTGTTTGTATAATTCATTATTGATGATCTTATAATTTTTTGTCCTTTGCTTGATTCTTATGTCATTGACTTCATTTTTTGGTTCATAGTGTCCACGAAGGTAGGCCATGATTGGGGCTCTCCAATCTTCACTTTGTATTATGTTGACTTCTCTAGGGGTATCTTGTATTGCTTTGATGGATGCTTGTTTCAAGATTTGATAGAAAACATCTTGAGGGAGACTTGTATTTTGTGTTGTAGCTTTTGCTAGTTCGTCAGCATCTGAGTTGTCATTTCTTGAGATGTTTTTGACTGTGAAACCTTCAAAATGTTTTTCTTGGTCTCTGAGAAATTAAAAGTATCTTGCTAATTCTGGGTCTCTTGCTTTGTAGTCTTTTTTGATGTGTCCTGCTATAATTTGTGGATCTGTTTTGATTATTAATCTTTGTATTCCCATTACTTTTGTTTTGCGAAGTCCCAATAGAATGACTTCGTATTCTGCTATGTTATTTGTACATTAAAATTCCAATCTTGCAACATATTTCATTCTAATGCCTGAAGGTGAAGTAATTATTGCTGCTGCACCAGCCCCTGCAAAGCCCCATGCGCCATCGCAATATATTGTCCATTTTGGTTGTTTCTTTTCTTCGCTTGGACTTTGGGAGGGTGTCCAATCTGCTATAAAATCTGCTAGAACTTGAGACTTTATTGATGTTCTCTTTTCAAACTCTATGAAATGTGGAGATAATCCTGCTGTCTATTTTTCTAGTTTTCCTGTTGTTCTGCAACTTTGTAGTACTTATTAAGAGGGTAATTTGTGAGAACTCTGATTTTGTGAGCCTGAAAGTAGTGCTTCAGCTTTCTTGATGCTGTTAAAACTGTGTATGCTATTTTCTCAATCTCGGAGTAGTATAATTTTGATTCAGATAATGCTTCTGAGACATAGTAAACTGGTACTTGCTGTTTTGAGTGATTATTTTCTTGTTATTGGACTAGTACTGTACTTATTGTCATTTCTGTGGCTGAGACATATAGGAGTAAATCTGCTCCTGGTGTTGGTGAAGCCAATGTGTTTGGTTGTAGTAGGTACTTTTTTATTTCTTCAAACACATATTGTTGTGAAGGTCCCTAGATGAAGTCTCTTTTGGATCCTTTAAGTGCCTGGAATATTAGCAGGCTTCGTTCTCCTGATTTTGAGATAAATCTGTTTAAAGCCGCAAGTCTTCTAGTCAATTTTTGAACATCTTTTATATTTTTAAGAATTCTCATGTTCAAGATTGCTTGAACTTTGTCTAGGTTTGGATCTATCTCTTTTGATGATACAATGCAGTCTAAGATCTTTCCTTTCTAAACTCCAAAGGTATATTTTTTAGGGTTTAGTTGCAAATTTACTTTCCTCAAATTTGTGAATGTTTCTTGGACGTCGTGAATATGATCTTGTCTTTTCTTGCTCTTGACAACTATGTCATCGACATAAGCTAGCAAATTTTTGCCAATTTGATTTTTTAGTGCTGTTGAAGTCATTCTGACAAATGTTTTGCCTGCATTGCGAAGCCCCTCTGCCATTCTTACAAAGCAGTATGTTCGAAATGGTGTGATGAAACTTGTGAATTCTTCATCTTCTTTTCTCATCGAGATTTGACGATAACCTGAAAAGTAATCCAGAAAACTTAGCATTTCACTTATAGCTGCTTGATCAACTAGTGTGTCGATTCTTGGTAGTGGGAAGTTATCTTTTGGACATGCTTTGTTGAGATCCCTAAAATCGATACACATTCGTCATTTTCCGTTCTTTTTCTTGACCATGACAATATTTGCTAGCCAAGTTGTGAATTGAACTTCTCTTATGACTTTAGCATCTAGCAATCTTTGGACTTCAGCTTTTGCAGCTTGAATTCTGTCTTCAGCTAACTTTCTTAGCTTTTGCTTTTTGGGTCTAAAATTTGGATTGATGTCAAGTTTGTGCTCAATTATATCTCTGTTCACTCCTTCTAAATCATTGGACGTCCATGCGAAGACATCTTTGTTGCTTCGAAGAAATTCTATGAGTATATTTTCTTTTTCTTAGGAAAGTCATGTCCCTATGATTACTTGTTTGTCTAGGACTAATGAGTCAAGAGGCACTTTTTTTGTTTCTTCGACAGCTTGAGCTTTTGTTTGTGGCTTCGCATTTTTTGTTTTTTCTTTCTCTTCTTCTTTGATTGTATGAACATTTTTTTGACCAGGAGTATATTCTTTTTCAATGTTTCTTGCTTCAGTTTGGTCTCCGTGAACTGTGATAACTCCGTTTATCGCAGGCATCTTCATACATAAGTAAGAGTAGCTTATTACTGCTTCAAATGCATTTGCTCCGTTCTTGCATTGCTTATTGTTCCAAATGATACTGGAAGAACTATTCTTCCTACTGAGTGAATTGGCTTCGCACTGAAGCCGTAGAGTGGGTGTTCAGCTCTTCCTAAAAGTTTACGATCAATTTTCATGGCATCGATTGTTGTTGTGAATATGATGTCTGCGGAACTTCTACCATCAACTAGAATTTTTGAGATGGCCCATCCGTCAATATTCGCCTCGACTACCATTGCATCCATGTGTGGATAGTCTTTCAATTGTAAATCCTCTTCAGAAAATATGATTGGTAGATGAGACCATCTTGTCTTTTTGTATGGGTCTTCCGTTGAGATAGAATTTACTCTTCAAAAGTAATTCTTCTTTTGGTTGTTGTTTTCATGATCAATGATGTTTCCTCTGGTGATTTTCATGATTCTTCCTTTGCTTGCCATTGAGGTTGATGGAGAGTTCTCTTGTTTGTTGTTTCCTTGTGGATTGTTGTTTGCCACAGAGGATTCGGGTTGTGATGTTTGAAAGTTTGTTTGCTATTGTTGATTTTGCCTCCATTGGTTTGGATCATAAATTGCTATTGGTCCATAGCTGTATGATGGTGATGGTCCTAGAATCATTGCTTGAGAGTGTCCATATTGATTTGGGTAATAGGAGCTTTGTTGACCTTGAATCATATGGTTAACAGCTTTTGATTGACTTGGCACTTTATTTTCTTCTTATGTTTCTTCAATGCTTTTCTTTATTTTTGGACACATTTTTTATGTGTGTCCAGCCCCCTTGCCATGAATGAAGTAGTACATGTCTTTGGGTCTTAGGGGTATTCTTCCTCTTCCTCGTCCTCTTCTTCCTCTTGTGTTGAAGCCACCTCTTTCGAATGTCCTTTTATTATACTGATTGTTGTATTGATTTTGAGGTGGAAAGTTGTTTTCAGTGGTTGAATTGTTGTTTTCAACTTGATTGACTTGGCCGAACTATCTTCGCTCGTAGTTGTTTTGCTTTGGGGATGAAAATTGTTATTTTTGTTTTGATGTCTGAAGCTGTTTTCTTCCTCGATTCTTTTTTTGTAATCTTCGTCGGATTTGCAGTATTTTTGGATTTCCTCGTAGAGCTGAGCGAGTGAAGTTGGCTTTTCTCGAGTAAGGTGTGCTGCACATTGTCCTGCCTAGAGTCCCTTGATTGCTTCAATTATGACTACTTCATATGGGATATTTGTGATTTGAGATTTGATTTGAATGAATCTCTTGTAATAATGGCTTAGAGGTTCTTTGTATTGTTGTTTGCAGTTAAACAAGTCCATGTCTATAAGATCAGTTGGTTGAAATCCTTAAAAGTCAATGAGAAGATTTGTCTTTAGTTGTTCCCATGAATGTACAGATTTTGCTTTTAAATCGATGCAAAAACGATTGTTATTAAGATATTTAATCTTGTAGGAATTGTTGTGGCAAAACCGTGATAGCTTTAACCCTATAAATTTTATAGAAGTTTAATGGCAATATTAGGTGATTACTATAATTTTTGTAGCAATTTAATAGTTTGCTAGATGTGGTAGCTGAGTTCTCCTAGTCATGTTATATGTTAAATCGATAACAAAAGAAGATGATGCAATCTAATTGGTAGAAAACATTTAGACCAGGTAGCTCTTGCTTAATAGAAGTGGCGGATAACTTAGCATGTTAGCCATTAGAGTTAGCTAAAAAGCTTAGTAGTTGTTATTATTTTAAGAGCTGTTGTTGTCACTTTATTAAGTATCGCGTTGTCATTTCATGCATGTAGATCACGAGGTAGTTGAGTACGTGGCCACGAAGGAGCAGGACTACGAGGAGATCGTCGAGGAGTATGAGGAGGAGATCTTTGTGCCAAAAGAGTTCCAGGAGCCGCTCGTGACTGACACCTCTGACCTTGCACCTGCCCAAGGCAAACCCTAGTGCATAACCCGTATTTTTCTTATAATCATTATATATATATATATATATATATATATATATATATGTGTGTGTGTGTGTGTGTGTGTGTGTGTGTGTGTGTGTGTGTGTGTGTGTGTGTTGTGATTTACATTGCAGGAGTTTTATGATACCCACGTGCATATATATCACTACCCATGAGTCTTACTAGTACAAGATCGTGTAGTTGCTTTGCTTAGGTTTGTCGGTAGCGTGGGTAACCAGTCGTTACTCACAACAGGTGATTATCATTATCACAATTCACACAATATAATGGTGGAAAGGAACTGGTGACCGGGCAGGGATGTGGTATGGGTATTGGTGGGTGTAATAGGTTATGTCCCACGGCTACGGGGCATAGCTTGGTTGCACCGTTTTCCCTGTCTGTGTCGATTAAGGACCATTCATTGCATGGACCCTGGTCAAGTCACAGACTTATTATCCCAAGCACATACTTGTTTATGGGAGCGGGAAGACTTCTTACTCTCTTCTCATGGGCTCCGGCTCTTTCCGGACCGACTGATTGAAGGCGGGAATAGGTGGAGATCTAAGCACCGCACTAAGGCCGGGCCTCAAGTGTGGGGGCTTGGAGTCCAAGTTTAGACAGGGACTTGGAACCCTTGATAGGAGTGGAACGGGTTGGTCTCGTTTGTGCCTGGGGTGCAAGTGAGGTTGTGTTTTTTGGGGTACCCAGCTGGGCACATTGATTCACGAATCTCCATTTCTACGTGACGGTACAGCTTGACTACGCTCTGGCACCGTAGTAAGAACTACCATGTGAAAGATGGAAAAATGGCACGACGAAATTGTCTAGTTTAGCTCACTTTTAGGGCACTTAGTGTCCAGTGGAAGACAAGTGCCCCTGAAAGTGTGTTAAGTCGGGCAATTCTGCCACAATAGACATGGTCGGTAGGTGCACACGAAGTGGCTTGGGTGTCCCCGTGGATGCCGGTGGCGACACTCATTGCCACCGCGATGTCGTCCCCCTTCTATTGGCATCAACGTTGATGATGTCTCCGCCGCCTGCGCCCCCCACCAACGCTTGCAGCCGTGCCAGGCACTGCTACAGACGCACCACGCACAGCAGCAGCCGCGCCTGACACTGCACCGTCCGCGCCCGATGTGCCGCCCCGGGCACGAAGCCGGTTGCCCGGGGTAGGCTCTCGGACGCGCCGCCGTGGCCTTCTATTAGGGGAACTGATTGTGCCAGAGCTAGAAGGAGGCACCTTTGGTCGTTGCTTATAGTCCCGTGCAATGTGTCGGAACCCCTTTCAGTGGAGGCAGCGTGGAGGCAGCTTGCAGGTTGCCACCCTGTGCATGGTGGAGAGACAGTTGAAGCACTTCTCGAGTACGTCTGAAGGGTAGCGAGCAGGGGGCCGCCGGTTAGCCAAAGCAGGGCGGGCGGGCCGTACCCGATTGGCGCCACCAACCAGCCCATGCGGTAGGACCTCACGCCAGCCATGAGCGTCCGGAGCGGAGAAGCACTAGCGGGCGGAGCCTCGTCCATGATGACTGAGGCGCTGCCGGGTGGGGACCCGGCCTTCCACGGGCCGAATAGGCAGGCCGTGTACCAGCTGAGGGCGCAACCAAGATCGGTGAGCCCTACGGCTACGCCGCTCGTGCACTACGGCAGCACCCGAGGCAGCGGAGCACGCGCCACTAGCGACGGTGGCAGGCAAGGCTCCCACGGCGGGTCGCTTGCCCCGCTCCTCCATAGCTCTGTCGCAAGAGCCACTGACGATCAGAGGCGACATCCGGGGCTGTGACCCCAGGTGTAAGGTCCAAATAGGCTAGAGGGGGGTGAATAGCCTAATTAAAACTTCTACAAGAATTACTTAACCACAAGTTAGTACGAAAGGTGGCGAAGCAAAAGCACTAGCTCTAACTAATTAAGCAAGCCACCTACACAAGTCTATAACAAAGCTATTCACTAAACACAACAACAACTACAAGCTATAAACAAGAAGTAATACGAGAGAAGAGCTTCGAGTGATTATACCGCCGAGAAGAGATGAGAAGTACCAATAAATCAATCACACAAGAGAAGTCCTCGGGAAGAGAATGACACAAGAATTTATCCCGGGGTTCACTTGCTTCCCGGCAAGCTACTCCCCGTTGTGGCGATACACCCACTTGTCGGTTCACGAGCTAATCGACTATCAAGAGTCGAGCCCTCGGCGGGCGCCGCACAACCGCACACAAGATGGGGATCCTCCAAGCCACGAGCTCCACTAGAGTATCCAATTTGCGAACTCCCACGGGGAAGGATCAAGAACCCCTTATAACACTTGGTGAATGCTCCAACAATCTCCAATTGTGAGCTCAATCACCTCCGCTGCTCCAAGCCGTCTACCGTGTCGGGAAACACGGAAGAGTAACAAGAAATCCGCAGCAACTCGAAGATCAAGTGCCTCTAGAATGCAACTCTCAAGCAATGCACTTGAATCTCACTCAATCTCACTCAAGATGTGCAACTAAGCAAAGAGATGAGTGGAGGGGTTGTTCTCTAGATCAAAGTATGTCTCTAGGTCTCAAAATGTGCAAGAGATACCCTCAAACCCCGTCCAACATCTATTTATAACGAAGGGGTACGCAGCTAGGCACTGACCGGACGCGCTGGTCGCGCAGACCGGACGCGCCGGGTGTGACCGGACGCGCTGGTCCCACAACTGACCGGACGCGCTGGTCAGGCCTGAGTAGCGCACAACGAAACAACGACCGGACGCGCTATTGAACTGACCGGACGCCACAGTGCCAGCGTCCGATTAGAGTCCAGTAAGCTCCCTAAACGACCGGACGCGTCTGATCGCACGTGACCGAACGCGCCGCGCGTCCGATCACCACTTTGCTGCTCTCTGCCCCTCTAGACGCCTGACCGGACGTGCCGGTTCCATGAAGGACCGGACGCGCCGGTCGCTCACTCTACTTTTGCGCACAGGTGAACTGACCGGATGCGCTGGTCAAGCCAGACCAGCATCCGGTCATTAAACCTAGGCGCGCTGACCGGATTGAACTGACCGGACTCGACCGGTCATACCGTGACCGCGTCCGGTGCAGCGTCCGGTCACCACAGTGACCTTCGTTCGCCTCTGTTTCTTTTCCGACTTCCGGCGCAGTAGAAAATAGGCATTTCACTTCCCCAAAAAGCGCCGAATCCCGCCGAGCAAGCTCGCGCGGGAGGGAGAGAGGAACCCAAACCCCTCTCTACCGCTTAAACTCCACCGCCTTCGCAAATGTGCTAACACCACCATGTGTAAATCACCATGTGCATGTGTGTTAGCATTTCACAATCATTTTCCAAGGTGTTATGTTATCTCTTTACTAGATCCTAATGCATATGCTCAAGACAATGATCTAGTGGCACTTGATTCCCGAGCTAACTGTGATTGCCCCTCTTGATAGTCGGCTATGTATCCTAAACCCGGTCAATCACTTCTCTACTCATCTTAGACCGGCAAAAGGAAAACCCCTATGGTTATACCTTTGCCTTGCGCTCTTAGATCCTTCTCTTCCACTCGATCATCATGTCCTTCATTTTATGTGCATCTCCACCATGATCATCATTTCATGTCCATGCACCATCTCTTTGTGATCTTGTGGCCACCACTCCTTGCCACATACACCTTCATCACATGTGTTGCTTATGCCCACCTCAAAACACTTAACACATGGCATTAGCGATTTGGTGTCATTAATTACCAAAACCAAACTTGGGCTTTCAATCTTCCCCTTTTTGGTAATTGATGACAACCATCACAAAGATATGAAATAAAATCAATTTTCAATTTCGATAGTATTAGCTCCCCCTACATATGTGCTTCCATGAGTTTGGTTCAATTTTGCACATATGTAATGATTTGAATTTTGGGAGAGTTACTGCTATCAAATTGATGTTAAGGTATATAGAATGGACCTTTGAAGCGTGATACCAATCGGAGTTGCCTTTATATATCATCCTTAGCATCGATGTAGCTAGACACCACTTGTAATACATCACTTGTAAAGATCACAAACACTAAAATACCCCATGAGATCAACATTATAAGCAAAGGTGTCTAGATACCGCTTGTAAAGCTACTCTCAACAAATCATCATTCAAGTTCTATTTCTCGCAAACACCATTCAATCATGAATATCGAAATTAAATTTGTAATGCAACACATCATCATGTTAGTGCACATCCAAATGCAACAAATAATTCATGAGCTTGCTCCCCCTACTTGTGTGCTCAATTTTAATTGATCACTTTCTCCCCCTTTGTAACTTAACTTTTTATCTTTGTGACTTTTCTCTCCCCCTTATTATATCTTATTCTCTCTTTGCAATATCTTTGTGACTTTTCTCTCCCCCTTTGTTAACAATCACCAAAAAGGTGCCAACTTTAGTGAGAGATAAGTCAATCGATATAAGGGAGGCCAAATTATGGTTCAATCTAGATCACTTGCCTAGAATATGTAATTCGGTTTGATCCAAGGACAAGCTTTTTCACACCTCATAAAGTATAAGGGTTATCTTGACCATGTTGAATTACACATCATGAGCTCGTTTACTAGATTCAACACTAGGTTTGCAAGCCCACAAACATGTCATATGCTACCACTAGATCAAACAAACCTAGAAGCAATAGTGGTACCATACATACATCAAACTCATTTGATTTTCATGAATGAGCCTATTAGTCATGCAAGTATGTCTATATGTGCTAACCATGTCCTTAGCAAAGTATGAATGATATGCCAAACAACTTTACCTTGCTATGTTGGAGGAGAGGCATGTCATATAAAAATGTGGGGGTGCACTCATTTCAAGTTGGAGAAGTCAAGTATGTTCAATTCATTCTTCAACTTGTAAAATCTCTTTTCATCAAGTGGCTTTGTGAATATGTCGGCTAATTGATCTTCGGTGCCAATGCTTTCAATGCTAATATCACCCTTTTGTTGATTGTCTCTTATGAAGTGATGTCTTATGTCAATGTGCTTGGTTCTTGAATGTTGAACCGGATTTTGTGTCATCTTGATAGCACTCTCATTGTCACAAAACAATGGTACATTCTTGAACTTGATTCCAAAATTATTCAAGGTGGCCTTCATCCAAAGCAATTGTGCACAACAACTACCGGCACTAATGTATTCAGCCTCGATGGTAGATAGTGCAACACTATTTTGTTTCTTTGATGACCAAGAAACAAGAGACCTTCCAAGCAATTGACAAGTGCCACTTGTGCTCATTCTATCAATCTTGCAACCACCATAGTTAGAATCCGAATATCCAATCAACTCAAAATTAGACCCCTTTGGAAACCATAATCCAACATCATGAGTGTCCTTAAGATATCTCAATATTCTCTTGGTTGCTTTCAAGTGACTTTCTCTAGGTGAAGCTTGATATCTTGCACACTTGCACACACTAAACATCACATCCGGCCTAGAAGCGGTGACATAGAGCAAACTTCCAATCATAGACCGGTATAACTTTTGATCTATCATGTTTCCACTATCATCAATACCCAATTGATCATTAGTGCCCATTGGTGTACTCATTTGCTTAGCATCTTGCAATCCAAACTTCTTGATCATGTCCTTGATGTACTTGCCTTGACTTACAAAAGTGCCATTCTTCATTTGCTTGATTTGAAGTCCAAGGAAGTAACTAAGCTCTCCAATCATAGACATCTCAAACTCATTAGCCATCATATTTCCAAACTCTTCACAAAAGTCTTGGTTAGTTGATCCAAAGATAATGTCATCCACATAGATTTGCAATACAAACAAGTCATTTCCAAGCTTTTTGGTGAAGAGAGTGGTGTCAACCTTTCCCATCTTGAACCCTTTAGAGAGGAGAAAGTCCCTCAACCTCTCATACCATGCTCTAGGTGCTTGCTTCAAACCATACAATGCCTTCTTTAGCTTGTAAACATGGTCGGGCTTCTTGTCATCTTCAAAACCAGGAGGTTGCTCAACATAAACTTCTTCATTGATGTAGCCATTGAGAAATGCACTCTTGACATCCATTTGATAGAGCTTGATGTTGTGTGCACAAGCATATGCTAATAAGATTCTAATTGCTTCTAATCTTGCAACCGGTGCATATGTCTCTCCAAAGTCAAGACCCTCAACTTGAGTGTATCCTTATGCTACTAATCTTGCTTTGTTCCTCACAACCATGCCATCTTGATCTTGCTTGTTTCTAAAGACCCACTTAGTACCAATCACATTGTAGTTTTTCGGCCTTTCAACAAGTTTCCAAACTTGATTTCTAGTGAAGTTATTTAGCTCTTCATGCATGGCATTTACCCAATCAGAATCCTTCAATGCATCTTCTATCTTCTTTGGTTCTTCTAATGAGACAAATGAGTAATGCTCACAAAATGATGCTAGCCTTGATCTAGTTTGAACACCACTTTGAATTCCACCAATGATTTGATCCAATGGATGATCTCTTGCAATGCTAGTAGGTTGGAGTATTGGGAGTTGATTACTTCCACTCGTTTGACCTTGAACTTGAGCTTCATCATGAGTGCCACTTGAGCTTGCTTGATTTGTATCAATTTGCACATCTTGATTAATCATATGTATGTCACTATCATCATCAACTTGCATCGGCCTTATATCACCAATGTCCATGTTCTTCATTGCATTTGATAATTGATCTCTCACATCATCAAGGTTTTGAGCCTCATTTTGAGATCCTTGGGTTTCATCAAACTCAACATCATGAACTTCTTCTAAGGTGCCACTAGTGAGATTCCAAACTCTATATGCCTTGCTTGTGGTAGAATAACCAAGTAAGAACCCTTCATCATATTTCTTTTCAAACTTGCTCAATCTAGTGCTTTTCTTGAGAATATAGCATTTGCAACCAAACACTCTAAAGTATGCAATGTTGGGTTTTCTTCCATTCAATAGCTCATATGGTGTCTTCCCAAGCTTCCCATGGCAATAGAGACGGTTGCTACAATAGCAAGCCGTGTTGATGGCTTCACTCCAAAATGAATGACTAACATTGTATTCACTAAGCATTGATCTAGCCATATCAATCAAGGTTCTATTTTTCCTTTCAACTACACCATTTGATTGAGGAGTGTATGTTGGTGAGAATTGATGTCTAATACCAAAATCATCACACAAATCTTCAATTCTTGTGTTCTTGAACTCACTACCATTGTCACTTCTAATCTTCTTGATGGTAGTCTCAAACTCATTTTGCACCCTCTTGACAAAAGACTTGAATAGATCATAAACATCACTCTTGTCATAGAGAAAGAACACCCAAGTGTATCTAGTGTAGTCATCCACAATCACAAAACCATACTTGTTGCCACCAATGCTAGTGTATGTTGTTGGCCCAAACAAGTCCATGTGCAATAGCTCAAATGCTTTTGATGTGCTCATTTCACTCTTGCTAGGATGTGTATTTCCAACTTGTTTGCTAGCTTGACAAGCACTACATGGTTTATCCTTTTCAAATGTGACATCTTTCAAGCCCCTAACTAAGTCATGCTTCAGAAGTTTGTTCAATTGTTTCATTCCAATATGACCAAGCCTTCTATGCCACAACCATCCCATACTAGATTTGCTAAGCAAGCATGATGTCAGTTGTGTCTCACTATCATTGAAGTCAATCAAGT
Organism: Saccharum officinarum; assembly: GCA_020631735.1. Taxonomy (NCBI): domain Eukaryota; kingdom Viridiplantae; phylum Streptophyta; class Magnoliopsida; order Poales; family Poaceae; genus Saccharum; species Saccharum officinarum. Next base: position 24,573,634 of record CM036190.1, on the reverse strand, counting down.
ATAAGCTACCATGTCTAAATCCTTTGAATATCAAATTTGATCCATCAACACTTATGACTTCAACATCATCACTACCAAATATGCACTTGAAGCCAAGATCACAAAGTTGTGCCACCGATAAAAGATTGAAATCCAAGCTCTCAACTAGCAACACATTAGATATGCTCATGTCATTTGAGATAGCAATTTTACCAAGCCCCTTGACCTTGCCTTTCTTGTTGTTGCCGAAGGTGATAGCATCAAAACCACCATTTTGAGTTGTATCAATTGATTTGAACATACAAGAATCCCCGGTCATATGTTGAGTGCACCTACTATCAAGCACCCAATGCCTTCCTCCGGCTTTGTAATTGACCTACAAGACAAGATCAATTCCTTTTAGGTACCCAAACTTGTTTGGGTCCTCCAAGATTAGAGACTAAGCTCTTTGGTACCCAAATGGCTTTCTTCTTTGAGCCCATCCATGGTGCACCAATGAACTTAGCATGAACACCATTTATACCCTTGGTAAGCATATAGAAAGAATCAAACTTAATTGAGGATACATTTGTATTGGATTTCTTGTTCATGCAATGTTGCTCTATGTGACCAACTTGCTTGCAACTTTTGCAATAGCTACCATTGTTCTTCACAAAACGAGTCTTGTGAGGAGAAAAAGCGGTCTTGCCTTTCTTGGGGTTATAGCCCAATCCCTCTTTATAGAGAGAAGCCCTTTGGCTACCCAAGCACATAAGCAAGCGGTCCTCACCACCATAAGCCTTAGCTAAGGTGTGATTGAGCTCTTTTACCTCCTTCTTGAGATTTTCATTCTCAACTATTAGTGTGGAGTCACAAGTAAAACCGTCACTACTAGATGAGGATGATGTAGATGAGCTACATGAAGGGTTAGTGGGAGCAACAATAATAGGCTTATGACAAGATTCATCAATTATATCACATGATATGCCTATGTTGCAAGTTTTAGCTTTTTCAACATTAGTTGGCATGTTTTTATATTTTTCAACTAGAGAGGAATGAGCTTCTTCAAGCTTGGTGTGAGACTTTTGAAGCTTCTTATGGTCTACCTTTAGACTCTCATAAGATGCCCTAAGCTCATCAAGTTCTTGCATAAGGTTTTTCTTTTCCTTAAGTAAACCCTTGCACTCCTTTCTAGATTCTTTATAATGTTGAGTGCAATCTTCTAGCATAGTGATTAGTTCATCTTTAGTGAATTCTTCTTCATCACTATCACTATCACTAGTATTATCATGATCACTCTCATCATCGGATGATACCTTAGCGGCCTTAGCCATGAAGCACGATGGAGTGTCGAAGAGGGAGACCTTCTCTTAGATAGCAATGGTAGCATGTCCCTTCTTCTTGCTCTTGTTGTCATCCTCATCATTACTTGAGGAATCATCACTATCCCATGTAGCAACATGAGAATCATTCTTCTTCTTATAAGAGCTTTCCTTCTTCTCTAGCTTCTTCTTTTGCTTCTTCCTCTCCTTCTTGATAGAATCTTCATCATCACTATCATAAGGACACTTTGCAATGAGATGGTCCTTGCTATGGCATCTAAAGCATCTCATGGTATGCTCACTCTTCTTGGATGAGCTCTTCCTCCTTCTTGCACGATAGCCTTTCTTCTTCATGAATTTGCCAAATTGCTTGACAAAGAGAGCCATCTTCTCATCAATGTCATCACTATCACAAGAGCTTGAGTCTTCATCACTTGATGATTCAATCTTGGATTTGCCCTTGGATGTGGTGGCTTTGAATGCCACACTCTTCTTCTTCTCATCATCCTTCTTCTTATTTTCCTTCTTCTTCTTCTTGACCAACTCATCCTTCTCATCATCTTCTCTATATGAATCATCGGTCATTACTTCTTGGAATATTTGTTGAGGAGTTAAATCCTTCAATGTAGTCCTCACTAGCATGGTGATCAATGTATCAAATCTCTTAGGTAGACTTCTCAAGAACTTCATAGAGAATTGATTATCCTTGACCTCCTCACCAAGTGCCTTGAGCTCATTGACAATAACTTGCAACCTATGAAACATCTCCAGTACACTCTCATCATCTTGCATCTTGAAGCTTGAAAATTTTTCTTGCAAGATATATGCTTTAGCGGTCTTTGTGCCTTCGGTGCCTTCAAATGTTTCTTCTAGCTTGGCCCAAGCATCATGAGCAATCTCTATGTTCTTTACTTGCTCAAATGTCTTGTCATCTAATGCCTCATGAAGAGCACTAATGGCAATGTCATTGCATTGAAGCTTCTTCTCTTCCACCGGTGTAGGTGTTTCTGGATTAGCAACCTCAAATTTTGTTTCGGTGACCTTCCACACTTCTCTATTGATTGACTTTAGGTGTACGGTCATCTTAACCTTCCAATATGCATAATTTGTGCCATCAAAGTGAGGTGCCTTCTTGGTGTTGTTGATATGCAAGCTTAATTGAGCCATTTCTTTTTCACCGTAGGTTGTTAAGCCTCAAATAAACGGTGCCTCGGCTCCGATACCACTTGTAAGGTCCAAATAGGCTAGAGGGGGGGTGAATAGCCTAATTAAAACTTCTACAAGAATTACTTAACCACAAGTTAGTACGAAAGGTGGCAAAGCAAAAGCACTAGCTCTAACTAATTAAGCAAGCCACCTACACAAGTCTATAACAAAGCTATTCACTAAACACAACAACAACTACAAGCTATAAACAAGAAGTAATACGAGAGAAGAGCTTCAAGTGATTATACCGCCGAGAAGAGATGAGAAGTACCAATAAATCAATCACACAAGAGAAGTCCTCGGGAAGAGAATGACACAAGAATTTATCCCGAGGTTCACTTGCTTCCCGGCAAGCTACTCCCCGTTGTGGCGATACACCCACTTGTCGGTTCACGAGCTAATCGACTATCAAGAGTCGAGCCCTCGGCGGGCGCCGCACAACCGCACACAAGATGGGGATCCTCCAAGCCACGAGCTCCACTAGAGTATCCAATTTGCAAACTCCCACGGGGAAGGATCAAGAACCCCTTACAACACTTGGTGAAGGCTCCAACAATCTTCAATTGTGAGCTCAATCACCTCCGCTGCTCCAAGCCGTCTACCGTGTCGAGAAACACGGAAGAGTAACAAGAAATCCGTAGCAACTCGAAGATCAAGTGCCTCTAGAATGCAACTCTCAAGCAATGCACTTGAATCTCACTCAATCTCACTCAAGATGTGCAACTAAGCAAAGAGATGAGTGGAGGGGTTGTTCTCTAGCTCAAAGTATGTCTCTAGGTCTCAAAATGTGCAAGAGATACCCTCAAACCCCGGCCAACATCTATTTATAACGAAGAGGTACGCAGCTAGCCGTTAGGAACTTTAATCAGCCAAAGTTGCGCTAACCGGACGCGCTGGTCAAAACTGACCGGACGCGCCGGTTGCGCAATGGCTAATTTCCGAAGCACTGACCGGACGCGCTGGTCGCGCAGACCGGACGCGCCGGGTGTGACCGGACGCGCTGGTCCCACAACTGACCGGACGTGCTGGTCAGGCCTGAGTAGCGCACAACGAAACAACGACCGGACGCGCTGTTGAACTGACCGGACGCCACAGTGCCAGCGTCCGATTAGAGTCCAGTAAGTTCCCTAAACGACCGGACGCGTCTGATCGCACGTGACCGGACGCGTCGTGCGTCCGATCACCACTTTGCTGCTCTCTGCCCCTCTAGACGCCTAACCGGACGCGCTGGTTCCGTGAAGGACCGGACGCGCCGGTCGCTCACTCTACTTTTGCGCACAGGTGAACTGACCGGACGCGCTGGTCAAGCCAGACCAGCGTCCGGTCATTAACCCTAGGCGCGCTGACCGGATTGAACTGACCGGACGCGTCCGGTCATACCGTGACCGCGTCCGGTGCAGCGTCCGGTCACCACAGTGACCTTCGTTCGCCTCCGTTTCTTTTCCGACTTCCGGCGCATTAGAAAATAGGCGTTTCACTTCCCCAAAAAGCGCCGAATCCCGCCTTCGCAAATGTGCTAACACCACCATGTGTAAATCACCATGTGCATGTGTGTTAGCATTTCACAATCATTTTCCAAGGTGTTATGTTATCTCTTTACTAGATCCTAATGCATATGCTCAAGACAATGATCTAGTGGCACTTGATTCCCGAGCTAACTGTGATTGCCCCTCTTGATAGTCGGCTATGTATCCTAAACCCGGTCAATCACTTCTCTACTCATCTTAGACCGGCAAAAGGAAAACCCCTATGGTTATACCTTTGCCTTGCGCTCTTAGATCCTTCTCTTCCACTCGATCATCATGTCCTTCATTTTATGTGCATCTCCACCATGATCATCATTTCATGTCCATGCACCATCTCTTTATGATCTTGTGGCCACCACTCCATGCCACATACACCTTCATCACATGTGTTGCTTATGCCTACCTCAAACACTTAACACATGGCATTAGCGACTTGGTGTCATTAATTACCAAAACCAAACTTGGGCTTTCACCAGGCGAACCGCGTCGAGGTAGGAGGTTGGAGAGGCTATCGGTGACCTCTCTGCGTCAGAGTTGTCGTCCGCCCAACGACGCACCTTGGAGCGCCCCAACGAGCCATCCCTTGGCTAGAAGGGGGCGGCGAAGGGGGACAAAGGTGATGACGGACTAGGCACGGAAGGACAGACGAAGAAGATGTCGAGCCCCGATGCCGGTGCAGGCCACAACGGCGGACAGGGCGCCGAGGCGTCATCGTCGTCATCCAAGACGTCCTCGATGAGGACCACCAACCCGTCTGGCATCAGCCGTGACTCGGGCTGAGCAGCGGTTGCCGCCGGTGATGGCAGTCGCGGAAGATGGGCCACGACGGAACAAGGCCCCACACAGGCTATGGGGTCATCGTCTCCGGAGGCACGTGACGCTGGAGAGGCCAGAGGCAGCGTAGTCGCCGGCGGAGACGCAGGCCCCGTAGGCGGCACCAGCGGCCGCAAGTCAACTGTGGGTGCGCTGCGTGGGTCGGCAGACCGCACACCAACGGACGGGCTGGGGCCGCATGGGACGGCCACCTGCTCCGGGGCTGGATGCTGCGTGGAGGTGCGGCCGCAGGTAGGGGCTTCCACGCCGGCGGCTCCCGGCATCAACGGCGTGGGCGGGTGGCATGGGGGTGCAGCCCGGCCGGATCCCTCAGCGGTTTCGGTGTGGGAGGGGGAGGGGGAGGCTGAGGGCGAGGAGGAGAGGGGGCTGGGGGCACCGGCGCGGGCTCGGCCACTCAGCCGCGCTGGGGGGCGCCATTGCAGGGGCCCGCGTGCAGGAGAGGAGAGGAGGGAGGGATGGGATGCTGGGAGGTAAGGGAAGGGGAGGGGGCGGCGGCGGCAGCGACGGGGGTGAGGCCAGTGGGAACTCTTATTCTCTCACGCACGCAAGACATCCATGCTTCCACTGCAACCAAGCCTTCCCATCCCCGTTCCTGCGAGCATGGGAACTGGCTTGGGTGAAGGGCGGCCACAAGATTTTGGGGAGCGACTAGCAACTGCTCGATCAACGATCAATTCTCAACTTCCTCTACTTCCTGGTGGAGGGCTCACTGGTGATCGGCACTGCAACTTCTCAGTAGTGCACTATATAGGATGACTACAACAACGGACGCTATGTCGACTAGCATAGCCGGCTCGGGTGCCGCCGGGTACGTTGCATATCATCCTCTTTTTTCAGCGAATAAAATCATGGTAATTAGCATCGTCTACACGTTGGCTAGTCTTAGATCACACGTGTGAGGTCAAAGACATGTTTTTAGCCTTTTCCTGGATTAAAATAATACTAAAATTGCCTAAATATCTAACACTTATGATTTAATTACGAACTAATTAGACCTAGAGCCAGAAGGCGGAGGGCCGCTAGACAATACATCATGTTTGGGCAAGGATAAACGATTATTATATTCCTACTAGTATTATACTCCCTCTGTCTAAAAAAAAGAGTCATTCTCGCTTACCAAAAAGTCAACAATTTTTAAGTTTGACCAAATATATTTAACAAAATATTAATTTTTATTGTATATAATTAGTACCATTAGGTAGATCGTTGAATATACTTTTATGATAAACTTATTTGGAGATATAAATGTTACATGTATTTTATACAAACCTAGTCAAAGTTAAGAAAGTTTGACCAGCATAGTTTACATAGCAACCTTTTTTAGGGGCAGAGGAGTACAGGCAGAAGGAAGAACACATCTGCCCGATGGACGACGCGGTCAGCGAGAGCCGGGAGCTCACTGGTGAGGCCGTGAGGGGACTGGGATAGGAGACTTGACTCGGTGGACGACGCGGTAGAGCCGTGTGAGGGCGTGCCGCCGTGAGAGCTCTGCTTCTTTCTGCCCTCCTTCGTTTCGTTTACTGCATTTCCGTTATTATATTCTTATTGTGGGTTAATTCTTGCCTTTTGTCCTTCCCTTTCGTTGATCAAAGATTCTTACTCCCAGGGCATCTGCCATTATTTTTTCATGTCACATCTGGCGCATTAAGTGCTATTTTCTCTTGATGGGATGTCTCACCTACGGAAGGTTGAAAATTGTAGAACACCTTGGCCGCCGTGAGAACACCTGCTTGCTTGTTTCTGCCCTCGTTCGTTCCGTATACAGCATTTGATTTATTGGCGTGAGAACGCCAGCATTCGTTTTCTTTTTCGAAACGGCAGCGAGGTTTGCTGCAAATATATTAGATATGGTAGAGTAAAACAAAAGATATTCACTTGCGGATGCGAGAGGCCAAAATACTTTTTATTTCTGAATCTAGAAAAAAGAGTAAAATAAAATACAAACCACTTAGCGTCTTGTAGGCCACAGACTACTAGACAACTGACAACCTATCTACTATCAATCTCACCTTGAGAAAAACACTACGAAAAAACAACTGGAAAAAAACTAAGGGGCCTGCCTGATCGCCACAAGAGAACCAAATAGAAACGAGACAGGTCGTGTACAGCTCAAATAACTCAAAGTATAACAGCTACAATGACCATCCGTCGCGAGTTGTAGCAACTTCTTTTATCAAAAAGGCCACCTCCTCTGGTTGCTTTGCTAAATTCTAAATCAACCTCCTATTTCTCTCATTCCACAAATTCCATAAATAATAGATAATAATCCCTACCAAAAAAGTGTGGTGTCAGAATCCTAAACCCTAAACGTTAAACCTTCAACCCTAGACCCAGCCTTAGTCCAGGAAGGCTCAGGTCAACCCTAAATTTCAGCCAAAATTGTTAGTACTACTTAGATTTAGAAAATCCAAACTAAATAAAGTCCAATATTCTTAATTACTTCTTCAGTCTACGGACCAGCCCTCTGCTCGGTTGGTGTTCACTTGCGCTTTGTATCTGTTAGCATGCGATATATTTTTTCTAGACATTTTCTGGGATCAAATCAATAGGTTTGCCATTGCATCCCGCCAACCGAGCAGAAAGGGGTATTCAGTAATGTAACTGCTGTGCGGATTAATGGAAATCCAGGGCTTTGTGGTGGGCCATTGGACTTACACCTACTCGCATGCCACGTCACGCATGTTAATTCAAGTAAGCAGAGGCATTTCATTGTACAAAAAGTTGTGATCCCCTTATCGAGTATTTTGTCACTTGCTATTGTCATAGCTGTAACTGTTGTTTGGAGAGGAAAGCCAAAGAAAAATAAGTTATCTGTGCCCTCATTCAGTAGCAAATTTCCCAAAGTTTCTTCCAATGATCTCGCCAAAGCAACATGTGGGTTCTCATCATCCAATTTGATCAGCAAAGGAAGATATTCTTCCTTGTATAAAGGAAAACTCTACGAAGGTAGAACCATGGTTGCCAGTGGCGAATCCAGCCATGAAGTTCACCGGGGTCATCACATTTATACAGTGGGGTCAGCACCATTATTGAACTGTGATGAACAGTCATTATCCGCTAGTTTTGCCTAAGCTATCAGGGTTAGGCGACCCCGGTAATATAGGCTAGATTCGCCCTTGATGGTTGCCATCAAAGTTTTTCGCCTAGAGACAAGGGGAGCACAAAAGAGCTTCATTATTGCAGAATGTAATGCTCTACAAAAGGTGCGGCATAGGAATTTAGTTCCTATACTCACTGCCTTCTCCAGTATTGATTCCAATGGAAATGATTTCAAAGCCTTAGTCTATGAGTTCATGATACAAGGTGACTTGCATGAGCTACTGTACTTGACTCAATGTGATGGGAACACTTCAACTCGAGCCACATCACAATGGCTCAAAGGTTAAGTATTGCAGTGGATGTCGCAGATGCAGTGGAGTAGCTCCACCATGGCAACCAAGGAACTATCGTCCATTGTGATATGAAGCCTAGCAACATCCTTTTGGATGAAAATATGACAGCACATGTTGGAGACTTTGGTCTTGCAAGGTTCAAGTTTGACTCTGCAGCATCGTCATCCACATGTTTAATGTCGGCTTCTGTTGCTACTATGGGAACAATAGGGTATATTCCTCCAGGTAATCCAAGTTTCATGCAGCGTAATGTTTTCATGTACGTTTATCATTGAAGTAAACAATTCTTTTGTGCAATCTGCATAGTGTGCTGCAGGTGGAGCAGTTTCAAGTGCTGGGGATGTTTACAGATATGGGATTGTTCTACTTGAAATATTTTTGTGAAGGAGGCCAACTGATGATATGTTCAATGGTGAGATGAATATTACAAAATTTGTTGAGATGAACTTTCCTGACAGGATACCACAGATAATAGATCCTGAACTAATAGAAGAGCAACAACTTTATCTCCAGAAACTTCATTGGCCATGAAGGAGAAAAGCTTGGAGTGTTTGCTTTCAGTCCTATGCATTGGACTTCTGCACTCAACCGTCCCCGAATGAGCGCATCTCTATGCAGGAAGTGGCTGCAAGGTTGCACAGAATCAAGAAAGCATATATATCATAGTGAAAACTGAGGTAATACTAGCAGTGTCCGTTATACTTTGATCACTGCGGGAGCTCGTCGCTTTGCCAAGTGCCTGTTACACTCGGCAAAAGCTTGAATACACTCGGCACAGAGCACTCGGTTAAAAACCTGTTGGCAAAGCTGTCTTTGCCGAGTGTTTTTTATCGGCTTTGCTCAGTGCCCGACACTCGGCAAAGCACGAAATGAAGAAATGCGAAAAAAAACCCAAATTTTTTTTAATCAGGGGAGGGGCCCACTAGCCAGCGCCCGCTCGTCTCCGTCGCAAGTCGCGGCATTTTTCGCGCAAAATTCGCGGCTACGCGGTCGGCAGGATTCGAACTCGTGACCTCTTCCTCGCGCGATACCTCCTCTACCACCTGCACTACACACTCACATGTGTCTGTATGCCGTTTCGGTTACTCAAATATTATATTAAACCAAGTGAAAATTGATTGTTTGAGACCCTAAACGAATTCAAATCAAAAGGTTGTCAACTACAAAGTTTCATAACTTTTTGAGCTCTATATTTTTCATATAGAAAGTTTCTCCATCCGAGGTCGTTTGAAAAATTCGAATTTTAAAATTTTGAATTTCAAACGTAGTTTTGCATGACAAGATGAATTCAAATGAAAAAGTGGTCAACTACAATGTTTCATAACTTTTCGAGATCTACAAACTTCATTTAGGAAGTTTTTCCATCCGTGGTATTTTGAAAAATTCGAATTTTAAAATTTTGAATTTCAAATGTAGTTTTGCATGACAAGATGAATTCAAATTAAAAAGTGGCCAACGACAATGTTTCATAACCTTTCGAGATCTACAAACTTCATGTAGGAAGTTTTTCCATCTGAGATTATGGTGCTAACATTGTTCACAAATCTTATATATCTCTCTTGTAGTTTCATGAAACTACATGAGAGACATAGATTTTGTGAACAACGTAATTATCACTTTGTCGAATGAAGAAATGACCAATATAAAGTTTGTAGATCTTGAGAAGTTATGAAACTTTGTAGTTGAAAACTTTTTTGTTTGAATTCATTTAGGGCACCAAAATGTGGTTTGAAAAATTGCTTTGCCGAGTGTTTTACTTTGACACTCGGCAAAGAAGTCTTTGCCGAGTGTTTTTTTGACACTCGGCAAAGAAACTTCTTTGCCGATTGTTTTTTATTTGACACTCGGCAAAGCTTTCTTTGTCAAGTGCAGAGGCTTTGCCGAGTGTTTTTTATTTGGCACTCGGCAAAGCCTTCTTTGACGAGTGCCCGAAGAAAACACTCGGCAAAGCCTCCGGCACTCGGCAAAGAAGTGGATTCCGGTAGTGGATATAGCATACTTTGATATGTTGAGATGCATGTTTCTCCTATGTTGTATGGCAGGTTGGTTTATAGATTAGTATGATCCTAGTGGCTTATTTAAATAGAGATATTGTCCTACATAACATCTTAAAAGGAACACACCTATATGAGTTCGACTAGTAATCACAGTTTATGAGATGTGTTTAATCTCTAGATATTTATGAAAGACCTCGAAGTGTGACTTATATGCTTCAACCAGAGGGTATGCTTCTAGCAACCTAGTACCAGAAAAGAAATTCGGTAAAACTTACTTCGCACAAAACTATAAATTTAAGGCATAATCCATGTTCAATTGTGAATTAGTGTAACCCCTGTTCTAGATGGATGTTCATCTTAAAAGTCTCTATCGAAACCTGGTATATCAAAGAACTGTGGATTTGAGATTGTTTAACACATGCCCTAGAATTTGGTAGAGATTGTTAAATTTAATGTGGCGATTCGAACCCGGACTGCTGGGGTGCTACTGTGGAGCTCTAACCACTAGGCTAGAGGCCCGTTCACCCCATATGGGATATTGACTAGATGTTGACTCGATCGACTTATATGTGCAGATTGTGTCTGTCCACATTGAGAAGTTGAGAAAAGATGAGAGCAAATCACACACGCACGCGCGCCGCCACCGAGCCAAGCTGAGGCGTGGAGTGGCTGTGGCCATGGCAGTGCCGAGTCAAACCAGATGAGACCAGACCTGGTGTGGTTTTTTGCCACTCAAGATGGTTAATGACAGGAGTTACGGATGTTCAGGAGTTTACGCTAGTAATGACGAAGAGTTACGGGAGTTTCATGAATCTCCACTCGTGATGACGGGAGTTACGGAAGTTTTTGCCATGAGCGTCTCCTCTCCTTCTGACTTATGACCTTCCGTAGCACCGCTAGATGCTGGCTGGTTCGGCTTCCGCATTCGAGATAAAAGGATGTGCCGCTCCAACATTTAGAACTCTTATTCTCTCACGCACGCAAGACATCCATGCTTCCACTGCAACCAAGCCTTCCCATCCCCGTTCCTGCGAGCATGGGAACTGGCTTGGGTGAAGGGCGGCCACAAGATTTTGGGGAGCGACTAGCAACTGCTCGATCAACGATCAATTCTCAACTTCCTCTACTTCCTGGTGGAGGGCTCGCTGGTGATCGGCACTGCAACTTCTCAGTAGTGCACTATATAGGATGACTTAAAGCCAGAAGGCCATCCGTCGACTAGCATATTATTTGGAAGTTTTTGCCATGATCAATGTCGACTAGCATAGCCGGCTCTGGTGCCGCCGGGTACGTTGCATATCATCCTCTTTTTTCAGCGAATAAAATCATGGTAATTAGCATCGTCTACATGTTGGCTAGTCTTAGATCACACGTGTGAGGTCAAAGACATGTTTTTAGCCTTTTCCTGGATTAAAATAATACTAAAATTGCCTAAATATCTAACACTTATGATTTAATTACGAACTAATTAGACCTAGAGCCAGAAGGCGGAGGGCAGCTAGACAATACATCATGTTTGGGCAAGGATAAACGATTATTATATTCCTACTAGTATTATACTCCCTCTGTCTAAAAAAAAGAGTCATTCTCGCTTACCAAAAAGTCAACAATTTTTAAGTTTGACCAAATATATTTAACAAAATATTAATATTTGTTGTATATAATTAGTACCATTAGGTAGATCGTTGAATATACTTTTATGATAAACTTATTTGGAGATATAAATGTTACATGTATTTTCTACAAACCTAGTCAAAGTTAAGAAAGTTTGACCAGCATAGTTTACATAGCAACCCTTTTTTATGGGCAGAGGAGTACAGGCAGAAGGAAGAACACATCTGCCCGATGGACGACGCGGTCAGCGAGAGCCTGGAGCTCACTGGTGAGGCCGTGAGGGGACTGGGATAGGAGACTTGACTCGGTGGACGACGCGGTAGATCCGTGTGAGGGCGTGCCGCCGTGAGAGCTCTGCTTCTTTCTGCCCTCCTTCGTTTCGTTTACTGCATTTCCGTTATTATATTCTTATTGTGGGTTAATTCTTGCCTTTTGTCCTTCCCTTTCGTTGATCAAAGATTCTTACTCCCACAGGGCATCTGCCATTATTTTTTCATGTCACATCTGGCTTATGAAGTGCTATTTTCTCTTGATGGGATGTCTCACCTACGGAAGGTTGAAAATTGTAGAACACCTTGGCCGCCGTGAGAACACCTGCTTGCTTGTTTCTGCCCTCGTTCGTTCCGTATACAGCATTTGATTTATTGCCGTGAGAACGCCAGCATTCGTTTTCTTTTTCGAAACGGCAGCGAGGTTTGCTGCAAATATATTAGATATGGTAGAGTAAAACAAAAGATATTCACTTGCGGATGCGAGAGGCCAAAATACTTTTTATTTCTGAATCTAGAAAAAAGAGTAAAATAAAATACAAACCACTTAGCGTCTTGTAGGCCCCAGACTACTAGACAACTGACAACCTATCCACTATCAATCTCACCTTGAGAAAACACACTACGAAAAAACAACTGGAAAAAAACTAAGGGGCCTGCCTGATCGCCACAAGAGAACCAAATAGAAACGAGACAGGTCGTGTACAGCTCAAATAACTCAAAGTATAACAGCTACAATGACCATCCGTCGCGAGTTGTAGCAACTTCTTTTATCAAAAAGGCCACCTCCTCTGGTTGCTTTGCTAAATTCTAAATCAACCTCCTATTTCTCTCATTCCACAAATTCCATAAATAATAGATAATAATCCCTACCAAAAAAGTGTGGTGTCAGAAACATAAACCCTAAACGTTAAACCCTAAACCCTAGACCCAGCCTTAGTCCAGGAAGGCTCAGGTCAACCCTAAATTTCAGCCAAAATTGTTAGTACTACTTAGATTTAGAAAATCCAAACTAAATAAAGTCCAATATTCTTAATTACTTCTTCAGTCTACGGACCAGCCCTCTGCTCGGTTGGTGTTCACTTGCGCTTTGTTTCTGTTAGCATGCGATATATTTTTGCTAGACATTTTCTGGGATCAAATCAATAGGTTTGCCATTGCATCCCGCCCAACATCGCCGTATGCCACCCCACCATCAAGTCCTCTCCACGGCCCCATCTGCGCTGCTCGAGTATCGTGTGTTGGCCCTTCCTTCGCCCCCAGCTGCACAACGTGTCCGACACAGCCATGGATTTCATCGTCTCAGCGCTACAGGGCCTCTACTGCACGGGCGACGCAGGCGCCCCCACGTGTCACACCCCGACCGCTGAGGCGCACTCCGCATCTGAGTGTTCCAGAAGCTGCTGCTACTCTAGGTCGGATGCGGCTGTTGCATCAATTGGTTGGTATACATATTAGCGTCCAACTATCGGTAAGTATGAACCCTATCGGTTGGTATAGTTTTATACTGACGCCACATACAACGGCAGATGACATCGGTCGGTAAAGTGTTATAGTGACCAATCAACGGTTGCGCTTATAGCGATAATTTTGGAGTCGCTATGGACTGGTTGTGGTATAATGCAAGGAGCGTGGATAAAATGTACATATAGGGTGTTAAGTTTTAGGGTAACTTTTGGCGTAGTAATTAAAGTCATATAAAAGTGAACAACAGATAGAAGTTAACGTAATTTTTTTGGCATATGTCTTTGTGCATGTCTTTAACTAGCAAACATGTCTGTGCATGCACGAAACCCCATACGTTTTGCAATCAGATTTTGTATCATTGGATCAAGAATATGGATTACATACGGGATACACATAGTGCAAGAGCAGTTAAAAAACTGTCAAATGTTTATGTAAATTCAGAACAATAGTACAAATCTATTTATGTTTTATCCTTTCTATAAATTTTAAAAGAGATATTTTATTGTATAATGACAATGATATTCATAATACAAAATTAATGTTGACAATAGTATGACAATGTCCTGTTAAGCCTATATTGAAATAAAATATAACAGATAGATTTTTTATCTCGATGCAAAGCATTATTCCTAAAAAAGGTTGTTTTCAGCTACAAAGTTGTAGATATCGTCGAGATCTACGACTTTAGTTTTTGGTCATTTCTTCATCTAAGGTAATTTGAAAATTTTAGTTTCCAATCTAAGAAATTTAAACGTAATTTTCCTTGGATTGATAATTTCAAATGAACAAGAGTTGTCAACTACATAATTATATAACTCTTCGAGATCTATAATTTTAGTTTTGGTCATTTCTCCATCCGAGTGCATTTGAAAATTCAAATTTTACTGTACTGCATCTATTTTTAGAGACGAAGTTAGATCCAGCTGTCTCTACAAATCAATTTTTAGAGGCAGCTCTAGATCTAGCCGTCTCTAGAAGTTGATTTGTAGAGGCAGCTGCATCTAGATCCACCTCTAAAGATAGGAGCATTTGTATACAAATGTATTTCTAGAGATGGCTCGTTTCGAGACCGATTTGTAGAGACGGTTGTAAACTGAGCCATCTCTATTTAAAAATAGAGGCGTTGCTAAAAATTAAATATGTAGTAGTGAATAATAATCGCCTGATCCATGTTCCAGTAAAAATAAGTTTGTTTCTAATCAAAAGTACATCAACAAGTTAGTAGTTCAAAGACCCGTCGCAATTTGTTATTTGTTTTTAACATTTGGGGAAAAAAAATTGGGAAATGACCGTGGAGAGGGAAAAAAGAGATCGGAAACCTATGGACACGGACAAAGAAATTGAGAAGTGACCGTCGGGTGGGAAAAAAGAAATCGGAAACTCACCGACAGGAACATGGGAATGGAACACATGACGGACGAATAAAAGGGCAATTTTGAAAGAAAAAAAAAGATGGGTTGAAAGGAACTCTGGGCTCTTTAATATTAGCGCCTTGTTTAGATTGAAGAAAATTTCAACCCGATGAATAGTACCACTTTCGTCTTATTTGGCAAATATTGTCCAATCATGGACCAATTAGGCTCAAAAGATTCATCTCGTGATTTCCAACTAAACTGTATAATTAGTTATTTTTTTTACCTACATTTAATACTCCATGCAAGCGGTTAAAAATTGATGTGATGGAGAGAGAGTGAAAAAACTTGGAATTTTGAGGGAAACTAAACAAGTCCTAGGTAGAGAGTGGAGAGGAGATAAAGATAGAGAGTAAAAATTTGGTATTGTAGTTGATTATATAACAAGTTGTACGCTCCGATGCAACATATGTGTATGTTGGCTAGTTTTTAATGGAAGTATCAGAAAACCTATTATATAGGGTAGCACAAGTGGCTTCAATCCTCTGTACATGGACGGATAGTAATGTTTAAGGCCGAAGCATCCTTAGGACTTAAGGAGACACATTTTGTTCAAGCAAACAAACCCAAATTTTCATGTTGCCATCACAGCTTTATTTCCTACCACCCGTTTCCCCTTTCATCTCTCATATCTACACCTGTGGTGCCAATCCATGACAAGATGGTGTGGAGCGAGTAAGTAGCTATGCCTCCCCTCGTCGATGCTTTGATTTCTTCCAAGTAGACATGAAGGCACAGGCGATGAGTTCATCCTTGGGAGCCATAGGATCCCCCTTCTTGGGAAGCTGCATGCTCTGATTGTCTTTCCGGAGATTCAGCTGCCAAAATAACTGAAGGTACGAATCAAGCATCTAACACAAGATCTAGAAGAAATAAACAGCTTCCTGGTGGATCTGTCAAGTGTGGAAGGTCCCAGCGTCATGGTCAAGCGCTAGATGAATGAGGTACGCGAGCTGTCCTACGACAAATGGCCCTATTTTTAGGGGCTAGATCCAGCCGCCCGCTGATATAGATCCACCTCTAAAAATGGGGGTCAAACAGTAAAAATACATAATAAAATTTGAAATTTTCAAATGACTTCGTAGTTGACAACATTTTCATTTGAGATCATCTATCTAAGAAAAAATACGTTTGAATTTCTAACATTTGAAATTCGAATTTTTGAATGACCACGGATGGAAAAACAACCAACACAAAAGTTTTAGGTCTCGATAAGTTATACAACTTTCTAGTTGACAACTTTTTCATCTGAAATCATCTATCCAAGGAAATTACATTTGAATTTCTCACATTTGAAATTTGAAATTTTCAAACAACCTTAGATGGAGAAAATGACCAGAACAAAAATTATAGACTCGAAAAGTTATACAACTTTGTAGTTGACAACTTTTTCATTTGAAATCATCTATCCAGGGAAAATTACATTCGGATTTCTCATATTTGAAATTCAAATTTTTAAAACGACCTCGGATGGAGAAACAACCAAAACGAAAGTTGTAGATATCGAAAAGTTATACAACTTTGTAGTTGAAAATATTTTTATTTCAAATCGTTTAGGATCCCGAACACTCATTTTAAAATCAAATGAGTATAGTAAAAAAGAGAGAATATTTCATATGGACACAAGTGAACATGGGGTGGAGTAATTAGAGGAGTAACACGCGAGGTCAGAGGTTGTGGGTTTGATCCTGGTGGCCATGAAGTGCATGTTTTTCACGCGAAAAATTGTGTGACTTGCGACTTGCACGCGTGTGGCTGCCCGGTGGGGTCTCCTCGGTAAAAAAAATTTTTACTATTTTTTGGATCCAAATTCTTCATTTTTGGGCAAGAATTTGTAGAGGCAGATCGTTTTCTAGTTGCCCCTACAAATATCTAGCCGTCCCTACAGAATGATTTCTAAGGGTGGCTAGAAATCGTTGATTTGTAGCTAGCTTCTGCTATAAGCTGCAGCCACTGTGGGCTGCTTGTAGCATAAGCAAACATGGCCAATATTTGATGAGGTGGCCGTAGAGCACCCATCCATTATCTCTAGTCTCTACAAGAAGACATCGTGAAAGGGACAAAAATGGCACCCATGCACAGAAATAAAAAGTCAGTCTGCAGACCACAAACCACACAAGAAGGGGTAGCTCATAGCTGTAGCTGCCCTTTAGCTCGACCAGCCCGTGTGTCCCGTGCAAGCCGGTGACTTCTTCCTCGCCGGCGATACCCCTCCGACTCCGACTGCAGGGCATCGATCCAAGCATGTCGATTTCTGTAACCAGGTGTCCGGCCCCTTCTTTCTCTGGTTTGTGGGTCAGCGGGGCCTTTGTTTTCTTTTGATCTTTATATCATTGTAAGTATGCGGCAAGGTTTTGATTTTTGTAAACTCTGAATGCAGGATATAATTGATCGTCATCATGCAGTTGGATTTTCACTGACAGTTCCGATAACTGCTGAACAGAAGACCATAAGATACGTTCCCTGGTTCCCGTAATCGAGAAAAAAAGACATTATTTTAGTTTCAGGTACTCCACATGCAAATTTGTTTTACGCACAAGTACATTATTACTTTCTGAAATTTTAATTTTAGAAGTATTTTGAAGTTATTAGTACTTTGGTTATTAGTACTTTGGTCGGAATTGGTTATTACTACTTTGGTCAGAATTGGTGTTCATCTTCATCTCTTGCATTTAATAGGTAGGGACAGAAAGCTGAAGCCGCTGGAATTCCGCACTTGTGAATTTTTCACCCCGCTTGCTTATCTTATTATTATCACCATGAAGGCTGCTGCAACTGGACGGTTTCTGCTGGTGCTCATGGCTTGCAGCGTGCATGCTGTCACCTGCAGCAGCAGCAACACCACTCCTGGGAACCAAACAGATCGACTATCATTGCTTGAATTCAAGAACTCGATCAGTTTGGATCCACAGCAAGCATTGGCTTCTTGGAATGACAGCACTCATTTCTGCAATTGGGAAGGTGTCACGTGCAGGACGACGAGCAATCATGTCACTAATCTTGACCTTGGAAATAGAGGTTTAGTGGGCCAAATATCTCCTTCACTAGGAAACCTGACATTCCTGAAACACCTGTACCTAGCAACAAACAGATTCAGTGGACAAATCCCTGCATCCCTTGGCCAATTGCATCGCCTGCAAACACTCTACTTGAGTAACAACACGTTACATGGATTTATACCATCTTTTGAAAACTGCTCCAATCTGGAGGAACTTTGGCTCAATGGGAACAATCTCGTTGGAGGATTTGTTGATTTGCCTCTTGGACTAAAAAAGCTGGAGCTTCGATCTAACAATCTTTCAGGAACCATCCCTCCTTCTCTTGCCAATATCACAACACTTAAGTGGTTAAACTTCAATTACAATAACATTGAGGGAAACTTCCCACATGAGTTTGCGAAGTTTCCGGAGCTACAGTATCTTCACACTGGTGCCAACCATTTGGCAGGTAGTTTTCCACAGGCCATACTGAATCTTTCAACCCTCGTTTCCTTTGGTATTGCAATGAATGATTTTAGTGGCGAGGTGCCACCTGGCCTCTGTAGCTCTCTTCCCAACCTCCAAGCGCTTTTAATAGACTACAACTTTTTCCATGGCCACATCCCTTCCTCGTTGGCCAATGCATCAGATCTGCGCATGATTGATATGTCAAACAACAGTTTCACTGGCGTGATCCCTAGTTCCATTGGCAAACTTGGCAATCTCTACGGGCTGAATCTTGAGTCAAATAAACTTGAAGCTCGTAACAGTCAAGACTGGGAGTTTGTTTACAGCTTAGGCAACTGTACTAAGCTACAAGGATTATCAGTATCTGCCAATCAGCTAGAAGGCCACGTACCAACTTCATTAGGTAACATTTCTGTTGAACTGCAGATATTATTACTGGGGGATAATCAATTATCAGGTGGTTTTCCTTCTGGCATCGCAAACCTTCGCAACCTGATGTGGTTAGTACTAGGTGGGAATCAATTTACAGGCAAGGTTCCAGAATGGCTTGGAACTCTAAACAGTTTACAAGTGATGAATTTAGGTAACAACAATTTCACAGGGTTTATTCCATCATCCCTTTTGAACTTGACTCAGTTATCAGATCTCCGACTTCAAGCCAACAAATTCGAAGGGCATGTACCTACAGGCATAGGAGTTCTTCAAAATCTTCAAGTATGTAACTTTTCAAATAACCTTCTTCATGGTGGTATTCCCAAAGAGATGTTTGGAATTCCAGCAATCCTTCATATTGATTTATCTGTAAACCACCTGCATGGGCAACTCCCTTATGAAGTAGGCTATGCCAAGGCGCTCATATATTTGAATCTTTCGTCAAATATGCTGTTTGGAGACGTTCCAACCACTATAGGTAATTGTGAAAACTTGCAATACATTGTGTTGCAACAGAATAATTTCGGAGGAAGCATACCCGTTTCACTAGGCAACATAAAGGGTCTAGAAGTTCTGGACTTGTCTCACAATAATTTGACCGGGTCAATACCAATGTCCCTCACAAACCTCCAATACATTGAGCAACTAGATTTGTCATTCAACAACATCAGCGGTCAGGTCCCATTGAAAGGGATATTCAGTAATGTGACTGCTGTGAGGATTGATGGAAATCCAGGGCTTTGTGGTGGGCCATTGGAGCTACACCTACTCGCATGCCATGTCATGCCTGCTAATTCAAGTAAGCAGAGGCATTCCATTGTACAAAAAGTAGTGATCCCATTATCTTGCATTTTGTCCCTTGCTATAGTCATAACTGTAATAGTTGTCTGGAGAGGAAAACAAAAGAGAAATCTGTTATCTTTGCCCTCATTCAGTAGCAAATTTCCCAAAGTTTCATACAACGATCTCGCCAGAGCAACATGCGGGTTCTCATCATCCAATTTGATTGGCAAAGGAAGATATTCTTCCGTGTATAAAGGAGAACTCTTTCAAGACAGAACCATGGTTGCTGTCAAAGTTTTTCGCCTAGAGACATGGGGGGCACAGAAGAGCTTCATTGCAGAATGTAATGCTCTAAGAAAGGTGCGGCATCGAAATCTAGTTCCTATACTCACTGCATGCTCTAGTATTGATTCCAATGGAAATGATTTCAAAGCCTTAGTCTATGAGTTCATGACACAAGGTGACTTGCATGAGCTACTGTACTCGACTCAATGTGATGGGAACACATCAACTCGAAGCCACATCACAATGGCTCAAAGGTTAAGTATTGCAGTGGATGTCGCAGATGCATTGGAGTACCTCCACCATGGCAACCAAGGAACTATCGTCCATTGTGATCTGAAGCCTAGCAACATTCTTTTGGATGACAATATGACAGCACATGTTGGAGACTTTGGTCTTGCAAGGTTCAAGTTTGACTCTGCAGCATCATCGTCCACTTATTCAATCTCGACTTCAGTCGCTATTTTGGGAACAATAGGGTATATTCCTCCAGGTAATCCAAGTTTCATGCAGCGTAATGTTTTCATGTACGTTTATCATTGGAGTAAACAATTCTTTTGTGCAATCTGCAGAGTGTGCTGCAGGTGGAGCAGTTTCGAGTGCTGGGGATGTTTACAGCTTCGGGATTGTTCTACTTGAAATATTTTTGCGAAGGAGGCCAACTGATGATATGTTCAATGGTGAGATGAACATTACAAAATTTGTTGAGATGAACTTTCCTGACAGGATACCACAGATAATGGATCCTGAACTACTAGAAGAGAAACAACATTTATCTCCAGAAACTTCATTGGCCATGAAGGAGAAAAGCTTGGAGTCTTTGCTTTCAGTCCTAAACATTGGGCTTCTCTGCACTAAGCTGTCCCCCAATGAGCGCATCTGCATGCAGGAAGTCACTGCAAGGTTGCACGGAATCAAGAAGGCATATATGTCATAGTGAAAACTGAGGTAACACTAGCAACGTCCGTTATACTTTGATATGGTATACTTCAAAATTTGTTCTAGTTGAGTAGTTGTACCTTACTGTTTCTATTTTCATCTTGCAGGATGTATATCTTTTACCCTAATGGCTACTGCCGACACAATAAAAGCCTATCTCTCTGTACCATAACGTCAGTTTAAAAAAACGTGTATTTTTCTTCAGGTTTCGTTCGATTCAATCACTCCACTCCTCGTCTTCACTGCACGACACAGTAGCATGTAATGTTCAGAGTGGATACATACATAATGTTCAGAGTGGATACATACATAATTCAAGTTCACCGAGCATGCAAGTTCTTGAATTTTCTCATGTTTGATTTCTGAAAATAAGGGATTTGTTGTACTATTTCCACAGCAATACCAGTTGCAGAATTAAAACCGTTGCGTGCTAAGGTTTCGACCCACGGAGTTCAAAATTTCCTTAATCTATCACCACCTTAATATGAGCTAGCTATCATGTATATAAATTTATAAAAAACAAAATAAAGAGTCAGTTCTCTGAAAAGATTGCTCCAGAATTTTTATGGCTTTAACTCAATTCTGCTGCAGCAAGTTGACGAATAAACACTGTAGGCCTATATGGTTTCCTGCTTTAGCTGGAGCCTGGCTAGGATTAGAGCCTCGTTAGGCTAGGCCTGTCCCAAGCAAGCCAATATGGGTTTGTTTGGTTGGGCTACTATCCCTGGCCTGGTTTCCATAAGTGTTTGTGTGGTTGCTTGCTTTGCCCTTGCATAGAATCACCCCATCTTTAGCCTGGGAAGGTTACTCCTTTCAAGCATTCTATCGAAGGTGGTGGGCTGCTCTCTCTGTGTGTGCTTGTGCTCGACATCGGCGGTGGAGACCACCAATTTCCTTTCCCTCCACGTCCATGGTCACGCTCAGCTCCAGCACACACGGGTCACCCATTACTCCTACGGCCCCCACCATGGTTGAGAGGAGCGGACCGGCACGGCTGGAGACTCAGTTTGCGGATGTGTGGTGCGGCGCCAGGCTCTGGTCGGTAGGAACTAGAGAGTACAGACCGAGCGGACCTGCCCGTGAGCCAACTCTGCCACGCCACCGCCACCTCCACCTCCACCTCAGGCACCGAGGTGCTTCATGTCCGTGGCGGATGTGGATCGCATGAATGGAGTCACACGGCCATTGTGGCTTGAACACGAGACACAACCACCTTTTGGAGAACATCCCCAACTTCGCCACCGTCTTGAGCGGGAGGAAGCTCAAGATGCACAGCCTCTGAGCCTCATCGGTAGAGACGGCCACACCCACCCTGGATCTCTCTGGCTGCGGCCGCGCCCACGAGGGACCTCGCTAGTCGCACCCGCCCGCTTGAGTTCGCCAGACCGAGCACCGCTTGAATTTGCCGGAAGCGGTCAACTGTAGCTACGGAAGGTGATGCGAACTCCACAGACGGCTGGCCAGGGCCTGGCTAAAAAAAGCCGCCCGCTGCGTTCTTCTCGAGCCAGGCTACGGGCGCAAAGTGACATAGCATGGCCTGGCATCGGCTTGCTTAAAAAAACAAACAGCTGAAAGGTGGCTTCGAGTCTAGTTGGGAGTTAGCCACCCAACCAAACATGCATGTGCAATAACTATGTTCACTTTCACAATGGTATGTCTTCTAGGGAGAGAAAAGATGGAAACCCCAGCATGTAAAGCATACTCCTTAACTTGAGTGGTCCATGGAGAGAGAAATGTTTTTAGTCTAAGGTTGACTTTGGGTACAAGATTGTCACACCCGGTTTTCTAAAGAACAAAACCAGGCTAATCATATGTGTGCCCAGGAAGTCCACACATATGCCAGAATGAAAAAGTATCATAAACAATGTTATTATATAACGTATACATAGCTAAATTAACACTTACATCAGAGTATCGCGGAACGATGACTAAACTTCGGGCTCCATTCTTCTCAGGGACGGCTGACTGGGGGTAACATATGCCTAGCACTT
Source organism: Saccharum officinarum (assembly GCA_020631735.1). Taxonomy (NCBI): domain Eukaryota; kingdom Viridiplantae; phylum Streptophyta; class Magnoliopsida; order Poales; family Poaceae; genus Saccharum; species Saccharum officinarum. Next base: position 24,550,764 of record CM036190.1, on the reverse strand, counting down.
CTACTAGTCTTCTGGAAACTCCACTACACCTTTGTCCTTTCTCCGAGTAGCATCTTACTATACACTGGAGTGTGGGGAAATAGCAAGAGTAAGTCCATGTCGAACTCAACAAGTATAACACAGGGTTCATGAGGCTCAAAAAGGCTAGACACTGTTTAACTGCGTTTAGCTTTTATTCATTATATAATTAGCAATTGAGTAGCATCAAGGTATTCCACTTCCCATTAATGAATCAATGATCAATTGTAATAAGGATAATGAATAGCATTAACATGAGCATAATAATAATCAACAATAATTAAGCATAGCATAACAGTTATGATCAACTATTCTGTAAGAATCCCCAAGGCCGCTCGTATCCGTGAGCACGGCTAGTATACCAGTTTTTAACTCTGCGCAGAGGTGTACACTTTCACTGTGAGTCATGATTTCCAAATGCATGGGTTTGCAAGGCCCAGAACATTGAAAACCATATAAAGCCACTCAAAAGTTCGTCTAACAAGTTAGGGCCATTAGATTCACTCGGCAGGCAGATGTAGAACCCCCCTTCCCTGTGGCACAACAACCGCAGCCTATACACACTAGGCCAGGGGCTCGCACTACACCCAAAGTGTCAAGCCATTCTTACGCCATTTAAGGTAACCTCTAACAAGCTAGAAAAGGTCTCTTGAACAACTAGAGCCAGAGCCATATAGCCCTCACAGCTGTACTGTATATCCCGGTTATCACTTACAGGTAAGTCCTTACGGAGAGAAACCAGAGCAACAATATAACCCCTTGCTCTAGCCCTCTTTCAACAGTAATAAAATCATCTTAATGGTTGATTGCATAATCCATTAGTCAAATTACAAGATCATTGTTCATGATTAAGCACTAGCAAAAGCTACCCAAATGCACAACCCATAGGTGACAAGGAAACAAGATATCAATAGCTAAGTTATAATCTCTAAGGTTGTCAAGGTAGACACATGCATATGATATTGATTATATTGAATAGGTAACAAGGATAGTCCCATGTTATACTTGCCTTGATCAAATTCTCCGATAGATACTGCTGGTCCGGCTCAAAATAATACTCCTAATCGTCGTAGTACTGCTCACCGTCTAAATTCGATCACCAAGCATCAACATACAAACATTCCGAGCAAACATACACGAAGCAAACAAAAGATACAATTAGAACAGTACACCAACAGTAGAAAAACAGTATAAAAAGTTTGTAAAACTCTTCTACTCGTTACTACGATCACACAGACGTAAAGATCACGAAAATCGGATCTAAAACGTGAAAGTTATGAATTTTCTAAGATTTCCTATAGATAAATAATTACTTTAATATAAACTCGAAAATTAAATTTTCTAAACCTACTGTACAACTACACTAACATGTAGAGCTTGCAAATATGAACCTAACGCAACTTGAACGGGCCAAATCGGAGTTAAAACATGGAAGATATGGCCTAAACAAAATTGTATGTATATATGTATTTCTATTGTATTTCGGGATTTGTTTTACTAAAGAAAAACGGCAATAAAGTGTTGGTGATGTCGAGATGATGTCATCATGCTAACAAGAGTTCAATGGCCATGATTTGCATCTAATAAACAATTTATAAATAAAAACACATTAATGTGAATATTAATCGAGTTAACATTTTAAGAAAGTGCCGACACAAGAACCTATGTCATTTTAAATTTAAAGGGGCATGGCATAAACATTAATTATTCTAATCAAATATTTATAATTTATATAACCTGACACATATACAAGCACTAACCGAACCATCTCATGTTTTATATTTAAACTAAACAAATTATAATCAAGAACCATCTAATATTAATCGAGTTAAACCTAAATTGCTTCTTAATTAATTAAAAGAGAGCACTCGCTAACTAAACATTAATCAAATTAATTATATTCATAAACGTGGGACATGAAAAACATTAACATTACTATGTAGAGCACGACGACATGAATCTAATGCAACTGGAATCGCTCGAAACGGAGTTAAGACGATGAAACGGTAAAGGGTTAACGATCGGTGGCAAAACTGTAAATACATCATCTTGTACCTTGTGATCTTCACGTACGCAGCCATGGGGAAACTGCTGTTGCTGCACACGCGCTGGGCAGGGAGGGGCTCGGCTGGGGCTTGCTGGCCGGCCAGCGGCGCAGCGCCGGGACAGGGGCAGCGCAGGTCCACGGCAGCGCGGGATGGCTGGGCCCGCTCGGCCCGCACCAATGGCGGTGGCCAACCGGCCATGGGCGGCGGCGCTTGCTGCTCTCAGACGCAGCAGGGAGGCCGGCCGTGGGGCGCGCGGCCCTAGGGGCAGGCGGCCGACGGCCGTAGGAGCGCGGCATGGCAGCGTGGGCAGCGGCCGGCGCCGGAAGATGGCCGGGCACCCAGAACACGTCGGGGACCATGGTGGAGCTCGCCGGAAAATAGAAAACGAAGTTAGGGAAAGCATCAAACGGACATGGATTCGAGAAACGGAAAGCACGACGGCGTAGAGGACGAAGAGAGCAACCTTGTGGTGGTGGTGGTTTTCGTCGGAGACGTCCGAGGTGGCCGGAAAAGCTCGCCGAAGGTTCGCCGGAAACCTAGCTATGGAGAACTTCGGCGTCCGATCTGCGGGGCTACGTTTGGCGGCTCGAAAAACGGGCTGTACTTCTGGAATCATCGCATTGAGGGCTACGCCGGCATATATATAGTCGTAGGGTTTGGATATTTTGGAAATCCGAGATATTTTAGTAAATATTGATTTTCGGAATTAAAATAATTACAGAAAATCGGGAATTACTATTTAGGCTCCGAAAAATATCTCTGAGCTCCGAAAAATACTAGAAAAATTCCTGGGGATAGATGGAAGAATAAGGAACACAACCAAAGTGGTTTAGCTCCCGAAAAAGACTTTTGCATTGATCAAGGAAAAAGATTAAGCTCACGGAAATTGAAATTTTGGATCCAGAAAATACCAAAAAGTTTTCCGACGAGAAGTAAACGTCGTCCTACGGTATTTTGAAAATAATAGCACTCACCAACACCAAAGACAAGCATCACACAAACACCACATTATTAAATTAATATGAAAAAGTTTAAAACCACAATTTTCTATATTTAAATTAGCAACAACTTAACTTATCTAATAAATTTATTCAAACATTGAAATTATTTATTTTATTTAGTATTTTTCATGCACAACCCAAAATAGAAAATTTTGGGTGTGACAAATCTACCCCACTTAACAGGAATCTCGTCCCGAGATTTGAAAAGACTAGGGAGAAAGATAAAGTTGATTTTGCAAATCTTCACGCTTCTCTGATCAACTCTTATCCAATGATAATGCCACAAGCTCATAACCAACTTTGTAAATGTCTCCTTTAGACCCTTATGATTCTTGTAGATGGTTCTAACAGGTTACCCACCCTGAAAAAGGATACCTACGCTCGATAATGACTTTGCAACCATGTAGATAGATGTTGCTTCCAGATGACGAAAATAGAACGTATAAATCCTCCATCACGTATCGTCTTTAGTTTGAAAACCCCTCTTAGGAAGAGATCAGCTAGATAACACCAATGGATAGATTGCATTTGTTTCTGAGTGATAACTACTATTGTGTCCTTCTATCATCTCAAAGATATTCATGAGCATATGCAAGAACAAGTAATCCTGCACTTCCTCGCGAGCAGAAAAACAGCAGTGCAGAAATACAGTTATAACTTGAGTTCTATGAATCCGATGATATTGTAGCTTATACCGTTGGAAAGCTTATCAAATTTACTACAACTTTCTTATAGAATACTTCTCCAGATTCTGCAGTTAAGGTAATCAAAAACTGTGCACAACAGAAACTATTCCAGATTGTTGACAGCATAGATACGTCGCCTTGTGATTTTCATAAATCCCAAACCATAATAGCTATCAGGGTGGTTCTTACGGTCAGAGAAAAATATTGAAGTCTACTATTGTCCAGAATTTATCCATGATTTTTGGGCATCCAAAAATAGAGATATAAGCTAAAGAAGACAGACTGCTCTAAAAAGACAGGATAAGATAAAAATGAGATTCAAAGAGATTAGAGAGATAGATAACACTAATCTTCAAGTCTTCACGCTTCTTTGATTTATGTTGATGAGATATAAGACATGGATCAAGGATAGCCAAAAGATGACAAGAAAGATAAGGTTTGATCTTCAGTTCTTCGTACCTCGTCGCTTGAGATTGTTGATGGTAACGGACACTACCCCACTTAACAAAGATTTTGCTCCACCTAGCAATGTCATTAAAGGCAACATTTTCTTTAAGGCTTGCTGCTAATGATAAGTCCTTCACTTAAAACTTACTAAACATACTTGATATGGGGGTGATGTCATCTAAGTTTCCTTGAAACTAACTATAGACTTCCAACATCTCCTTCCTATGTCGTCCATGCTAACTTGTATAGAGTATGTTGAATTGAATGTTAAACTTCCAACTGATGATAGCTTAAAGTGAAGACTAGTCCTGACGAATACCCGAGCTTCTTGTAGATGATCCAACAAAGCACTGATCTCAAGCAAACAACACTAGCACATGAGTAGACTTCCAATCATAGAGATAACCACTTCTTCCAAGTGAAACTCTCGGACATACGAAACATTCATCTTGCAACACTCACAACTTTGCTACCCCCTTAAGAAAAAGAAACTAGGGGACACCAAAGTAACTTGCATCTCCTTTTATACTAGATAACCATAATCATCTCTAATGTAAGATTCCAAGGCAAATCAATGAGATTCAAAGATATCCAATGATATATTCACTTATATAAGATAAGGAAGTAATGCAGAAAATTTCTGGGCGAATTCCAATTTTAGCAGTTCAGTAAATCTGGCATAACTCGAGCTACAAAGATCCAAATGAAGTGATCTTTACATGGTTGGAAAGCTTATAAAATTATCTACAACTTTTATTCACAACACTTTTCCAGATTCTGTCCATAAGTTAGTCAAAAACTGAACTTAACCGAAACTGTTTCAGGATTCTAGACTGCGCAGTGACCCCAACTTGGAACAGGTATATCTCTTAGCTCATAATAGATAAAAAGATAAGTCCAGTGGGTTTGGAAAGATACAGAAGTCTAGTTATTCCCAGTAAAATTTTATAAATTTCTCATGTCCATATCTTGAGATATAATAGAAACATTGCAGACTGCTATAGAAATCAGCATGCGGAGTATTACGTAAAACCTACCCCACTTAACATGGATCAAGCTACTCCTCAAGACTTATTTCTTCCGAGCCACCCTTGAAACACGAGAACAAGGCAACACACAAGCAATACATCAAGCAAAACAAGCACACATCACATCATCGGTACTACACGTGCTTCTTCAACAATGGTGGTCATCCTATGGAAAGATTATGGATGATAAAAGACCATCAAACTTTAGAACAAGATGAGATCAGAAAACTTTTAATAAAAACAACGTAAACAAAAACCAAGGGAGTAAGATATAATAGCTCAAAGGAAGCTACCAAGGATGGGATACAACAAGACAAGGAAGAGGAAATAGTCAAAATCAATGAGTCAGGGGATGACAAAATAGTTTTACAGTAAAATAAGTTTTAGAATACGTCCGGTGCTACTTGGCATACGTCCTACAGTCAACACCGCTCTGATACCACTCTGTCACACCCGGTTTTCTAAAGAACAAAACCAGGCTAATCATATGTGTGCCCAGGAAGTCCACACATATGCCAGAATGAAAAAGTATCATAAACAATGTTATTATATAACGTATACATAGCTAAATTAACACTTACATCAGAGTATCGCGGAACGATGACTAAACTTCGGGCTCCATTCTTCTCAGGGACGGCTGACTGGGGGTAACATATGCCTAGCACTTCTACTAGTCTTCTGGAAACTCCACTACACCTTTGTCCTTTCTCCGAGTAGCATCTTACTATACACTGGAGTGTGGGGAAATAGCAAGAGTGAGTCCATGTCGAACTCAACAAGTATAACACAGGGTTCATGAGGCTCAAAAAGGCTAGACACTGTTTAACTGCGTTTAGCTTTTATTCATTATATAATTAGCAATTGAGTAGCATCAAGGTATTCCACTTCCCATTAATGAATCAATGATCAATTGTAATAAGGATAATGAATAGCATTAACATGAGCATAATAATAATCAACAATAATTAAGCATAGCATAACAGTTATGATCAACTATTCTGTAAGAATCCCCAAGGCCGCTCGTATCCGTGAGCACGGCTAGTATACCAGTTTTTAACTCTGCGCAGAGGTGTACACTTTCACTGTGAGTCATGATTTCCAAATGCATGGGTTTGCAAGGCCCAGAACATTGAAAACCATATAAAGCCACTCAAAAGTTCGTCTAACAAGTTAGGGCCATTAGATTCACTCGGCAGGCAGATGTAGAACCCCCCTTCCCTGTGGCACAACAACCGCAGCCTATACACACTAGGCCAGGGGCTCGCACTACACCCAAAGTGTCAAGCCATTCTTACGCCATTTAAGGTAACCTCTAACAAGCTAGAAAAGGTCTCTTGAACAACTAGAGCCAGAGCCATATAGCCCTCACAGCTGTACTGTATATCCCGGTTATCACTTACAGGTAAGTCCTTACGGAGAGAAACCAGAGCAACAATATAACCCCTTGCTCTAGCCCTCTTTCAACAGTAATAAAATCATCTTAATGGTTGATTGCATAATCCATTAGTCAAATTACAAGATCATTGTTCATGATTAAGCACTAGCAAAAGCTACCCAAATGCACAACCCATAGGTGACAAGGAAACAAGATATCAATAGCTAAGTTATAATCTCTAAGGTTGTCAAGGTAGACACATGCATATGATATTGATTATATTGAATAGGTAACAAGGATAGTCCCATGTTATACTTGCCTTGATCAAATTCTCCGATAGATACTGCTGGTCCGGCTCAAAATAATACTCCTAATCGTCGTAGTACTGCTCACCGTCTAAATTCGATCACCAAGCATCAACATACAAACATTCCGAGCAAACATACACGAAGCAAACAAAAGATACAATTAGAACAGTACACCAACAGTAGAAAAACAGTATAAAAAGTTTGTAAAACTCTTCTACTCGTTACTACGATCACACAGACGTAAAGATCACGAAAATCGGATCTAAAACGTGAAAGTTATGAATTTTCTAAGATTTCCTATAGATAAATAATTACTTTAATATAAACTCGAAAATTAAATTTTCTAAACCTACTGTACAACTACACTAACATGTAGAGCTTGCAAATATGAACCTAACGCAACTTGAACGGGCCAAATCGGAGTTAAAACATGGAAGATATGGCCTAAACAAAATTGTATGTATATATGTATTTCTATTGTATTTCGGGATTTGTTTTACTAAAGAAAAACGGCAATAAAGTGTTGGTGATGTCGAGATGATGTCATCATGCTAACAAGAGTTCAATGGCCATGATTTGCATCTAATAAACAATTTATAAATAAAAACACATTAATGTGAATATTAATCGAGTTAACATTTTAAGAAAGTGCCGACACAAGAACCTATGTCATTTTAAATTTAAAGGGGCATGGCATAAACATTAATTATTCTAATCAAATATTTATAATTTATATAACCTGACACATATACAAGCACTAACCGAACCATCTCATGTTTTATATTTAAACTAAACAAATTATAATCAAGAACCATCTAATATTAATCGAGTTAAACCTAAATTGCTTCTTAATTAATTAAAAGAGAGCACTCGCTAACTAAACATTAATCAAATTAATTATATTCATAAACGTGGGACATGAAAAACATTAACATTACTATGTAGAGCACGACGACATGAATCTAATGCAACTGGAATCGCTCGAAACGGAGTTAAGACGATGAAACGGTAAAGGGTTAACGATCGGTGGCAAAACTGTAAATACATCATCTTGTACCTTGTGATCTTCACGTACGCAGCCATGGGGAAACTGCTGTTGCTGCACACGCGCTGGGCAGGGAGGGGCTCGGCTGGGGCTTGCTGGCCGGCCAGCGGCGCAGCGCCGGGACAGGGGCAGCGCAGGTCCACGGCAGCGCGGGATGGCTGGGCCCGCTCGGCCCGCACCAATGGCGGTGGCCAACCGGCCATGGGCGGCGGCGCTTGCTGCTCTCAGACGCAGCAGGGAGGCCGGCCGTGGGGCGCGCGGCCCTAGGGGCAGGCGGCCGACGGCCGTAGGAGCGCGGCATGGCAGCGTGGGCAGCGGCCGGCGCCGGAAGATGGCCGGGCACCCAGAACACGTCGGGGACCATGGTGGAGCTCGCCGGAAAATAGAAAACGAAGTTAGGGAAAGCATCAAACGGACATGGATTCGAGAAACGGAAAGCACGACGGCGTAGAGGACGAAGAGAGCAACCTTGTGGTGGTGGTGGTTTTCGTCGGAGACGTCCGAGGTGGCCGGAAAAGCTCGCCGAAGGTTCGCCGGAAACCTAGCTATGGAGAACTTCGGCGTCCGATCTGCGGGGCTACGTTTGGCGGCTCGAAAAACGGGCTGTACTTCTGGAATCATCGCATTGAGGGCTACGCCGGCATATATATAGTCGTAGGGTTTGGATGTTTTGGAAATCCGAGATATTTTAGTAAATATTGATTTTCGGAATTAAAATAATTACAGAAAATCGGGAATTACTATTTAGGCTCCGAAAAATATCTCTGAGCTCCGAAAAATACTAGAAAAATTCCTGGGGATAGATGGAAGAATAAGGAACACAACCAAAGTGGTTTAGCTCCCGAAAAAGACTTTTGCATTGATCAAGGAAAAAGATTAAGCTCACGGAAATTGAAATTTTGGATCCAGAAAATACCAAAAAGTTTTCCGACGAGAAGTAAACGTCGTCCTACGGTATTTTGAAAATAATAGCACTCACCAACACCAAAGACAAGCATCACACAAACACCACATTATTAAATTAATATGAAAAAGTTTAAAACCACAATTTTCTATATTTAAATTAGCAACAACTTAACTTATCTAATAAATTTATTCAAACATTGAAATTATTTATTTTATTTAGTATTTTTCATGCACAACCCAAAATAGAAAATTTTGGGTGTGACAAAGATGTCTTACTGTCTATGGTGCTCCTCGACAATGTTTATGGTACATTTCTGGACTATGTATACTACTACCATCACTGCTGGAAACTCGAATACTTCTGTGAGTGATGAATTTTTCTATGTATTTTTTTGATACGCAAAGAAAAATGCCAATTATTATGTGGGTTTCAAAATATCCCGATAGAAAAATACAAAAACCCAGAGAATAATTGTATAATTTTTCTATGTGTGACAACATTCACACGGAAAAAATATACACTCACAGAAAAATATCAATTTTTCTATCGGTTTTTCTAAAACTCACAGAAAAATACTATACACGCACAAGAAAATTGCAATTATTCTGTGGGTTTATATAAAACGCACAGAAAAAAGTAAACACACACAAAAAATAGAACAAGCGCCCTTATACTAACTTCATATAAACAAGCGCACGGAGAGAAGTGGATAGTTTGTTAGCATGCTTCCCGTCTGGTTATGATTCATGTAAGAGTTATGTTTTTTCTTAGATATGGACTCGGTGTCCTAGTCGTGTCTGGTTATGTTTCCTCATATCAGGGTATAAATATAGACTGAGGGACAATGTAAAAATATATCAATCAATATCAAACCAATTTTACTCCTATTTGCATCTACTTACTTTTCGGCGACTTCGTTAATTTGCATATTTTTCTTTTTACGAGTTCTCATAGATTCGACGAGCTGCATCGCTTCAGTGCGACCTTCGGCGATCCTCGAGTTCCGCGTGAGTACCTCTTGGCGGTGGCTTCCGGGCGTATCGCTGTTGCCAGGACCAAAGTACTCGAATTTTCATCCTTGTCGATTAACAGGTCAAATCAACTGGCACGCTTTGGATATCGGATTGGGTATTAGCCCTTTGTGTTTGCAGATCTACTTTTGCGTCAACACATCTTTTGGCACGCCCAGTGGGACAAATCAACACGATCAATATGTTCAATCCTGAGATCGATTCGGGGAACGTCATCGCGATATTGGAAGAAGATCTTAAGGAAGATCAGAAGCAGGCTATGGAAAAGGCTATAGAGGATTACAGGCAGCTTTGCCTGAAATCATTCAGCTTGAACAGGAGCAGAGAAGTCATACAGAAGCAAGATCTGTTGTTGCCTCGGCAGGTTAACTTTGACTCCAATCCTGGTAAACTTTAAGAGATGGTTAATTCTGCAGTAAATCATGCTTTGATTAACCACTCCAATGTGCTGTCCAATACTGTTCATAATGCTGTGGTTCGAACTTTTAAAGAGGGACAAGTGCCACCACATTACGTTGGGCCAGCTTATCATCAACCAGAACCGGCATCGGTCAATGCTCTATCGGCTCCCTCAGCCGTTGTGGGTACAGAAGTTACTTCTCCTCTAATCTCGGCAGGTTTTGCCTAATGTTCAATCTACACCGATAAGATCAGATCCAGTACTTTCAAGAGGATGAGTTTAGCTCAATACAGATCTATCGGCATCAGCTATGTCAGGGCCTGTGTCTCAAAACAACCAGATTTCTGCTAATTGGTGGGGATATGGTATGCCTCCGGAATTGTCTACCTTCAACTCTGGGTTACCTTAAGTGTTTGACGCAGTAGGAAAAACTCCTGCATCATCGGCTGTTTTACTGATGAATCAGGTACCTCAATATGCCACATCAACTACTGTGCAATCAACTTCAGGAGGTTTTCAGATACCTTCGTTTCAAGCACCCAATACAAGTGAAAGGTCTTGATGGCTAGAGGGGGGTGAATAGCCTTTTAAAATTTTCTATAAAGACACACTAAACAAGTTTATCAATATAACAAATAGCGAGATGTGACTTTTACGTAGCCTACGGGGTGTTTGCAAGCCACCTAACCAATTCACAATTCTAGTAATTGCACTCAACCGCACAAGTCAAACCGAGAAGGTAACTACAACTATAACTAGCAAGCTACACAAAGGAGCTACTAAAGCAAAGCTAACTAGCTAGCAAAGATAACTAAGAAAGTAATGCGGAGTTGAGTTGAGAGAGTTTCATCGAGGGGCGAAGTATTGAGCCAACCAATATGATCAACAATAAATACCAAGATAACCGAACACCGGGATCTATCAATCACAATATGAAAGTGATGACACAAAGATTTATCCCGAGGTTCACGTGCTTGTCGGCACGCTAGTCCCCATTGTGTCCCTCTTCACCACGTGGTTCGGTGGCTAATCGGTCTCACATCGAGCCTCTCAAAAGGCGCCACAAGAACCTACCAAATGGCAAAAGGTTGCAATGACATGAGCAATTTACTAATGTTACCTTTGGCGCTTCGCCGAGGTAGGCACAAACCCCTTACAATCACCGGAGGTGGCCAAGAACAATCACCAACTCTTGCCAATGCCTTCAAGCTGCTCTAAGCCATCTAGGTGGCAGCAACCACCAAGAGAAATAAGAATCCCACAGCAAATCAACCACCAAGTGCCAACTAGATGCAATCTCACAATGCAAATACACTTGGATCACTCAATCTCACTTCGAATATGCAAAGAAGCAAGAGAGATGAGTGGGAGGGGAGTTGCTTAGCTCAAAGTGTTCACAAGTATATCAAAATGTTCAAGGGATGGAGCCTTGAGCCGGCCAGCGAGTATTTATAGACGTACCCCTTCGAATATAGCTGTTAGGAACTTGAAACAGCCGAAGTCGCGCTGACCGGACGCGCTGGTCAAACTGACTGGACGCGCCGATCGCACAACGGCTACGCTCGCGAACCACCGACCGGACGCGCTCCACGCAACGACCGGACGCGCTGGGATCGACTGGACGCGCTGGTCCCGTAACTGACCGGACGCGCTGGTCAAGCCTGAGTAGCATACAATAAAACAGCGACCGGACGCGCTGCAGAACTGACCAGACGCCACAGTGCTAGCGTCCGGTTGGAGTCTAGTAAGCTCCCTGAACGACCGAACACGTCCGATCGACAGTGACTGGACGCGCCACCGCGTCCGATCAAAAACAAAAATACGTGCAGACGCTGAACACTGACCGGACGTGTCCGGTCAAACAGAGACCGCGTCCGGTCCAGCGTCCGGTCACCTCTGTGACCTCCGTTCGCCTCCGTTTCTTTTCCGACTTCCGGCATAGTGAAAAATAGTCGTTTCAACTCCTCGAAAACGCCTGAATCCCGTCTCGCAAGCTCGGCGGGAGGGAGAGAGGACCCCAAACCCTCTCTACCGCTCAAATTCCACCGCCTTTGCAAACGTGCTAACACCACCAAGTAATCTCGTCAAGTGTGAGTGTGTTAGCATTTTTACAATCATTTTTCGAGGCGTTATTAGTTCTATCCAAATGCATATGATTATTAAATGCACACCTAGAGGCACTTAGGAGTTCAATAGCAGCGCCATTCCCCTCTTTATAGTACGGCTATCTATCCTATAATATAACCACACCCACTAGGTATCTTGGTTACTAAAACACAACCCTTAAGCATATACCTTTGCTTTGATCACATAGGATTGCGTCCAAATCCAAGTGTGGCCATTATGATCACCATGTCCATCTTACCACCAACCTTGGAATGTACTAATCCTCATATGCTACATACAACTTAGGCATAGGATTAGTACTTAGGCATTGTCACTAATTACGAACACCAAACATAGGACTTTCAATCTCCCCCTTGTTGGTAATTGGTGACAAACCTTTCACAAAGATATTATGATAAAATTTTGATTGAACCCATGTCACATTGTCCAAGTATATTACGATGTGTAAGAATTATGGACATGTGATCATGAATTCAAATTGATAGCAATGGCTCCCCCTACATGTATGCTATATGTTTGGATTTTAGAAGCATACATGTTAGATAGGAAAGATTAGGAGCATTGACTACCAATAGGTGCTAAGTGTTTAAGATTATAGACCTTTGAAGCGTGATACCATCGGAGTAGCGATAAACACCATCTTAGCATCTTGTGTAGTTAGATACCACTTGGAAAAGCACAAACATAACTAGAAACCTCGTGAGATCAACATTATAACCAAGGCTCTAGTACCACTTTGAAAAACATGAAGCAAGAAAAATCTAACTACTTCCTATTCGTGCTAGTACCTCAATATACCATTCAAGTTATACTAACAAGTCACCACACAAGCAATGTATCAGAGAAAAAGAGATGCATAACTATGCATCATACATATGAAGTGCACATGGAAATGCAACAATCATGCTTAAGAGCTTGCTCCCCCTACTTGTGTGCTCGAAATTTTAGTTGATCCCCTTCTTTTATTAATTCTCCCCCTTTAGGATTTTCTTCCCCTTTAGAATCTATCTTTGTGAACAACATTTTCTCCCTCTTTGGCACCAATGACCACAAGGAACCAGTTTTAGATAGATTATCATGTTGAATTATGGGGTGAGGATCAAGTTTGTGATTCAACCTAGATTGCTTGTATAAATAAAATGATTCGGTTTGATCCAAGGGCAAGCTTCTTCACACCTCACTAGAAGGGTTATCATGCACCATGTTGAAGCAAATATTTAGACAAGTGATCTAGATTAAACACTTAGGATCACAAGCTACTTAAACAAGTTATATGCTACCACTAGATCATACAAGTCATGGAAACAATAGTGGCACCATATAAACTTTAAATTCATTTGATTTTCATGAATGAGCCTAGAACATAAGAAATCATGACTAGATGCACTAAGCATGTCCTTAGTATATAATGTATGACATGTCAACCAATTGTACCTTGGGGCTCGAAGGAGAGGCATGTCATATCATGGAGGTGCATCAACTCATATTGGAGAAGTCAAGTATGTTCAACTCATTCTTTAGCTTGTGAAATCTCTTATCATCAAGTGGCTTGGTGAGTAGATCGGCTAATTGATCTTCGGTGCCCACACTCTCAATAGCAATGTCACCCTTTTGTAGATGATCTCTAATAAAGTGATGACGAACATCAATATGCTTTGTTCTTTGATGTTGAACCATATTGTTGGTTAGCTTCACGGCACTTTTATTGTCACATAGCAATGGCACATTCTTGAAATTGATTCCAAAATCCTTCAATATTGCCTTCATCCACAAGATTTGTGCACAACAACTACCCGTGGCGATGTATTCGGCCTCGGCGGTAGATAGTGCAATACTATTTTGCTTCTTGGATGACCATGAGACAAGTGATCTTTCTAACAATTGACAAGTCCCAGAAGTGCTCTTTCTCTCCACTTTGTCACTAGCATAGTCGGAATCCGAATATCCAACTAGCTCAAAGCTTGCACCTTTGGGATACCATAATTCAACATCTTGTGTATGCTTTAAGTACCTCAATATTCTCTTTGTTGCCTTCAAATGACTTTCTCTTGGTGAGGCTTGAAATCTTGCACACATGCATACACTAAACATCACATCGGGCCTTGATGCCGTCACATAGAGTAGGCTACCAATCATTGATCTATATAGCTTTTGATCCACCATGTTGCCATTCTTGTCACTATCCAAGCTTCCACTAGTGCTCATTGGAGTAGTGATTCCTTTTGCATCTTCCATACCAAACTTCTTTAGCATATCTTTGATGTACTTGGTTTGGCTCACAAATGTTCCTTCCTTCATTTGTTTGATTTGAAGTCCAAGAAAGAAACTCAGTTCACCGATCATTGACATTTCAAATTCCTTTGCCATCATTTTCCCAAACTCATCACAATAATCTTGATTGGTTGAACCGAATATGATATCATCAACATATATTTGCAACACAAACAAGTCTTTCCCAATCTTCTTGGTGAATAGAGTAGTATCTACTTTGCCCATGACAAATCCTTTGGATAGCAAGAAGTCCCTTAATCTTTCATATCATGCTCTAGGTGCTTGCTTCAATCCATACAAAGCTTTCCTTAACTTGTATACATGGTTGGGTTTCTTGTCATCTTCAAAACCGGGAGGTTGCTCCACATACACCTCCTCTTGGATGTACCCATTGAGAAATGTACTCTTCACATCCATTTGATATAGCTTGATATTGTGAGCACAAGCATAGGCAAGTAAGATCCTAATTGCTTCTAATCTTGCAATCGGGGCATATGTTTCACCAAAGTCAAGACCCTCTATTTGTGTGTAACCTTGAGCCACTAGTCTTGCTTTATTCCTTACTACTATCCCATCTTGATCTTGCTTGTTGCGAAAGACCCATCTTGTTCCAATGACAATGTGATCCTTAGGCCTCTCAACTAATTCACATACTTCATTTTCTCTTGAAGTTGTTGAGTTCTTCATGCATTGCATTTACCCAATCTGGATCTCTCAATGCTTTATCAATGTCCTTGGGTTCTTCCATTGACACAAAAGAAAAGTGAGCACAAAAAGATGCCAATCTTGATATAGTTTGAACTCCCCTTTGTATGTCACCAATGATGGAATCCAATGGATTGTCTCTTGCAATGTTAGTTGGTTGAAGCACTTGGACTTGATTGCTTGGATGTTGATGTTGATTATGAGTTGGAGATGATGAACTAGCCACTTGTTGATCTTGTAGCACTTGAGATGATGTACTAGCTTGATTTTGCATTAGAGAACCATTAGCTTGTGTAATTGGACTTTGGAGCACTTGATCTTTGTTATCATCCACATCAATCACTTACTTTGGCCTAATATCACCAATGTCCATTTCTTTCATAGCATTAGTCAATTGAGTTCCTCTCACATCATCCAAGTTATCTTCCTCATCTTGAGAACCATTTGTTTCATCAAACTCAACATCATGCACTTCTTCAAGTAAACCACTAGCCAAATTCCAAACTCTATAAGCTTTGCTAGTAGTTGAGTAACCAAATAAGAATCCTTCATCACATTTCTTCTCAAACTTGCTCAATTTAGTACCCTTCTTCAAGATGTAGCATTTGCAACCAAATACCCAAAAGTATGCAATGTTGGGCTTTCTTCCATTTAAGATCTCATATGGTGTCTTCTCTAGAAACTTGTGGCAATAGAGGCGGTTGCTATAGAAGCAAGTCGTGTTGATTGCTTCGGCCCAAAATGAATGGCTCACATTATACTCATTCAACATTGATCTTGCCATATCAATTAAGGTTGTATTCTTCTTCTCAACCATGCCATTTGATTGAGGTGTATACTTGGCCGAGAATTGATGCTTAATTCCAAGCTCATCACATAGCTCATCAACTCTTGTGTTTCTGAACTCACTTCCATTGTCACTTCTCACTTTCTTGATTTTGGTTTCAAACTCATTTTGCACTCTCTTGATGAACTTCTTGAATATGTTAAATACATCACTTTTGTCCCCAAGAAAGAATACCCATGTATATCTAGTGAAATCATCCACAATCACAAAACCATACTTATTGCCACCAATGCTTGTGTACGTAGTTGGCCCAAATAGATCCATGTGCAACAACTCAAATGCCTTGAAAGTACAATGGATGAGTATTGCCGACTTGCTTTCTAGCTTGACATGCACTACATAGCTTATCCTTCTCAAATGTGATATCCTTCAAGCCTCTAACTAAGTCATGCTTCACTAACTTATTCAATTGCTTCATGCCAACATGACCAAGTCTTCTATGCCATAACCAACCCATACTTGATTTGGTGAGCAAGCATGTTGAAAGTTGAGTGTCACTAGCATTGAAATCAACCAAGTATAGATTCTCATATCTAAAACCCTTGAAGATCAAATTGGAGCCATCAACACTAACTATCTCCACATCATCAACACCAAATATGCACTTGAAACCAAGATCACACAATTGAGCAACCGAGAGAAGTTTGAAGTTTAACTTTTCAACTAAGAGCACATTGGAAATGCTATGATCATTTGAGATTGCAATCCTTCCAAGAGCCTTTACATCACCCTTGATATTGTCACCAAATGTGATGCTATCAATGCCACTATCATTTGATTTGAGAGAATTGAACATTCTTGAATCACCGGTCATATGTTGAGAGCACCCACTATCAAGCACCCAATGCCTTCCTCTGGCCTTGTAATTTACCTACAAAACAATTTAATGTCTTTTAGGTACCCATACTTGCTTGGGTCCTTGGAGATTAGTAACTAAGCTCTTTGGTACCCAAATGGCCTTCTTCTTTAGACCCACAATTGGTGTACCAACAAACTTAGCATGCACACCTTTCTCACCCTTGGTAAGCACATAACAAGAATCAAAAGGAATACAATCCATTTTAGCATGAAACTTGTTGTTGTTCTTGTTAATTTTATTACAATTAATTTCTAGATGCTCAACTTGCTTGCATCTATTACAATAACGACCATTGCTCTTCACAAAGCAAGACTTTGGAGTAGCAAAGGCCACCTTGCCCTTCTTGGGAGTATAGCCCAAACCCTCTTTGTTAAAAGAGAACCTTTGGCTACCCAAGCATTTTAGCAAGCGGGCATCCCCACCATAGGCATTGCCTAATGCGCGGGTGAGATCATCCACCTCTCTCTTGAGAGTCTCATTCTCAACCACAAGTGATGAATCACTAGTAGTAGAGATAGAGTTGGTTGTGGTGGATGATGATGAGCTACATAAAGCATTAGTAGGACCAACAAATAAAGAATCATCAATAATATCACATGTTAGTCCAATATTAGAAGTGACAATCACTTGCTCCTCCTTAGCTTCCTTCATGAACTTCTCCAACTTGAGGTCCTTTTCCTTGATGAGCTCAAGTACAGTGGAGTGAGCTTCCTTAAGCCTAGTGTGAGCAATTTCAAGATCCTCGTGGTCTTCCTTTAGACACTCACGAGAGGCCTCTAGCTCATCAAAGGATTTCCTAAGAGCTTTGAGCTCTTGTTCAATTCCTTTGCACTCCTTACTCTTTTTGAGAGCTACAAGCTCCTCCATCAAGACATCATTTTCATTGCTCTTGATAATGAGCTCTTGTTCTAAGATTTTGTATTTCTTGGTGGTCCTCTTGTAGCCTTTGCTCGTTTGATCTATTATGCCCAATAGATCATCATTGGAGTAGTCCTCATCCTCCTCATCATCACTCCTATAACCATCACTAGCACAAGAATCATCATCACTATCATCATATTTTACCTTGGTAGGCTTGGCCATAAGGCATGTCGATGTAGTATCGAAGATGGATAGCTTGTTGGAGAGGGCGATGCTTGCAATGGCTCGCCGAGTGGTCCTTTCATCATCACTAGAGCTTGCATCATCATCACTATCGGAGTTATCACTATCCCAAGTGACCACATAGCCACCAACCTTCTTCTTGTTGTTGATAGTGAAGCTCTTCTTCTCTTTCTTCTCCTTCTTGTCCTTCTTGTTCTTTTTCAACTTCAACTCCCTATCATGATATCTTTTGTCTTCATAGGAGCACTTCGCCACTACATGATCGGGGCTATTGCAATTGTAGCAAAGCACCTCCTTTGCCTTCATGAAGTCCCTTCTCTTTCTTGCACCATAGCCTCTCTTCTTCATGAACCGACCCATCTTTTGCACTAGAAGGGCCATGGTCTCATCATCAAATGGATCATCATCATCAACAACCTTGCTCTTGCCCTTGGAAGAAGAAGCCTTGAATGTAGTGGTCTTCTCTTGCTTGACCTTGATCTCCTTCTTCTCATCTTCATCTTCATCATCATCATCATCATATTGAGCATTGGTCATGACATCTCCAAGCACTTGGTTTGGAGTCACCTTGTCCAAACCCTCTATTTGGATCATCATCCTCAAGATAGCAAACTTCTTAGGTAAGTTCATCAAGAACTTATGTGAGAAGTCCTTGTCCTTGACATCTTCTCCTAGGCTCTTGAGATCATTGACAATAACTTGTAGCCTATAGAACATCTCTGGTATGGACTCATCATCCTTCATCTTGAAGCTTGCAAACTTATCCTTGAGCATATAGAGCTTGGCACTCTTTACTGTTGAAGTGCCCTTATATGTTTCCTCTAATCTTGTCCATACTTCACTTGCCATCTCAAGATCCTTGATTTGCTCAAAGACCTTTGCATCAATCCCATTGTAGAGAGTATTGAGAGTCATAGTGTTGCATCGGTTGTTGATGCGGTCATTATTGGTGAGGTTGTTGGGATCAATGATAGCATAATCATGGTGTGTCGCCTCCCAAACGTTCTCATGAATAGAGCCAAGATATTGCTTCATCTTTCTTTTCCAATGATCAAAAGATGTGACACCATCAAAGAATGGAGGCTTGCCCCCGACATGGTTGAACACAACTTGAGCCATCTTACACCGAGGTTGTTAAGCCTTGCAAACGGTGACCACGGCTCCGATACCACTTGAAAGGTCTTGATGGCTAGAGGGGGTGAATAGCCTTTTAAAATTTTCTACAAAGACACGCTAAACAAGTTTATCAATATAACAAATAGCGAGATGCGAGTTTTGCTTAGCCTACGGGGTGTTTGCAAGCCACCTAACCAATTCACAATTCTAGTAATTGCACTCAACCGCACAAGTCAAACCGAGAAGGTAACTACAACTACAACTAGCAAGCTACACAAAGGAGCTACTAAAGCAAAGCTAACTAGCTAGCAAAGATAACTAAGAAAGTAATGCGGAGTTGAGTTGGGAGAGTTTCACCGACGGGCGAAGTATTGAGCCAACCAATATGATCAACAATGAATACCAAGATAACCGAACACCGGGATCTATAAATCACAATATGAAAGTGATGACACAAAGATTTATCCCGAGGTTCACGTGCTTGCTGGCACGCTAGTCCCCGTTGTGTCCCTCTTCACCACGTGGTTCGGTGGCTAATCGGTCTCACACCGAGCCTCTCAAAAGGCGTCACAAGAACCTACCAAATGGCAAAAGGTTGCAATGACACGAGAAATTTACTAATGTTGCCTTTGGCGCTTCGCCGAGGTAGGCACAAACCCCTCACAATCACCGAAGGTGGCCAAGAACAATCACCAACTCTTGCCAACACCTCCAAGCTGCTCCAAGTCGTCTAGGTGGTGGCAACCACCAAGAGAAACAAGAATCCCACAGCAAATCAATCACCAAGTGCCAACTAGATGCAATCTCACAATGCAAATGCACTTGGATCACTCAATCTCACTTCGAATATGCAAAGAAGTAAGAGAGATAAGTGGGAGAGGAGTTGCTTAGCTCAAAGTATTCACAAGTATATCAAAATGTTCAAGGGATGGAGCCTTGAGCCGGCCAACGAGTATTTATAGACGTACCCCTTCGAATATAGCCGTTAGGAACTTGAAACAGCCGAAGTCACGCTGATCGGACGCGCTGGTCAAACTGACCGGACGCGCCGATCGCACAACGGCTACGCTCGCGAACCACCGACCGGACGCGCTCCACGCAATGACCGGACGCGCTGGGATAAATCGGACACGCTGGTCCCGTAACTAACCGAACGCGCTGGTCAAGCCTGAGTAGCGTACAACGAAACAGCGACCGGACGCGCTGCAAAACTGACCGGACGCCATAGTGCCAGCATCCGGTTGGAGTCCAGTAAGCTCCCTGAACGACCGGACGCGTCCAATCGACAGTGACCGAACACGCCACCGCGTCCAATCAAAAACAGAAATACGCGCAGACGCTGAACACTGACCGGACGCGTTCGGTCAAACAGTGACTGTGTCCGGTCCAGCGTCCGGTCACCTCTGTGACCTCCGTTCGTCTCCGTTTCTTTTCTGACTTCCAGCGTAGTGGAAAATAGTCATTTTAACTACTCGAAAACGCATGAATCCCGCCTCGCAAGCTCGGCAGTAGGGAGAGAGGACCCCAAACCCTCTCTACCGCTCAAATTCCACCGCCTTTGCAAACGTGCTAACACCACCAAGTAATCTCGTCAAGTGTGAGTGTGTTAGCATTTTCACAATCATTTTTCGAGGCGTTATTAGTTCTATCCAAATGCATATGATTATGAAATGCACACCTAGAGGCACTTAGGAGTTCAATAGCCACGTCATTCCCCTCTTTATAGTACGGCTATCTATCCTATAATGTAACCACACCCACTAGGTGTCTTGGTTACTAAAACACAACCCTTAAGCATATACCTTTGCCTTGATCATGTAGGATTGCGTCCAAATCCAAGTGTGGCCATTATGATCACCATGTCCATCTTGCCACCAACCTTGGAATGTACTAATCCTCATATGCTACATACAACTTAGGCATAGGATTAGTACTTAGGCATTGTCACTAATTACCAACACCAAACATAGGACTTTCAACAAGTCCATCGGCAAGCCTACTGCCGATGCAGCTGAAGGCCCCTGCTATGAGTCAACCTAGGATGCAGTCTATACCTCAAGTCGGTTATACTAATTGTTATCCAACAATGTCAGCAAGTTACCAGCCATCGGCAAGCTTTGTACCGATAAGTTCTAATAATGATTGGTCAGGACAGTTACCTGTTCAGCATGTAGTTCAGTAGAATCAGCAAGCTGTAGGAATTCAGCAAGGTCATATGCAAGCTAGTTTTCAGAATCAGGCATCGGTAGCTCAGCCGATGAATCCTTTCCAGCAGGTTAGTGGGCCATAAGTGGCGGCAAATATGCCGATTGCTGGAGATCATTTGCCACAAAGATTAATGGAGGGATATCAGCAGGCACCTTCTGTAGAAATTTAGCCAGTTCATCAGCAGGAGGCTGATGCTTTTTGGGCCGATAAGATAGCAGAAATCATGAGAAATCAGTTTGGGATAAAATCCAAAGTTAATACTTATTCTTATCGGACTCCATATCCTCCAGCATATGATTTAATTCCTCTCCCAAATTGGTACAAGGTACCAGATTTCACCAAATTTTCTAGACAAGATGATACATCAACGATGGAACACGTCAATCGCTCCATTATTTAATGTGGAGAGGCAGCTAGCAGAGATGAATTAAGAGTTCGATTATTTTCATCATCTTTGTCTGGATCAGCATTCACGTGGTTCATATCATTGCCACCTAATTCTATTATTACTTGGGCTGATCTAGAAAAACAATTTTATCAGTATTTCTTTGCTGGAATCCATGAAAAGAAGCTTACCGATTTAGTAAAATTGAGGCAACGTAATGATGAATCGGTAGAAAGCTTTGTGCAGAGGCCTGGTGCTGGATAATCGGTAGCTTGCTGATCTGGCTTTTCAAGGGTTATTGCCACATCTCAAGGACATATATGCTTCTCAGGAGTTTGAAAGCCTGAGTCATCTTGTACAAAGGATCTCTGATCAAGACACTAGAGTTTTTGAGCCTAAAAAGAATTGGAGCAAAAAAGTATCATTTGTTGATGAGGTAGAAGATTCTGATTCTGATGAAGAATCAGTTATCGGCTTAGCTGAGTGGGTTAAGAATAAAAGGCCAATATCTTGTCCTTTTGGTCAGAAAGAGCCAGAGAAGTTTACCTTTGACATCACCAAAGCTGACAAGATATTTGATCTTTTGCTTCAAGAAGGTCAAATTAAGTTGTCACCTAATCATGTGATTCCATCAGCAGAAGAACTAAAGAAGATCTTGTACTGAAAATGGCACAATGCAACTTCACACAGTACAAATGAGTGCAAGGTGTTCAGGCAGCAGTTGCAATCGACCATCGAATCTAGGAGAATTAAGTTTGGCAACTCCAAGACTCAGAAGCCGATGAAAATTGATCAGCACCCTTTTCCAGCAAATATGTTGGATGCCAAGGGTAAGACCAAGGTATTGACATCAGAGGCTGCTGAGAAAAACGCATCAGTGGATCTCTAGCATCGAATAACTACCGATGACACAAAAAGTAAGGGTCTGCTGGGAGAAAGTGGTAGTTCCAAGAAACCTCCTCGACCTGGCATTGTGATTACCCATCGAAGACAGCAGGAGGGTTGGCGTCAGCGTAGGGACCGATATCAAACACAGCAAGAAGAGAGACATCAGGAAGAGTGGTATCGGCATAAAGATCATTGGAGGTGCCCGTTTTTCATCCATTGCAGGGAAGAAGGCATTAAATTGCCAACTGTTGAAAATTGCCCTGAGTGCAATGGTTACTATGGGGCCAATCAGCCAGAAAGGAGGTTTTAGCCTAGTAATCAGGGTTTATCTATTAATGAGCCAATCAGAGGCGGATCATTAGTGCATGATCGGCTGGGGGGCAGACTTAGTATACATGAAAGGCTTGGTAAGCGCGCCGGATATTTTCTAAGGAATCAAGAGGAGCTTGAGGAGATGGAAAACGCAAGAGTTCTCGATGAAGAAATATTCTACAGGGACCCTAATATACGTCGTGTAGAATCAACTAGGACCTGTTATTAGCCGGTTTCGAAAACTAAGCTTCCTCGATGGTGCCCTGAGGGTCTGACAAAAACACAAAAAAGGAGAATGCAGCGTGAGCGTCAGGAGGACCTATACCGAGAGGAAAGCTCTTCCAATGAGAGGTCTGGACATCGGCAGTGGCAGGTGAAACACAAAGATAAGGGCCCATCGGCAGATGTTAATATGGTATTTATGTTGCCGATGGAGTTTTTGGCACTCTCTGATGATGAAGAAGAAGTTGTTCTCTCCAATCAAGTAGCTCAGCTGGCATTAGATCCAATGATGGCTATTTTTGAGAAACCTACCAATTACGAGAGACAGCATCTCAAAGCTTTGTTTGTGAAAGGCAGAGTTGATGGGCAGCCTGTATCTAAGATACTTATTGATGGAGGAGCTACGATTAATATTATGCCCTATATAATGTATCGAAAACTTGGCAAAGGAGATCAAGACTTGACCAAAACCGATATGATGTTGAAAGATTTTGAAGGCAATGTGTCACCAGCTAAAGGGGCAATATGCGTTGAATTGACCATCGGCAGCAAAACCTTGCCAACGATGTTTTTTGTTATCAATGGTAAAGGTGCATACAATCTGCTTCTAGGGAGGGACTAGATTCATGCCAATTGTTGTGTTCCTTCCACAATGCATCAATGCCTCGCACAGTGGGTTGGGGATAAGATTGAGGTTGTCCCTGGTGATTCTTCTTATATCATAGCATCGGCAGAATTAGATACTTATGAGTGAACCAAATGCATATCAGGAGAAGTTTAGGAGAAAGAGTTCCTCAGAGTTGCTGATTATGAAATTTCACCGATCCAAGCAGTCGGTTCTGAGGAGGAGTTTTAATGGATAGGTTTGCCGATGATGGAAAATTAGGTCAGGGGTTCACATCGGCTAATGATTTAGTAGAGGTAGATATTGGTAATGGTGATAGGCCAAGGCCTACTTTTATTAGCGCTAAGTTAGATTCCAAGTGTAAGCAGCAAATAACCAATTTGTTAAAAGAATATAAAGATTGTTTTGCTTGGGATTATACTGAAATGCCTGGATTAGACCGATCGACAGTTGAACATCGGTTACCTATCAAATCTGGATTTTGGCCATATTAGCAGCCAGCGCGCCGATGCAACCTTAATATACTTCCTGACATTAAGGCCGAAATAACTAAATTAATTGAGGCAAAGTTTATTCGGCAGTGTCGATATGCGGAGTGGATTTCTAATGTGGTTCCTGTTTATAAGAAAAATGGGAAACTTCGTGTTTGTATTGATTTCAGGAACCTCAACAAAGCCACACCGATGGATGGTTATCCAATGTCTATTGCTGATTTGTTGATTGATGCTGCAGCCGAACATCAGATTATCAGCTTTATGGATGGTAATGCAGGTTATAATCAAATATTCATGGCTAAAGAAGATATTCCCAAGACTGCTTTCAGATGTCCAGGTCATGTGGGGTTGTTTGAATGGATAGTCATGACCTTCTGTTTGAAAAATGCTGGTGCTACTTATCAGAGAGCTATGAATTTTATTTTTCATGAGTACATCGGCACATTAGTGGAAATCTACATTGATGATGTAGTGGTTAAGTCTGGGGATATCACAAAACATCTAGCCGATCTACGAAAGATACTGGAGTGCACAAGGAAGCATGGATTGAAGATGAATCCTAACAAATGTACGTTTGGTGTATCGGCAGGTCAATTCTTGGGTTTTATGGTACATCAGAGAGGTATTAAAATTAGTAGGAAGTCTATTGATGCAATTAACAAGGTGATTGCTCGTGCCGATAAAACTGAATTGCAATCTTTGATCGACAAGATTAATTTTATTAGAAGGTTCATATCTAATCTATCGGGTAAGATCAAAGCTTTCAGTCCGTTGCTTAAATCGAAGGCCGATCAAGAATTTGTATGGGGAGCTGAGCAGCAGTTGGCCCTAGATGAAATTAAGAAGTACTTAACAAACCCTCCAGTGCTAGTTCCACCCCAACACGGGAAACCCTTCAGGTTGTATTTGTCAACTGATGATACTGTTATCGGATTAGCTCTTATTCAAGAATTTGAAGGGAAAGAACGTGTTATTTATTATTTGAGCAGAAGATTGGTGGATGCTGAGACAAGGTATTCGGCCATCGAAAAATTATGTCTGTGTCTATACTTTTCTTGTATTAAATTGAGGCATTATTTGCTATCGGCCGAATATACTGTCATATGCAAAGATGACGTGGTCAAATATATGATGTCGATGCCGATATTAAGTGGTAGAATCGGCAAGTGAATTTTAGCATTGTCAGAATTTGACCTACGTTATGAATCGGCTAAGGTAGTTAAAGGGCAGGTTATGGCTGATTTTGTCACTTAGCATTGCAGTACAGTGGACTCTCTAGAAGTTGCCCCTTGGACACTTTTCTTCGATGGGTCTACGTGTAGTGAAGGAGCAGGTATCGGCATTGTGTTGATTTCACCTCAAGGAAGGAAGTATGAGTTTTCATTTCCAATTGTTGCTACATCGACAAACAATCAGGCTGAGTATCAAGCTTTGATAAAAGGATTGGAATTACTTAGGGAGATACGTACCGATGCTGTCAAAATCTTTGGTGATTCTATGCTGGTTATAAATCAGTTAGCTAGGATTCATGAATGCCGAAGTGAAGTTTTGATCTCATATCATGAGAGATGTTTACAATTATTGAAAGAGTTTAAAGATTTTCATCTTGAACATATTTATCGATTGTATAATGAAGAAGCTAATTGGCTAGCTCAGCATGCTTTAGGGTATCAACCCGTCTAGGAGGTGCTGACATCGGTGGTTGATACCGATGACTGGAGAAAGGAGATTGTCGATTACTTAAGGGATCCATCTAAGAAGGTTGAAAGACGTATAAGATTTCAGACCACTAAGTATGTGCTCATCGATGATGAATTATATTATCGGACTATAGATGGAGTTTTACTCAGATGTATTAATGGTGATGAATCGAAAAGTTTGATGGGTGAAATTCATGGAGTGTGTGGGCACATCAGTCAGCTTTCAAGATGAAGTGGATGATCAGAAGGAATGGATACTATTGGCCGATTATTCTTGAAGATTGCTTTAAATATTTTAAAGGGTGTCAGGGGTGTCAGAAGTTCAGTAATATTCAAAGAGCGCCTGCATCGACTATGAATCCTATAATTAAACCTTGGCCGTTCCAGGGATGGGCTATCGATCTCATCGGTCAGATTTATCCACCATCGAGCAAAGGACATAAATTTATTCTTGTTGCTACCGATTATTTCACAAAATGGGTTGAAGCAGTTCCTTTAAAAAAGGTGACATTGGCAAGTATGATCGATTTTGTGAAAGAGCATATTGTTTACCGATTTGGTATTCCTCAAACTATCACTACCAATCAGGGTACTATATTTACATCGGGAGAATTTGATAAGTTTGCTATTGGTATGGGGATTAAAGTTTTGAATTCCTCTCCCTATTATGCTCAAGCTAATGGTCAGGCTGAGGCTTCTAACAAAGGAATTATCAAACTCATTAAGCGCAAAATTAAAGAAAATCCTAAGCGGTGGCATACAGTATTGAATGAGGCCCTGTGGTCATATCGGATGGCATGCCATGGTGCAATCAAAGTAACGCCTTATCAGTTAGTATACGGCCACGATGCAGTATTGCCTTGGGAAATTAAAACTGGCTCTAGGTGGATATTTTCTCAAGATCAACTGACAACCGATGACTATGATACTCTTATGAAAGACGAGTTAGAAGATGTGGCAGGTCATCGGTTGAAGGCTTTAGTTAGCATCGAAGAAAATAAGAAAAGGGTAGCCAGATGGTATGACAAGAAGGTGAAGGTAAAGGAGTTTGCCGATGGAGATTTGGTTTGGAAGTTGATTTTACCGATTGGGACTAAAAGTTCAAAGTTTGGTAAGTAGTCTCCTAATTGGGTGGGTCCATATCGGATAAACCAATCTATTTCTGGCAACACATATATTCTAGAAACCCTCAAAGGGGTTGTATTTCCCAGAGCATTGAACAGAAAATATTTAAAGAAATATTACCCTAGTATCTGGATGGATGCATAAAAGCATAAGTGCCGATGATAGTCCTATCGGCCAGAATCATACAAGGGTATCAATGTTTCATAGAGTGCCGATGCAATAAACAGGATTTACAAATTTAGTAAAGATTGGATGGCCGATATCGCACGCAGGCGAATCTGATCGGTTTCCTTTATCTCTTTGATATCTTCATCGGTAGCACCCTCCACTAGCTTAAGTTTTTTCTTCATTGCTATGGCTTTGTGAGCTTGGATGTCTCTTTCTTGCTGAAGAGCCTTGATAGCATTGGGTAACTGGCTTTCTTCCTGCTTGGCATGAGTTAGAGCTGCCTTGACTTCTTTAAGTTCAGCCAGTAGAGCCATTCTCTTTGCCGATAAGTCCGAGATTTTTTGCTTAAGTTCAGCACCCGAAGTCTGCAAACTGCCGATGTTCTTGTGCTTCTCATCGGCGGTCTGTTTCAATTGTAGCATCTCTTCTTTAAGCTGAGCCTGAGCGGCTCTATTGGCAACGCGTTGAGCAGCCCTCTGATATTGGAGTTGTCGGCTTTCTAAGTGGGCTGCTGAGAAGAGTGCCTCTTCGATGTTGGCAGGGATCTGGCAACGGATTGTTTTGAAGATCGCTTTTGCAGGGTCTGAATCATCTACCAACTAGGCGGTGTCTTGCTGCAGCAAGTTCAGTAGAGCCTCCAGCTTAGACTTGACTTCTACCGATATTGTCCCTAGTGCAAGTGAAGAGCTTGCCTCCTCTCCGTCATCATCAGAAACGTCGATGGCAAAGGAGAATAAACTGTCTGGGGAGTCTTGTTCCTGAAAGAAGAAAAGGGGTCAGTTGAGGGCAAGTATGAATATTATAAATCAGCTAGGTCAGTCGGCTTACTAGCTTCAAGGTAATTTCTTATTTTTGACTGGAGGAAGCAACCTAGAGTGTGCCATGTGAGGGATCGGCTGAGCTTGCCGATGGAATATCTTCAGCTTCAAGATTAACTGGTGCTACATTTGATGGTAATTCCTCCGTGGTCTCATCAGTAGTTGGTCCTTGGGATACGACGGCCGATGATGTGCCCTGTGCAGGAGGATCGACTGCTTGCTTAGTTGCATCGGCTGATTCTGGTTGGTTCGGAGGTGCTAGATCAGATGTTGGGATCGGTACAGACTTCTGTCGTTTTGGTTGTGCCTCAGTATTTGTTAAAGCTTTGCGCTTTGTTTGGGTCTCAGCAACGGTTGGCTGGGGGGCATCGGCACTTGTTGGTGGTGAAGGTTGGACATCTGGTATACTTGCCGATGTACCCGTTTGTTGCCGCAAAACGGGTGTAAGATATGATATTTAACAGATTAAATGTAAAGTTGAAGGATTACCTCTAAAGGTTTGTAAGAGATGGTAGTGCTTGATGCCAGAGGAGTTGCTGATGATAATCCAACAGTAGTTTTTACATCCTGAAAATTAGTGTTAGTACAGTCTGAGATCGGCGTGAGTTGGAATAAACAGGGTTGTTACCATGAACGCTTTTATCAGGGTCGCAGCGGCAGCCGATGGAGTGGCTCTAGCCTTAGCCAGTTTTGGCTTGGTAGTGATTTTCTTGGCACGGGTTCTTTGATGAGTCAGAGCACCCAGGGTAGGGGCGTTGTAGGCGATCGGTGATATTGGGGAGACAGGTCAAAGGTCAAAGGGTCTCCCACTCTTGCTTATAGATGGTGCTGGGTCATCGACCTGTCACAAGAAAGTTAGTTGCCGATATATAAAAGGAAAAAAAGGGAAGGGTGTTAAAAGAAACTTACTGCGTCATCAGGAATGACATGCTCAGGGTCAATCATATGCCGATATGTATGAACGGATGTTGCAAATAATTGTCCCTTCCACTCTTGCCACC
This sequence comes from Saccharum officinarum, assembly GCA_020631735.1. NCBI lineage: Eukaryota > Viridiplantae > Streptophyta > Magnoliopsida > Poales > Poaceae > Saccharum > Saccharum officinarum. The sequence goes on along the minus strand of CM036190.1, from coordinate 24,521,495 downwards.
ATAGCTTATATGATTCAGTGATAAAAGAGGCTGGCATCCAGGTGGATAGATCAACATCTGTAGCATCGACATCAGGAGAGAGTCGCACTACCCTGCTCCAGTCCGTTCCGCTGGTGATTGTTTCTCTCGGTTTAATCACATTGGCAAAACAAAGTTTAATTGGTAGCTGTCCGAAGGCCAATTGACGTGATACTACCGATGGATTGTAGAATTCATAGGTGATGTTGGTGTTTTTCCCACTGCTAAATGTATTCACTAGGATTTTCCGGGGAGTAATGATGGCCATCATAAGTTCATCATCCTTATTCAAGGTATCATCTGTGAAATTGAAGAGAAGGGGGAATCTGGTTTCTTCATCGATGTAGGGCATCCAGGCCCAATGATCACGAGAAAGACCGTTGTAAAAGCTTTGGAAGAATCAGCCGATCTAATCTTCGTTGGCCTCTATTCCAGGAAGAACAATTATGACTTCACCAAAATTGAGGGGTGGGCGTGTTGCCGATTCTTCATCTCCAAGTTCATAGTATTCGGCGATATCTCACGGGAATTGCTGGGCAAAGAAGTCCCATTGCAAGCGTTTGTGCATGTGGGCATTCAGCCACATGTTGATGAACCACCACGGGCCTCCTAAATTGCTGATGGGTTCACCAAGCAGAAGCTTCTAAGACACTTGATGTAAAAGGTGATAAGTGGAGCTCAGAAGATATCGGCCAAGAGGGAACCTTACACCGTTGGCCAGTAGTTCAGCTGCGGGGAGGTAAGCATTGGTTGGTCCTACTAATCGACCATAGAAAATGAATTTTTCTAACCACATGTTTAGAAATGTGGCGTGTTCCCTCTGACCAACTGTCCCGGTCCTCCTGTATTCTTGAATATACCCTGTCCAACCGCCGATGTTACGGGTATTCTCCCTATACTCAGATTTTCTGCCGTAAATGGAGGCATCATCGGCAGTTGAAATATCTAGGGCGGTGAGCATGTATACATCGGCAAGGGTGGGAGTAGCAGGGCCATGTCCAAACATGAAGGTATTTGTTGTGTCTGACCAGAAATAAGCAGCAACAATCATCATCGACTCATTCTTCTGCATATCGGCAATGGACAGCTTGATGCATTGGTCTAGCTTTCGCTTTGCCTAGTACACTTGCATCGACCTGTTTACCCTCAGATATCAATCTTTCCACCCCTTTGTGGTTTTAGGCCAAGACCAAAAGGTTTCTTTCCATAAATTTAAAGAGAAATTTTGGGCTCTGAAGGGAATTCTGTTAGTCTCTGCATTGATCAAATCGGTTGGATCTAGGTCACACATTGGGCCTAGACTTTGGATGTGCGGCTGATTGGTTGGGATAACTAACTTGTTGCATAGTTCCTAAGTTTGGAGGATCAAAAGAACAGAGGAAAAGAGAAAAAATCACCAACTATATGAACTTGCAAGGACAAAAGGAATTGCAGTAAAAAGGGATGAAGGTGAAACAAACCGCAGGGACATCGAAGCTGATTGCCATTGTTTTGAGAAGGATGGAGGCGCGGCCGGAGACTCGAGGTTGCCGCTGAGGAAGATTCTTGCTGGTTGAGGTTGCACGGTTGTTCGTTGCAGCCGGAAGAAATCTGGGTACAGATGATTTGATTGCAAGTAATCATGACTCGGAAGAAATCTTGGTACAGGATATTTTAATTTCGAGAGCGGCAGCGTCACTGTGTTAGGTTCTTGCCGATGGACTATTGTTTTTGTATCTTAACCATAATCGGAGTAAGAATGGTTGAAGATCGTACGATATTTACTGAGACGCGTGAATCAGGACTAGATTTGATTAGATTTGGTAACAGATTATGTTATGCTCGGAGGATAAATTTAGATAATTGGGTAAAGGCAATCGTTGTCTGGAGTAAATTTCAGAGCATCAATGATTTTATACTCTGAAATTAGGGGGCATGTGTTGACACCGTTTTTGGCACATGTCAAAATGATCGAAGTGGGCTAATCGGTAGAAGGAAAGTTATTGTATTACGCTGATAGAAGGGTGCCGATGAAGATCAGCTTGTGAAGATCGTTGCCGATGAATGGTGGTGACCGATGGAAAGGTTGACTTAGACTCAAAGGCGTTGCTGGTAAGATCGGAGATGTTATTGCCGATGCCGATGAAGGGAGATTTGAAGACTACTGCTGATGAAGCTTGTGATGACAGGAAACATGCCGATGGAGAGGAGATCGATAAAAATTTTATCGTAATCGAGGCGGACAAGGAAGTGGATAGGTGTTGATGTCCTTTTCTATATTTGTTAGAGTATGATTCATATAAGAGTTACGTTTTTCCTTAGATATGGACTCGGTGTCCTAGTCGTGTCTGGTTATGTTTCCTCAGATCAGGGTATAAATATAGACTGAGGGACAATGTAATAATATATCAATCAACATCAAACCAATTTTACTCCTATTTGCATCTACTTACTTTTCGGCGACTTCGTCAATTTGCATATTTTTCTTTTTACGAGTTCTCATAGATTCGACGAGCTGCATCACTTCAGTACGACCTTTGGTGATCCTCGAGTTCCGCGTGAGTAACTCTTAGCCATGGCTTCTGGGCGTATCGCTGTTGCCAGGACCAAAATACTTGAATTTTCATCCTTGTCGATTAACAGGTCAAATCGACTGGCACACTTTGGATATCGGATTGGGTATTAGCCCTTTGTGTTTGCAGATCTACTTTTGCATCAACAGTATACTACCACATTATCGGATGAAGAAATGACTAAAATAAAAGTTGTAGACCTTGATGAGTTGTACAACTTTGTTGGTGATGACTTTTTCAGTTAGAATCATTTGTTATTTTAAAATTTTGTTTGAAGTTCTCATTTTTTGAAATTTAAGATTTGAATTATTCAAACAAAGTCTGATGGAGCAATGACTAAAATAAAAGTTGTAGATCTTGATGAGTTTTACAAATTTATTGTTTATGGCTTTTTCATTTGAAGTCATTTAGTGTCCAAAAATTCTGTCATAGTTCTCATATTTTGAAATTCAAATTTTGAATTGTTCAACACAACTCATATGAAAAAAAGACCAAAACCAAAGTTGTAGATATCGATGAGTTCTACTATTTTTCTATTGATAGCATTTTCATTTGAAATCATTCTTGATATCTTAGAATTTAATACATTTCTACCAGCAAAAGAAAAGAAGAAAAAGAAAAATAATATTGGGCAAAAGCGACTCCATTTTAGTCCAAAATGAGAGATAGGCCCAATACCTCCCATAGGCCCAGCTGCGACTTCGGTTTATATCAACCGTCCATCTCTTGTTTTGATGGTTGAAAACATTGTTTCCTTCCTAAAACCTAGTTTCTCTTCACCATACGCACGGGAGCAGCCCTTGCACCTCAGCCCCTGCACCTTATCTTCTCCCGTGCGTACCCCGTTCTCTCTCTCGATCTTCGCTCTCATGGGCTCCCTTCTCTCTCGACACCGACGCCGCTCCCTGCTGCTCCTGCCATGGCGACCTCTCCTGCTCCAGCTTCTCATCGGCGAAGAGAAACTAATTAGCAGCCAATCCATCGAGGGGCTGCTAATTATTTATTGTATATTTTGAGAAGGAATGGATCCATCGAGGGGCTAGCCGATCCGGCATGGATCCATCGGGAGGGAACGGGTGGTGGTTTTTTATAGGACCATACTAATTAGCAGCCTGGCCTGTTAATATTATGCATCACACCGGCAGCCGGAGACAGTCGATCCTTTTTAATCCGGCGAGGTGTGTGCATTGAGAGCTGTAGTAATTAAAGTAGCTAGTCAGTCGGTAGTAATAAAGTACCTTTATTTATTTCCTGTAGCATGCATGGCTCACGTGAAACATGCACTTTAAATTATACAGACAAAACTCTGTTTTTTATTTTTTTCGCCAGGGGTAAAACGGTCTTTTTACTCATGACTTCACACCGTTAGCTGCCCAAAACTGATGGAAGGCCATAGAGCCAAAGAAATTTTGTTTTGAGGCCATAGAGCCAAATTCGAAAAAAAAGAGGCCATATATCTAAGAGCAGTTTTTTCCAGGGCCATACACCTGATTCTCCCTTCTTTTTGTTTGCCTTCTCTCAAGCTGTGGAGGGTGGTGGAGGGGGCGCCAGCGACCTTTGTGAGGGTTCAGGAAAAACAAACTTTGATTGATGAAATATGTGTTGTGTGGTACTATAAAAGGATGAGTCGATCAAACACCTTAACATCCTCACGACAACTCAAAAGTTTTACCAATACACCATTAGCGACCAGAAAATACAGCAGCGGCCGATGATGCAGCATCCACAAAAGGCAACGGCTCTACTGCTGTAGCTGCTAGGCTTATTCCTTGTAGCCCATGCAAGATCAACATACCAGGCAGAGGACGTGGAGATCATGTTGAACCATGACAAGCAGCCGATGGAAGACCTGCTCCAGCACATGCGAGTGATTCTCAGTGACAACGAGCCACAGCTCTATATCGGAGGCCACCCATATCTTGCACCGAAGGATGCAGCACCGGGAAGCCCACCCTGCAGGTGGATCAATGTCCACCTCGCCGCCGGTGACCACCGGGCGACACTTGCTTTCACCGATTCGAACATCTACCTGGTGGCGTTCAAGAACAGGACGAATCACTGGAACTGCTTCCCTGGCTACGACACTCTTTTCCCTGACTGTACAATTCTTCCATTTTCAGAGGAATACACATCCCTTCTAGGAGGTAAAAACGGTGAGGGGCATAGAAAGCTTCCAACCGTGCCTCTGGGCAAGGATGCGGCCAGAAGAGCAGTCCAGATGTTTTCAGGATATAACCCGTTGACGACACCTGAAAAGGACGCCAAGATGGCTACTGCCTCACTTGTGGTGATGATATCTGAAGCGCTGTGCTTCAAGCCGATCCGGCAGGTGTTTACCGGACAACACTGGGAGAGCAAGACTTTTGTCACCGACAAGCAAGCCTCTTTGGTCCCTCTTTGGGAACAAATCTCTTACTTCTTGTACCTATGGGACAAGGCTGGTACCTGGCCGCCAAGCTCAGAAACTACCGGGCTACAAGCTGTCGGCATAAAAAATGCTAATGATGCCCTCAAGAAGGTAGACCTCCTGAGAAGGCCAACAGAAATCATGATAGACAGCAGTATTTACTGGGATAACATCTGCCTGAATATACATGGAGTGCTGTGCACCACAGTACTACTATGTACTCCAATTTAGTGAAGTTGAGTTTATGCATGCTATATATGTACTCTTTCCATCCTCAGTAAATCAACGAAAAACTGGTATACAAAAGTTATATGCAATTGACAGTGCTAAAACCTTTAGTTTATGCTCGTACTATTATGGAACGGGCTACCTTGTGCCCCCCTATGACAGTCACACATACCACCGCCACATCCCTTCTGTTTTTCCTTCCGAGGGCTCACCGGCTCAGTCCTTTTGCCTTACCAACAGCCCTGCCCTGATCCGCCAAACCTGTCCTGTTGCCTTGCAGCTGTAGAAAAATCCTACTTACACTCTGAATTTGCACCAAAAAATTCATGTCTAATGAACTTGAAGTTCAAATAATATGTTCAGTCATTATGATTGCGAGACAATAGCTTCCATCTCTCTCCTTGCATCCGGAGGAGCTTTATGCAAAAATAACAATATGCAGAACGCACTTGGGAGAATGTTGTACGCGCCCTGTATTTGACCCTGTATTTTTTCTGCTACTTCTTGGCACGCATTGAATGCATGAGAGAGAGACTTTTTCTAGTGAGAAAGAGATTTTTCTGGAAATATTTTGTCTTGTCTTTCTTATGGTTCTGTCTGTTCACTTGTTGTGCTTGTGCTACTCGTAAGTCTAAATTCACAAGTACATAAAACATTGTACTTGCGGTATTTTTTTTATTTATACTGTTCTTACAAACCGCCAGCATACGTGAAAGGCCCGAATCAGCGTATTTCACTGGAATCACTTAAGAATCGTCCTTCTAAATATTTACACCGTGGTTCTATTAAAATTGACTAGTGTAGATTGATTTACCTTGGCAGCATGCTTACACAAACCGCTGATATAAATCAATTTTTCAGAATTTGTAAATCAGGCAAAAAATTGCAAAAAAAGTTAATATGGAGAGGCCCATCAGTTAGCCCCCCATGATCACAAGTCACTTTTTTTATTTACACGAGACACGTGCACGTGAGTTGCCGAGTATCAAACTCACAACCTCAGGCCTCGTGCATTCCTTCGTTGACCACTACAACTCAAAGTCACATGTGTTTAAGACCATGTATGGGGGCTGACGCCTGCCCAGTGCCAGAAGGTCAAGGAAGTTGGTGAACTACGTGATTCGTCAGAAAAAGGAACGATAGCTCTCTTCAAGACAGTGCCCAGATCGACCGGTGGCTGGGGGTATTTCACTACATTTTGTATTCACTTTAGTAAATATTGTAATGTATATTTGAGACCCTAAACGAGTACAATTAAAAAGGTTTGAACTAGAAAGTTTTAGATCTCTTCGAGTACTCCAAACTTGGTTTAGGTTATTTATTCATCTGAGGTCATTTGTACATTTCAAATAATGAATTTCAAAATCACTAATATTTAAACACAAATTCGGAGCCCTAGTTGATTTTTCAAATGAAAAAGTGATCAACTACAAAGTTGCAAATCTTTTAGAGTACTACAACTTTATTTAGACAATTTCTTCATCTAAGATCATTTGAAAAATTCAAAAAAAATAATTTTAATTAGTTTTACTAGTGCCAGATTAAGAAAACTACGAGTGTAAATATATTTATTTTAGTGGTAACCTTAAGAAAATCACTAGTATAAAGTACAAATTATGTATTTACACTGGCGTTCTTTCTAAGCCTACCGTGGTAGGCGTAACAGAACTGCCAGTGTAAATAGAAGATTTGTTCTAGCGGTTGGCTTAAGAGAAATCATCGGCCCACAATTCTATTTATACTAGTGCCTGTTCTTTATGAACCGCCAATGAAAAATCCACTAGCACCGACAAAAGCCGTTTCTGTAAATGTGATTGTAAGAGGTACTTCTGCGATGACCAATATCCTACTATACTAAACTCATGTTGTGTTTCAGTAAACCGCAGGCTACTTGCATAAAAAGATTCGTTAAGCAAAGTTGGGCAGTGCCACTCTGCCTCATTCCACCACCATCTCTACACGCATATTTGAGATTTGGGCAAATGGAAATACAGTAAACTAATCGAGAGTGACTTACATTGTGTGGAGCTATGACAATTCAAAGACGAAAACGAATTACATGAAATTAAAACGATTGTTGTAGTTGCCAACAAATAAATTATTTCGAGTACCAAGGAAGAACAACATATATATGTCCTAATCTTCAATACAGGCATGCATAGAAAATCAGTTGTGCTCTAGACAACACTCCATCCAACAAGGAGTGTACACAAAATATGCAGTTGGATCACCGTAATTACCAAAACAATATGGATTGTTCAAGGGGCCCAAATCTTGAACCTTGGAGCCATCCAGATGGTAGGCCACAACTCTTGTATCTGATATGTCCAGGAAGGCCACCTCTTTGTATGGATGGAATCCCCAAAGGGTTATAAGTCCAGGGCAGTACTTCTCATCTTTGACTTCAATCTTAAGGATGTTGTTCTTGTCAAAGTCCCATTCAAACTCATCTTCTTCTTCTTCATGTCTGTTGCTGCAGACTTTCCCATGTATGATCCAAGGCCTGTCGATTGGGTACTCACGATTTGGTGGGAATTGTGCATTCACGGCTTGCAAGTTGATGTTATACTTAAACATCCACTCTGCCCTGCCGCTAGATTCAGTGAGCAACCAAACCCGTAGGTGGGGATAGGGTTTACAAATAATCGCGACATACACCCCAAACTTGGATTTCACAAGATGAAGGTCGGGACGCAAACTCGCACAGATGTCGTCCTCCGGCAGATTAATTACTTGGTACTTGCAGTCTGATAAGGTTATTCTGCAACATTATTAATAAAAACCACTGAGGAAATCAAAAGGACTGTCATCGATCATATCTTTTGACATATATATAGTCATTGCACAAAATAAACTGAAACAAAAAAATAGATAGAGCATCGCACTACCGGAAAATGTAAATTTGCCGTGCGCTCACATTTTGTCGTGCGCTTTATTACGGGACGCACGGTAAAGAGAACATTTGCCGTGCGCCCTTTTCAAAGCGCACGGCAAATATTAGGCGCACGGTAACCTCTATCTTTGCCGTGCGTCAAACACCACACCCACGGCAAAACTGAGCTTCGCCGTGCGCCACACTAGAGCCGCACGGCAAAGAGGCCTGCACGTAAACGGCACCCAGCTGGATCGGACGCCCCACGACGGCCGTCAGGTGTGCCGTGCGGCTCCACATGGCGCACGGCAAAGGTGGCCCGTTGTGCCGTGCGCCCCAGACACCACGCACGGCGAAGGTGCCTCACGTGCGCTACACGTGCGTACCACTCACGGCCGTCCACCCCGCGGTAACGGCTGGCGCACGGGGGCACTCACGTGGTTCGTCTTTGCCGTACGTTTGTCATTTTGCCGTGCGCCCAGTTGTTGGCGCACAGCAAACATATATGTTTGCCGTGCGCCCGGTTAGTGGCGCACGTGCATCTCCTATCGACTCACGGCAAAGTTACAATTTTTTTTGATTTCTATACTTCTTTTTATTTCTCCACTACAAAGACATTACTTTGTACTCTATATTCCAATTTGATACATTCTCGATATGTTTACTATATTTAACAATTTTCTATCATTTAAAGATTTTTTTTCGTAGAAGTCAAATTTGAACTGCAAGTGCATAAAATAGTAGAGCAAAGTTCGTGGGAAAATGATATTCATGTAATTGAGTCATTTTTAAGACCTTGCCCGTAAAATTAGATGAAATTTTGAACATCTTGTTCGCGAAGCATGAAAATCCACTTGCAGTTGAACTGTTTTTTAATTTTATAAAATGCAAACAAAGTTTGAAAATCTTGAGATTCGTCAAGAGCTCATGATATCCTATATGAAGGTTATGGTAAATAATTGAGAAGGTTTTGAACAATTCGTCATGCATGGTGTTTAGAAATCGAAGCATCTCATGAGAAGTTTCAGAGTGTGAGAGTCACATGATTAGGTTTGTAGTCTTAGTAAAGTTCAAATTGGATTTTGACTTCAAAACTTTTTTGCTAGTGAACATACAACATAGATTGTCTCATGTTAATTTATGGTAATTTTTCGCATCCATTAGATCATTTTAGTATATTAACTCTAATAATGAAATTTAAATGAACATAAATTGAATTTGAGCAATAACTTCATGAAAAAATAGAATAAAGTGTTCTAAAAATAATATTCATGTAATTGAGTGCAGTGTAAAGCTTTAACTGATAATTGAAATAAAAATTTGAATATCGTGTTCAAGAAAATTTAAATTTGAGAGTTGCTAAAGGTGCATGAAATAATGGAATAGGGCTTTACCATGCGTCATTGACCTAGGCGCACGGCAAAGACTGTTTGCCGTGCGCCGCGGATCTGGACGCACGGCAAACGTGCCCCTATCTGTGGCACGGATCCAGGCTGTTTGCCGTGTGCCACGGATCTGAACGCACGGCAAAGATTTTTTGCCGTGCGCCGCGGATCTAGACGCACGGCAAACGTGCCCCCCTATCTGCCCACTCACGGAGGCACACACACCCACACTTCACAACCGCACAACCGCACAACCGCTAGCGCACAACCGCCGCCGCCACCCCTAGCGCCGCCCGCCGCCGTCCTCGGGTTTACCGGCGCCGCCGTCCTCGGGTGCACCGGCCCCGCCCCGCGCCGCCCCCCGTCCCGCGCCGCTGCTCAGATCCGTGCCGGCCCCGCCCCGCGCCGCCCCCCGTCCCGCGCCGCCCACCGTCCCGCGCCGCCCCGGCCCCGCCTTGCCGGAGAGGGAGAAGGGAGGAGGAGCTAAGGAGGAGGAGGATCGGAGAGGGAGGAGGAGGAGGAGGAGGAGGAGAGGGTGGACGTGCTTGCCGCCGCCGGAGGAGGTGGACGTGCTGCCCGCCCCCGCCGGAGGAGGTGGACGTGCTGCCCGCCGTACCAGGCGCTAGACGTGTTGCCCGTCTGGACTTCGATTGAGCTCTCCTTTCGCGGGTAAGGAGGACTCTTCTGCTTGCCGTGATCCCTCGTCTCCAAATGCTACTTTGTTCTCGATGGATGCTTGATTCCGCTCAGTCCGTGGCGGATTATTTCGGAAGTGAACACAGCCTGAGTCACCGTCTCACCATGATGGGTTACATACTTGCAGTCGCACAGGAACACAATAGGAACACAATAGGCACAGGGCGGAGTCATCTAATTTGTTGTATCTGTAATCCAAACACCTCTTCATTGGATGGATAGTAGATGTATGCAGAGGTTCAGTTAGATCTCAACCGGTCTTTGTTTTAAAAGTTATAATATGTTGACAAGATGCTGGTATGTCTTCTGAATATAGATGTGGATTTGTTCTATAGATTTTCCCTATATGTTATCATCAACTATTCTGCGATCCAGTGAATATACTTGTTTATATCTAATTTGGTCCCAACTGGAGCCCCACGGTAGATTGTGTGACTACTTTACTGCTTACAGAATGATTACGCCTGGCTTTCCTGAAGGCTGTGTTGCATCTCTGGCGGGGGCGCCAAAGATGCCGTGTTACTGTTGTTTCCTTTCCTGTCAGTGTAGGTTCCGGTGTCGATGCCGGTAATGCTTATTTTGCTGCCTGTTGTGTGCTCTGTGCACTGTGTCACTGGGTGTCAGAGTTTCCCGCACGGCTTTGTGCGTGGCCACCGCAGATGATTCTGTCGGTGCCGCTGTCGGTCGGAAAGGAACGGATCACAGGTGAGGGTACCTGCGGCCTAGTGATCGTGTCGTGCGTGGTTCTGCTGATTTCCAGGATCCTGTGCTGGTTTGGTTGCTGCTCCAGCGTTGTCAATGGCTTTGCAGGGATCGCAATCGCAACACGGGCGCGCACTATAGATATTCCCTGTGTTATCATTAACTATTTTCTGACCCAGTAAGGTACTTCAGTTGTGGATTTCTCCTAGTGCCATTTTGGTGTACAAACAAATTATCTCTTGTATTAGTAGTATAATTCATAGGTGTTAGCAAGCAGAATTGTTCAATGCCTGTCAAATGGACCCTTGTTTGTTGACAAAAACATGTACAAAAAAAACATCTCATTACCTGTCAAATAGACCCTTGTTTGGGAGTGGCGCTGGAGCGCGGGGGACGATGAGACGGGAGGAGAGGAAGGGCCCAGGGGAGGGTCAGTCACCTGGAGCGAACGAACGATTCTTAATAAGGGGTATAAATAAAGCGTCAGCCACCGAGCCACTAAACCGTCCTCGTCCATCTCCTGCTCGGGTGCATCCTTCCACAAGTGTGGATGCCAAAGAGGTTATAACAGTTTAATATAGTAATGCTTATTCCTTGTTTTCCTCTTCTTTGCTAAACATGAAGTTCGATCAAAAACAAAACCTAACTATTATTTTATTTTTAAAAACCCAAGCTCCTCCAACCAAATTATCATGATGTTCTACATTTCTCGTTCTAGGTAGCGTTGCCGTTAAAGGATTGATAACCGTGAGTGGATGTACACGGGCTGGAGGGGTAAGCGTGACTGGACCGATGAATTTGTTACCAAGGTCAATGATTTCTTGACAAAGGCATTTGACAAAGGACAGCATAAAGTGCCGTGTCCCTGTAGGAAGTGTGAAAACAAGGTAAACCAACCGCAGCTGATGATGGGTCAACACATTTGCACACATGGGTTTGTGGCAAACTATACCCAGTGGATCTGCCATGGTGAAGCCCATCGTGCGAGAGACGAAGTCATGAGGCAACGCATCGATGATTATGATGTTGAAGCCGGGTGCGGAGACATGTTAGATGACTATCATCAAGCACACCTCGATGAAGGGCCTAGCCATGTTAGGGAGGAACCTCCGGAGGCAACCGCTAAGGCTTATTACGACATGTTGTCTTCTGCACAGAAACCACTTCACGAGCATATTGATGTGTCTCAACTAGATGCCATGGGACGCTTAGTGGCCCTAAAGTGTAAATTTGGCATCAGTCGAGACGGCTTTGATGAAATGCTAGTAGTTTTTGGCAGCCTACTTCCGAAAGGTCACAATCTGCCACGCAACATGTATGAGGCACAGAAAGTCCTTCGTGTACTTAAGATGCCATACCAGCCGATAGATGCTTGTACGAATGGATGCATCTTGTTTCGGAAAGACCATGCAGATGCAAAGTACTGCCCTAAATGTAAATCCTCTAGGTACCTAGAGGTAGACTCCGCTGATGGTAATAAGAGGCAACTCGGCATCCCATTGAAAATCTTACGGTACCTTCCATTCATACCGAGGATCCAACGGGTTTACATGACTGAGGAATCCGCGAAACAGATGACATGGCACAAACAAGGCATACGATACCGTCCCGATAACATGGTACATCCAGCAGATGGTGATGCTTGGAAATATTTCGATGCGCGTCATAGTGATAAAGCTGAGGAAGCTCGAAATGTACGGGTTGCGCTGGCAACAGATGGGTTCGATCCTTATGGAATGACTGCTGCGCCACACACTTGTTGGCCCGTGTTCGTTATCCCCCTCAATCTTCCCCCCGGCGTCATGTTTCAGCGACGGAACATATTCTTGTCGTTGATAATTCCTGGATACCCGGGGGATAATATGAGTGTGTACATGGAGCCTCTGATTGATGATTTGCTCTGTGCTTGGGAGGACGGGGTAGACACATATGATCGAGCTACAAAGACAAACTTCAAAATGCGAGTGTGGTACATGTACTCCCTGCATGACCATCCGGCGTATGGGCTATTCTGCGGCTGGTGTGTTCATGGGAAGTACCCATGCCCTGTATGCAAGGCAGCTTTCAAGTTCATCTGGTTGGCGAAGGGTGCCAAGTATTCTTGTTTCGACTTACACCGACAGTTCCTCCCTATGGACCATCCATTCATACGAGACACCAAGAACTTTACAAAAGGTGTCGTGGTTGAAGACCCCCCACCGCAGATGTTGACAGGTGCTGAGGTTCGTGCACAGTTAAACGCGCTCAAGGAAAAAAAAAGAAGGTGGCTTTGTGGGATACGGTGTGGAACATGCCTGGACTCAGAAGTCGGGCTTGTGGAGGCTACCCTACATGGATGACCTTCTTCTTCCACATAACATTGATATGATGCACACTGAAAAGAATGTCGCCGAGGCACTCTGGGGTAGAATCATGGACATTCCTGATAAGACAAAGGACAACGTTAAGGCTAGAGTTGATCAAGCTAGGTTATGCGATAGACCAAAATACAACATTTTGCCCCCCAAAGAAGGCAAGAAATGGAAAAAGCTTCCAGCCCCATATGTCCTAAAGAGGGACCAAAGGAAGGAAGTATTAAAATGGTTCCAAACTTTAATGTTCTCCGATGGGTATGCAGCGAATCTAAGGAGGGGGGTGAACTTAGCTACTATGCGAATCAATGGGCTCAAGAGTCATGACTACCACATATGGATTGAGCGGCTTCTTCTGGTGATGGTTCGAGGCTATCTCCCTAACCATGTGTGGCTAGTGCTGGCAGAGTTGAGCAATTTCTTCTGCATCCTTTGTGCTAAGGAGTTATCTTAGACACTAGTTGCCAAAATGGAAGTGGAGGCTCCGGTGTTGCTTTGTAAGTTGGAGAAGATCTTTCCACCTGGCTTTTTCAATCCGATGCAGCACATGATTTTGCACCTCCCGTACGAGGCACGAATGGGGGGCCCTGTGCATGGGCGTTGGTGCTATGCAATTGAAAGACTACAAAAGGTTCTTCGAACGAAATGTAAAAACAAATGCAAAATTGAAGCTTCCATTGCTGAGGCATACTGTACTGAGGAGGTGACAAACTTCACAACAAAATACTATGCTGACACCCTTCCTAGCGTGCATAATCCAACCCCTCATTACAATGCCGACGAAAATAAATCGAATCTCAGCCAATTCAGAGGGCAACTCGGAAGTGCAAGTGTTTCGACTTGTAAGAACTTGCAACATCAAGAGTGGCGCACTATCATGATTTATGTGTTGACCAACCTTTCCGAAGTGCAGCCATACATTGAGTAAGTTCTCAACAAACTAGTTATCCATTATTGCTAGCATATGGTCACTATATGAATGGTATCTAACCCCCTCGTTCGTACAGTGAATTTACTAATCAATTCTGGCGGGGAAGAAGGGAACCGACCCAACGGGAAGTTGATATCCTTCTTGATAAGGGTGCGGGACGTGGATGCCCCGATTTCATTTCTTGGTTCAAGCAGAAGGTACGGTCATTCTGGAGCTCGTACTTGTAGGGCCAAAATGATGTGTCTATAACAAAAGGTCTTGCTTCTACTTGTAGGGCCAAAACGATGTGTCTATGAATCCTGAGTTGAGATAGGTTTCCGTTGGTTGTGACTATAGGGTCATGTCATACGGATGCTATGACGTGAATGGGTACCGCTTTCACACAAAAAACCACGAGCAGAGTCGGCCTAACCGAAGAACCACAAACACCGGAGTTTGTACGAAAGGCAATGATGAACAAGACTATTATGGAATAATTGAAGAAATATATGAACTCACGTTTCCTGGTTGCAAACCTCTTAAACCTGTCATATTCAAATGCCATTGGTTTGATCCTAAAGAAAAACGAGAGACACTTGATATTGGACTAGTTGAAATTCGACGATCATCCGTCTATGCAGGAGACGATGTCTATATTGTGGCTCAACAAGCCACGCAAGTGTATTATCTCTCATACCCGTGCAAAACCGATGAACGTCTCCAGGGTTGGGACGTTGTGTACAAGGTATCGCCACACGGTAGACTACCTGTCCCAAACAATGAAGATTACAACATAGACCCAAATACATATGACGGAGAGTTCTTCTAAGAACATGGGCTACCAGGGAATTTTGTGATAGACTTAACCGAAGCGATCGAAATAATGGAAGTAGAAGATGATGAAAGGGTTGATGACGAGGACGCTGGAGATGAGGTTCATGATGAGAGGGATGTAGAATTACTTGAGAAAGTACAAGCCGGGCTTGACGAAGACATTTCTGCATCGGATGAAGGGCCTCATTATCTGGACATGTGTGATAGTGATGATGAGACTTATGATCCTGATAATGTCGATCAAGATGTTTATTTCTAATACATGTATGCTCCGTAACAATTGAATTATTATTTGCAATGTCATGTTATTTTTAATTATGTCTTCTTTTTCTTTTGCAATATCATGTTCATTTTTTAATTATGTCTTCTTTATTACTTGCTTTGTACTGACGTGTTTACTGTTTTTAATTGCAAGTGATAGAACAAAGATGGTGGGCGGAGCAGTGCGAAAATGCATATCTGTTTTCAGAAGAAGTGAGCCAAGTTCCAATGAAGCTGAGGGGTCCCTAGGGATCTCTAGGGGTGCCAAAGGCAAGGGAAGAGGGAAGGGTGGCCCCAAGAAGGGCAAACAGTCGAGACGAGCGCAGCAGCAGGAGGAGGAGGAGCACCAGGAGGAGGAGCAGGTGCAAGATCAAGAGGATGAGGAGTATGTGGCGGAGGAGCAGGCTTGTGGGTGGGAGGAGGAGGAGGATGACACGACAGGGGGTGACTCTGGTGTGACCGTTTGGCAGCGAGGTCCCTCGCGACTTCCGGATAGGCCGATACCTGTTGCCCTACGCCCGATGATTAAACCCTAGGGCCCACGGTAAGTAACTTTAGATGTTGTCAATACTTTTTCATTTGATAACTTCAAATCACAATTGAAACTAATATTTCATCTTTTTCACTTTTGGCAGGGGTTGGGAAACTGTCGTTACTGTTGGTCACAAGCGCCTGGTCAACGGTATCCTAGGTCTTTTGGTCAGGTTGCACTTCCCAGGCATGGTCCGGATGGGTGAGGGTGATGCTGTCAGGTACGAGCCGGCCTGGACGTGGACACACTACCAAAATGCCCCCGATACTCACGATAGGGACGGCAGGTGCTTTGAGAGTAAGGCGGAGCGGGTGAAGACCGAGCTATGGGTAAGTCTTTCTCGCACTACACTGCTCAATTCATCGTATTCATTGAACATTTTTGGAATATTGACTGGAGATCATCATGTTTATATGCAGGATTTCTATAGGTTGGTGGATGGATATGCTGAGAAGGCGGAGGAGGTGCAGGATAGGGTATGCAAGAAGCTGGTGCTGGACATGCATTACGAGGCGCAAATTTAGTGTGTCATAAACTACAGCGCTTCCCAGCTTGGAAAGAAGATGTCAAAAGCGGAAGCAAGAACCTTTAAGCTGACCCAGGCACAATATGAGGAGGTAAAATTGATTTATTCTCAGATTAAGAACATCGCTTAATATGGTCTTTTTACATGTCGTTCACTTGATCACGTGTAGACGCCTGCATGGTGGTGCCGTAACGATTCCGAGTGCTGGAATCGCATAGTGTCCAGGTCCCTCCCATACTCTCACGGCTGTCCGCGGCACTGGCTCACGTGGAGCGACTTCAGGTTATTTCTGTTTTATTCATCGTTACTAAATTTCTACATAAGTTTCCTTTGATTTGTAACATTGGGATGAACAATTGTAGGTTCGGTTGGATGAGCAAGAAGCGGCACACCAGACGGCCTTAGCCACGGTTGAGCAGCGGGTGGCCCAGCAGGTGGCCGAGCAGCAACAGCAGATGGCCCTGCAGATGCAGCAGCAGATGCAGCAGCATATGGCTCTACAGCAACATTACATGGCCCAACACATGCAGGCTTGCATGCTAGCTGTTCAGAGCGGTCAACCGATGCCCCCGATGCCCCCGATCATGTTCCTTCCGACTCCGGCTCCGGCTCCTGCAACCCCTGCTGTAAGTTACTTGACATCCTTGTTGTTTCATTTCAATGATTAGAGACTTAGAGAACGTAGAGACTTAGACTCACTTAGAGACCTAGAGAAAGTAGAGACTTAGAGAACTTAGATTATAACTTAGAGACCTGATAACATGTGCCATACAGGATCATCACGCATGGCATTATCAGTTCGTAATAACTTAGGTAGGACATAGATATTATCTGTCTCACATGCAATCTACTCTTTTTTTTGCAGAATCAATCGGCGGCATCGAATAATCCTGAAGCGTCGTCGGCCATGTCACCGACGTTTCCCCCACAACAGCTGTTCCCACCTCTTTTGGGCGGCGCACGGCCCCCGTTCGAGCCACCTCCTTCTCAATGAACTTGTTTACTTAATTTGAGTTTCTGAACTATGTGGACTTGTGGATGGACTTGAATAATGTTTGTGTATGAACTATGGACTTGTGGATGAACTTTGTGAACTTGTGGATGATTATTGTGATATGTATGATGTCTGTGATGATTATTATGATATATATGATGCATGTGATGATTATTATGATATATATATTATGCCTGTGTTTTTTTGAATGAGTGAGGATTTTTAAACGCGAAAAAAAAGAAACAAGTTGGTCACTTTGCCGTGCGCCAGACAGGGGGGCGCACGGCAAAGTGACCATTCCTGCGCCCCCCACTGGCATCTTTGTCGTGCGTTGAAAGAGGCTGACGGCAATGGTGTCATTCTTTGCCGTGCGCCTAGCAGAAGACGCACGGCAATGGTGCCATTCTTTGCCGTGCGCCTAGCAGAAGACGCACGGCAAAGATTGATCTTTGCCGTGCGCCAAGAATAAGACGCACGGCAAAGTTTAAAACTTTGCCGTGCGTTATGAACACCCGGCGCACGGCAAACGGAGCCACGTGCCGCAGCCTAACCACTGTTAACGCCGCTGCCGTGCCAGGGTTTTTTTTTGCCGTGAGTCTACTTTGACGCACGGCAAAGACGTTCGCCGTGCGCGCGATAAAAAGCACACGACAAAGCCGCTTTGCCGTGCAAATTGCTGCCGTGCGGGCTTTGCCGTGCGCCGCGATGAAAAACGTACGGCAAAGCGCTTGCCGTGCGTATACTGGGGTTTGCCGTGCGCCGCCGGCGCACGGCAAAGGGGCGCTCTCCCGTAGTGTCGATCATTCAAGGAATACATATACCTCATGATAAAATCGCCCTTGCATTTTGCATAGAGTGCTCCATGGTAGTAGACAGCATAATGGTACTCAAGAAGGTATTCGGCTGATCAAGCCTCGGCAAGGGTTCCTGCAGGACCCCCTACCCGGACGAATGGCGTCTCCTCCCACCTCCTTGTTACAGACGAGTAGACCCACATCATGTACGGCGACGGCGGCCACTCGGCTGATCCATCCTCCGTTGTTTCTGATGCATCCACCCTAGGCCTATACAGTTCTCTGAACACGACAACCTGGTAGTGTGGCGACACGCAAGGGTCGAACAGGAGGTGGTACACGTCGTAGTCGTCGTCCTCCGGGGCCGGTCATGGAGGCAGCGCCGCCCACCGTCTTGTGGCCGGGTTCACCACTTGGCCATCATCAACCAAGAGGAGGCCGTTGCAGCAGTCGACGATGCACATCAGCGGGAACATACTACTCGAGTGGTAGTCGTCGTCGACCTTCACGAAGCTCCGGAAGTCAGCCGCGACCTTGCGCCCCATCGAGGGCGGCGCGAACAGCAGCGGCGGCGCCGGCTCGTGATCCACGTTGAGGAAGATGCCGAGCGGCATGAGGTCCGACCGCTGCAGCATGCGGCGCGCGTCGATGGCGTCGCGCCACGCCTTGCAGACGCACCGGCACACGGCGAGGGCGACCGGCGGGAGGCGGCCGAGGACCTCGTCCTGGACCACGTCGTCTGGTAGCGTCCGCGGCAGGTCGTCGCCCAAGGTACCGTCGGCGCGTTGCGACTACTTGCTACTGCATGCGCGATCAAGAAGCTGGGTTTGCACAGCACGCGGGATCGATCGAAGCTTAAAGTTTGTGCTCCAGACTCCAGAGATGATGCCAAACTCTCTCACACACCTCGCGGCGTTGGACGCGCTTGTTTTGGCGGCCTGGCGTGATAAGGAGATCCTATTCAGTTTTGGCCAACCATAAAGCAACTGAAACCAACGTGTTTACAGGGAGAAGATGAATGCATGCAGTTAGCACATGACTGCATCCGTTCCAACTTCCAAATTATGAAAGTTTTGGCTTTGCCCATGGTAAAACCAGGGTATTTTGTGCGATGCATATCATGACTGCGGAACTTTAAACACAGTGAAAAAAAGTAAAGCATTTTCCAAGAGCGAACAAAAAGGGCCTTTAAGAGGAAGGAGGAGAGGGCTTTTGTTAATCGTGAATAACAGAGACGGATGTTTTGAGATGCACACCTCTTAAAACAAACAAGAAAACAAAAACGGGAAGACTAGCGCCCGGATGTCCGGCCCAAGGTCCATGTCAGGAAGGCCGCGCTGCAGTTTCCCAAACTCGCACCGACAATCCACGCCACGCCCGCGCTTGCATGAAAAAAAACAGCATGCCCCCACCTGCGCCGGGGTTTCATGTGCCCATGCAGGTCCCGCGCCGCAAGACCGAGTGCGGGGACTACTTGCGTCCCCTCCGCTTCTCACACGCATTGCAACATGTACAACACCCAATCTACTTTTAAAACATCCAAATGCAACACTTTCAACATACGTCCGAAGATAAATAAAACACTTCAAACATGTTTCTGAAACACTTGCAAAAACACATAAAAAACACTTGAAGACCATTGCAAACATACGCAATATCCAGATAAACACTTGCAGCATATGTGTAAAACGTATGCAACGTTCAGATAAACACACTTGCAACAATACATCCAAAAACACAGATAAAACATTAGGAACAGACTTTTGCAACATATGTGTATAACCATTACAACATTCTGATATACTTTTGCAACATTCATCTGAAACAATTGCAACATATCTCTGAAACATCTGAAACACTTAAAACATACGCTTGCAACATACGTTTTCAGCACATCACAACATCTCCTTATTGCTTGTGAAATGGAGGCTTACCAACGTGTGGAGTTCACCAGAGGTAGCAGCGTCGTCGCCACCATCGACCAGATGGACTCCCGCGAACTACGAGGCCGGTGGGAACCCCTTCGCGTGCCTGCTGGTATCGTGGGCTCGACACAAAGCCTCCCGCAGCCCATGCAGTCGGCGCCACAGTCCCCACTACCATCATATCTCTCGCCGCGCAATGGATCTGGTGGAAAAAGCAGCGAGGTAGAGTGGGGCGGAGGCGTGAGGTGCGCGATGCGGCTGAGCGGCCACCCCGCCAGGGGACTATGCTGCACGGCTGGGGGCACCGCTGGGCCAGCCGTGTCACACCCAATTTTAAGGATAAAATGAGATGCATAAATCTTATGTACGCCCAGAGATCAGTCGCACACATAAGCTAATAAATTACGAAGCATCATCACAAGTGTTCATTACATCATGAATAATAACTCCTTACAATAATATCAAGTCCAATTAATAACAAAAGTGGAAGAACTAGATAACTACTCTCCATGAGAGCCTCCAAACTCCACAGGGACGTCGACTGGTGAACCACAAGTCTAGTAATTCTTAGGGTAGTCGTCATAACCACTGTCATCTATTATCAATCCGGGATTTTTATCCAAATAATGAAAATAAACAAGCATAAGTATATCTCGTACTTAACAATGATAATATGGGGCGATGAAGCTCAAAAGGCTGACACTGGTTGTACTGCGGTTAGCATTTCAATAAGTCACAATTTTAGCATTAAATAGTTTTAAGTTATGCTTAAGCCCCAATTAAACCACATGATCATAAACATGAATAATAGTCATCATTAGAATTATCATCATTAATAACATCATCATCCAGTGAGCAACTATTCGGTCAGTTTTTCGGGCCGCTCGTGTCCGTGAGCACGGCTAATATACCAGTTTTACACTCTGTAGAGGTTGTACACTTTCACCGTGAGTCGTGTTGTCCATATGCTCGGTTTTATAACTCTCAAAATCCTACCAAGGTGAGGAGGCATGGTACAATATAAAGTCTTTCAAAGGTTCATCTAATAAGTTAGAGCCACTAGGTTTCTAATCGGCAAGCAGGTGTAGGGCTCCCCTTCCAGATGACACATTCCACGTAGGCTATACATATAAGGACTGAGGCCGTGCTATACTTGACTTGGCAAGCCTCTTTTTTGCCCTTTCGGGTAACCTCTAGTTTGAATGCTCACAAAAATGTATAAATCAATCAATTTCACCTATTTCGAAATGATGCAAATTTTAGGGTGTTACAAGCCGTGCGCAGCGCGCGGAGGTGACTGCACTTTGGGCCACGTCGGGAGAGAGGGGGAAAGTGGGGAAGGGGAGGCTAGGGCGGAGACACGGACGGTGCAGAGCCAGCGGCGTTGGCCGGCGGGGCTAGGAGAGGCGGCTGCGGGTACGGAGCGGAGTGTGCGTCGATGGTTTCTTTTCTTTTTTGCGATGCGGGCAAGTAGCACGAACGGTGCCGCGTGATGTAGGCGAGCAAGCGCTAGCGGGTTGGTCCGTTCAGACGGATGGACGCTCGGTCTAATCATTATCGAAACGAAAAAACAATTTAGCTTTAGCTTTTCATCTACTTCTGCACGTCGGCTGCTCTCTAACCAATCTGCACCGCAACTACATGGATCTCCATGAACACGCCACCGGTGCCCATGCCCATACATGTCGCCGCCGCTCCTCCTCGTTGTCAAAGGACAGAACCCTCACACTTTATTGTCGTGCCATATCTACACGGCCACGTGGGAGATGCCCCATGCAGTGCCTCGTGCTATGAGGGAAAGAGAAATAGGAGATAATGGGAGGTGGCATTGGAGGGGTGTTGCAACTCACTCGGATCTTGTAACACCTGGCCTCGTCGTGCTCTGGGATACACACGCTACTAGAAACTAGAATTTCCATGGCCGCATCTAATGAGGACATGACACCATCGGATACGACCATTGATTATAAGGTGTCCTCGTTCCTACATTTGTATAGTAATTTTGGATATAATTTACTTGGTTTCACATGTACATGTCATTATTTGAATGTAGGTACAAATGTGTCTCAAAGTGCAAGTCCATCAAAGTTAAACTTTCGGTTCGTCGGCAGTCTGATAGTGCTTCATTGGGAAGGTCATAACTCATCCATCCGGAGTGCGATCGAGGTCAATGAGCACTTGATGGAAAGCTTATTTGATAAGCTTTCAAATAGACTTAGTCCCACCTCAATATCACATTGGCATGGTTTCCAAATCATCGAGACATTCTGCCGCTATTTCTGTCAGGTGCTACGGCGTCGTCGCAGACTTGTTATTCACACTTGGGACCCAGGCCCAAGTTGGAAAATGCCCCAAGAAGATGGAGACCATCTAAGAGATGCCCAAGGACATCCTCCTCCTTGGCCACCACCTTAGGAGGCCAGCAAAGACATCCAAGCCAAGCCGGAGGTCTAGTCCAATTCGAGTTCGAGTCTGCCTCGGTCTTCTGGACCAGTCTATAATAAAACGGACGCCCAAGACGCATCCGGACTCCGTTTTTGATGATCCACATATGGATGGAAAGATAATTTCATAAGCTAACCAATGGCTTTGGTTTGAGGCCCAAATTCCATCGAAGTCAATGGGAATCATCGAAACAAGTTGACATCTAGAATCTATCAGGACGCTGCGTCGTCGTCTTTTGGGTCGTTTGAGCCATGTAACATGTCAAGACTCCTAAGGGACGTAAGTGGGGGTCCTTGGATGCCCCTTAGGCTTTATAATCAGTAGCCACCACCTACGTTAGGGTTTAGGTTTTGGTTAGATTATTCTGTCCATTGACAGTCGCCGTCTTTCGGTTTGCAAGACCCCAACTTTGAGTGCTTAAACATTCATTTGCAATTGTCACTTCAATTGAGTTATATTTTATCTTGTTCTTGCTTGTGTTCTTTGATTTGCAGCAGGGATTAGCCTTCGTGGTGAGGTCAACCAGATTGTGACACGGTTGATAACCAGAGGAGACGTGGTGCTAAGGTTGCAGGGTTCGGGTCTTTGTGATCTGAAACCGGATCGGTGTGTCGCTTCCGACCAAATCGATAGTTATCTTGAACCTGATGGAAGATCGGGAATCACATCCCCATCAAGTGGTATCAGAGCTGGGCCCTTGTTTAAGGGGGTGGGAATGATGAGGACATCCTCCACTATTACCCGCTGGCAAAGACGCAACAAAAAAAGGCCAAGTGGCCTAGTTGTAGTCGGGCGGCGACCGTGTGAGCCTCTGAATAATCCCATCTTACTTAGCTTGGGAGGAGGAAGCCACCTTAAAAGAGAGAGCCACCCTTCCCCTATCGGACTAGTCTTTTAGGGATATTGGACCTTTCCCTGAGTGGGTGTGCATAAGAACTGTTAGGGTTCGGGCAACCTTAATTTATTGGGCCTCGGCCAATCTCACTTGGGTCGGATGTATCATTTGGTATCATAGCTGAGCCCTTGTTTAAGGGGGTGGGAATGATGAGGACATCCTTCACTATTACCCGCTGGTAAAGACGCAACAAAAAAGGCCAAGTGGCCTAGTTGTAGTCGGGCAGCGACTGTGTGAGCCTCTGAATAATCCCACCTTACTTAGTTTGGGAGGAGGAAGCCACCTTAAAAGAGAGAGCCACCCTTCCCCTATCGGACTAGTCTTTTAGGGATATTGGGCCTTTCCCTGAGTGGGTGTGCATAAGAACTGTTGGGGTCCGGACAACCTTAATTTATTAGGCCTCGGCCAATCCCACCTGGGCCGGATGTATCAGCATCCAATGCTGGTAGATGTCACGGCTGATGCTGCCATTGGAGTTCCATCCAAAACATTTGTTGCCAATGAAGAACTGTGACTGGGTCGGCCATCCACGCACTCCTTTTCGTCAGGCTCTGTGTTCCTGCAGCCCTCGCTAGCAAGGGCCCATCACCTTGTCTACACAATCTTTATTCTGCACGCATTGCAGATGTTACCAACGTGCAGGCTTCGTCTTCCTCGTGCAGCTGCCGGAGTTAGGGTTCAAGCTGGTGGTACGGTGGTGTCGGGTACCAAAAACAAGGGTACCCACAATCAACGATTAAGAAAAACAAAACTGCTACCCATAAACAGGACGAGCTAAAATAGCAAACGAGACGCCTCGACTACATTCTGACTCGTACGAGGCACGCTCGACGGGACACCTCGACTACGTTCCGACTCATACGAGGCATGCTCAATGGGACGACCCGACTACGTTTCGACTCGTACGAGGCACGCTCGACGGGACACCTCGACTATGTTCCGACTCGTACGAGGCTCACTCGACAAGACGCCTCGACTACCAGGAAATCTCCGACTCGCACGACCCCGGGTCGGGCCACTCGACCCACCTTATTCACCAACTCTGAGACAAAAGTCAGAGCATTTAATGCGACTACCAATTACTTCCTACCATCATGGCTACAATGGTAACTGGCATGGAAGTAGTACCGGTGTCAAATCTCACTTTTCTACCGCCCATCCCGGGATGGAAGGTGAAAATCTGTCACTGTACGCACCATACCGTGCACTATTTCACCACTGATCACCCTCGAGGGAGGATACGACAAGGATCGTACCCCACGATCCCGGGGACTCAGCCTTATCCGCTCACCATCGACCCGTCCTCGACCCGGCCTCGACCCAGCCTCGACCCACCGCTGGTCAACAAGGAAGAAAGGCCGACGTGGCACAGGACTCGGAGTCTTTTCACCATCTCGTCCTCTATGTCACCATGGTGTCCAGGGATGGCCAGCCATTCTCAGGGCACGTCGCTACAGCCACCCTCACATGGATCGACAAAACTTCACCTCAAAGGCACCCCCGGCGTCCTTGCCTCCTCTTACCCTATAAAAGGGCAGGCAGGGGCTCTACAAGGGGGGGGACGAACAACAAGCAACAGACAATGAAAAACCAGTCTCTATCCCGCCATCGAAGATCAACATCTCAAGCAATCCCCTTTGTACTCTCACTTTTTCTCTGAGACCTGGGCTCGGTTCCCTCTCTCATAGCTTGTAACCCCTACGCAAGCACTTAGGTGCAAGGAAATACAATACTCTCCCTCCCCGCTGGACGTAGGGCCTTCTTTTGCTCGAACCAGGATAAACCTCCGTGTACCCTCCTTGCATCACCATACAGATTAGGGACACGCAGCATTTGATTCACTCGTTGGCTTAGGACCCCCGCAGGACCAAACGCCGACAGGTGGGGAACCTCCACTATCCTCTGGGATTAGAAGAAGGGGCCTGGGGGCGGTGGCAGGACCGGCAGTGGTGGCAGTTCGACCGACAGCGAGCGAGGCAGCGGGTGACATCTGGTGGATGGAGTTGGCGACAAGGGCGAGGGGTCGTCGTCTTTGTCCTCTAGTTGAGATTAGTGGAGGGCGGAGGCTGGCCGGCGGGCCAGGGATGGTTTGTTGGGCAGTGCAACCGACGGCGGGCGTCACGGGTCACCGGTGGTGGGCGAGGTCGGCGGCGGGGCAAGGGCGGTGGTGGGCAAATCTTCCAATTCTGATTAGGGGAGGGCGGGGAAGGAGCGGCGAGGCTGGATAGCGGACGACATGCCAGTGGCAAGCAGCAGCTGGCCAGGGCAGAGGCCAAGGCCGAGGCTTGGGCTGCAATATTTGGGAAGAAGAAGTGGACAGATAAGAAGAGGAATCCGTGTGTCCCTACCATTACACACGCACGCGCATTGAATAAGGGTCTCACCTTGTCTAGCATAATGGACAATGACTCCATGTTGTCCCAATACTTCCACTCATGTGGTTTGCCTACGACGGCCAAGGGCTCTTCCCCTACCCAGCGTCGATGAGGACACCACAAACTAGCTCTCCTCATCATCATCCGGCTAGATCCCCATCTCCACCATCTAGATATGTTGTGCCGCCAACCTTGAAATTGGCCGCATGGGGCTATAGGTTGCAGGTCGGCATGACGTGGTGTCCTACGACATGAGGCCATTGCCTAACTATGGGCAGTGATGGTGCGCCAGTGGACGTGGAGGCTAGGTCGTCACATGTGAAATGTTCGTTTTAAGTTTTCGAATTTTCAAGCAATCTTACATGGGTATATATGCCCTATAAGTTGTACTTCTCGATAAGAAGGTATATATAAAACTTTGTAGTTGATTTTTTTTATTTGAGAACATTTAGCAGCCAAAATATTCAGTATGAAATTACGAAATGTTAGTACAAAAGGAAATAATCCAATACTTTTTTTTGTTTTCACGAGGCTAGAGATCATGGGGTTCAAACCCTAGCAAACACTTTTTTTTTGTTTGCTGAAATCATTAACAGGATGTCCGCGTTTGGTTCGTGGTTTTGTAATGCTAATGGATTACATAGGGAAGCGATTCCATTAGATTTGTTTGGTTCAGTGTGGTCCATAATCTGTTGCCTTGTAATCGGATACTAGCCCATTCAAAGTTGATACCGTTCTTTATCGGCTGTAATCGCATCATAGTTGCCTCGAATAAGAGGTTGATTGGATCCGTGCCATTATAACTCCGCTGCTTTTGAAGCACACCATTACTATTCGTGAAACTGTGTCAGTGCCATTGTAATTCTTGCAAAAGTTGAAATATGCCATAATATACGTCTGCGGC
The DNA here is from genome assembly GCA_020631735.1 of Saccharum officinarum. NCBI lineage: Eukaryota > Viridiplantae > Streptophyta > Magnoliopsida > Poales > Poaceae > Saccharum > Saccharum officinarum. Next base: position 24,494,889 of record CM036190.1, on the reverse strand, counting down.
GTCTTCAGGCCCACTTTCATACGTACGGACAATTTTGTATTTACGTATGGACCAAAATACCCCTTCCACTTTATCTCACATGCAGGTGGGCCCTATATGTCATCCCCTTCCTCTCCCCAATCCTTTCGTGGACACAGCGCATGCACGGGGTGCCTTCGTCGATTCGGCCAGTGCAGGCCTCGCCGGCTGCGAGGAGCTAGGCCACGACCTTCCCTGCCTCCACGCACCTCCGTAGGTACCCTTGGCTTGGCTCGTCAGCAACATGGCCTCATGGCCTCCTCGCGTTGACCGCCTGCAACACCTACACGAACGGGAAGCTTGGTCGAGTGGCCGCAGGCCGCAGTGCGCCGCTGAGCGTGGACGTCGTTAGAAATGGGAGGCATGGGTGTGGCGGCGCTGGCCAGCGTGGACAGCTTCGTCCGCGAGCAAGGGAGCCATGGGTGCGAACGGCTGGCCCGGCGTGGCGTCCCCCGTGCGTGCTCGCCGGCGTTGGCGCGGCAGCCCCCGCGCCACCGGCTGCCTACTCGCCCGGCACAGATCCAGTTAACCCTAGCAAGGTTTTGGGATTCGTTTTGGAAAAAATTTGGTCCCAACCGAATTGGACGAATTTTGGGAAAATTCGGATGAATTTCGGACTCAATTCGGTGAATTTTTAGAATGTGATGCGTGAAATTCGTTTCGGACCTCACCGAAATGGACGAATTTCGCCGAAATTCGGTCTAATTCGGTCGAATCCCAGAACCTTAAACCCTAGAATAAGCTAGCGACAGCATGCTGCATGCCAGCAAGTCCCCTGGTGGCGGTGGACGCCGCGGTGTCCGTCAATCTCTTGTACGGTTGTACCATGGGCCATGCCCATCGGCAGCGGTACATTTATTTGTGTTCATTACAGTGTTAGTTGAACCAAAGAAAATCAGAGATTTAATCCATCTGTTGCCATTAGCACTGTTTTTCATTTCCCTTTGATGCGTTTGTGTTTACGATGTCCAACCAAACATTACCCTAGTTCCTGCTCAGTCCGGAAGTATCGCCGGCGGCAATGGATCCTAACTATAAGCCATCTACACAAACCATGACACTGATGTGTCTCATAGATACCAGGGGCTCCGAGATACCGTATATACACACAACACATATGATGTACTCCCTATTTCCCATAAAAAGAGCCACTATAGACGACAAGGTCTGTAGATAATATTAGCAATATTTGTATCTTTAAAAAAGTTTATTATAAAAATATATTCAATAATCTATCTAATGATATAAATTATGACCATAAATGTTGATATATTTTTTATATATTTGGTCAAAGTTAAAATATTTAATTTTTTGAGAAACGTGAATGACTTTTTATACAACGGAGGAGTACAATATTATTTTTCTCAATCACGCAAAAGGTTTGCGCGTCTTTGTATTAAGATGGAGAAAAAGTTTAATACAACGTACCTTAGCGGCGCCCTAGAGGTCAGAAGAATTGTAAATGGATGCTCAGACCCTCCCTGGTGTACTGAAACTATAATGTTACATTGAACACTGATCAGCTCGAATTGTGGCACCGGCTACGAGGCCTATGCCCTGGCAGCCGAGGGTTAGCGGCGCCGTTTGCGCGCACCCACGTCGCCATCCGGCGGGAACAACTCACGCAGCGTCTGCATATTACCGAGGTCACCACTGTAGATTTCATCGTACGCCTTCATGACTGATGAGGACAGAGATGACATCCCGTTGGCTAGTCCCAGGCGCTTCAAGACATGGTGCTCACCTCGCTTGGACGTTGGGATATGTGAGAGGCTCTGCGCCGCGATCCGCCCGCTCCTCTTACGGAGCACGGGCAGTGCACGTCTGCCGTGGGTTGTATCATCTCCGGGTAGCTCCAGGAGTCATGGCTACCTCGCCTTTGTGACTTGCTCAGTGAAACGCTTGAGGCATCCGTCAGCAGAGGTTGTCTGAGGGGATGGAGTGCGGTTGACGGTGTCCGTTGCCTCCACGACTGTCACGTCTCCCGAGGCGGCAGCTCCAACCAGCGCTGGGTCAGGGCGCGCCTCGGCATTCACGACGCCGGGTTGTCTCTCCCGTAGCAGCGTAACTTGTGGTGGCCCCTGCACAAGCGACAACGGAGCCGAATCCGTCGTCCGCTGAGCAGTCTTCGCCGGAGAATGGGTGTCCAACGGTGATGCGTCCACTTCTTGAGAGGTGGCCGCTTGTGCTCTTGCTAGGGGGTCACGATGAGCAAGGCGGTGAGCTCCTCCATCATTCGGTCGACCCATGCGGGAGGCCCTGCGCACGCGCATGGCTCCAACGCTAGTAGATCAGGCTCGGGGAAGCAGCATGCAGCAGCAGCGGCGGCAGCGGCGGTGCTGTCATCGTAGTCAGCTGGCGCACCCATGATGATGCCCTTGGTCGGCTTGCTCCGATGCCACCATCATCGTCATTGTGTTCCGCCGGCACGCCCTGCGGTACCCTGCATGACCTCGGAGGCCTGTGGGTTGCCACCACAAGTGTAGTCCCATGGTTGGTCGCCACCCTTTGCTGCCGACGTCGCAGCATGCCTGGGTCGCCTATAGTCCCTGGTGATGTGGCGGAAGCCATGGCAGCACAGGCAACGTCGAGGCAACCGGCGAGTCGCTACTCGGAGCAAGTAGGAAAGACAGTTGAAGCATGTGCCATGAAGCTCTGCAGGGAGTATAGTATTCTCTTTTTTAAAAAAATAAAGCGAACATGTTTTTGTTTTTTGAAATAGCAAACATGTTTTTGTGCTAGCTACTAGACGAAGTTTCATTCTATATCTCTAATAGAGAAAGAGACGGAGATAGAGATAGAAGAAGCTATAATTCCATCTATATCTCCAATAAGCTAGAGACCCAGTCTCATTCTTTTTGAATAAAGAAATGAGTATATTGCTTGTCCCCCATTATAAATTGAGGACCTCTTGGCCTAGACCGATAACAACACAGTACTAGTTACCCCGACACAGATTCATAAGCTGATCTAGAGATGGTAGCCACCAAGCAGGCGATGTGCTGCATGCTTCTTATACTGGTGTTTGCATCAAGTACTCTCTCTAGCACAGACACAATCACATCTTGTTTATCTATCTTCATTTTGCGTCTTTCTTATGTGTTACTAAATATTGATTATGTGATCTTGTCCTTGTGCTCACCCACCTTCCCGAGAGAAGATTTTGAAGATTGCAAGGCTAATCCTTCGAGTCTGCTTTGCTGGACCCTGTTAGGAAAGCTTATATCTTGCTCTCCCCAGTCGAAGCAGGACCTAGCAGCATGCAAGAATGAGTGCAAGCAGAAGAACTACGACGATGGAATGTGTTTTGTCACAACTGGTAAAGTCAAGCTCGTCTGTATATGTCACATACCCAATTGCAAGTGACGATGCTAAAACAAAAGCAACGCTGAAACCGAACTAATAAATTTGTACTGTATGTACAAGAATGGGGGGTGACCGTCTGGCAATGAACTTCCCTGTATGTTTTCCCCCCTTTTTTATTCTGGTCCCCGGCATCTGCTCCAGCAACGAGGTTTTCAGGGTTTTTTTTATTCTTTCTCCCGGTCTCACACATCAGGGGGAGCTGTTTGCTTCACTCTCAAGCAAAACTACCTGTGGCTGAAAAAAAAAACTTCCTATCGCAAGCATGGCTCTCAGGTGTCTGATTCCGAGTTCCTATAGCTGGATTACAACCTAGGAGCAGATGTTACCGCCTCCGGCTCATTTTTCATTTTTCTCCGACCGTGGTCATCGTCTTACAAGGCTATATAGGATAGTATTATAGGTGATAGGATTGATCTCAGCCAGCCCGGTCCAACGACCGGGGCTGGGCCCTGATCTTGCGCCTTGATCGGGGGCGCACAAACCAACCCATGGTTGGTGGGCCCCCGTCGCGCAGTGTTATAAGAAGAAGGTGAGGGCCGGGACTCAGGACACGAGGTTCACTGTCACCGCCACAACCGCACCATGGTCCTAACCCTACCGATCAAGGGAACGCTGTTAGTGGCGGGAAGTGCCACCACCTTCGACACCCTCGCCGGTGCCACTGCAACTCCTACACCGACGCGAGGGGACTCGGACAAGATCCGCTTGAGGTAACGATGAGCAATTTCCTCTCCGCTAAATTATTTACCCTCTAGATCTGCACCTAGGGTCCTAAGAATCTAACAATGGTATCAGAGCCTACCCTTGCGTGTAGATCTAGTAGGGGAAGAAATAGAACATAAATAGAAGGAGATGAACGAATCAGATTCAGGTTCAAAACCTAAACCTAACCCTAACCCACCGATGAAAGCAAAGGACCGGCGCTTACCTTGCCGCCGGTCACCAAGACCGCGACCGCCGTTTCGCCGGCGCGCGGGAAGACCGGCCGAGCCGTGGGCTCGCCGGCGCCTTTGACGCTCCGTGTGCGGGCGCAAAGGGCACCGCCGCACAACCCTTTGACGGCGGTGCGGTCACCCTCGGTTGGACGCGCGCACCGGCAAAGGGGCACGCGGCGGTGCCGCCGTCTCCTCCGGTCACTATGGGATAGACGCTTCACCTCCCCTAGATCCACTCGCTTGATTGCGGGGCTAGCAGAGAGAGATGGGGAGGGGGAAGAGAAAGGAAATAGGCGGGGGAGCCGCTGGCGCGTGCTCCAGCCAGGCCATCACCTCGCCGCCGCCGGCGACCGCCACCGCTGCAGGCCACACGCTCGCATGTGTGGTGCTGAGAGAAAAGGGGGAAGGAACGAAATGGAATTAGGGTTCGGGGGAGCGAACACCGCGGGTGGTTTTTGTTCAGCCGAAAACGACGAACGCCCATCGGATCTTGAACGACGGATGAGAGCGTCCGGGCTTCTTTCAACCCAGGCGGGAGTGGAGAATCCCAACACAGGCCCAGGTTGTGGCCTGGGTGCGGGGAGCGCCACGCGCGCGCATGGGCATTGGGCCACCTTCTTTGTTGGGCCGAAATGCACAGTACATCTGTGAATAAGTTTTATTCTTTTTCAGAAGTTCCTTTTGATGTTTTTATGACCAATTTTGATCTCTATTCAATTTAAACCCAAGGAAAAATTTGTTTAGAGAGTAGATGAGTATGATGAGATGCTTCTGATCAAGAATTATTATTTTTCCAAGTCCTTTCATGTTTCCGCTGCTAGGTTAATGTTTAATCCTCTAATTAAATTGGATCCAACGGAAAAATTTAACTAGAGGAGTAGTCATATTTGTTTCAGTTAAATTATGGTATTGTTATTTGTGTGACCAACGTTGATGATAATAATATTATAATTTTATTTATGAGTTTAAGTTTGAAGTTTAAATCTCTGATAAATTTTGCACCAACGTGATCAATTTTTTAGAGAGTAGATAAGGACCAAGAAATGCTCCTAAACTAGTAGAATGCATTTTATTCTCATGTTTCTGCTGCAATGATGTTGATTACCTTATAATTAAATTCAAACCAATAGGAGAATTTAATTTTGAAGAGTAGTTATATTGTTATTGATAACAATATTATAAGTTTATTCATGAGTTTTTTCCATGCATTAATTCCATTTATGCCCAACGGTGATGTGGAATTAATGTAGAAGAATATTGTATTTATGATAAAGCTATTTTTTTAGAATTTCTCTCACTAAAGATTTTGCTGCTGATTAGTTTATTAATTTTATGATTAAATTGAAACCAATGGGGAGATTTAATCCGAAAACAAAGTATAAGTGAATATTTTAGTCATAATGACCAAGTTTTCGTTACTGTAAACAGTAATATTCTCCATCATTATGATAAGAGTTGCAATAAGTCAGATGCATGTCTAATCCGACCAACATTGGATTAAACATGTATGTTGCAAAGTATTCGGATTTATTTCTAAGTTTGATGTATTGAATGTTCAAACACTTCCTGTGTCCTGAGAGCTAATTCTGGTATTTATGTCCCTTATAGAAAATTATCCCGCATGGTGGGAGAAGTTTGTGATGACTCATGTGCTTTTTGTATCCCGCACAGCGAGAGAAGTTTTGGGGATAGCCCTTACGCTATCCTAGAATTCACCGTACATTTCTATTGTGTCATGGTCATTAAGCACTCAATGTGTTGCAGCCATAAGGGGTGCAATCCCAAAATCACACCATTGCTAAATCTTAAGAAGGTGGAGAGTCGGTTAACTGACTCTTTACAAACTTATGCAGGCACTATAATTGAGTAGCTCATTGCGAAGTAATCTAGTAATGGTGGAATGCACATCTTTGAATGTATAATATGGCCACTAAGATGGAGTCATTAGACGTGGATGGAAAGGAAAGGGAAAGATTAAGGCTTGACAGGTTGAATCTATCAATTGAGTTGAGCACATGAATTAGAAAATGTATGTAGTATCATTTTGACATGAAATGAGTTTAAGGACAAAAGAAAGTTGCATACAAACCAAAAGATAAGAAAAACATGCAAGCATGACTTGCAGAAGTACCGCTAATAAAGGACCCTGTTGAGTTCTTGAAGTGGAAAGAGGAAAGTGTAATAAAGTAAGTCATAAGTGTCTCCTCATTCACAGGAGTTCTGAATGGTTTTCAAAATTATGGCAGTAAAGTTTATGCCATATTTCAAGGAGGAGAATTGTAAGATCAATTAAGAAAGATAAGATAAAGATCAATTAAGAAAGATACTCTCCATTAAGAGTGAGATAAAGATCAATTAAGATGAATGTGACTGTCGGAGAAGTACAACGGTCATAATAACGATACCTTAAGCAGAGAAATAGCTAAATTCCTAGAATTTTTACAGTTCTAATAGGAAGATAGCGTAGTTAGCCAGAATTCATACTGGACGAGCCTCAAAGATATTAAGGTGGTGCTTAAAGGGCCATACGAGGTTTTAACAGATTAAACCTAAATAAGAAATTTGAAGATACACTATCTTTACAGAAGATGGGATAATCTGGGGAGCATGGTATGTAGAGACCTAAGACTTGAAGAGAAGTGGGACTGCACGCCCACTCCAGTGATTCAAGAGCAATAAATTTATCAATACCTGATGATGTTGTATAACTTATACAACACTTGTTGTTAGCTCTTCAAAGAAGACGAGTAATTTAAACAACGATCCTGTTATACAGGAGACTATAGAATTAATTGTCTCTTGGCAATGAAAAGCAACAACAGCCCTATATGAAAGAAGTGCCAATAGCTGTAGGCCTCAGAAGGTCTCAAAGAATTAGAAAACCAACTATTTCTTATGACTATGAAGTCTATGTTAGTGATGAAATTCAAATGGAGGGTGATCCCATCTCATTTGAAGAAGCCATGAGATGGTGGGGGCTCTGATCTTGCGCCCTGATCGGGGGCGCACAAACCAACCCATGGTTGGTGGCCCCCCGTCGCACAGCGTTATAAGAAGAAGGTGGGGGCCGGGGCTTAGGCACGAGGTTCACTGCCGCCGCCACAACCCCACCATGGTTCTAACCCTACTGATCGAGGGAACGCTGTTAGCGGCGGGAAGTGCCACCACCTTCGACACCCTCGCCAGTGCCACTGCAACTCCTACACCGATGCGAGGGGACTCGGACAGGATCCGCTCGAGGTGACGATGATCAATTTCCTCTCCGCTAAGTTATTTACCCTCTAGATCTGCACCTAGGGTCCTAAGAATCTAACAATAGGCACTTGACATCCGTCTATGTGGCTATGGGATTCTATCAAAGAGCATCTGCAAATTAAAAGCTCCTCTATCTAATCGCTTAAAATCAGTCCATATTTCTAGAAAATGATAGGGGCGGATGTTGTTGCCAGACACCTCTGGAAATTGATTTCTAGGGGCAACTGTTGTTGGTAGCTGCCTCTACAAATCCAATTTCTAGGGGCGGTTGAGTAGCGCTGCCTCTACAAATTACTTATTTGTAGCAACGTAAGCCTAGAGACGACAAGCGAATCCGCCTTTACAAAGCATCTACAGCCGCCTCTGTAAATGCGAGCTGTAGTAGTGTAAGTTCATTTCTTGTTATCCTGAATTGAAGTAGTATTTTCCCACATATTTGTAAGGATTTTTCAATCCCTAATGAGACAAGTTCACCCCACCCTATAAATATAAAGGGCCACAGTCAATTGAGGAATTCAGTCACACAAAAAATATGATATAACAACAATAACGGTGTTCTAACTGCTAAACCGATGTTACAGAACAACTAAAAGTGCGCTTGTCTGGACGAGGTCCCTTCTAGACGAGCGTTTGTTGGTTTACCAAAGACTCAGAGGTCCTGTATGGAGCCATATACATGATGCACGTCATGTACTCGAGTATTTGGCGCATCCAAATGCATTAAGAAAAAGTATTTGGCGCTTGTAGTGTTTGGAATACTTGGGCAGCAAGCATAGTTCTTAAGGCGTAAAGGCGAGGCACGGCGATGTACCACCGCCTAGACGCCTAGGCGCCCGTTCTGCAAGGCGATGGGGGAGCGCCTGGACGCCTAGGCGTCGCCACGCCTTGAGAACTATGGCAGCAAGTACAAGATCCCATATGTGTAATAATATATATACAGCCAGCAGAGTATCTATCCTCCACGGACTCCGTCCGGACAAGTCAGTATAAAAGGTATCCGTACACCGTAATAAAGAATAGGGTCCAGTATTGATTGACTACCCAAGTGGTGGTGGCATCATCGTCACTTAACATGGAATCACCTCTCTTGCCCCACCTTGTGCTGAGGATTCGGGGAAGTCCATGTGATTGGCCTCTGCGGCATCCAAGGCAGTCGCAAATGTCGCAGGTGTTACACCTAGACCCATTAGAGCTGTAGCTGTAGTCGTGACCGATGAAACAGATGCTGTTGAACCATTGGAGCTGTAACTGTCATCGTGTACTGGCGGTGGAGTCACGGTATATGGCACCGCCTCCTGGGCCCCTTGCAGTCCAGTGCCAGGGCCCACCGTGACTGGAGCACTCAGTGAATCCTCTGGCGGCATTTGGATGTCAGTTTGTGGTACTGGTCCCTCTGACACAACAGAGCATTCTGTAATCTCAGTTTCAGTTGCACCCTGGGGTGGAGCAGCCCTTTTGAGCAGAAGAACTTTTGGCCTGTTTTCGTGTTCCTTGGCCGCCTGTACCCATTTTGCCTTAGTATCAGTGTTGACTTCATCGTCAAGAACTACTTCCCTCAGACATTTAAAGCCTTTGATTTGGATGCTGCACTGGCCATCCATTTTTTCACATATCAGCTGAAGTGATATGAGATGTGGCAAAGCACCTCCTTCAATGTTTGGAAATGTTGGATGTTTCACCACAAAACATAGGCAGAGCAGCTTGGGCAACGCACTGTTCCTAAAGGTGATCTGATCCAGTTCATCTGCAACCAGCTTCAGGTATAGCAGGTCTTTCAGATCACCCAAAGCTGTTAGAAGATCAGCTGTCAATCTTGCTGATTCAAGGCACAATTCCCTGAGTCGACGAAGAGCCGTGGCAAACTCAGGCAATTTAAGTAACCTACCCTGTAGTTTCAGTGACTTGAGATAGCAGGGAGCCTTCAAGCCATCTAGCAAATCTTCAGAGCATCCTTCAAAATGGACTGACAAAGAACGAGGGTCATCCGCCGAGTCATTTACATCATGAATGAACTTCTGTATGGCCTTCTCCACATTACTCAAGCTACTACTTGTTGCGGATGATTCACACCAGATCTTCACCTTCCGTAGTCTGTTCATATGAACCATAAGTTCTGCAAATCCTTCACTTTCATCGACCGTAAATCCTGCTAGCGTCTCTAACTTACATTGTCGTGAAGAAAGAAATTTCTGCAGTTTGCAAAGCACAACTGTATTTGGAAGCTTGAACTTTCCAAAGAGATGAATTAAGTTGGGCAGCTGGATAACTTCTGGAGATAGGATCTTTACATCTGCTCTCCTTAGGTCAAGTGTCTCCAAAAGTTTGAGTCTTTTGATCTCCTTTGGAAGGCTGGTGACCTTGCCCCCTAGGCTTAGATATTTTATAAGTAATAGGTTGCATACTCCGTTGAGATGATCATTTTGCAAGTCGGTACATTGTTCAAGATCCAAGACTCTCAGCAACTGATACTTTCTGAAATCTAAAATAGCTTTACCTGCCTGTCCAATGACTATCAGAGATCTGACAAGGGACAGATCAAATTCCAATCTGGTAGCATCTCTAATATTGCTGTCATGGAGAGAAAGGCGACGAGCATCTCTGGGTTGAAGCTTCCCATCATGAAACAGAGCAATGATGTTTTCAGAGAGAGACTTGCACATAATGTACTCATGCATCATGCCATAAGTTTTGCATGTTTTTACCTTCATATTGTAGGTTATTACATCAATGGACTGGATGATGTTGCGGTCCATGAGCTCCTTTAAACTTTGAGCTGCTGGATCACTGCACAAAAGTGTTGGTATTACAAATCCTTCAGCTAACCATCGCCTCATTAGCCTTTTTGTCCTGACTCGACGATCACTGGGGAACATAGCAAAATATAACAAGCAAGCTTTGAGTCCATGGCTTGGCAGGCTGGTGTATTCATGGGTAAGCCTCTGATACATTCTCTTTAAGGTATCATCGCTATTCAGATGACTGCGTACCTCCTTGCAAACACCATCCCACTCAATCTGTTCTGCCCAATTTCTACTTTGAATGAATTGGCCTACAGAAGTCAAAGCAAGTGGTTGACCATCACATTTATCCAATACAGCCTTTGAATGCAACTGCGAGGAAGCCGAGTATTCCTGCAGACATGATTCCTTTAGTAACAGTTGCTTTGAGTATTCTTCATCAAGTCTTCTCATTTTGTGCATGTAGCCATTGGTAGAGCTGCAGGTATTAGCCACTGACTGGATTTTTGTTGTCACCACTATTCTGCTGCTCACATCTCGCAACCGTGGGAAGGAGGACTTTATACTATTCCATTGATCTGTTGACCGCATGTCATCAATTACAATGAAATCAACAACAACAACAACATAGCCTTTTGTCCCAAGCAAGTTGGGATAGGCTAGAGATGAAACCCAAAAGAGACGAGAAAACAGGGAGACACATAAAGGGACAAAAAGAGCACAAGACAAAAAGAGGTCACGGTTCAGGCACGTTGATTGCCAATCTCCAAGCGCTCCTATCCATAGCTAAATCCTTGGGGATATTCGACTCCTTAAGATCTCTCTTAACGGACTCGTCCCAAGTTAGTTTAGGTCGACCTCTACCGCTCTTTACATTATCGGCCCGCTTTAGAACTCCACTACGCACCGGCGCCTCAGGAGGCCTCCGTTGGACATGTCCAAACCATCTCAACCGATGTTGAATCAATTTCTCCTCAATTGGAGCCACCCCAACCCTATCCCGAATATCGTCGTTCCGGACTCTATCCCTCCTTGTGTGCCCACAACACCAACGCAACATACGCATCTCTGCTACACTCAATTGCTGGACATGTCGCCTTTTTGTAGGCCAACACTCAGCACCGTATAACATCGCCGGACGAATCGCCGTCCTATAGAACTTACCTTTCAGCTTCTGAGGCACCCTTTTGTCACAGAGGACGCCAGAAGCTTGACGCCATTTCAACCAGCCGGCTGAAATTCTATGCCTAACATCTTCATCAATGTCTCCGTCCTTTTGTAGCATCGACCCTAAATATCGAAAAGTATCCTTCTTGGCCACCACTTGCCCATCGAGGCTAACGTCTCCCTCCTCATGCCTAGTCGCGCTGAAATCGCACCTCATGTACTCGGTCTTAGTCCTACTAAGTCTGAACCCTTTCGACTCTAACGTTTGCCTCCATAGGAAATACCTACATCAATTTCAATGAAATACCTACATTAATTTGAAATGTGGATGTAGATAGTATAAGTTTCCTATTCCACAGCCACAATAATAAATGCCAGGAAATAAAGTATTTTCACATTGGAGTGCATTCTGCATCACTGATTTGATATATACCCTCACCAGTAAAAGCTAACTGAAATTTATTTTAAATATGGACAATCCAAACATAGTTCTGGATCCATACATTTTTCAATTTTCTTGCACAAATTTAAAAGCTTTTCCATGTACATCAATTTAAAGAATGTATATTTACAAAACTGTGGTGAAGTAATGTCCATTTATACATTGTACAGAAAGATCAAGGCATAATAGTTATTCATACAAACATTAAAAAAAAATTCATTACAATATAATGTGTACATATATGTATTTATTTGGAAAGGATTTTTTTGTGTACCAATGCAAGGTGCAAAAGTGGTTGTATCTTGTATCAACTGTTAGATGTTTATGTAACTCTTTGTGTTAATTTACCCCATTGTATAAAGGTTTATGTGCATGTTTGCTACTACATAGGGGCCTTTCCAGTAATAGCGTCGCGTCGGTCACTATCGCAGGCAAGCCCCCTGAGGGGACCTGCCAGTGGTTGCTTCCCCCTAGCAAGGTAGGTAATACCTTTTTTTAAGAAGCGATGCCACAATCTGTGCCTTCTTGTCCTTTGTCACTCAAGTCTCTTACCCATCCTTGCCAGGGAATGTGTTCATCGAGCCTAGAGTTAGCTTTTTTTTTCCCTAATTCATCTGTCTGCTGTTATTCTCCTAGAAATGTTGAACATGCACGCACACCTAACCACAGTACAGCAGATCTTCCACACCTATTATTGGTGCTGCTCTTCATCCTGAGCATCAGTCTTCAAAGTTGAATTTTGGATCGTTCCGTCACCATTCCCATCGCGGCCCCTAAATTCATAACATCTATGCCTATATGGAGGTTTCCTTATATATTTTTTGTTGTTGTGGCATGTTACACAGTAAATGATGCTTTGGGCATCAGTACCACCTCTAGTACTCACCCTTAACTCTCACCTTTTGTAATAGTATGCCAGTATAAAAATTACAGAACATAACCATATTGGAGTAATTTGTAGGTCAAAGCTAATAATGTCATCTCTTTATGAAAGTTACAAATATTTCATTCTGTATTAGTTTCCAAATTTTTTATATAAGCTGCTGGTATTGTAAAGTGATTTATGTGTTGTGCCCCGTGAACTGGTCGATGTACTTTTTTCTAAGTTCCTGAAAGAAGTTCAGTTTACACACTAAATGCCTTTTTTGGCTTCTGATGGCAGAAGAATAATGCCATGACAAGGAACAAATGGCCGCCTTTCATGTCACTGCTAGGTATTCTTTCTATTTACTACATACTCAAAACTAGAAAGGTGGCATGCACAATTCCACATGAAGGTAACACAATTCCACAATGCCAATATTATAAGGTAACACAAACTAATAGTAGAATCTCAAAAGGAGTTATATGTGCTTCATATTACAGTAATCACTGACTGATCGACTCCACCAAAATCTGGAGCTATCAGAGATGATTCTATAGAAAATTTTCTATTGTCAACTAACAAAGCATTTTTTAGCTCTTGAGGTTCAATGTGATGTTCTTTTTTCTCCAATAACTAAAATAACAGATAGTGTGGCTACCCAACATTACACTTCTAAGGTAAACATCATGTCAACGGTATTGACTTCAGTAAGTAGAATTTACGAAGCAACAAAGAATCATAGTAGCAATAGCCATAGATAATGTGTCAGTTGTGGACAGATTCATTGTTCTGAGGAACGCTCTACAAGAAGGGTGACATTAAGGCTTTATGCTTCGCTATTGTGGCCTTTGCCTTCCTGAGCAAATCATGACTATGTATCTAGACATAATGTATACGTACCTAGGTGCATAGTAAAAGCTATGTATCTAAAAAAGCCAAAATGACTGACTATTTGAAACGGAGAAAGTACTATAGTGTTAGCACCTACTTGCTGGAAAGGTAAGGGATATAGGAGAACCAGGAATAACGACGAGTGCTTAGAACGAAGAATGAATTCAGATTTCAGATACAAGGGTCGTGACCCGCTCTTCGGCAACCTTGCCTTTAAGTACTATCCTATTACAGCCAGTCTGGGCCGGCGACAAAAGAGTTGGGCTTCTTCTCTCGAACAGGCCTGCACATCTGGGCTTCTTTAGGCAGCCGGCTTGGTGATTCAGGGGCTGTTGTCGTAGGATGAATAGTACTAACATTCCCTCCCTCTTGAGAACCAGCATGTCCCCAGGCTGGTGCACTGGGAAATTGTTGTCGCAACTGTGCATAAGGTTCCCAGGTAGCAAGAGTAGGTGGCATAAGGGACCACTTGATCAGTACCTGCTCGATGGGATGATCACCTGATGTCCACCGGCGTTGCAAGATAGCTTCAGGCACTTGAAACTGAACATCAGTAGATGGTAGTTCTGACGACACTGGTTCATGCCCATGAGATTTTTTTAATTGAGACACATGAAAGACTGGGTGTATCTAGGAAGAGCTTGGTAATGCCAGTCGATAGGCGACATTGCCAATCTTTGCCTCAACTTTATATGGTCCAAAGAATCTGAAAGCCAACTTCTGACTGGATCGTCGAGCTACTGATGCTTGTGCATAAGGCTGCAGTTTAAGGAACACCCAATCTCCAACTGCAAAGGATCTTTCAGACCTGTGTTTATCAGATTGCCTCTTCATCCTTGCCTGAGCTCGAAGTAGGTGCTGCTTGACAAGATCTTGCATCAAGGAGCGCTTAGATAACCACTCATTGAGGTCTGGTACTTGTGCACCCATCATTTCAGCAGAAAGACCCAGATGTCTTGGAGCATAGCCATATAATACCTCAAATGGGGTTTTGCCCAGGGCTGAATGAAAACTGGAGTTATACCAGAATTCGGCTAATGACAGCCACTGTTTCCATTTTGTTGGACAAGCATTGACGAAGCATCTCAAATAAGTTTCTAGGCACTGATTTAGACGTTCAGTCTGTCCATCCGTCTGGGGATGGTATGCCGTGCTGAATCGCAATTGAGTGCCAGCTAACTGAAACAGTTCCTTCCACAAAGCACTAGTGAACACCTTGTATCGATCAGAAATGATAACTGATGGTAGGCCATGCAATCTATAGATTTGCTCTATGAAAAGCTTTGCAACAGTTTGTGCAGTGAATGGATGATGTAAAGGCAGGAAATGACCATACTTAGTAAACTTATCAATGACAACCAATATGGCATTGCATGATCCAGAATTGGGCAATCCTTCAACAAAATCCATGGATATCATATCCCAAGCAGCAGATGGTACTGGTAAAGGCTGAAGTAACCCCGGGTATTTGCTTCTATCTGGTTTTGCTTTTTGACAAATTTCACAAGATTGAACCAGCTGCCATACATCAGTTTTCATTGATGGCCAGACAAAGAGATGTTTAATTCGATGATATGTGACAGGGGCACCAGAATGACCCCCCAAGGCACTACTATGCAGAGCATGGAATACCTTGGCTTGAAGATCTTTGTTATGGCCCAGCCAAATTTTGCCTTCGTACCTGATAATGCCATTAGCCAGGGAGTAATGAGATTGCCTTCAGGACTAACTGCTAGTTGACTGAGCAATTTGGTAGCTTCAAGATCAGATGTGTAACTAGACTGTATTTCTTCCAACCATTGAGGCTGGACTGCAGAAATGGCCATGAGCTTGTCAGAGGTGTTGCACCTGGACAAAGCATCAGCTGCATGATTGTCCAATCCTTTCTTATAAATGATCTTGTCCTGTAAACCCAGTAACTTTGTGAACACTTTTTGTTGCCAAGGTGTATGTAATCTCTATTCATTTAAATGTATTAAACTCTGCTGATCAGTGTGAATATAGAACTCAACATGAAGCAAGTAATGTCTCCACTGCTCAATTGCCACCAAAATTGCTAAGTACTCCTTCTCATATGTAGACAAGCCTTTGTTCTTGGGTCCCAGAGATTTACTGATGTAGGCCAAGGGATGGCCCTGTTGCATTAGAACAGCACCCACACCACTTCCACTTGCATCAGTTTCTATGTGGAATGGCTTGGAAAAATCAGGCAGTGCCAAACATGGTGCTGAACTGAGAGCTTGTTTCAAACTATTGAATGCTTCCTCATGAATAGTATGCCAAGCAAATGGTGTATCCTTGCATAATAGCAGTGTAAGAGGTTTTGCCATAATTCCAAAGTTCTTGACAAATTTCCTATTGTAGCCAGCAAGGCCTAGGAATCCTCTAACATCCTTGACACACACAGGAGTAGGCCAATCCCGGATTGCCTGAATTTTAATTGGATCTGTGGAGACTCCTTCAGCACTAATGATATGTCCAAGATAGGAGATTGACTGTTGGACAAACTTGCATTTGGAGAATTTAAGCTTCCACTGGTCCTTGGCAAGCCATTCAAAAACTTGTTGCAAGTGAGAAATATGTTCTTCTCTGGACTTGCTGTAGACTAAAATGTCATCAAAGAATACTAGCACAAATTTTCTGAGTCCTGGTGCCAGGGTACAGTTCATTGCCCCTTGAAAGGTACCAGGTGCACCAGTCAGTCCAAATGCCATGACTTTGAACTCATACTGTCCTAAGTGGGTCTGAAATGCAGTTTTATATTCTTCACTAGGATGCATTAAGATTTGATGAAAACCAGCTCTCAAATCCAATGTAGAAAACCACTTAGCATTAGACAGTTCATCCATTAGCTGATCAAATATGGGCACTGGAAACTTAGACTTCATAGTTATAGCATTGAGTTGCCTATAGTCAACACACAGTCTATAGCCACCATCCTTCTTGGGTACAAACAGGACAGGTGAAGAAAATGAACTTGCACTGGGCTGAATAATACCTTGTTGCAGCATATCCTTTACTTGGTTTTCCAATTCATCCTTGAGCTTTGGAGAGTATCTGTATGGCCTAATTGTAACTGGATTAGCACCAGGCAGTAATGGTATAACATGGTTGCAAGCTCTATTTGGAGGTAAGCCTGTTGGTGCTGAAAACAATTGTTCATAATGTTTGAGCAACTGTTGGATATCATCTGGTAGTGCTGAAATTTCAGGCAAGTCATTCTGTGTAGTAGCACAACAGATCTGCAACACCAATAACTCTTGGACATCATCTTGGATGCCTTGTAATTTGATAATGGCACCTTGATATGAAAACTGAAGCCACTTGGACTTCCAATGAATTTGCGTAGGACTGAACTTTTCTAGCCAATCCATGCCAATGATAAGATCAAAATGCTTAAGTGGTAACACCTTAAGATCAGATTTGAAACAGTAATTGTCAATGCACCAAGAAGCATTATGCAACACTTCATTACTGATCAGTATGCCTCCTCCAGCTACACGGACTGATGTGGAACTAGCAGGAACTGGCTGTGAACTCAACTGCTTCATGACACTAGTACTGACAAATGATGAGGAGCTGCCAGAATCAATGAGTATAGACAGAGGTGTACCTTCCAATGTTCCCCTGAACTGGATTATTTTTGGAGCAAGAACACCATTGACAGCAGTCTTTGACAGTGCCAAGAAAATTTGCTCAGTCTGAACTGGAGCAGACTCAACAACAGTAGAAACATCATCAATAGACAAAGTATCCCAGATATCATGTATGGCATGAAGTACCTCAGGGGAGCATTTATGATCCTTGGACCATTTGACACCACACTTGTAGCATAGCCCCATAGCTTTTCTGTAAGTCTTGACTGCAGACAATTTGGAGTCAACTGGAGTAGAAGTAGACTCAAGATGAGTAGGTGTCTTCTCTGACTGAGGTGGAGGGGGCAGAGGCCAAGCGTTCTTGGTGACTTTGGTATAATGAGATGTAGTTGACTTGGTCACATCCCGATGGCCACCTGCTTCTTCCTGCAAAAGTGCCAACGTACAAGCAGTATCCAGCGATTGTGGCCGTTGAACAAGAAGAACAGAACGAATGTCATGGCGTAAGCCATCAATGAATCTGGTAATGAAGTAGACATGGTCAACATGTTTGTTGTAAGCAAGGAGCTGGTCAGTCAAGGCAGTAAAATGGGTGATGTAATCAGATACTGTGGAAGTCTGACGGATATGCAGAATTTGACGAACAAGGAGCTCATGATGATCTCGATCAAAGCGAGCACGGACCATCTCACAAAACTGTTCCCAAGAGACAGAGTCTAGCTGAGATTCTACAGACTGAAACCACAGCGCTGCAGCGTTATACCATCTGCATGGTGGCTACACGGACTCGCATCGCTGGATCAGTACCATACATGGCAAAATGTCTCACAGCGAGTACGCCATAAACGTGGATTCTCACCATTGAACTTGGGGAAATCAAATTTCGGTAGGCGAGAATGAGGGCTGGGAATGTGATGATGCTGATAAGGAAGATGACCACGGTGGTAATATGGTTGGTATTGGTGATGATGAATGGGTGCAGCAGGATGGGTGGGATGATGAACAGGGTGATGAACAGGATGGGTGGGATGGTGAACAGGGTGATGAACAGGTGGTGGAATAGGTATAGGGGCCAAATTTGGTGCAGGAGGATGGGGAGGAATAGGAATTGGTGGCGGAGGAGGACGAACAGGGGGGGCGGAAGCAGGGTGGTGACCATACCATTGGCCGGGCCATGAGTTGTGGGTAGTGGAAACCCAAACTCAGGGACCCGTGTAGTCAGGACGACGTGGTTAGCGACGCCACTGGACGAATCGGTGGCCGCCGGTGGTGAAGATGCTGGGGCGCCAGGCCGGTGCGACGATGTGTCAAACACGCCGCGGTCGCCGATGCCAGTCACCTTCTGGAACTGGAGACGAAGGTCATCAACACGTCCTTCCAGTTCGGGGCGCCACGCGTTGACATCCGCAGCTACCGTCTCCAGAGCGGTGACGCGGCCGTCGCAGTCGTCGTCGGAGATGATGACCCGATTGGACTCAATCGCCTCCAAACGCTTGGAAATCGCGGCTTCGTTGTTGACGCACGAAGTCTCCAAGGACGCGAGGCGCTTGACGATGTCGGGGCTGACGGGCGCGGTACCACGGGACTCCAACTCCGCGAGGCGTCGATCGACCTGCTCATCTCGTGCGGTGAGGTTGCGCTCCAGCCCGGTGAAGCGCCGCTCCCAATGCGACTCGCGGTCGTCGAGGCGCTTGGTGAGGCAATCAAGCTTATCGATGACGATCTTCAAGTTGGGATCCATGACGCCACGCGCACGCTGACGACGAGTGTAGTGCGGATGATCAGGGACGGTAAACTCCAGTGCAGAGTACGACGGTGAAGGTGGACGGCGACTCCAAACGGAGACGGCGTGGATCTCCTAAGTCTGATACCAGATTGTTAGCACCTACTTGCTGGAAAGGTAAGGGATACAGGAGAACCAAGAATAACGACGAGTGCTTAGAACGAAGAATGAATTCAGATTTCAGATACAAGGGTCATGACCCGCTCTTCGGCAACCTTGCCTTTAAGTACTATCCTATTACAGCCAGTCTGGGTCGGCGACAAAAGAGTTGGGCTTCTTCTCTCGAACAGGCCTGCACATCTGGGCTTCTTTAGGCAGCCAGCTTGGTGATTCAGGGGCTGTTGTCGTAGGATGAATAGTACTAACATATAGTAATATATACTTCTACTAATACCAATCCAAATTTGATATATAATGTAATGCTAGTAAAATTGAAATAAGAAGACAAATAAGTAGAGATTTTTGTTACCTCTTGTTATTTAGATGGTTCCTGATATCACTGCTAAGCTGGCGAGCATTGGAGTTAACCATTGATGGTGGCTCATGCACTTGCCCGAGTATCTCTGTTAAGAGTGCCTCTGGATTCCGTTGCCCTGCGGATACCCATGCCCTTTTCTCGAATTGCCTGCCAACTTCGCTTCCATACAACTCTTGGGCAAGAACAGTCTTCCCCAGTCCACTAAACCCAACGACAGAGATCACTTTCAGCTGCTTCGGTTGCCCTTTTTCTTCTGCCAAGTGCTCCAGAATCTCCCTCAGAGGCGCATCAATGCCGACCAGATCTTCCCGAGCGATGTGACGATCTGAGGCCAATGGAGGCAGCTCAGGATGGGACAGACGGGGCACAGAGTATCTATCCTTGCGTTGGTGGGCTTCTTGCAACCTCTTCTTGAGTTGCTGCATGTCTTTGGCTAACTGCAAACGAGACCTTATCCTGCGCCCAGACGTTTGATTTATATGGTACCATGGTTGGTGTTCCTTAGAGGCACGGTGTCATGGTCGGGCGCACGTATACACGTAGACGCCGGGCCCGTGACATCCGGCGCGACGCGGAACGCGCCGAGCGCATGCAGCGCGCACGCGAGGAGCAGCCACGCGCGATCACCGCGGGCAGTGGCTGACTGGAAGGCGATCGGCGTTTTCCTTTCGTTGGCATAGCTTTCTGTTTTGGTTTGCATGGGCCGGCCTGGATTGTAGGAGCGTGGCTCCCGGTTGGTTAAAGCCGTAAGGCTATAAACTCTCTGTATCAGGGTGTTAACAATTAAGCAAGATCAATTATTCCAATCTCTTTCTTCCTCCTTACGCACTCTCAAGCCCAGGCGTTGCGAGGGGTATAACCTCCACGCTGGAAGACAAGGCACGAGACTACGAACTACGTAGTCGAGGGCCAGCTACCCTAGATCGCTACGCCCTTGACAACCTGGTATCGCGATCCAATCGATCCTCGTCGTTGTCCACCGCAGCGCCGCCTTCTCCTACCGCAAACCCTAGCCCACCCTCTTCACCGCCGCCACCCCCCACCACTTCCACAGCGCCAGCCATGTCCGAACCAACCCTAGCCGAGGTCATGGACATGCTCCGGGCCATGAACTCCAAGATCACCACCGTGGAGTCCGACATGGCCGCCATGAAGGCCAAAACGGAGTCGTCCTCCGGCGGGGGCGACGACCGCCGCCACGACGGCGGGCGCGGCCAAGAGTTCCACCCCAAGCACAAGAAGTGGGATTTCCCCCGCTACGATGGAACGGCCGACCCGATGCTCTTCCTCCACAAGTGCGACGCATACTTCCTGCAGCACCGCACTACGCCGGATGAGAAGGTGCGCATCGCAGCGTACCACCTGGACGACGTCGCGCAACTCTGGTTCACCCAGGTCCAGGAGGACGACGACACCCCCAACTGGGCGCACTTTAAGGAGCTCCTGAACGTGCGGTTCGGACCCCCTCTACGTTCCGCTCCGATGTTCGAGCTAGCCGAATGTCGCCGGACCGGGACCGTGGAGGAATACTCCAATCGGTTCCAGGCTCTACTTCCCCGAGCCGGCCGTCTTGAGGAGAATCAGCGCGTCCAGCTCTATACAGGGGGGCTGCTGCCACCGATCAGCAACGCTGTACGGCTGCATCACCCGACGACCCTCGGGGAGGCCATGAGCCTGGCCCGACAGGTGGAGTTGATGGAGGCCGAACGGCCGGCGCCGGCTCCTCCCCGGGCGCTACCGCGCGGGGCTCATGCAGCGCCACCACCGCGTCCTGCCCTGCCGGCACCCCAGCCCTTGCTGGCCTTGCCCGCGCCACCGGCGGCCTCGCTACCGGGACGCACCGAGGGCTCCCAGCGGCGCCTCACGCCCGAGGAGATGGCCGAGCGACGTCGCCAAAACCTTTGCTTCAACTGCAATGAGAAGTACTCCCGCGGCCACAACTGATTCTGCAAACGTATCTTCTTCCTCGACGGCGTGGAAATCGACGCCACGGACGACAGCGCGGCCGCCGAGGACACAGGCGGGGCGGACGCTCCTGTGTTCTCCCTCCACGCGATCGCTGGCGTGGCCGTCGGCAAGACCATGCAGCTGAGGGTGTCCGTGGGCGCGACCTCGCTCATCGCCCTACTGGACACAGGCTCCACGCACAGTTTCATCGCGGAGGCGGCGGCGCGTCTGACCGGGCTCGACATCCAGCCGCGCCCACGTCTGACCGCTACCGTCGCCAATGGTGAGCGAGTCCACTGCCCGGGTGTTCTACGTCGAGCCCCGCTCCACATCGACGACCTCCACTTCGCGGTAGATTTGTTTGTCATGCCCCTTGCAGGCTACGACCTTGTCCTGGGCACCAACTGGATGGCCACCTTGGGCAAGCTGGTGTGGGACCTGGCCAGCGGGACCGTCGCCTTCCAGCACGAGGGGCGCTCCGTGCTCTGGGAGGGCGTTCCAGCCCCCAGTGCGCCGGGCCTTCGCACCACGACAGCCAGCGCCTCTCTACTTGAGGAGCTCCTGGCCGGTTTTGGTGATGTCTTCGCCGAGCCGACGGGCCTTCCCCCGCCTCGCAGTCGCGATCACAGCATCACGCTCAAACAAGGGGCCCAACCGGTTGCTGTTCGACCATACCGGTACCCGGCTGCCCACAAGGATGAACTCGAACGTCAGTGCGCTGCCATGATGTCCCAGGGCATCGTCCGCCGCAGCGACTCGGCGTTCTCGTCTCCGGTCCTCCTCGTCAAGAAGCTGGACGGGACATGGCGGTTCTGCGTCGACTACAGGGCGCTGAACGCACTCACGATCAAGGACGCTTTCCCCATCCCCGTCGTCGACGAGCTGCTGGACGAGCTCCACGGCGCACGCTTCTTCACCAAGCTGGACTTGCGCTCCGGGTACCACCAAGTCCGCATGCGCCGTGACGACATACACAAGACGGCGTTCCGCACCCATGATGGACTCTATGAGTTCCTCGTCATGCCGTTTGGACTGTGCAATGCTCCAGCGACGTTCCAAGCTCTTATGAATGATGTCCTTCGAGCTTTTCTTCGCCGCTTTGTACTCGTGTTCTTTGACGACATTTTGATTTACAGCAAGTCGTGGGCTGACCACCTCCGTCATGTCCGCGCCGTCCTCGCCGAACTCCGCGCCCA
Source organism: Saccharum officinarum (assembly GCA_020631735.1). Classification (NCBI taxonomy): domain Eukaryota; kingdom Viridiplantae; phylum Streptophyta; class Magnoliopsida; order Poales; family Poaceae; genus Saccharum; species Saccharum officinarum. Next base: position 24,472,212 of record CM036190.1, on the reverse strand, counting down.
CAAGCTGTTCGTCAAGCGCTCCAAGTGCGCTTTCGGTGTCTCCTCCGTCGCCTACCTCGGCCACATCATCTCCGAGGCGGGGGTCGCCATGGACCCGGCCAAGGTGCAGGCCATCCACGACTGGCCGGTCCCTCGTTCGGTGCGGGCGGTCTGCGGCTTCCTCGGACTGGCGGGCTACTACCGCAAGTTCGTGCACAACTACGGCACGGTGGCGGCTCCGTTGACAGCCCTCCTAAAGAAGGACGGGTTCTCGTGGGGGCCGGAGGCTGCCGCGGCTTTCGACGCCCTCAAGGCGGCAGTCACCTCGGCGCCCATCTTAGCCATGCCGGATTTCTCCAAGACCTTCATCATCGAGTGCGACGCATCAACCCATGGCTTCGGGGCGGTACTCATCCAAGAGGGCCACCCAGTCGCCTTCTTCAGTCGGCCTGTGGCGCCCCGTCATGCTGCCCTCGCCGCTTATGAACGTGAACTCATCGGGCTGGTTCAAGCGGTGCGCCACTGGAGGCCATACCTATGGGGCCGTCGGTTCCTCGTCAAGACGGACCATTATAGCTTGAAGTATCTGCTCGACCAGCGGCTCGCCACCATCCCTCAACATCATTGGGTGGGGAAGCTGTTGGGCTTCGACTTCGCCGTGGAGTACAAGCCGGGCGCTGCGAACGCCGTGGCGGACGCGCTGTCCCGCCGCGACACCGAGGAGGCGTCCGTCATGGCTGTCTCCGCCCCACGCTTCGACCTCTTGGAGCGCCTCCGACGCGCGCAGGCATCCGACCTGGCCTTGGTGGCCATCCGTGACGAGATCACGGCCGGGTCGCGCGGCGCCCCGTGGACGGTGGTGGACGGCTTGGTGCAGTTCGCCGGACGCCTCTACGTCCCCCCAACCTCCCCGTTGGTTCAAGAGATCACGGTGGCACTCCATGCGGAAGGCCACGAAGGAGTCCAGAGGACTCTTCACCGCATTCGCCGTGATTTCCATTTTCCAAACATGAAATCGCTGGTGCAAGACATGGTGCGCGCCTGCGACGTATGCCAGAGGTACAAATCCGAACATCTACATCCCGCTGGCCTCTTGCTGCCCTTGCCGGTGCCCCAGGGTGTGTGGACGGACATAGCCCTGGATTTTGTGGAAGCTCTACCGCGCGTGCGTGGGAAATCAGTGATCCTCACGGTCGTGGACAGGTTCAGTAAGTATTGCCATTTCATTCCACTGGCTCACCCGTACTCCGCCGAGTCCGTCGCGCAGGCGTTCTACACCGACATTGTTCGTCTCCATGGCATCCCAGTGTCCATGGTGTCGGACCGAGATCCGGTCTTCACGTCCACATTCTGGAGGGAGCTCATGCGCATGCTGGGCACGAAAATGCGCCTGACGTCGGCGTTCCACCCGCAATCCGATGGCCAGTCAGAGGCTGCAAATCGGGTGATCATCATGTACCTCAGGTGTCTCACGGGTGACAGGCCACGCGACTGGCTGCGCTGGCTTCCTTGGGCCGAGTTCATGTTCAACACGGCATACCAGACGTCGCTGAAAGAGACTCCGTTCCGCATCGTGTACGGTCGTGATCCCCCGTCTATCCGGTCATATGAGCCAGGGGAGACACGCGTCGCGGCTGTGGCCAAGAGTATGACGGAGCGCGAAGAGTTTTTGGCCGACGTCCGCTATCGGCTGGAGCAAGCGCAGGCAACACAGAAGCTACACTACGACAAGGTACATCGTCATGTGGCGTTTCAGGTGGGCGATTGGGTACTTCTGCGGCTTCGCCAGCGCGCGGCATCCTCTCTACAACAACCCACCTCCGGCAAGCTCAAGGCCAAGTTCTTTGGGCCGTACCAGGTCACCGAGCTCATCAATGAGGTGGCGGTTCGTTTGGCACTCCCTCCCCGTGCCCGCATCCACGACGTCTTCCACGTCGGCGTGCTGAAGAAGTACCACGGCCCGGCTCCGGATGTGCCACCACGTCTACCTCCGCTGCTGCATGGTGCCGTGGCTGCTGAGCCCGAGCGCGCCGTCCGCTTCCGCCTGGCGAGGGGCGTCCGCCAGGTCTTGATCCACTGGAAGGGCCAATCTCCTGCATCGGCGACATGGGAGGACGTCGAGCCATTCATCGCAAAGTACCCGGAGTTCCAGCTCGAGGACGAGCTGCTTCTCGACGGGGGGAGAGATGTCATGGTCGGGCGCACGTATACACGTAGACGCCGGGCCCGTGACATCCGGCGCGACGCGGAACGCGCCGAGCGCATGCAGCGCGCACGCGAGGAGCAGCCACGCGCGATCACCGCGGGCAGTGGCTGACTGGAAGGCGATCGGCGTTTTCCTTTCGTTGGCATAGCTTTCTGTTTTGGTTTGCATGGGCCGGCCTGGATTGTAGGAGCGTGGCTCCCGGTTGGTTAAAGCCGTAAGGCTATAAACTCTCTGTATCAGGGTGTTAACAATTAAGCAAGATCAATTATTCCAATCTCTTTCTTCCTCCTTACGCACTCTCAAGCCCAGGCGTTGCGAGGGGTATAACCTCCACGCTGGAAGACAAGGCACGAGACTACGAACTACGTAGTCGAGGGCCAGCTACCCTAGATCGCTACGCCCTTGACACACGGTACATGATGCAGTCTATGCAGTCCTCCATTTGTAGAGCCAACTTGTGCAATTCCTTGACCGTAAACTGCAATGCGAGATCACTCTGCCCTGAGAGCTGATCATCAATGGCACTAGTGATCATTTGGAGCTCTTCGGTGAGGAAATGAACATCCTCTTCAAAGTCCTTGTACAGCTTGTAGTTCTCTTCCGCTAGCACAAACAACCTTGCCACCAGATTGTTTATAAATGCACTCAACACGCCAGCATCCATCCACCTCCCGTTTAACGTTTCTTGACAAAGCAGGGTTAACGAGCAAATGACCACACAGATTCACTAGCAGAAGTTTGCTTCTGTTTCCTGCAAATCTGCAAAAGGATAAAATTTTAAATATGGAACCTTAGTGATCTGTCCACTTTCAGCCAACATTACTACTTCTTTCAAACACAACTGTAGTAAAATTTAAAATATGGAAAATTAATGATCTGTCCACTTTCAGCCAACATTACTACTTCCTCCAAACACAACTGCAATGTTTTAAAGGCGGTAAGGCGAGGCGAGGCGAGCGACCCCCTTCCGGACGCCTAGGCGAATAAGGCGAACGCCTAGGCGACGCCATATAAACATATTTAATATATAATACCAATAAAAATTCAGATGCAAATCCAACCTTAATATGGCCAATATAAGCATAATATGCAGTGCTATTAGAGTTCCAAGGCACCACATAAAGTAGCAAATTACAAATATGAAATGTTCCATCTCTTAGTAGCCATAAACTAGTCTCTAATGGCATATATAACTTAATTAGTAGTGCTGCTAGTGCAGCACATGCTTAAATAGTAGTGCTGCTAGTGCAGCACATAAGTACTGCTGCTAGTGCAGCACATATATTAGCTTACAAAAGAGGGACTGAAATCTCTAATATCTCAAGTCTCAATAGCCATCATCAAACTCGCCAGCGATGTTGGCTGCCTCATTGTCTTCTTCAGTTTCATTGGCATCATTTGAATCATCCTCACAATCTGTCACATCTGCATCATCAAATGGATCTGGATTTTCTTCATTGTCTGAACCCAACTCATCTTCATTCATCGTAGGTGCAAAATTTCTTGCATGCCTGTGGGCTGCTCTTGGAAAGTTTCAGCCTTGAAGTGCTTGTGATGCTCCAACAGCTTCATCAACAAGGTTCCAGGAAAGGTCACACTCACACCCACGAGCACCTTGAGGGGGTACATGCAATGAGTCAGCCCACTCATTGTTCCAATCGAAGTCCTCAATAACCAAAGGATCAAAGTTTTTTCCTTTCTTTTGACGTAACTTTTGGAACCTAGATTTCATCTTCCGGTTGTAGGAAACAAAGATAATAGAATTTAGCCTCTTATGCAACAATCGGTTCCTTTTCTTTGTGTGGATCTACAAAACCAGAAACACAATTGCAACCAAAAAATGAATAAACTGCTTGCTGAAATATTGGTAAGAGCAGCAAGCAAATGAGAAAATACTCACATATTCAAATTTGCTCCAATTTCGCTCACAGCCCGATGACGAAGCACAAAGACTAACCACACGTCTTGCAAACCTTTGTAGCTCAATAGCACGGCCACCATAGGAACGCCACCAATCAACTAGAGCAAACAAATGAAACAATATTTTAGGAGCTAGGATCAAGAAATGCTAGCTGGAATTAAATTGATATAATGTACACTTGCTGAAATTAGAATGGAAATGAAACACTTACGAGGACTCATTGACTCAAGGTTTTGTATGGCCATCTTATTTGAAAAAGCTTCTCCTCTAAGATATTCATAATCCATGGCTTGAGCATTGATCTTGTTTCTAGTTTCCCCATCCTCCACCATTCTTGCAAGCACATCAAGAAAGCAACCTCTTAGCTGTCCAACAGTTGCATCATCATCCTTTTTTAGGAGAGGATGTAGCTTTCCTAGGTTCAAGTACATTGCAGCCCCATACAATGGATGATCCATTTGTTTCTCCCAACGTCGCTCAATTATTCCCATGATTTTCTTGAGCTCAGAGAATGACAAAGTGTAGGAATCAGTAAAGTACCAATTTAATTATCTATTAGCAGTCTAGCACAGAGCACAAACAGAGCAGGAGCAACTAAAACAGAGCACATAGCACAGAGCGCCCTCCAGCCTAGTAAACAAATCAAATTAGCATAAAAGGCAGTGCAATTTGATTATAAAACAGAGCAATTAGCATATAATACAGAGCAACAGCAGGTAATGTACTACTCCCCCATTTAGCATCTATAATCAAAGCACAAGTCGACAAAGCAACAACTAGCCAATGTACCCATGTGATGTCCTATCTGCTCTGTTTTATATGCAAACAAACAAAGCAGGGGACAGCGGCATGCAAAGCTTCAGCCTTTCCAAGAGGAATCCAAGAGGAAAGCAAGGGACCGCACGCCACATGCAAGCTTTGGCCTTTTTAAAGAAACAGAGAGAGAGGAGGTGAGGGATACCTTGTCCAGTGGAGGGCTGGCCAGCAGGTTGAGCGGAGCTGGGCGCCGGTGTAGCCATGGCTTGTCGCTGGGCGGAGCTGGGAACCGGTGAAGCCATCCTGGGTCCGCACAGAGGAAGCGGGTCATCCTGGCCCTCCTGGGCCCGTGCGGACGGACGCACGGGTCCACGAAGAGGAAGCGGAAGACAGGAAGCAGACGCGCACGGGAGGACGCGCGGCTCCGAGTGAGACTGCTGCTCCGAGCGGACGCGCACGGGAGGACGAGCGGGACCTGGCCGCGAGTGGGGAAGAAACTCCAGCGGGTCTGCCTCTCCCTCTCTCTTCTCAATCCCCTTCTATTCTCTCTATTCCCACGCGATTTCCTCTACGCGCGCGCGCACGGAAGGACTGAAGGCCAGAAAAGTCCCGCGCAGGAGCGATTTCCCGCCCCGGGTCCCTTCCCTTTCCCGCGCGCGGCTGCTCACGCGTATGGCGACCGCCTCAAGCTGGTTGGCGACGCCCCGGACGCCTAACAGGAAAGGCGGACGCCTTAGACGCCGAGGCGGACGCCATACGGCACCTGGCAAGGCGAGGCCCGACGCCCAGACATTTTGGTCGCCTGGACGCCTAGTCGTCGCCTAGGCGACGCCTTTAAAACATTGCACAACTGTAGTTACTACTTCCTCCAAACACAACTGTAGTGACGTTTCTTTTAAGTCAACAACTCTAAACTCTAGTTACATATTACCTTTTATATGTTGAGTTTAGATACTTGAAAATGATAGAGCAAATTTGTTATGATATGAACTTCAAGCATATTTTGCTATGTTTTATAAATGTTTTATAACAAAAGGTACTAGTCAAAGTTATGTTTCGAAAATACATATCGATACTCAAGACAATCAACAACAACAAAGCCTTTTAATCGATACTCAATACAATGTTAGAAAAAATATACTTTTTTACCCTCAGGAAATACTGGAAGGAGTATAATACACAATTTCTTCATAGTAAGGATATTAAGGAAGTTCTAATTTCCGTCCAAAGTATTTCCTGAGGAATGCTGTTAATATAAAGGAAAAAAGAGGCCACAAAATGACACAATAGGGTGCTGTAGAAAAAGTATCAGGACTCAGTTGCATCCATATGACACTGATGATGGAGTGTTACGTTACTTCTCTACATTCCACGACACCATTATTTCTGAAAATCTTTCATACGAAGTTGATGAAATACAGTCATTAAAAGTTATTCTATTCAAAATTTGCTATTATTATTTACATGAGAACTTTTTAATGTTTTTTATATATTAGTGGGTAAAGTTTATAAGTTCACATGCATGCTTAAACATAATCAGTTTAAGAACAACAGGAGTAAGATGAAATGAAATCTATATTGATATGCGGATTCGCGCACTTTGGGAAAAAATACACTGTATTTGGGCATCTATGATAATCTATAACTTGTTAAACAAATTTGTTCTTGGTTCCAAACTAAACACTACTGGTTAATGTTGGTTTTGGAGCTGCTTGGTTCGAAATACTTTAAGCAGCTTATTTCAGGTCCAGAAAAGGAAAAGACCCCTCATGCAGGGGTGGATCCACATGGGGGCTGGGTGGGCTGCAGCCCCCCCTATGAGCCTGATTTGTCCATTAAATTAGTGTTAATTAGCCTTAAATCCCCATTAATCTCTAGCTTTAGCCCTAAATCTTCACTATTTAGCCCCCGCTTTGTCTCCATCCTGGATCCGCCCCTGCCCTCATGACCCACTAACCTTATATATCTGCAATTACATATGTTGTCTAAAAGAGTATCAACAAATATATGGGCTTTTAGCAAAGCTTCAAATGGAACACTGGCCGACTACAAAATTGTAGATCTCATTGACACACATACACTTTTGCACTTCATTAATGCCCAGCACACATGCTCTCACACACTTTGCGTTGCTGCTCACGTATATGCTCATCCAACCTCAAATGATATTCTATTATTGTTTTGGAGAAATAAGACATACACAATTATCTCTTTCTTATTCTGTTATTTGAAAGGGAGAGATATCTGGATCTATAGATTCTAATCCTTTAGAGCAACCACCACACTGCTCTTATCAATTAATCCATACCTGTTGGTTCGAGTTGACTGACTGATGCCCACTATGTGCCCGTTTGGTACAGCTTCAGCACCAGCTCCTGAAGCTATTTTGGCGTGAAGCTTACCAAACGGGCGATTTTGCCTCAGCTCCACCTAGGGAGCCCCCAAGAAATGCGCTCTCACAGGGGTGAGACGCTGGTGGAGCTGGAAAATCCCAGCTACCACCAGCTCCGTTGTCAGAGGGCGCGGGCCCGCCCTGAAATGCCCCTGCAGGCGCGGGACGAGGCGCAACGGAGGTGGGGCGTCGGAGGAGCACGAGATGCACCTGGGCGGAGGACGACGGGCGTGGAGCCGCCGGGGGCAGGCGGGCCCAGGGTCGCCGAAGCTCGGGGCGGGCGACGCACGGAGCCGCCGGGGACGTGCGGACGCAGGGTCGCCGGAGCTCGGGGCGTGAAGGAGCGGAGCCGTCGGTGGCGCGGGCCGAGGCCGCGGGCTCCGAGGACGGCGGCGCGGCGGGCTCCGCGGGATGCGGCTCGGTGGGCTCGGTGGTCGCGGGGAGGGAGAGAGGTCGGGCGCGCCGGGGGAGTAGCCGGGGAGGGAGGAAAAGGACGGATTGGTGTCAGGCAGGACAATCACGAATGTTTAGGCTGTGTTGACTTAAAAAAAATTAGAATATTTTTTATCACATAGAATCTTTACCATAGAATATTAAATATAGGTAAAGAAATAATTAATTATATAGTTTAGTTGTAAATCACGAGACGAATTTTTCAAACCTAATCAGACTATGATTAAACACTAATTATCAAATACAAACAAAAAAGTTACTGTATTTCTAAAAAATTTTACACCTCCATCTAAAGACAGCCTTAGGCAAGGATTGGAGTACATTGCCGACGGACGACGCAGTCAGCAGGAGCCTTGAGCTCACTAGTGAGGCGGTGAGGGGGGACTGGGCCGGGGAAGGAGACTTGATAGGGAGGACGGCGGCAGAGCCGTGTGAGAACGTGCCGCCGCGAGAACACAAAAGCCACTAAAAAAAAGTTGAGTTTTCAGCCACGGTTCTTACTCTTTGGCTCTGTTCATCCGGCTTATAATCCGTATTTTTCAGCTTGTTTTTTCAGCCGGAACAGTATTTTTCTCTCACAACAAATCAGCCAACAGTGTTTTTCAGCCGGCTTATTAGCACAGCCGAACGGGGCCTTTTGCCCTTCCTGCTGCTTTCGTCAGATTTAGCTTTAACAGTATCAAACCGGGAGCGTAAAAGTTTAAAAATATCCTTATAGCTGAGTATACAATTAATTTTTTAAGCATCTTAATTACTATAAATGAAACAAACTTAAAACTAGAAAGTTATAGATCTCGATAATATCTACAATTTTTATATAAAAATTATCTTCATTTAATTCCATAAAAAATATATGATTTGATATGATTAATATGTCTTAGAAAAATTACATTTTTCTTATGGAATCAAATGAGGATAATTTTTATATAAATATTGTACAGCTTTGCTGCTCTTTTTTTTATTCTTTTTGTTTCTATTTACTTGAGCTTTATTGGCTTTATTTATTGCTATAGAAAGGTAGATATCAGTGTCTCCACGAGATCTGCAACTTTTCAGTTTTGAGTTTTTGCATTTGAGATTGTTAAGATGCTCAAAAAAATTAATTGCATATTCAAATTGTTAAGAGCCAAATCTGGTGAAAGTGCCATAAGGGTAAAAGAGTTTAGAGCAGTGGCACATGTGAGAACTCGACTTTTTAATGATTTATTGGTAATTATTAACTTTTATAATGGCACATATGTAAAAAACTTGTTCTTTCGTTTTCTGGCATTTCATTTATATATATTCTTATTGTGGGTTAATTCTTGTTTTTTTCGTTGGTTGATCATAAATTCTCACCCCCACCGGCCATCGCCATTTGTCCTGTCACAGTTGGCACATCAAGAGCTATTTTTCTCTTGATGGGACGTCTCACCCACCAAGGTTGAAATTAAAGTAATAAGTGTTTGATTTTTCCGTCTAAAATTTAGTTTCTATCCGTCGAATGCTCGACACATGCATGAAGTATTAAATATAGACTATTTATAAAATTAAATACATAGATTAAAACTAATTTGCGAGACGAATTTTTTAAGCCTAATTAGTCCATGATTACTGACGGATTAATCCATGATTGCTACAGTAATCATATGCTAATGATAGATTAATTAGGCTTAGTAAATTCATCTCGCGGATTACTGACAGAATCTGTAATTTGTTTTTTTATTAGTATCCAAACACCTCATAGGGCCCTCTATGTGACATCTGATGTGACATCTTTTAAGCTTTAGTCCCTATATCCAAACACCCCCTAAAACTTCATACAGTATATTTCAAATAATTAAATGCATGACGGGTCCTGAATTTGTCAAACAGAACGTTCGCTTCAGCTACTGCTGTGCATTTAACACCTCTAATACTTGACCCATCTCTCTCAGTCTATTTCATTTCTTTCTCAATTGTTCTTCTCATTGTGTTAAATAATTAGGTAATTTCAGATTAAAATCAAAATATAAATCATGATAATTTTAGAAACTATCATAAGCATAGCTCATATACTAATGTGATTCAAGTGCATAAACAAAAGGCTAGTGTATGCATAGGTCATACGCCACTCAGATTAAATAGTGCCAACCAAGTCATTGGAACACGAGGCGTATACTTTTCAACTGCAGAAGGAGACGACATCGTTGGTGATGTAGATGCAGATGGTGATACTGTTGGTGGAGATGGCGCGAGGTCGTTGATGAGCGATGGAGGAAGAGCGAGGATTAGTTGACAACAGATACGCCGGGATGTAGCACCGCCTGATTTAGATAAGGACGATCTGTCATGAAGGTTAGGAACAGTCACACGAAGAGCACTCTCTAAAAACCTTATTCGTCCTCTCCCGGTACAGGATCACAAGGATAAGAGTTCCGGAGACCTGCTCAAACGATTGCCGGTGCACGCAAGCGGTTGGGCTAGAGAATCCACGACGACAGCGCAGTAGCAAGAAGAGGCAAAAATCCTAGCACGATTGGATTAGTTCTGACGTGGCCGATAGGCTGCTAATATAGTCATGTCCAAGCCGATCTCGTGTCGTGATCACGATCTAAATCGTTTAGGACTCTGCAAATTTGAAGGCCAAGAAACCAAAACTAGAAACTGCAAAAGGAGATCGCACCCCCGTAAGGGGGAGCCGAATTTCGGTGGACCATTCATGCAGGTGCCACACACACGTAGCCTGCGACGCAAGGCGAGCAAGCGAGCGCACGCGTGTAGGCTTCTCTTTCTCCTCCTCACGCTAGACTTGAGGAAGTAGAGAAGACTCCCATATTTAAACATGTCTACCTCTACTTTTACAAGCAATATGAGGCTAAAGAGTTCCTACATCCCCTCTTTACTCATATGAATGGGCCTTTGAGATTTCTTAGGAATTTCAGGAATTTCTTATATGGGCCAAGCCCATCTAAATTACAACAATCCTTCACCAGATCTCAAATGCACATTTGGAGATTTGCATGTTCCCGCTACTATTTGATATACTAGTGTTTCAACTGAGACAATGAAGTTAAACTTCCGCCTAGAACCTTAAGTTATACTCATCTACAACTTGAACAATAGACTACGCCTTAATCGAATTGTAAATTTTGTGCGAACGAGTTTTACTCAAAGTCAAACTAGTACCTGGATGCTAGTAGCCTTCTCCGTGGGTGGATCATATACGTCGTACTCCCTAGTCTCCTCATGAGCTTACTAGAAATCACCTAAGTCTCATAGACTGCGACGCTATATAGTCAGGCTCATATAGGTATGTCCTTTTAAGAATGCTCTGTGGGACAGCATCGTCGCTTGTTAAAGACAATAGAACACATTAACACATTTGCCAACCTACTACCTCCGTCCCTAAAAGAATGTAATTCTAGCACAGTATCACGTTTTAATACCTTCAGTTTGACCAATTATAGATAAAAAAAATATCCATATTTATGATACCAAATAAATACTATTATATTAATTAATAAATATATTTTCATAATAAATTAATTTAAAGACATAATTGTGAATATTATTTATTAAAAACTTAGTCAAACGTGAACCACTTTTTCGTGGCACGTAGCCCATAGTTGCATTCTTTTTAGGACGGAGGTAGTACCATACAGTGTGTCATTGCCCTGAGAGTATTACATTTTCACTTAGAGAGGGTTATAGGTTACTCTCCTCGGTTTACCAATAGCTAGTTCTTTCCAGATCCTTAGTCACGGGATCTCCAATCAAAAAAGGTTATTTTACTATTAGTATAAACTCGAGTCTCATACCCATCTTCCTTGATGTAATTTTAATCACATATCGTGATAGCCCTTTTGTAAAGGGATCTGCAGGTTTTTGTCAATTTGCACATAAGCCACAAACTTCAAACATCTTTTTAACGTGTCTTGTTGACTTTGCATTATCCATAACATTGTTTCCTTTAATAAAATCACTATTTGATTATCACAGTTCATAAGAATAGCTAGTCTTGGAATCACAAAATCATTTAGGAGATCACATAGTAAGATTTATATTCGTAGCAACGTTGAAACGCGTCTTCTACCCTCGCCGTCCACCACCGCTGGTCCCCCTCCTTTCCTCTTTGGCATCTCGCCGGGGGCTGAAGGGAGTGGGGATCCATTATTTTTAATAAGCTTTTCCTAGTAGATTGAGTCATTAGGGTTAGTGTCTCTCCATGTCAAATTTTTTGGTATTGAAGTTTTATCTCCTCCTTGTCCTCCTCTTCGGCAATGATGAAGGGGAAGCGTGGACTCGTCTTCTCTATGGCGGCTTTGTTGAAGATGAGGGCGATAACTTTGGCGTCAGCATCTTCTTCGACATGACGACATGGAGACTTTTGTTTCCAGACGGCGGCATCAAGGCGGAGATGATGTCGCCGCTATGGAATAATTTTCTCTGGTCTCTTCTCCATTTTATTGTGGTTAGATCTGACCGCGATGAAGGACCAGGGAGAATAATTTTCAGATCAGTCTTTCTCACTCTTCGGTGGCAGAAAGAAGAAGACACTAGAAAAAAGAAGTTCCTCAATTCCGCCTACAGGAATGTAGGCCGTCATTCGTTGGACATTTATCTCAGGCCATTTGCTAAGTATTTGTCTGTGTGGTCATCCATACTGCAAAGCATCTAACAGGTTAGATTTTGAGCTGTGCTATTCATAGCGTGGGTACTATTTTGTAATCCAGAGTGCTTGTAACGTGTTGATGTACTCAGCTATCATATAATATAATTCTTCTTTCGTTGCAAAAAAAAGCACAAGTGCCTTCAATCCTCTATACTCCCTCTGTCCCAAAATAGAAGTTATTCTTACTCTCTGAGAAGTCAGCTTTTTAAACTTTGACCAATTATATATAAAAGAATATTAATATTTATAATACATAATTAGTATCATTAGATAGATCGTTGAATATACTTTAATAAACTTATTTAGAGATATAAATGTTACATATATTTTTTATAAACCTAGTTAAAGTTAAAAAATTTGACCTGCACATATTTCATAACATCAACTGTTCTGGAACATAGGGAGTACATTGCCTCAGTTTGATGTTTAAGGCCGGCCGCAAATGTGCGAGTAGTGTTTGAAAAAAGATGGGCCCACTCTGAAAAGGCATCAACCTTTGAACAACTTGCAGCGTACAACGAACTATTGCTTGGGTCCCATAGTGAAGTAAAAAATATCGTTGTTTTCTCGCATCATTTTTTTCACGCACTCAATCTCCTCCTTCCTCACTCTATCTTATCTTCTCGAGAGCAACAAAAAAAAATTCAAGAAATTTTGATATTTAACCCTCAGTACGCAGGTCTCTCAACATTTAACATCCAATTCGCAAAGACTTTCAAAAGTTAACCCTATACACACGAACTCTTTTGATATGAGAGATTTCTCTCATTTTCTATACTTTTTCTATTTCCAATAGTTTCTACTCAGTGCTCAAGGCACGGGAAAAGGCCAAATACCCTCGCCTCCTATCTAGATGACCTAGGCGCACTTCTCACCCACCTCGCCCCTCAGTCCGCGCGACTTCTTTGCTGATCGGTGGAAGAGTGACGCCGTTGCCCAAACACCGGTGGGCAGAGGGGGGGGCTGTGCAGCCGCTCTCCCAAAACCCTATATGTTGGGTAGCTCTAAAGGGACAGAGAGCAGAGGAGGGGCCGGTGGGGGAGAACGGTCGACGTCGGGTGGAAGAAGACCGCACATGGCTCCAAATGGGTGGGGGAGTAGCGGACGGAGCCGGTGGGGGGAGCGGCCGGCGTTGGGTGGCCGACAACGAGTCGTCATCGGGTGGAAGGCCTGCCACGGGTGGGGACCAGCACTGAAGAAGACTTGGCAGCGGTGGCGGCAACGTCTGGCACACTCGCACCGCGTCTGCCAGAAGTCGCGATCATCTACCATAGTTGAGACGAATCAAATGAATCCTTTCTAAGAATATAGAGGGGCAATTTAGTCTTTTCCTATGGCTTGAGTAAAGAGGAGAATATATCAAAAAATAGAAAAGGAAAGAAAATGGAAGAAATCTTTGAAATCAAAAGAGTTCGCGTGCACAGGGTTAAATTTTGAAAGGCTTGCGAATATCAAATGCTGAGAGGCATGCGTATTGATGGTTAAATATCGAAATTTCTCATAAAATCCTTGATGACCCCATAGATCTCCCTCTTCCAAAATAAATCAAGCTTCTTCTTCCCTGATCTCGCTTCACTAGTAGCTGCATTGCTCCGGATCTGGCGGCATCGGAAGAAGTATTGACGGCATCCTTAGCCCAAGTGACGTCATCAATCCTCAGAACCATTGGTCTTGTTTAGATCCGAAATTTTTTGGGGAAAAATTCCTATAGCATTTTCGTTGTTATTTGGTAAAATTTGTCCAATCATGGACTAACTAGGCTCAAAAGATTCGTCTCGATATTTACAGACAAACTATGCAATTAGTTATTTTTTACCTACATTTAATGTCCATGCATGCGTTAAAAATTCGATGTGATGGGTACTGCGCAAACTTTTTTTTTGCTCTTTTTGCCAACTAAACAGGCCCATTGTTGTTCACTTGTTCAAGCAAACAAAGGGTGTGTTTAGTTCGTGAAAATTTTTGGCTTTGGCCACTGTAGCACTTTCGTTTGTATTTGCCAATTAGTGTCTAATCATTGATTAATTAGGCTCAAAAGATTCGTCTCATAGTTTTTTTACCGAACTGTGTAATTAGTTTTTTTCGTCTACATTTAATGCTTTATGCATATGTCAAATATTCGATGTGACGGGAAATCTTGAAAATATTTGGAAACTAGACATGGCCAAACCAAATTTTGTTTCATATTTGCCATCACAGCTTACCTACCACCCATTTCCCCTCCCAGCTCTCAGGTGTTCGGGATCTGCACCTGTGGATAAGGGCTCTGTTTGGCTGTGCTGATAAGTCGACTAAAAAATATTGTTGGCTGATTTGTTGTGAGAGAAAAATACTATTCTGACTAAAAAATAAACTGAAAAGTACGGATTATAAGTCGGATGAACAGAGCAAACATAGTGTGGAGCGAGTGAGTAGGTAAGGCCTCCCCTCGATGCTTTTGGTTTCTTCCGAGTAGACATGGAGGCCCAGGCGATAAGTTCATCCTTTGGAGCCATGGGATCCCTTCTTGGGAAGCTCCATGCTCAGATTGTCTCTCCGGAGATTCAGCTGCCAAAATCACTGAAGGAAGGAATCGAGCACTTGACACAAGATCTAGAAGAAATTAACAGATTGCTGGTGGATCTGTCAATGGTGGAAGGTCCCAACTCCATGGTCAAGCGCTGGATGAACGAGGTGCGCGAGCTGTCCTACGACATGGAGGATTACATTGACAGCACGATAAGCTCCAACATGGTGTACAATCGCAGTATCAACAAGGAGATCCTCTCCGTGGTCACAAAATTTAGGACTCTTGTGAAGCAGGCCCGCGAACGACATGAGAGGTACAAGCTTCAGAGTTGGGCATCGAATCCTAGCTACATGGTGGATGCGCAAGACCAGCTTCCATCGTCTTCCAACAGGAAGGCCACAGACCTCGTCGGCATCAGTGAATCAAGGGGCGAACTCATCAAGTGGCTCAGTAAGGCCGACGAGGCCCAAGGGCGGCTGAAAGTCGTATCCATTCTTGGACCTGCCGGAGTTGGTAAGAGTACGCTTGCTCAAGTAGTGTATCGTGAAATTGGAGGGCAGTTCGAGCGACGGGCCTTTGTGCGGGCGTCAAGAGTGCCAGATACACGGAGGCTTCTCCGGAGCATGATCTCTCAAGTCTGGCGCCAGCAACGGCTCCCTTGTGGCCTCGGCGTGCAAGAGCTCGTAGACAACCTTAGAACACATCTTCAACAGAAGAGGTACTGTATTTCTGTACTTGTGTATGTTATAAGCTCGTTCTTCCACTTATTTCGAATGCATGTCATACTATTTGGACATATATTACTACAAAGCAATTGGCTCTGCGTTGCCAAACATATTAATCCACATTCACTAGATTTGTGTACATATAATCCCAAGGTGCAGATTCAGTATTTCAGTCTACTCCAGGAGTAGTGGCAATGGTTAATTCTGACTGCAGACAATATGAACGAATACTGAAAATAAAGAACATAGATCAGACTGATCACGCGAAACCTATGGTTTCTTTCTTTTCACAAATTTTGTATTTGAAACGGAATTTTAAGCGTGTTAAAATACCCAATTTATTTGGTCTCGAGAACCTAATTGTTTGAGTTCAAACCAGCATTCAGATCTTACAAACTCCTATGCATCCAAGATTGTTACAGCTAAAGGTAGTGAATATATCTTATTACTAGAACGCAAGGAGCCAATAGAAAACATTATCCTTAATTCCTTATGGAGTAAATTTCAGACTTTTGTTGACCATGCCCCATTGTTGTATTTCTGTACTTGCGTATGCTGGTCCTTCTCGACATAATTGTTATATTTGGTTTACTCGGCCCTCAGCAGGTATTTCATTATAATTGATGGTTTATGGGAAACAATATCTTGGGATATTGTTAGAAGGGCTTTTCCGGAGGGTACTCAAGGTAGTAGAATATTAATAACGACGGATATTGAGGAAATTGCTCTGGAGTGTTGTGATTATCTAACTAATGCAAGTGTTAATTGGGCACCTGAGTTGGATTCGGACTCTCATTTCCTTGCCCAAGTAGGTATTTTAAAGATGGAGCCACTGAGCACAGATGACTCCATGGAATTGTTCTTTAACAAAGTAGGCTGCAAGACTGAATTATCTGAACACCTGAAGAAATATGCAGAAGAGATCATAAGAAAATGCAGTGGTTTGCCACAAGCAATCATTATCATAGCTAGTGTTTTGGCAAGTCAACCAAAAAACTCAGAGCTGTGGTCCCATATTAAGGAATTCTTATCTTCCAGAAATAATATATCTTCGGGAGACTTATTAAGAGAAATAATAGGACTCATCTATTATACTCTTTCGGAACAAGTGAAGACATGCCTACTATATCTTAGTTTTTATCATGAAGGGTACACATTCATGAAGGTTGATTTGATGAAGCAATGGACCGCCGAAGGTTTTATCACTCCAGTGGCAGGTAAAGATATTAAAGAAGTTGCAGAGTGCTATTTTAATGAGCTTGTTGGCAGGGGACTTGTACAGCCTAATCTCAATTTCTCAGATGAGGTGATGTTCTATACAGTGCACTCCACTATCTTTGAAGTTATTAAGCACAAGTCCATAGAAGAGAATTTCACCACTGTAATAGACTACTCCGGAACTATTCCAAAGCTTTTTGCAAAGGTTCGCCGACTATCTCTCAGCTTCAGCAATGCTAAATATGCAGGCAAACCTGACAGCTTCACGCTATCACCAGTTCGATCACTCACATTTTATGGTCTTGTTGAGTGTCTGCCTTCCATTATGGAGTTTAAGCTGCTTCGAGTTTTAATCCTTGAATTTTGGGGCGATCGAAAAGAGTTCGACCTAAGTGGAATTTTTGTATTGTGTCAGCTGAGATATGTGCGGATTACAACTGATATTGTCATAAAGCTACCGGTCCGTATACAAGGACTAAAATATTTGGAAACACTGGAAATATATGCAAGTTTATTGACAGTTCCATCGGATATTGTCCATCTCCCGAAACTGCTGCATCTCCACCTTCAAGGTGATATAAAGCTGCCTGATTATGTTGGCCAACTGAAATCCCTACGAACATTGCAGAGTTTTGACTTGAGCAGCAACTCTGAAGACAATGTAAAGAGCCTTGGTGAGATGGTGAACCTGCGTGATCTTCATATAACCTGTTCTACAACATCGTCTGATCGTCTGAACAGAAACTTGGTAGTTCTGGCTTCTTTGATTGGGAAACATGAAAGCCTAAAATCTCTTACTCTTGCTCCAGGTGTTTCATGCCCGAGCATTTTCACGGACTGCTCCAATATAGTATCTTCTCCACCTGTTTTTCTTGAGAGATTCGAGTTGTTGCCACCCATTTGCATATTTTCAAGACTTCCTGAATGGTTTGGACAGCTCCAAAAGCTTTGTGTTCTGAAAATCGCTGTTAGAGAACTGAGGAGGGATGATCTTAACAGAATTGCTGGATTACAGGAACTCACTGTTCTCTCGTTGTACGTCAGGCAACCAACTGCAGAAAGCATTATCTTCAACAGTGCGTCCTTCCCATTTCTGAAACATCTCAAATTAAGATGTTCTGTCCTACGCCTTGCATTTCAGGCAGAAGCAATTCCAAACCTCCAGAGGCTCAAACTAGAATTCAATGCACACAGTCGAGAGCAGTACAGTGATATGCTTGCCGGCATTGAGCACTTGTTAAACCTCCAAGAGATTAATGTACGAATTGGGGTAGCTCCTGGTGCACAGGAATTCGACAAGATGGCAGCAGAATCTGTATTCAAGGACATCATTAGCAAGCATTTGAGGCATCTGAGATTCAACGTACAAAGGGCTGATTTCATTGAGGAAGATCAGTAAGTGCCTATATTTAATTCAAAAACTCTTTTAAAGTCTTAAATATTACTTGCCATTTACCTTTTTTTGCAATCTTCTTTTAGTTACTTACTCGGTCCTAAAAAGCATGCAATTCTCATTTTCCAAGGAGTCAAACAATTTTATGTTTGTGTGTTTGACCAAATTTATTCAAAACACTTACTGACATTTCTGATTCTGAATAAATATTATTATATTGATTATAGAATATATTTTCATAGTAAACCTAATTGGAGACATAAATGATGATACTTTTTCATATAAACATGGTCAAACTTAGAAAAAAAATGACTTATCCGAAATCTAGACATTATGACAGATATTTAACCAAAAAGAGTACTAGTTGCATTATGATAGATATTTAAGTATTTAACCAAAAAGTGTCTATAGAACATATGCTTGTCCTAAATAAATTTAGCAAAGATAGAACAAGGGTGAGGCAATCCAATAACTAACCAAAAAAGATAAACCAAACCATAAATTTTGTGCACAATTTTGATTTATAATATATATATTTAAGTTTATTATTATTATTGATTAGTAGATTTGGACGTCTAGTGCCAACTACTTCGATTATATTTTGTATATTGGCATTGAGGTAGACACCATGGGATGCTTTTAATTGTTGTTCTTTTTGTTTTACTTACTTTAATTGAATTGACTTTATTTTTCTTAGGATTCCCCTAGCTCCTGGTTTAGCTACAACTTCATCTCATTCAGGTACATATACTTCACTCCAAATAAAAAATAACTTGCTTTGTTTTGTTTAAAAATACATTTTACTGGTAAGGTTATTTTTAGAGATTAATCAGTTACATAACAAAACTAAATGAAGCGCATAGTTGTTCCAGAAGATTCCTTAAAATATAGTTTCAGTTTTTATATTCATCTGATGATGTATTTCTTTAAAATACACAATTTTGTATCTATTTTAAATATGTATTTTCTTTAAAATTATTGCTCCAACATTTGAAAATATGTGTTTATTAATATTTAATATACAATAGATTTATCACTAATTTATATACATAGTTAAAAGTACAATGTCCCCAAAATAACAGGTGTAGATTCAGAGTTCTTTTTTTTGGTGATTTATGTTTTCCCCTTAATCAAACTTGGGGATATGTTGTTGTTGTGGATTGATCAGTAACTGCTGTTTATATTTATTGTAATCAATTTCATGTTGTCCTAATGTCCTTTATATTGTTCATTACTACTACAACATTGCTAATTAGTCCAATTTGATGAAGCAATTAGGATGTGTTGTCTCTTGTTCACAACTGAAAGAGTACAATAGGATTTTGCACACAAAAATATTTGATTTTAC
This sequence comes from Saccharum officinarum, assembly GCA_020631735.1. Lineage (NCBI taxonomy): Eukaryota > Viridiplantae > Streptophyta > Magnoliopsida > Poales > Poaceae > Saccharum > Saccharum officinarum. The sequence continues at coordinate 24,452,679 of CM036190.1, read as the reverse complement.
ATCTTTAGACAATTATTTAATCAATGACAAACACAAATTTAACCAAAGTGCACTTTCTTCCTACATATAGAATGTTATCCAAACTCTGTTATTTGTAATGAATATAAGATCCAGTGCACCTATGTGTTGAAATATTTTGGTTTCACAAAATTTAATAATTTTAAGTGGAAACAACTAAATTTCCTTTTATGTTACTTTTTTTAGATGGCCTACTTTATATGCCTACTACTGTGGATGTCACCAGACAATCGAGTGAGATAGAAGTGATTCCGGTCCCACAAGTGTCCCCACTCAATGATGACAATGTGACAAGTGATCGAGACATACAAACAAACCGGGTAAATTTGACAATATATGTTTTTTCCTCGAATACGCAAGAGAATTGTGTATCATTGTATTATGAAGGAATAGAGTTTGAGTTACAAAATCGGCCTGAGGCCCAGGCACAGTTGTTGGTTACATTTTTCCTGAACTCCTAGACACATATGTTGACAATGTTGGAAAATACATCTTGTTTCTTTATCATAGCCCAGTCAATGATGGCAGCATCGACTGGATCCATCTCGTGGATCGAGTGAGTATCGACTGTGATAAAAAAAATAAACATACATATAAGTTCTTAAAATTCTTGATGTTGATGATCCTAGACTCTGGTGTTTCCATTGCCCTTGGCCACACACACACACATTCTTCAATTCTGGCCTTAAAAGAACTTTCAACTTAGAATATACTGTAGAACATCATCATATCAGCAATTATATTCCAACGCGATTTACAGTGCAGAATCAGGCAGGGTCAGCAGGCCTTGCAGCAGCAGTTTACTGTTGCCTACAGCTCCTGCCAATCCACATTCCGCACCACATGTACTGCTCCGAACAGACTCGCCCTGTTCGTTTGGGCTTGTTTGGCTTATAAGCTAGCCGTACTTTTTCAGCCAACAAATAGTATTTTCTCTCACACCAAATCAACCAACAGTACTTTCAGCCATGGCTTATCAGCCAAACAAGCCCAAACGAACAAGGCGATAGGCACGATGAACATGCTGAGAATAGGAATCAGATTGGCTGATGCAGGTAGTCTGATTTGAACAACCGTATACTATATGCATTGTTAGGCACACCATAGCTGTCGGGAATTGTATTATGATTAGGCTGATGATGTTTCGTCAACTAGCTCCGGACTGTGGTAGCCGCCGAATGTGTGCCCTTAAAATGCTTGGTGTCATAGGCTCATAGCCCAGTCAATGATGTTGATTTATCACTAAGAACTTATATGTATGTTTATTTTTTTGTCTTTTGATGATGTTTCGTCAGCTAGCACCAGACTGTGGTAGCATCAACTGTGATCGTGTGCCCTCCATACTGATGTGGGAGATAGTTAATAAAGCCTAAAGGGGAGCCATATTTGTGAAATGTGGGGTGTGATAGAGTCTGTTTACCTATGTGTTTGGGATTTTCCCAATCTCAATGATGGCTGCATGTTAGTAGTATGTTTCCATTTGATTGTGTTAACCTTAACTATGACGTGCTGGAAAACTAGTAATGGTTTGTTCTCCACTCCACTCCTATATTTAGTATTGTCAGTGGCTCCCTGCAGCCTTGATGGATCAATAGATTCTCTTAGTATGGAACTATGGCAGTGTAGACGACTTCACCTAATATGGTACTAGGTATTAGATCAATTTGCCAACCAGTGTCTGATGTGGATCTATTTATTCTATTGTACCAGCATCAAGGAGTTCCTAAATTTGGAGATGCTCGTAAGGATAAATCTCCTTCATGGGAACGCAGGGATTCATCTGAAGAAAACCATGGAACTGCAACCACACCTGGACGGTCCAAAATGAGATCAAGTTGCCGCAGAGATGAAATGGTACAATCTTAATCTCTTTTAAGTAAAACATAATTCGTAATGTGCTTATTATATATTGATACTTTGAGTGTGAAGGCAACTGAAGCAATTAAGTTAAAACTGCATTTGAAATTGTCTTATCTGTATGATTTCTGAAGAGATGTACTGTTATTTCTTTCACATACAGAGAGGATCAGTCTTGCCCACAGGTGAAGGTTTCACCGGCATATTTACCAAAGTGAGGGAGGAGAAACGGTCGGACGATGGTTCTGTCGAGTTTGCACGGACTGACAGTTATTACCGCTCCGATCAAATCCGCAAACACGAATCCTCAGTGAGTCCACTTCTGACTTAAAAACTATTTCTTGATATAATATTGAGGTTAAAGCATTTATTTGCATGTGCTTCTTATAGTTTTGACTTTTCTTGCAGTTTGATGTCCTTCCAAAAAACTGAAAATTGGTGCCGATTGATTTCAGAGCACTGACCCTCATTAGCACCAAGTAGCAAAATCACTTAGGCCTGTTTAGTTCCTATCGCATCGCATGTTTGGACACATGCATGGAGTATTAAATATAGATTAAAAAAATAACTAATTGCACAGATTGTGACTAATTTGCGAGACGAATTTTTTAAGCTTAATTAGTTCATGATTTGACAACGTGGTGCTACAGTAAACATGTGCTAATGACGGGTTAATTAAATTAGGCTTACTAAATTCGTCTCGCGGATTACTGACGGATTCTGTAATTTATTTTTTTTATTAGTATCTCAACACCTCATGCGACACCCCCATGTGACACCCGATGTGACATCCCTAAACTTTACTCCCTGGATTTAAACACCACCTTAATTCAACTGCTTAAACACACCATTACTGGTTTTAGCATTCATTGCCTCATGATTACTTCAGCAATAGTTGAAAATTGAGTAATACACTCCAGCAAAACATGGCGCGTGCTACAGGTTCTAAGCAGAAACAGAGTAATGTTAAACTATTACTGATAGCATTGTTACCTTTTGTTAGCAATAAAGTTCAGTGCTATAGTAGCTATAGTAGTATTGACTATCCACTGTTTTTTGTTGTTTAGTTCCAAGTAAAAACCCACTACATTGTGTTTCACAACTGCTTTTAGAAGTAACTTTCTAGAATTTGACTATGTTGTATGAAACACTGTCATATGTTGAAAGAAACATTATAGGACCTTGTTGAATTCACTGTTCTGCTGCTTCCTTGCAGGGTTGCTCATGCTTCAGTTGTTTCAGAAACCGATAGGTGTCGTTGAAGATTGGACGAACCGCTGCTGATTGTATCATTGTCACATGAGTTGTGCCTCCGTTGTATTGTCCCTGTTGTAATATTATTGTGTGGTAGCAAGACAGTGCCAGAACATAAGAACTTGGTTAAGTAGCTTAGCTGTTTTTGTAACATGCGATTCGTGTCTCTATAGAATCCTGCAAACCTGCCGGGTTGGTAGTAGTTTCTTCCCAAAAAAAGGATGAAAAAAAAGAAAGAAAGAAAGAAAGAAGAAGAGCAGAATCTCAGGGCTTCAAGCAAACAGGTCCTCAACTTTTTTTTCACCACATGCCTGGGATGGTGATCCAGCCTTTTTCATCCACGGGGAGTATTCCAGGGCCTTGTCTCTGTTGTAGAAGGACAGAGGATAGTGGAGGTCGCCTGAAGGCCCTGGACTTTTTTCTGGGCCTCGTTGAGGTCGGAGTTCGTGTTGGGCTCAAGTGAGGAGGCCCAATGTGGGAGTCGATGCTACAGGCGGCTGCACTCGTGGGCGGCCTCTTTTAGCCCGTCATCATCAGTTGCATCCGTACTAGGAGTAGAACGTGGCGACGACACGATGGCACGCGCACGTGAATGTCGAGGCTGCGGTCGCACTTCAACTTCTTTCGTTCACAACCGTGTCCGAGATTCGAATCCGGAACGGCCAGCGCACGAGCGACCAGGCACCTGCAGACAGCCCGAGGTCCCACACGCACGGAGACTCTGGCCCACCTGCCAGCGGCGTCACCTCCACATCGACACGGACGCGGGCGCAGTCGTAGTCAGCGTTGAATGAACGAAGAGAACGCACTGTAATTCCAAAAAAAAAGAAGAAGCAGAGAACACTGTACGACATTTCGCCAAATGCCATCTGTTATGACGGTGGTGCCGTTCCGAAATACTGTTCCAGCTGATTTGTTGGGAGAAAAAAATATAGTTTCGATTAAAAAAACAAGTTAAAAAAGACGAATTATAAGAGAAGCGAACATACCGTTATTACAAACATTTTTTTGGGGTTTTCAGGACAAGTTTCTCCATAAAGCTTGGGCTTTTTTTATTTTAAAAAACACACACACCCCAGGTTATAAGTATACTGATGCACGCATAAATACGTCGAATCGAGTTGGTTCTAGACTTTGGTAGTGGGTGAGGGTAACTAGGCCTCGTCTTTTCATAATTGTCTGCATCAAGAGTAACAAAGCTGAGAAAGCAAAGTAAGCATCGGTTATTTCTCAACAATTTAATAATCGGTTTGGACCTTTGCTCCCCATAGCTCTAACATAGCATAGCTTGCTCAAAACATAGTGCTTTACGCATGTTTAGGTCTTGCACAATTTTTGGGTTTGGATGTTCGGCGTAGAGGAAACAAATTCTTATTGTCATAAACACATGATAAAGAAAACGTATAACGTTGACTACAATTTGAATGTTAAAAAAATTAAAGTAGATTTAACCAATTTCTCCTATAAAAAAGGATAATCCCCTCGGTGGTAAATTATAGCCCGCCTTAGTAAAATCCCTCTAATTTCGACAAATCTTATAAGAAGAACCAAAAACATCTTCGAATTTGAATGAGTTTTATTAAATTCTCTTCAGATGCTACTATGTTTTTCTCAAAAGTTAATCAAGCTAAGAAAGTTTGATATAATAAGATCCTAAGACAAAACTAGTGTAGATACCTTATGTCAAACAAACAAATCAATTTAAATTCTTCGTTCAAATTCCAGAATTTTGAATGGATCCCCCATGTTCAAGTTCACCACACCACACGGTTGCAAATCCTGGAAGGAAATCGTTTTGCAGTAGGGAAAATTAGTTTCATAGCATCGAAAGATCACGACATCTGGAAAATACCATTGAAAGACGTCTGTCACGTAAAATACCACTGAAAAGAGTAGACTGTTACCTACAAACAGCATTCTGTCACGGTTGATGCTATCGTCGTGAATTCCCCCGTCAAGCGCCTTTCTTCCCCAATCCAGCGGTTCCTCCGTCGTCCGTATGAGTTCTCCATCTAGCAGCTCCTCGCCTCCTCTGTCCCCGCGAGGCAACACCGCCGAGGATGAAGGACATCACGTATAAGCGAACAACCCCCGCACGCAAAGCCTTGCTGAACGTGCGCCCCACCGGCTCCAAAGCTCTCGGTGAACCTCCTGGGAGATCGCAGCACGCACCGATGCCGCAACCATCTTGAATCCAACCTTCCTCCCCTCCTCGCCGCGCCGGACATCGGGCGGGACCGTACCACGGGCTACTCGGCGGCGTCGTGATTGACCACTGCGTCCTGCTTACTGCCGCCGCCGGCATCAGCTGTTCCTTTATGCTGCTTGCCATGGACATGGCAAGGAACTTGGACTACGTCACTGCGGAACCTAGGAACGCTTCATCACCGCGAAGACCCCGGCCAGGCCAGCGTGATTTTCACTATTTTTTCATCCCGCACGAACACAGCTAAATAATCAACATGCAAGCGGCGGTGCTGATCATGGTGGCTGCACTGGCCTCCGTGATTTTCACTACCTTTTTTACTACTCTTCTGCAAGGATGTGTTTGCAGACCATGAGCGACCAATCGTTCAAGGTGCTTGTGTTCATGTCGGCATTTATCACTATACGCGGTTACTGACTACTATGGCATAGATGCTGCCATGCTAGTACGCGTACGGCGGCGGTGGAGGCGCATTCTACGGGCACGGTGGCAGTACTCCCTCTGATGCCTGGCACAGACATGTTCATATTCATGGTAGGCATCGCTGTAGCGGTTCATGGAAAATCCCAATGGCCGAGTGGCTGCGCGCTCCTAGCTAGGCGATGAGCCCCTAGGTCGTCTTCGTCCTCCTTGCCATCGTTGTGCCCGCTGCTGTCGTCTGCCTCTTCCCCGTTGACCTGGCACTGCTTCGCTGTGGCACTTCGATGGGCAGGTCCCAGGCCTCGATCACCCTGGTCGCGTCGGCGACGGAGCGCTCTCACGCGGCGTTGGGTACCGGCACGGCGCTCACCCTATTGCCAGACCAAGGGGCACGGAGCTGCTATATGCGAACGGAGAAGCTGCTAGACTGAGAAAGAAGAGGGCTTGACGGAGGGGATTCACGGCATTGGTGTCTACCGCGACGGAATGATATTTGACGGTAACATTCCACTCTTTTAGTGATATTTTAGGTGATGGACGTCTTTTAATGGTATTTTACGAATGCACAATGCTACGCAAGAGTCTTTTCCGTGTATGCCATTACAAAAGTTTGCAATTCCTTTTGTGCCATTGAAAAAAATTGGTGGACTTCAGCGCCATTGCTCCAAACTTTTTTGCCTTCCATGCCACTATCGTCATATTAGACTCTAACGGTGTCAAAGTACAGGTGTAAAAAGTCGAAAATACCCTTAGGTCTAAATATGTTATTAATTTTTTTTAGCATCTTAACGACTTCAAATGAAAAAACTCAAAACTAGAAAGTTATAGATCTCGTCGAGGTCTACAATTTTCATATAAAAATTATTTTCATTTAATTCTGCAAAAAAAGATATAATTTGATATGATTAATATGTCTTAAAAAATAATATATATTTTTTGCGAAATTAAATAAAGATAATTTTTATATGAAAATTATAGATCTCGACGAGACCTACAACTTTCTAGTTTTGAGTTTTTTTATTTGAAGTCGTTAAGATGCTAAAAAAAATTAATAACATATTTAAACCTAAGGGTATTTTTGACTTTTTATACCTATAGTTTGACACCGTTAGAGCTCAGTGTAACGGCAGTGACATGGAGGGTAAAAAAGTTTAGAGCAGTGGCGTTGAAGTCCACCAAACTTTTTCAGTGACGTAGAAAGAATTGTGAACTTTTATAATGACATACACGGAAAAGACTCAACCAAGTATCCTTTGCAGTATACCAGGGACCAAATCGTAACAGGGGGCCCACAGGCAAGGAAAGCCCAAAAGAACCAGCGATCGTTCCCCTCCAACAATCCCGGCCGCCGCCGTCGCTTCCCTACCCCGTCGAGAATCCGCCGCACCTACGCGGCCACGGTCATGAGTTCCACCGCCGCTGTGCCCCTTAATCGCCGCACTCGCAGCCGCCCGCCGTCGGTCGGGTCCTCCCGCAGGTCTGATGATCCCACGGCCACCGCCGCCGCCACCACCACCGCCAACGGCAACGGCAAAGTCTCCACCAAGCCCGCCTCCCCCGACCACGCCTCGTAAGGCCGCCATAAGCTTCCTCCTCTCTCGGATTCTTCTCCCTCCGCCTTAGCTGTCACTAAGCTGCTGGGTTGGTTGGTTTCGTCAGAGGGGAGAGGACGGTCAAGAAGCTGCGGCTGTCCAAGGCGCTGACGATCCCGGAGGGGACCACGGTCTCGGAGGCGTGCCGGCGGATGGCGGCGAGGCGGGTCGATGCCGTGCTGCTCACCGACGCCGGTGGCCTGCTCTCCGGCATCGTCACCGACAAGGTATCGTGTTCCTTCAGTTACATCAGTTTCGAATCTAATGGTGCCAGATGTCTTATGATTGACTGTTAAGTGGGTTGGAACTTAAAAGGTATCATCTTTATATGTAAAAATGTCATAGTATGGTAGTGGCTGCTTTGGATTGTACTCCGCTCGCTCCAATAAAGCTTGCTTGTGTCTCAATCAAGTGCCTGAGCAGAATGCATTTCTTTAGTGTTGGACGCTTTCCACCATTGCAACTTTAGCTAATGCTATATTCTTTGTTTAAATTGCTATATATGCTTAAAATTTGCAACTGATGCCACTATGCATGTCCTTATTTGTTCTGGAGCTGAAACTGTGTATACATGGATATCACTGCTTGAATCATTGAATGTAATGCAGTTGGCTTGTTATGTGTTCATCTGTATTTGGTTTGAACAAATCTGACACTGACTCAGCAGTATCTAACTGTTAGTCAAAGTGTACCCTCAGCCTCATGATTCATTCTTTTCCTTTGAACTGGGATATAGGACATAGCTACAAGGGTTATTGCCGAGGGGCTGCGAGTTGAGCAAACAATCATCTCCAAGATTATGACAAGGAACCCTTTGTATGTCACGGGGGACACACCTGCTATTGAGGCATTGCAGAAAATGGTCCAAGGTATATGTGGACTACTGTTAATATAACTTCACATTCAAGAAAAGAAATAATGAGAAATATAGATGCCTTATTTACTTTTTATTTTTACAGGACACTAAAGAAACATATTATTTTGTTAATAATAGTAGAAAGTTATTATTTCGTCCATGCTTACTGCAATGACTTGGGACTTACTTTAACAGATGACGCTATATCTTAGCAACTGTATTAGTCTAGAGGGTCGAAGTAATGACAACTTCGGTTGCTCCTGTGTTTTATAAGCGAAAGGAGGACCAGCATTTTCAATGTGATCCAGCATCCAAATTTCTTTAACATCCTAATGACATCATAAGACTTGGTGCTGCATAGGCTAACCCTCATTATTTCCATGTTCCTTGAATAAACTTACTTTGAGATATGTTAGTTCTCTCTCTGAAGTTCATATGGCATTTTTCTTATTTGTAGGGAAATTTAGACACCTTCCGGTTGTGGAAAATGGTGAGGTTATTGCAATGCTGGACATTGCAAAATGCCTCTATGATGCAATATCAAGACTGGAAAAGGCAGCAGAGCAAGGAAGTGCACTAGCAGCTGCTGTAGAAGGGGTTGAGCGCCAGTTGGGTGGCAACTTCTCAGGTATCCATATTGTTGTGTCAGCTCTTGCTTCATCCCTGCTTTTTCTTTTTTATCACCAAATGTTCACCACTGCACAAGATTTCACTGAACGTTGGAACATGCATATTTTATTCATATACACCAATTTTCATCAGTAAGTTATGCTATCTAGTTTTTCTGAAGAAAAAAATGGTTTTAACTTTGCAATCACTTGAAGGCAAGTCTTTTGTTGTGAGCGTGAATGTTGTAACGTATATGTGTCTTTCCATTTGGATGTACATGTACTAAACTAGTTATTGCTTTATGCACTTGCGTAGAGAATCAATTAACTGTTTTTGGATTCAGGTCCACACAATCTCATAGAGACTTTGAGAGAACGGATGTTTAAACCTTCTTTGTCAACAATTATTACAGAGAACACAAAGTATGTTGTCACTTTTCTTTTTATTCATTGCTATTCTTCTGTAAATTTTTAGCAAAAGTTGATCTAGATAAAAATGCTTATGTCTGTATTTACTTGCAGAGTAGCAACTGTTTCCCTTTCGGATCCTGTTTGCGTAGCAACACGGAAAATGCGTGAGTTACGAATTAATTCAGTCATTGTTACTGCTGGAAATTCGCTTCATGGGATCTTCACGTAAGAATTCCAACCTTGTACCCTTTAATTTTCCCATTTTTTAGATATTTTTGAAGTTAATAATGAATATATGGTTGTGAATTTCAGCTCGAAGGATGTGCTGATGCGTGTAGTGGCCCAAAATCTTTCTCCTGAGTTAACTCTAGTAGAAAAGGTTTCTTCTTGAGATTTATGATTCTCCATCCCAAAAGTTGTTGAATTTTGTATTCATCCTAGACACACAGTGTCTGCTACTATTTTGAACCAGGTAATGACTGCACACCCCGACTGTGCTACATTGGACACAACAATCCTTGATGCACTACATATCATGCATGATGGCAAATTCTTGCATATTCCTGTTCTTGATGGAGGTAAACTTTGATTCTTCCAGCCTAAGGTTGCCTCCTTTGATACTTCTATTGTGTATCTGATTGTCCTTTTCCATGAACAGATGGGCGGGTTGCTGCTTGTTTGGACGTTCTGCAAATTACCCATGCTGCCATTTCAATGGTCTCCCTCTCCATGGCCCATGCCCTCCATTTCTTAATCCATCCTAGTAATCTTAGTCCATCTGAAATGTTTTTTTCCCCTGAAGGTTGAACAAGGTCCTGGTGCTGCCAATGATGTGGCAAACACGATAATGCAGAAATTCTGGGACTCTGCACTTGCTCTAGAGCCTCCAGATGAGGATTTCGATAGTCACAGGTTTAGTTAATGCTTCTTTTGTGTTCTTTTTATTTGTCTCCCCTCTCAAATGCAATGCTTGCCTGAATTATTGCATTGTACAGTGAATTATCTTTAGTGATGCCATCAGATGCGAGGGATGGCAGGAGTAGTATTTATCCTGCTGCTGTTGATAATTCATTTGTCTTTAAGCTTCAGGACAAGAAGGGACGTATGCATAGATTTACTTGTGGTAGGTACTGAATATGATGTTAGTCAGAGAGTTGACTGTGGCTGAATGCTTCAGCTAACAGCTTATTTGTTCGATTTCAGGCTCTGATAGTTTAGATGAGCTGATGTCTTCTGTAATCCAAAGGTTAGGCATGGGTGATGAGAAGAGTGTGATTCAACTGTTGGTAAGCTTGAATAATTTGACATCCCATTGTTTCCAACTTTTAGAAATTATATTGCAGGGTAAGAATTGGATGTTCTGTTATGACCTTCAAATAGAAGACACTGTTTTAATGTCCATGGAACAATCATGTATCTCATTCGGTATCCTGTTGTTGCCAAGCACTGTCGAATTTATCTGTGAGCTTAGCTTATTTAGAATACCCTGTATACTGAAATTGTACCAGCTAAAATTTCATGTGTTGCTCTATGCAGTATGAAGATGATGAAGGCGACAAGGTGCTGTTGACAACTAATTCTGATCTTACTGGTGCTGTGTTGTATGCGAAATCATCTGGATTGAAGGTCTTTCACTTCTCTGATATGGACCCCCTTTTGTTTGCTTAAAAAACTACCATTTGAGTATTTATCATACTGTGGGGCTGTTTAGTTCGTAACCATAGTTTGCCGCAACTAACCATAGGCAAGTGTAGCTAAGAAATTTGGAGCTACACTTTGCCATGACTAAGGGAATCTTGCCACACTTTTTTTACTCTATGATGACATGTGGAGCCCAAGGAATCTTGCCTAAGTTTTAGTTGCCAACTGAACACTTGCCAACTTAGTTAAACACCGCTCAGTTGCACTTAGATTGGTTTTCATGCTTTAGCTAAATAGGGGATGACATAGCCATGACACATGATCACATATTCATATGCAAAGCTGGAGCATAGAAATACTAACTTCATTGGTTTCCCTGAAAAGATCATTCAGCTGTATCCATTTTCTATACAGAATATTGCTGATGCCCTGTATGTGTAGACATTAAATATTATTTACACCAATACTTTGGGCTAAATTGGCCTAGGCTAATGGACCCATGGAACAGGCCTATCAGGTTGTACCAGTCAGTCTGGAAAGTCTCAGTCCAGGTTGCTCAGTAACAGTCTAGTTGGCATTGTTTACCTCCATTTCCTAACTGCTGTAATTAAATTTGCAATTTCAGGCCTTGAGGTTGCATATTGACGACTCAGATTCCAGCAATGAAGTAACACAGCCATTGCCAGAGCTGGTATCATCATCCCACGGAAGTCAGTCGATGCATATTCATTATGGATTGATGGCTTGTGCGATTGCTCTGACAGGGGTAGCTGTGATGGTTTACTTGAGACACTCGAAAGCTTGAACTTCTGGAGAACAAAGACTTTTGCAAAGATATATATATACAACTAATACGCATAGAAGGATCACACACTTTGGCTCATGAGAAGGGTAATAGTGAAGTAATCATGGGCTGATGACCGATATACACCGATTACATTGTTGGTCCAAGAGAAATACGCTGACTGTGACTGTCTCCAGTTAACTGAAATCAGTTCTTATGGTGGGAGGGAAGCCTATGATATGGTATTTCCCTGTTCATTTTTGACAAGTACCTGCAGTTTCATGATGCGGTAAAATATGTAACCCTTATGGTTGGTAACCATGAATTCAGTGATGTCTCAAGTAATTATGTAACCATGTATATGCATCTCTGAGCAAGAAAACCAAGAATGAATCTCGCCTATGTGGTGATCAGGTCCCAAGTTGAGATTCTTTGTTCAACTTTTCACAAGAATTTGCAATTTTCACTAATTTGGTGAAACATGAGGTTGTCACTACTTTTTATTGATCATCACATATTCAGCGGCTGTGCCTAGTAAAATATCATCTGGAATGCTGTATTACCATGCGTGCATCTCTGACTGTGAAACATAGAGTGAATCTCCCCTAGGTTGCCCTGCTGTTTTATTCTGTGTCTGGTCAGCCAAGTTCGATCTTAATTTGCCCTGCAGCTTATTCCGTGTCAGCTTGCTGCAGAACAACTGAAATGAAACCTCAGAAATTCTGGAGTGATCTTTTTAGACAGCCAGTTCACATTAAGGTGGTGATAGATTCATGAAACTTTAATACTCCATGAGTTTCCATTCTAACGTGCCAAATGTCAGAATCACAACTGGTATTGCTATGGCAACAGTACAACAAATACCTTCTTTTCAGAAGGCAAACATGAGAAAATTCACCAAATGTCACAATCACAACTGGTATTACTATGGAAACAGTACAACAAATCCCTTCTCAGAAAGCAAACATGAGAAAATTCAAGAACTTGCATGCTAGTGTGGCGTGCAGTGAAGACTGCAAGTGCTAAGGAATCAAAAGGAACATCAAGGCAAATACACCTATTTTTCTTCTTAAACTGTTGTTATGGTGCAACGAGATAAGCTTTATTATCTCAGCAGTAGCCACTAGGGTAAAAGTGACACAACCTGGAAGAGGAAAAAAAGAGTGAGGTATAGCTAGAACAATTTTTAAAGTACTCCCTCCGTCCCTAAATATCTGTCGTTTTCGCTTTCCGAGAAACAACTTTGTCTAAATATAAATAAAAAATACTGATATTTATGGTACACAATTAATATTATTAGATAGATATTTGAATCTAATTTTTTAATAAATTTATTTGAAGATACAAATGTTGCATGTATTTTCTATAAATCGAGTCAAACTTTCGGCACGGAAACCAATGGCGGCAGATAATTTGAGACAGAGGGAGTATACCATATCAAAGTATAGAGGACCTTGCTTTTATTACCTTAGTTTTCTCTTGGATACACCTTCTTGATTTCGTGCAACCTTGCAGCCACTTCCTGCATGCAGATGCGCTCATTTGGGGACGGCTTAGTGCAGAGAAGCCCAATGTTTAGAACTGAAAGCAAACACTCTAAGCTTTTCTCCTTCATGGCCAATGAAGTTTCTTGAGATAAATCTTGTTGCTCTTCTAGTAGTTCAGGATCTATAATCTGTGGTATCATGTCAGGAAAGTTCATCTCAACAAATTTTGTAATGTTCATCCCTCCATTGAACATATCGTCAGTTGGCCTCCTCCGTAAAAATATTTCAAGTAGAACGATCCCGAAGCTGTAAACATCTCCAGCACTCGACACTGCTCCACCTGTAGCACACTCTGCAGATTGCACAAAAGAATTGCTTACACCAAAGATAAATGCACACCAGAAAATTATGCAGTATGCAACTTCATATTACCTGGAGCAATATACCCTATTGTTCCCATAATGGCGGCTGAAGTCGAGATCGAGTGAGTGGACGATGATGCTGCTGAGTCAAATTTGAACCTTGCAAGACCCAAGTCTCCAACATGTGCTGTCATATTGTCATCCAAAAGAATGTTGCTAGGCTTCAGATCACAATGGACAATAGTTCCTTGGTTGCTATGGTGAAGGTACTCCACTGCATCTGCGACATCCACGACAATACTTATCCGTTGAGCCATTGTGATGTGGATTCGAGTTGAGTACAGTAGCTCATGCAAGTCACCTTGTGGCATGAACACATAGACTAAGGCTTTGAAATCATTTCCATTGGAATCAATACTGGAGCATGCAGTGACTATAGGAACTAGATTTCTATGCCGCACCTTTTGTAGAGCGTTGCATTCTGCAATGAAGCTCTTTTGTGCTCCCCTTGTCTCTAGACGAAAAACTTTGATAGCAACAATGGTTCTACCTTGGAAGAGTTTTCCTTTATACACGGAGGAATATGTTCCTTTGCCAATCAAATTGGATGCTGAGAACCCACATGTTGCTCTGGCGATATCGTTGTAAGAAACTTTGGGAAATTTGCTACTGAATGACGGCAAATATAACTTGTTTCTCTTTTGTTTTCCTCTCCAGATAAGCATTACAGTTATGACTATAGCAACTAACAAAATGCTGGATAAGGGGATCACCACTTTTTGTACAATGGAATGTCGCCTCTGCTTACTTGAATTAATAGGTGTGACATGGCATGCGAGTAGGTGTAAATCCAATGGCCCACCACAAAGCCCTTGATTTCCATCAATCTGCACAGCAGTTTTGTTACTGAATATCCCATTCATTGGTACCTCACCACTGATGTTGTTGAATGACAGATCTAGTTGCTCAAGGTATTGGAGGTTGCTGAGGGACATTGGTATTGACCCGGTCAAATTATTGTGAGACAAGTCCAGAACTTGTAGGTTACTTATGTTTCCTAGTGTAGTGGGGATGCTTCCTACAAAACTATTCTGTTGCAGCTCAATGTATTCCAAGTTTTCGCAATTACCTATAGTGGTTGGAATGTCTCCAGACAGCATATTTGAAGAAATATTCAGATATACCAGCGCCTTGGCATTGCCTACTTCATAAGGAAGTTGCCCGTGAAGGTGGTTTGCAGATAAATCAATATAGATAATCGATGGAATTTCAAACATCTCTTTGGGAACACCATCATGAAGAAAATTATTTGAAAAGGTGCATACTTGGAGATTTTGAAGATTTCCTATGCTTGCAGGTAAACGCCCTTCGAATTTGTTGTATTCAAGTTGGAGATACAATAACTGAGACAAGTTCGCAAGGGATGACGGAATAAACCCGGTGAAATTGTTGTTATTTAAATTAATAGATTGCAAACTGCTTAGGGTTTCTAGCCATTCTGGAATCATGCCTGTAAATTGATTCCCAGATAGTCCAAACTGTATTAGGTTGCGAAGGTTCGCGATGCCAGAAGGAAAACCACCTGATAATTGATTATTCCCCAGTAATAATGTCTGCAGTTCAACAGAAAGGTTACCTAGTGAAGTAGGTACGTGGCCTTCTAGCTGATTGGAATATAATGACAATGTTTGTAGATTAGTACAGTTGCCTAAGCTGTAAACAAACTCCCAGTCTTGACTGTTACGTGCTTTAAGTTTATTGAGCTCAAGATTCAGCGAGTAGAGATCGTGAAGTTTGCCAATGGAACTAGGGACCACCCTAGTGAAACTGTTGTCTGACATATCAATCCTGCCCAAATCCGATGCATTGGCCAGTGAGGAAGGGATGTGTCCATGAAAAAAGTTGACGCCTATTGCAAGGAATTGGAGGTTGGGAAGAGAGGTACCGAGGCCAGGTGGCACCACGCCGCTAAACTGATTCCATGTAATACTAAAGGCAAAGAGAGTTGAAAGGTTCAGGATGGCCTGTGGAAAACTACCTGCCAAATGGTTGGCACTAGCGCCAAGAGTCTGCAGCTCCTGAAACTTCGCAAACTCATCTGGGATGTTTCCGGCAATGTCATTGAAACTCAAGTCAAGCTTTTCTAGTGTTGTGATATTGGCAAGAGAAGGAGGGATGGTTCCAGAAAGATTGTTTGATCGAATCTCCAGCAGTTTAAGTCCCAGTGGCAGACCTGGAAATCCTCCAACGAGATTGTTCCCATTGAGCCGTAGTTTTTGCAGATTGGAGCAGTTTCCAAAAGTTGGTATAACTCCATGTAGCGTGTTGTTACTCAAGTAGAGGGTTTGGAGGCGACGCAACTGGCCAAGCGATGCTGGGATTTCTCCACTGAATTTGTTTGCCACTACAGACAGGTGTTTCAGAAATGTCAGGTTCCCCAGAGAAGGAGATATGTCTCCGACTAAACCTCGGTTTGCAAGGACAAGATTAGTGACACGACGGCTCCTCGTCCTGCAAGTGACACCTTCCCAACTGCAGAAATGAGTGCTGTCATTCCAAGAAGCCAATGCTTGCTGTGGATCCAAACTAATGCCCCTCTTGAATTCAAGCAACGACAGTCGATCTGTTTGATTCTCATGGCCAGGAGTCGTGACAGCATGCACCACGCTGAAGGCCAGCACGAGCAGAAGCCGTCCAGTTGCAGCAGCCTTCATGGTGATATATATAAACATGGGATGGATTTATAGATTCAGAAGAAGTGAGGAATTCCAGCGTCTTCAGCTTTCTGTTCTGGTTGAATGTAAGGGACTGCAGAGGCATAGGCACCAAGAGAAGTACGAGTACCCCAATGAAAAAACTAATCGAGAAAGATCTTTAAATATTAATATTTATAATAAAGCTAAAATTTCTGAAAATAGTGTAGTATGTCAAGTATGTGGAGTACCTGAAATTAACATGGTATCTTTTTGTCTCCCCCAGTCTGCATTTTCCCTTGTCAGATCAGGAAGTATCTTGCGTTCTTCTGTTCAGCAGTGATCTGAACCACAAGTGAAAACCCCAACAGCAGGATAACAATTAAGGGCATATTTGGATCAATTATCACTAAAAATTAGCTAGCTAATAGCAAATAGTTAATAGTCGGTTGTTTTTAGCTAGCTAATTTTTAGCAGGATAACCGACCGTTTGCTGTGGTACCCTCAAATGACTGTGAGCCGTTCATTTGATTAGATCGGAGGGCTAGAATCATCTATTACTTTCTAAGAGGTAATAGATAAAATAAGTATAGTTTTAGATATAAAGATCTTTTTTAGATCTAATTGATGCATGCATGATCTATTAGATATGATGATTCTTTTTATTTTTGCAACTTTGGATATAACATAATTTAATTAGAATAAACTACTTAGTTTTTGATGCACTTGTTACTTAGTAATGCAACATAGTGCGTATATATATGCCCAACTTAATTGCAAGTATATGAAACCACGAATAGGAAACTTTATGATAGCTACCTGTCTTATTAGATCCTCTCAATTATGTACTATGTAATATGATCGGTTTTTAATTTGAACATAAAATATCATCAAGCTTTATACATGATCAAGCAGCTAAAATTTTATTTTTGGTACCCTGTTCTTATTGGTGTACAGTTTTAACCTTATAGTGTGATAGGTTTATACGCATCATGACATGAGAGTGATAGTTGTCATTTTAGTTTAGCCATGGGAAAAAAAAGAATGGACGTAACGACAATCGCACAAAAGAAAGGATGCAGCCATGCGTAAGAACAAGGTAGGGGCTGCATGCCCACCCATGTCTCGCATGATTAGAGGGATTTAGAATATTTTTCCTTTTTTAATTAATTAATTGATTTAAAAAATCTAGAAAACCAACGGCTCAAATTTATTTGAGACATTACCTCCTATGAAGTAAGGAGGGTACCGTAGCATTGCCCACTATCCAATTACCTATTAGCAGCTATTAGCAATGTTTTAAAAAAAACTTATTAGTAGGATCAAAGGGGCCCTAAGTATATGTGCTGCCATACAGACGTAAGATAAGAACGTGTGCTTCAACTTCAAAAACTTTGCGGTTCTTCTGTATAAATTTCTTGCATATGAAGGATGACGATGGAACTGAAGATACATGGTAAATAAGAAAGAAATATTTGAAGAAATGATATGGTAAATCAGAAAGAAGAGGGAGAAGGGGGGGGGTCTGGTTACAGAAATCGAGCTGCTTGCCTGATCATCGACGGCCCAGGTGTCGGAGAGATCGCCGGCGATCGATTTAGCAGCCACCACCACGCAACATACGCATACACGGACTGAATACTGATCAAGCTAACACTGACACGGGCAGCTGCTTGAGGCCGCTGAATATATGATGGTAGTGATGGACTGATGGTTATAGGGTGAGAAAAGAATGAATGGGCCAACCTTCTCCCAGGACGCTTGCTTTTTGGTATAGATAGGTAGAAGAATAGATGGATGCTTTTTCCTTTCCGCCAGATTCTGATTCCCAACACGGCAGGACTTGACTGGATGACCTGAAATTCGACCAAACTGAAACTAGCAGCCGTCGAGTTGCATTTCTCCCCTTGTATTTGCAGTGGGGCAGACCGTGTGCGCCAGGAAATGTTGCGCTTCCGTTCCGTCGTTGCTCTCTCACGCATGGCCTGTCGGCCTCACCTCACCAGGCCCTCCTCGACAGAAAAGCACGCGGTCCATGACAGTTGGCAGCACAGGTCTGGGCTTTTGCTTGCCGAGGCCCTGCCTGCTGACGCAGGGCCGTCGCCTTTCGTCTGTGGGCCGGGGGGGGGGGGGGGGGGGGGCACGCCTTTTGCACATTCTAAATGCCTCAGCACAAAAGGATTGAGTGAGCCGTGGCCCGTGGGTCATCGGGCAAGACTGACAGATCATCCAAATAGGTGGGAATAATAATAGCTAAAATGGGGAGACTAACTATAGTAAAATAATAAAAATTGAAACCTTTGTAAATAATCAAAACAATGGGTTGCTAGGTGTCACATAGATGTGCTTATCAAAATTGAAATTGGTAGACTCTTGAAGAACAATTATTCTACTTCATGCCACGTAAAAATGGAGAGATTAATTATAGGAAAATAAAAATTGGAGTCTTTATGAACAACAATTATAGCTAAAAAAAACAAATGGCTCCTAGGTGTCACACGGATGTGTTCATCAAAATTAAAATGGTAGCCCTATTGAAAAAAAATCTACTCTACTCTGTATAAGAACTAAAGCATCACATACTAACGATCGTCAAAACCGCCATGTAATTTGCTAGAAATTAAAATGGATTCGTAGACACCAACCTTTTGGAAGATGGATTCACCACAACTTAAATGCCTTCCTCAAGATCCAATTGAAAAGTGCTCTCCAAAATGGAGAAATAACTAGCATGAGAGTCAAGCAATCTAGCCACCAAAACAATTGAAAAGCTACAAACTCGAAGGAGTGGATGATTGTTACTAACTTGAAAGCAAGGAGATCATGCCCAGCTTCAAAATCCAAGACCTTCCATGAGCATTTTGGTGAAAAATGGCTGCAACAATGGAGAGAGAGGTGGAGAAAGGCGCCTCCTTGGATGAGTGTGCTCAGGATACGAGGGAGGAGGATGTGTACTATGCAACTATCACTGCTGACTGAAGCCAAAAGCTAGCAGTTCAAAGCCACAAACCGGAAGTGACATATAATGCTAATTCAAGCCACCAGCCAGTAGAGATAGGCTTGGTATCACTGTTGTTTCGTGACAGGGACCCCAATCATTTTCAGATTTTCAGGTTAAGAACAGATAGTGAAGGTTTATCACTACCAGTTTCAAAGCAATCGGTAGTCATGGGCCGGCAGTGAAGATCGGTTCTATAGTAGTGCCAAGAATGAATCTCTCCTATGTGGTGATCATATCCCAAATTGAGATTCTTTCTTCTTTGACATTTCATAAGAATTTGCAATTTTTCACCAATTTGGTGAAACATGAGGTTGTTACTACTATTTATTGATAATCACATATTAAGTGCCAGTGCCGCAAGTAAAATATCATCTAGAATTAGACTTGCTAATGGGGCAGACGGAAACAAGTTTTTTTAGGCGGGTTTTGATAGAGCGTGTGTGGATGGGTGAAAATGGGTTTTACGCGGGTCGGGGCGGGTTGGATACGTCCTCAAACTCACAACTCGCGATTTGCGAATACCATGAGGCCATGACCCTACACCGCCAGGGGCTCCCGCAACGGGGACATTGCCACCGGTGGTCCGCTTGAGGCTTAGGAGGACATTCGTCGGCGTGGAGATGGAGCACGTGTACTCCTTGGACATTAGTGTCTCGCTGACGGCCGCGCAGGGTGGGTCAGAGAGGTAGATGGGCAGGAGGGAGAGGGATGACACCACGAGCGGCAGCGACGCTAGGAACACGCGCTGCATGGCCGACGAGGCACAGGTGCACGACGGGAGGTGGATGCAGGTGGCGGACGCATGCACGACCGAGGTCGCTGAGGCGTTTTTTCCTTCTTTTTTTGGTTGTGGATGGCCATGTGTGTATTGTGCGGGTTGTGACGGGTTAAGAAGGGCATGCTATGCGCGCGCCGACCGGGGGGCGCCAAGTCGTGCGTCGACCAGGGTGATGACTAGGCCACCACCGGCCATGGCCTTCTTCCTCGCGACGCGCTACCCATGGCCTTCTTTCTCGAGACGCGCCGGTGCCACCTCGCCGCCCTACTATCCACCGCCGCGGCCGTGTGAAAGTCCTATGTTTGGTGTTAGTAATTAGTGACAATACCTAGTACTAACCACATAGCAAAGACATGTGTGTAGCTATGATGTGGTTGGTGCAACGACATGGTGAAGCAAGGATCAAGCAATGATGATATAATTAAGTGCTTGCCATGATGGAGTTGGATGAAGATGCAAAGCCAAATCATGGAGCTCAAGGCAAAGGTATATAATATGGTTTTTTATTTTGCATCCAAGACACCATAGAGGGTGTGGATGGCTTAAGATCGATAGTTGTACTATAAAGAGGAGAATTTCTGGAGCTATTGATCACTTAAGTGTTACTAGGTCATCATCTTGAGTATATGCATTAGGATCTAGTAGAGAGCTAACGTAACGGCTTGAAAAATGATTGTGAAAATGCTAACACACATGCACATGGTGATATACACTTGGTGGTGTTAGCATATTTGCGAAGGCGGTGGAGTTTAAGCGGTAGAGAGGGGTTTGGGGTCGGATGCGGAAATAAAATGACTATTTTCCTTTATGCCGAAAGTGGGAAGAAGTAGCGAAGTCGCGGAAGTGTTTCGTACTGAAAAGCACGCATCAGACGCGACGTTCGGCATCATCGGACGCTGCCCTGGCATCTGACTCCTAACTCTAGCTTGTGGAGCGTTGGCGGCCGTGCATCAGACGCACTGACAGTGGAACGTCGGACATGTGACGTCAGCGTCTGTTGTGAGTGGCGTCAGCAGCGTTGCAAGCCCCGGTGATGACAGACACGAAGCGGCGTCTGATGCCCACTCGACGGATGTGTCTATTGGTCGATTGCCTGTTTCTGGAGCTCTCTGAACTGCATCTATTGGACGTCGGACGCAGAGGCTAGGGAGGCGTCGGACGCGTCTGTTGCACGCGAGCCGACCGTTGGAAGTTCGAAGAAGCAAGACACGTGGCAGCATCCTGTGCGTCGAACGTGGCAGCTCGCGTCTGTTGGGTAGGCATCAGACGCGTCTGATGACCTCGACCAGCCTCCAACGGCTACCCCTTGAGTGCTTTGTTATAAATAGAAGAGAGGTGGCCTTGGGGGCCAAGAAAAAACTCTTGCACTTCTGAGTTATTGAGGCATACTTTGAGCTAGAGAACTTCTCCTCCACTCATCTCCTTGCTTGATTGTTTAATCAAAGTGAGATTAAGTGATCTCAAGTGCATTTGCTTGTGAGTTTGCATCTAGTTAGCAATTGGATGTTCTTTTGTTACGGGATTCTTGTTTCTCTTGGTGGTTGCCGCCACCTAGACGGCTTGGAGCAGTGGTGGAGATCCGGCACGTGTTGGTGATTGTTCATGGCCAGATCCGGTGAGGTTGTTATGAGGGGTTGTTGTGGTTCCCCGGCGGAGCGCCGAATTCCAACTCTAGTGAATTGCTCGTGTCGGAACTTCTCACCATTTGGTAGGTTCTTGTGGCGCTTTTTGAGAGGCTCGGTGTGTGATACCAATTAGCCACCGAACCACGTGGTGTAGGGGGACACAACAGGGACTAGCGTGCCGGCAAACACATGAACCTTGGGATAAATCATGTGTCTCAATTGTACTTGATCAATTGGATTTCATCCCGGTGATTGGTTACTTCATTGGCTATCTTGGTATTCACTTTGGTTGGCTCAATCATCGCCCCTCAGTATAACATTCTAAATCTCCTCTTGCACTTACCTTGTTATCTTCTTGTTTAGCTTATTGTTGCTCTAGTTTAGTTGCTGGCTTGTGTAGTTCTAGTTGTAGTAGCTTTGTAGCTTTGCTAGCTTGCGGTTTGTCTTGTGGCGATTGTGTGAACCAAACTAAAATTGTCAATTGGATAAGTGGCTTGCATCACCCCCTTTAGGCTAGGCAAAACTCGCATCTCGCCGTTTGTGTTACTAATTAAATTGTTTAAGTGATCTTTGTAGAAAGTTTTATTAGGCTATTCACCCCCCTCTAGCCATCAAGACCTTTCACCGTGCTAGGGTTCCTCTTAGCTCCATCGTTGCAGCTGCAGAGCTCCAACAAACCCTAGCATGGCCACGGTGGCCTCCTTCTTCCCCACCCACGCCCTACTCCCACCGCTGCCATGGCCATGCTCACCGGCGAGCCACGATGCCCCCACCCTGGCCTGGCCCAGCCGCCGCAGCCAACGCCAGGGCTCCTAACCGCCTGGCCACCATCCCCACCACCTGGCTTCCCTACCTCCCCCTGACCCCCTTCCTTCTAAGCCCACCAGAGTTGGAGATGAGGGAGGGAGAGAGCTACTGGAAATGGAGACAAGGGCGTCGCCGGCGAGCTTGGGTGGAGGCGCAGGCGCGGTGATGGGCTTCTGGGCCGCACTGGGCCAATTCGCGCGTGGAGGGAGAAAGTTCAACAGTGGGAGGGGGTCGGCACACTGCTAGCGGCCACCTGGTCAGACGTGAAGATTCCCGGGGTTAAGCAGCCACAGTGGCGCGGTTTGGGGTAGGTTGATGAGTTGATTTTTTTTTGGGGTAAAAGGTTGAGTTGAGAAAACTTCCTCATGAGAGCTATGGGTCAGGGCGGGTCAGGGACGGGTTTAGCCCCATTAGCAGGCCTATTAGAATGCTGTATTAGCATGCGATCTGTGACTATGAAACCTAGAGTGAATCTCCCTAGGTTGCCCTGCTGTTTTATTCGGTGTGTCTGGCCAGCCAAGTTGGATGTTAATTTGCCCTGTTGTTTATTCCGTGTCATCTTGCTGCAGAACAATTGAACTGAAGCCTCAGAAATTCTGGAGTGATCTTTTCGATCAGACAGCCAGTTCACATTTCATGAAACTTTAAACTCCATGGGCTTTATCACACAACGGTTTCAATTCTAACGTGCAACCGTCAGACACAACTGGTATTGTTATGGCAACAGTACAACAAATCCACTTCTTTTCAGAAAGCAAACACGAGAAAATTCACCAAATGTCAGAATTACAACTGGCAACAGTACAACAAATCCCTTCTTTTCAGAAATCAAACATGAGAAATTCAACAACTTGCATGCTAGTGTGACGTTTTTTTTTTCCTTCTTAAAATGCCGTTATGGACTAAAGGTGCAAGGAGATAAGCTTTATTATGTCACCAGTAGCCACTAGGGTAGAAGTGACACAGACTGGAAGGCGAAAAAAAAAAGAGTGAGGTACATCTAGAACAATTTTAAAGTATACCTTATCCAAGTATAAAGGACGTTTGCTTGTATTACCTTAGTTTTCTCTTGGATATGCCTTCTTGATTTCGTGCAACCTTGCAGCCACTTCCTGCATGCTGATGCGCTCATTCGGGACGTCTTAGTGCAGAGAAGTCCAATGTTTAGAACTGAAAGCAAACACTCTAAGCGTTTCTCCTTCATGGCAAATGAAGTTTCTTGAGATAATTCTTGTTGCTCTTGTAGTAGCTCAGGATCAATAATCCGTGGTATCATGTCAGGAAAGTTCATCTCAACAAATTTTGTAATGTTCATCCCGCCATTGAACATATCGTCAGTTGGCCTCCTCCGCAAAAATATTTCAAGTAGAACAATCCCAAAGCTGTAAACATCGGCAGCCCTTGAAACTGCTCCACCCGCAGCACACTCTGCACATTTGCACAAAATAATTGTTTACTGCAAACATGAAAAAAATGACGCAGTATGAAACTTTGTATTACCTGAACATACATGAAAAAAATGTAGTATGAAACTTCGTATTACATGGAGCAATATACCCTATTGTTCCCAGAATAGCGGCTGAAGTCGAGATTGAATAAGTGGACGATGATGCTGCAGAGTCAAATTTGAACCTTGCAAGACCAAAGTCTCCAACATGTGCTGTCATATTGTCATCCAAAAGAATGTTGCTACGTTTCAGATCACAATGGACAATAGTTCCTTGGTTGCCATGGTGGAGGTACTCTAATGCATCTGCAACATCCACTGCAATACTTAACCTTTGAGCCATTGTGACGTGGATTCGAGTTGAAGTGTTCCCATCATATCGAGTTGAGTACAGTAGCTCATGCAAGTCACCTTGTGCCATGAACTCATAGACTAAGGCTTTGAAATCATTTCCACTGGAATCAATACTGGAGCATGCAGTGACTATAGGAACTAGATTTCTATGCCGCACCTTTTGTAGAGCGTTGCATTCTGCAATGAAGCTCTTTTGTGCTCCCCTTGTCTCTAGACGAAAAACTTTGATAGCAACCATGGTTCTACCTTGGAAGAGTTTTCCTTTATACACGGAAGAATATGTTCCTTTGCCAATCAAATTGGATGCTGAGAACCCACATGTTGCTTTGGCAAGATCGTTGTACGAAACTTTGGGAAATTTGCTACCGAATGAGGGCAAAGATAACAGGTTTCTCTTCTGTTTTCCTCTCCAGACAAGCATTATAGTTATGACCAAGGTTTTCATTATCGGAAATTAAAATTTATCGGACGTCATGAATAAAGAGGATAAACAAGATATATCGGAAATATCGGACCAAATTCAAAAAAAATTAATTTTTTTTTCAAAAAATTTGTAGAATTTGACTTGAAACTATTCCTAAGATATTAAACATCACTTGTTCACAAATCAAAACAAGAATAAATCATTATAAGTGTTGGATCGTCGCGTGGCTGATTTTGGATTGTATGTGTAGAAACAGGAAAGATAGGAAAAATTTGGCTGATATCAAATTTTATCGGACCCCGGGGATAAAAAGAAAATTTCGGAAATATCGGCGACTTTCGGCCGATAAAAAAAACCCTGGTTATGACTATAGCAACTAACAAAATGCTGGATAAGGGCATGATCACTTTTTGTACAATGGAATGCCTCTGCTTACTTGAATTAACAGGCACGACATGGCATGCGAGTAGGTGTAATTCCAATGGCCCACCACAAAGCCCTGGATTTCCATCAATCTGCACGGCAGTTTTGTTACCGAATATCCCTTCCATTGGGACCTCACCACTGATGTTGTTGAATGACAGATCTAGTTGCTCAAGGTATCGGAGGTTGCCGAGGGACATTGGTATTGACCCGGTCAAGTTATTGCGAGACAAGTCCAGAACTTGTAGGTTTCTTATGTTGCCTAGTGTATTGGGGATGCTTCCTCCGAAACTATTACGTTGCAGCCCAATGTATTCCAAGTTTTCACAATTACCTATAGTGATTGGAATGTCTCCAAACAGCATATTTGACGAAAGGTCCAAATTTGCGAGTGCCTTGGCATTGCCTACTTCATAAGGAAGTTGTCCGTGCAGGTGGTTTACAGATAAGTCAATGTAAATAATTGTTGGAATTACAAACATCCCTTTGGGAATACCGCCATGAAGAAGATTGTTTGAAAAGCTACACGCTAGAAGATTCTGAAGATCACCAATGCTTGCGGGTAAATGGCCTTCGAATTTGTTGGATTCAAGATCGAGATATAACACCTGAGACAAGTTCGAAAGGGATGACGGAATAAACCCTGTGAAATTGTTGTTTTCTAAACGCATCGCCTGTAAACTGTTTAGCGTTCCAAGCCATTCTGGAACCTCACCTGTAAACTGATTCCCATGTAGTGCTAGCCCTGTCAGGCTGTGAAGGTTTGCGATGCCAGAAGGAAAACCACCTGATAGTTGATTGAAGCCCAGATATAATGTCTGCAGTCCGACAGAAAGGTTACCTAATGAAATTGGTACGTGGCCTTCTAGATGATTATGATTTATCGACAAACGTTGAAGCTTAGTACAGTTGCCTAAGCTGTAAACAAACTCCCAGTCTTGACTGTTACGTGCTTTAAGTTTATTGACCTCAAGATTCAGCAAGTCGAGATTGCGAAGTTTGCCAATGGAACTAGGCACCACCCCAGTGAAATTGTTGCGTGCCATATCTATCAAGCGCAGATCCGATGCATTGGCCAACGAGGAAGGGATGTGTCCATGAAAAAAGTTGACGCCTATTGCAAGGATTTGGAGGTTGGGAAGAGAGGTACCGAGGCCAGGTGGCACCTCGCCGCTTAAATGATTCCCTATAATACTAAAGTAAACGAGTGTTTGAAAGGTTTAGGATGGCTTGTGAAAAACTACCTGACAAATGGTTGATACCAGCGCCCAGAGACTGTAGCTCCGGAAACTGAGCAAAATCATCTGGGATGTTTCCCTCAATATTATTGAAACCTAATTCAAGCCTTTGTAGTGTTGTGATATTGGCTAGAGAAGGAGGGATGGTTCCAGAAAGATTGTTGTATAGAAGCTCCAGCTGTTTAAGTCCAAAAGGCAAACCCGGAAATCCTCCAACGAGATTGTTCCCATTGAGCCATAGTTCCTGAAGACTAGAGCAGTTTTGGAAAGTTGGTATAACTCCATGTAACGTGTTGTTACTCAAGTAGAGGGTCTGGAGGCAATGCAACTGGCCAAGGGATGCTGGGATATCTCCACTTAATCTGTTTGTTTCTAGGGACAGGTGTTTCAACAATGTCAGGTTTCCAAGTGAAGGAGATATTTGTCCGACTAAACCTCGATTTGCAAGGTCAAGATTAGTGACACGACGACTCCTCGTCCTGCACATGACACCTTCCCAATTGCAGAAATGAGTGCTGTCATTCCAAGAAGCCAATGCTTGTTGTGGATCCAAACTGATCGCCTTCTTGAATTCAAGAAGAGACAGTCGATCTATTTGATTTTCAGGTGTGCTGCTGCAGGTGACAACATGGACACTGCAAGCCATGAGCACAAGCAGAAACTGTCCAGGTGCGGTAACCTTCATGTTGATAATAATAAGCAAGGGGGTGAAAAATTCAGAAGCGAGGAATTCCAGCGTCTTCGGCTTTCTGTTCTGTTACATGCAAGGAGCTGAAGATGAACACCGATTCCGAGCAAAGTAGTAACCATGATGGAAACTTTAAATACTCCTAAAATTAAAATTTCAGAAAATAATAATGCACTAGTGTCTGAAATTTGTTTTCTTGTGTTGTGCCTAACATTAAAATAATACCTTTTCCTCTACCCCAGCATGCATTTCCCTTCTCAGAACGGATCTTGTGGTCTTCTGTTCAGCTGTTATCGGAAATGTGAATAAATCAGGATAACGATCAATTATATCCTATTATCCTGTCATTCAGAGGTAAGAATGTCTGCTTCAGAAATCAAAACCTTGCTGCGTACAGGGGATCACAATATGGAGGAAAAAACAAAGGCCCGCGTGACTCACATACCAGAGAAAGAAGGGGACACCTGATTACAAAAATCGACATGCAGGCATCGCCGGCGAGGAAGAAGTCACCGGCACATCGAGCTAGAGGGCAGCTAGAGCTGAGATACCTGATGATTGGTTAATGGTTATAAAGAGTGAGAGAGAGAGAGAGACGATGATGATGATCCTTCTTGAATGGCATGTGGACTGCAGACTGTTTTTTTTTCTGTGGTTCCATATCGGACATTTTTTCTGACTTGCGGACTGCAGACTAACGTTTATTTTTTCTGTGGATGATCAGCGATCAGCCATTTTATTTTTTCATCCACGGTGCTTTCTTCTACAGATGATCGATCAGTGCTTGTACGTACGCATGCCAAATCGACAGATACTGATCCCCAGCATGGCAACTTGCGCCATGAGCATGACAGGATGGATGGTCCAAAATTGGTGGGTCACATCAACCAAACTAGACGCCGCCATGTTTTCTTCTATTTTTTTGCAGTCAACTAGTCTGCTCGTTGCTGGGGACGACAGGGACAGACAAAGAGGCAATTCAGTAAGGACGTGGTTATAGTTCCTTAAAAATGCACTATGCAAAAAAAAATTATCCGTCACATCAAACTTGTAATACATGCATGGAGTACTAAATGTAGATGAAATCAAAAACTAATTGTACAGTTTGGTTGTACTTTGCGAGACGAACGTTTTGAACCTAATTAGTCAACGGTTCGACATTATTTACCAAATAAAGTCAAAACGTGCTACAGTATATTTTTCACCTTTTTCAGGAGAACTAAATACAACCGATTCAGGCCCCGTTTGGTTTGGAGGAGTTAAAGTTTAACTCCCATCACATCAATATTTCCTCAAATGCATGGAGTACTAAATGTAGACTAATTGCATGCATGTCGGCACAGATTAGAAGTAATTTACGAGACGAATCTATTAAATCTAATTAGTCCAAGATTAGAAACTTTTTGTCAAATAAAACGAAACTGCTACAGTATTTGTTAAACTTTAACATCCAAACCAAACATGCCTCAGACCCGCACAAGCGACCCAACTTTCCACGTTCAAGATGGCAACCCCAGCCCTCCGCACTACTGCACCAGTGACTCGGCCCCGCACAAACCTACTTCCACATGCAAGATGGCAGTGCATGCGCCCCACCAGCCATGCCACCCCTGATGTCATGCTGAAGCAAAGCAGAGCAGAGCAAAAAAACAAAAACAAAAACAAAAACATTTTCTTTGAGTTGCTATAAATTTTCAATGTTGGATACGTTTTCAATTCTGTTTACACCGTTGTGTTCTACGTGACGAGTCGAACGATAATGGTAAAAATAATCGGAAACGAAAATGAAAACGATTTTGCCCTCTTCCGATCGTTTTTCGAAGATTACCGTATTTAACCGATAATTTATCATCGGTAATTACCGATACAACACATACTTTAGGTCCAGTTGGCCCACATCTAAGCATGCCCATCCATCTGCACATGCAAGCACATAAGGTAATTTTTTTTGGAAAGGAACTATATGACAAGTATTTCGTGCGTATAGGAACATGAAGGCAATCAGCCAACAATCACGTACTCCACCTATAACTCTAGCCAGTCACCGTGTACATGAACGGACTCTGGTGTGAACTGTGTGGTTTAATTTCAGCTTGTGTGGTCTTTGTCCATTGTGGTTTTATTTATTATTGTCACGTGAGATAAGTCGAGTTATATAGATCTTCTCATGTTCTACAGTTTGATGTATTTATCGTTTCTGAGGATATTGTTTTCATGGATTTCGATCGTTATCGATGTATTTTTCAATCGACTACTATTGTTTTCGAAATTACCGGAATATCGCCGGCGTATTTGTTTCCGACAATATCGTATCGATTTCGTTTTCGAGAAACAATGTGAAAATGAAAGTGATTTAGCCTCATATCAATCGATTCCGATCGTTTTCATCCCTAACAACTCTCACAGCATATCAGCAGAAATGCAAAAATTGCAGCATGTCATCAGTCTTGGACACCTAATTCTATTGGAGAGTAAGGACAATATACAGTATAAACAATATTACACTACCGGATACAGGATATTTTACAAGTGCTAGGGGCACTCAGCGAAGTCCCAAAAATACTCGGCAAAGGGTTTGCCGAGTGTTACATTCAGCAAACAACACTTGGCAAACTTGTTAACGACAAACGCTAGTTTGCCGAGTGTTTTATGTCGGGCACTCGACAAAGAAGTTGCTGAGTGCCTAGAAAACACTCGGCAAACTTTTTTTTCAAAAATAAAAAAAAGCACATCGGGGAAGAAGGGAGGCCCCCACCACGCCGCCACCACGCCTGGCAAGAAGGGAGGGCCCCACCACACCACACCACCACCGCGCCACCAGCAAAGTCGCCTCCTCGAGCCGCTCGCCACAGCGACGTTGTCATCCGCGACCATCGCGGGCTCCTACTCCGCCACGCTGGATCTGCGTGTTGTCGCCGTCGCCGTCACCGCCGCTAGATCCGGTCACGCTCGATCCACCGCCGGGGGACGCCAACGCCTGGATCTGCTGCTAGAGGACGAGTCCGCACTGGATCCGTTGTTGGGGAGGCGCGGCCAACCTCGATCCACCGCCAGAGGAGCTCGCTGCGCCTCGAGCTCGCTGAATCCGCTCTGCCTCAGGCTCGCTGGATCCTCAGCCGTTGTTGCTCCAGGAAAGACAACGCGCCGCCACCGAATCCGGAGGGAGGAGGGCCACGCCGCCGCCGCCACGAGCCACTGGATCTCCCGCCTCATATCCAGAGGGAAGAGAGCCGCCACTTCCACCGGATCCCCGCCTCGGGTTCGCACCGGAGGGAGGAGGGGATGGGAGGGGGCGCCGCCGGGAGGGAAAAGGGAGAGTGCGGCACGATGGGGAGGGGGCGCTGCCGGGAGGGGAAAGGGAGAGGGAGAGGAGCCGATGTGTGTGAGAGAGAGGGAGGCGCCTTTTGGTGTGGGAGAGGAGCGCTGGGGGCGGGAGGAGAAATAAGGGGTGGGGACGGGAGGGCGGGTGGGGTGCTAGACGCAGCTAGGTTAAGTAGATATTTTTGTTGTTTGCCGAGTGTCTCAGATGGGGCACTCTGCAAAGTTTTTTTTATTTTTTCTTCTACTTTTTTTGCCGAGTGTTCTAGATCTGAGCACTCAGCAAAGTTTTTTTTCCATTTTTTTTCTTCTCCTTTTTCTGAAAAAAGATTTTTTTTGTTTGCCGAGTGTATTTTTTTAACACTCGGCAAACAACCTCTTTACCGAGTGTTTTTGTTTTGACACTTGGCAAAACGTTCAATTTGCCGAGTGTTTTTTTTTGCCGAGTGTTTTTATCGCAGTACTCGGCAAAGAACTTGTTCGCCGAGTGCCCGAGGGAATATACCCGGTAAACATAAAAACACTCGGCAAATTTGAGGATTCCGGTAGTGTTAGGATTCAGGATGCATCAGCATTGTGTGGTCTAAATCCAATGAACCTAACCGAAATCGTCATCAAGCAACCTTACATAGTACAGCAAGCAGACACCCCCTTCTATCAGCGTTATGTGATGGGAAGGTTTAACGCCAATTTTACCCACAATCAAAGCAAGACAATATTATAGCTTTACTTACATACAGATAATTCAGGAAAAAAAATCATTTTGAATTGCAAAAAAGATCAATATCTTGCATCCTGAGGATGCGAACAAAATGAATATTGAGTGTGAAGATGGAGCGATCGCAGAACTAAATTTCACAGCCTCAATGGAAAGGAAAAAGTGGAAGGCGCATGCACATCAATTCTAAACTCTAGTACAGGCTATAGCGCAATGGTGGAGGTAGAAAGACTGCAGTAAGCTCACCGGAGACAAACGCCTGCGACGAGGCTGTGGGCACGGCCGCTGACCGGGTCGAGCGGACAGCCTCCTCGCATTCACGAAGCGTGTCGGCAAGGCGGCCGAGTCCTATGAGCGCGGCGGCTCGGTTGCCGGACACAGCACCACGGCGTGCTCGTAGTGGCGCAGCGCCTCCCCGTATACTATCCCTTTTTGTACCACTCGTTCGCCAAGCGGGTCACCTCCTGGAGGCTCCAATTGCTTGCCGGAAAACTCGCCGGCGACCTCGAGGAGTGCCCGAGGAACGACGAGGAGTCAATGCTGCTCCTGGCGGGGGCCATGCCGGCACTGCGCATGATGCTCCCGTGGCCGTAGTGACTGGCGCCGGATCGGAGCACGTACGGGCTGGAGCACGGGGAGGGAGCGCAGCCGCCGTTGCCGGGACTCCACCACTGGCGTACACGCCGGCGTTGCTGCTGGGATGCCGGTGGTTGCCACGGGTGTAGAATAGGCCGCATGCAACTGAGCGCGACGGGTCGCTAATTAGACTTTGCGATTCAGTAAGCGGGAGTTGTTCGAAAATGTCATTTTGTTCTTGGGCCTTTAGCCCATGGGTGCAAGGACTGCGACTTTGTTGGGTGTGTGCATCGGTTTGGCCCATATAACACGCTACCGCTAGGCCTGGTGCCTACGTGGGCTGCATCATATTATCATGTTCCTTTTTTTCTGCGGTATGGGTCGTGACTGTTTCCAATAACCTAGAGTGTCCGTTGTTCACTCCTATTCATCACCCTAGATTTTAAATATGATTAGTGTCCGTTGCTAATTTTGCACCAGTGTGCTATTTGTAATGAGATTTGTAAAACTAAACCTATAATGTAGAAGTTTCAAAATATTCATTGTAGCAACTTAGGCCCCGTTTGGTTTGGGTGTGTTAAAGTTTAACTCCCATCATATCAATGTTCCCTCAAATGCATGAAGTACTAGATGTAGACTAATTACATGCATGTCGGCACAGATTAGGAGTAATTTACGAGACGGATCTATTAAGCCTAATTAGTCTAAGATTGGAAACTTTTTGTCAAATAAGACGAAAGTGTTATAATGTTTGTTAAACTTTTACACCCAAACCAAATAGAGCCTTAGGTTGTATCTATAGCAACTACTTACATATTAAATATATAGTAACTTATATTTATTATGCACATAAGTACGTCGACTAAGTCGACACGTTAAATAACCTGGTAATTTAACTTGTAGCAACTATGTTGACAATAACAATTTTTGTTTTCTACATCATGATGACATACAACACACCCTTTTATTTTGGTCGTGCAGGATTCATGATTAAGGGCTGCAATAGGCATACAAATTTGGGATATAGGATTTTTCTTACCGTCTGTTCAGGTTGCTAGTACATTTTAGAATTCTCAGACATGGGTTCATATACTCGTGCATACTGATAAGGTCGCAGCATTCATGCTAGTTAGATGTCGCAATACCCCATACTAATTAGGGTTGCAGCGGACGTACTGGTTAGAAGCCATGCCATACTAATTAGAGTTATGGCCTTTGCCCTACAGCTTGTTCAGGTTGCTACTCTGTAAAAATTTTAAATACGGGTCATGTATACTCGCGTAATGATGATTATGGTTGCAGGTCGCACAACACATATCGATTAGGGCTACAAGCCTACAACATGCATATCGATTAGGATTATAGGGTTTTGCCATTTGCTCATGTTACTATTTTTTTCTCATGTTACTATTTTTTAGAATTCCCAAAAAAAGGGTCGCATATGCTCGTGCATATCTGTTAGGGTTGCAAAATCTATACTAATTAGGGGCCATAGCACCCATACCAATTAGGATTGCAGTAGCACGCTGGTTAGGGACTGCTATGCATACTGATTAAGGGTACGGGGTTTATCGTACCATATATTCGGGTTGCTTTTCTTGAAAATGTGTCTCATATACTCGTGCATATTAATTAGGATTGTAGCATCTAGTTACAGCATGTTAGCATCCATACGTTTAGGGGTCAAAAAGGGTTGTGACTGTAGTTTGCATCCCCTAATTTGCAGCCAGTTGTGATTTAGGTTTAGTTTGATTAGTTTGGGGGGGGGTTATGAGTGTATATATATATTTTGGCCCCCCTAACACCTTAATTCACTTTTTGCAATGATTTAAATTTTCTAGAATTAATTAGCTCTATAAGATATAATTTTTTAGAAGGTGAAAATATATTTTATGAATAAAGTTAATATTGACACAGGGTATTAACTTTTTTTTGTTTCATTCAGTCTCTTATGCATATATAGTGTTTATTCGTGTCAGCCTGCTGCAAAATTGAACTGAAGCCTTAGAAATTCTGGGGCGATGTTTTTAAAAAAATGACACCTTGTTTTTCTATTAGTACGTGTACATGCATGGCAGCCAGTTCACATTAAGGCCCCGTTTGGTTCAGGAGTTAAAGTTTAACTCACATCACATCAATTGTAACAGAACCGACCAATTATACGAGATTAAGTAAGAAAATCATCCACCGAGCAGACGATTTAGCAAACTTAAGCCTGTATAACCCGGTAGTCCGTGAAATCACGACGGATTTCAAACCAACTTACATACCAGCTAAGATCGTAATAAGTTCAGCGGTCACCATCACAAGTTACATAAAAGTTCGCGTCGCAGATACATCGGAGTTTAAACATAGTTATTACAAACCAGTTTCAAGTAAAAGTAGCGGAAGCATTTAGTTCAAATCACACACTCACACAGAGTTCAAAATACAGTGCCAGCTCAGGATCATCTTCCAACAAAAGCATCAGACGAGATATAGTGAATGACCATTGCCCATGGTCCTAAGCTTCTCCCATCGCAGGATAAAGGCAGTTGATACAGTAGCCGTAATACATCTGCCCATCTGCAGCAATTGGGAACAAAGCCCTGAGTACGAGAAGGTACTCAGCTAGACTTACCCGATAGAACCAAAATAAAAGACACCAAGGAATCATGACAGGCTTTCTGGTGGGGTAGCTGACTCATTTGCAAAAAAGGCATTTTTAGTATTTAAAGAATCTATCCAAAAGCTTTGCATCAAGTTAAAATCTTTATTAACCTGTCAACTACATTTGCACCTGTACTAGAGTAACATGTAATTAAACAGGTAAGGATAACCAATGATCATTAACAATTTTAATCATGTCATATTCCACATAACTGTCCAAGTCTTCCATCAAAATTACTACGATGAAGTCACTTAAGTCAAGTGCTCACTATCCAGTGAACGATGGCGATTCGAATCGATTATTAACCAACTGGTAATTTATTCCTCACACAAACCTCACTCACCCGCTAAAGTGAGGTGTTGGTCACTGAGTCAACAATTCAGGTAAAGTCGCGAGCTTGCCAGGAACCACATGTACCCGGGGGCCGCCCGACTGCTCTTTGGCCTTATCATCGCGCCCCCGTATCCTGCCACTACTGCTCCGGTACAGTGCGTTGCGGGCAATCCACTCAGCCCGAATAATCTCCCAGCTTCGCGGTAGAAATGTGCATTATTTGGCCAGCTAAATGTAAGGCATGCGAACAACGGTCGGTCCTTAATCGACACAGACGGAAAACACTACAGTCCGAAACCCTGCAAGTTTTCGCCCGGTCTCAATTTCACATTAACACTTAGCTATTCTTAGATGACATACTTTCTCAAGCAGATCCAGGTAATCACCTATAGCTCGCAGGTGACAGGAAATCACTCGATTTCTACCGGTCTAAGCAAGCTAAGCAATTACTTGACTGCGAATATCAAGGTGACAATGATAGGGTAGAACAGAGTAAACAAGGTATAATGCAGCAATGGTTGCAAACAACTCCTAAACATAATGCATCAGTTAAAGTAAAGCATTAGTAAAATATTTGCAAACCGGGGGAGAAAAATGCTCCGGGGCTTGCCTCTCTCGAAAGAGCTCGGACGGTGGTCTGGGCACTCTGGAAGATCCTCACCGACCTCCTCGTCGGCTTCGGGAACCTCCTGCTCCTCGGGCTGCTCTTCCGGCTCCTCGGGAACTACTACCTGAGTTACTTCCTGCGAGCCTGTATGATGCAACCGTATAAGTGCTTATGCCTAGGTGCATTGCAGAAATGATGTGTAATGGTCATGATGAATGAAATGTAGATAAATAGGTTTACTTTATTTCATAAAGTAGGAATACATTTCTTCTACAAGGTAGTCAACATCACCCAAGAACATATACTACAAGCACATGTCATCTACTGCATTCTCTTCTACTACTACTATGCTAAGTCAACACATCTTATTAAATGCTTCAAAGATACACCAAAGTAAACCTTATTACTAGTCATACATTAACAATGTTAATTAATCCTTAATTGCAACTAGATTTGAACAGCAACACCTATTTTGGTAGCACAGAAAAATCTGAGAAACTTACAGTAGCTTTCTATCATCAGATCTAGCATACCACAAAAATTTCATTGCATTTGAATTACTAAAACTGCCTACACAAAAATAACAAGCTAGGGCCTAAAAATGAGCATAAAAATACTTTATACTATGAAAAGTATCAAACAACAGATTTAACATTTTTCCTACATTCTACACCATAAATAATCACCATAGAAAAATTATTACATGCATGTTTTATTCATCTTTTTCTCTCTAGCAAAAATAACAATTATGAACAATATTAAACACTTGTACTACACATCAAGATTTTTCTACAGAACATGCATGGCATATATTTTTCCTAGAAAGTACATCACAAAAGAAAATTATTGCAAGTGGAACCATATTTTTGTGAGCTTTCTATGATTTACTACTTATTTAACAAGAAAACAGCAATTTCATTGATTAAATAAAAACTCTACAGAAAAGTATTTCAAACTTGACATGCAATATTTTTAAACTGTAGATCTACTCTTGAGAAACACTACAAAATTTGTTTCACAATTTTTGGAGCTAAAATGAGCAAGTTATGGATTTTAGAAACCCTTTTAACAATTTCTGAAAAATCATTTTCAAAAATCCTTTTAACAACAACCGCTAAAAATGCTGGGTGCACCCGGTGCAGTGCACACGCGAGCGCAAGAGGAGGCAGACAGATGGGCCCGTGACCCCACGAGTCAGCCACACAGAGGAGGGGGAAGCGCTAACCGCGCGGTTCTCGCCACCGGTGAGCTTGCCGGCGGTGAGGTCACCACCAGCGGCTTCCCCGCGGAGAGGCGAACTCACTGCGCTAGCTTAGGGCACCGGAGGAGCTCTCGGGTGACCCCGACGGCGCGCTTGGCTGAACGGTGGCACGGCTCACCGACGACACGCCGGTCCCGGCCATGGCGAGGGTGGGTTCGGAGCGCGCGAGGTCCGCGGAGCCTAGGCGAATGCGAAAGCACGAGAAATTGGAGGGAAAGGAGGGAATAGGGCTCCCTCCAAGGAAGCACGAGCTCGGCGGCCATGGCGCCGCCATGCCAAGGAAAAGCCTGCCCTGGCCTTACCGTGGTGCAAATGAGGGCGAAAACGTGCGCACGGGATGGAGGAGGTCCAAGCGGAGCTAGAGGTAGACGCAATCGACGAATGGCGCTGCGGTGGCGGAGCTAAACATCGGCGGACCGAGCGGCGGCGTGCGGTGGCGAGAGCTCCGGCTCGGCTTGCTGCTGCGGTAGAGAGCGAGCGCACGAGCGTGGAGGGAAGCAGGGGACAGAGGAGATGGAGGCGGAGGCAGTGCGCGACTGGGTGGAAGTTAAGGCGAGCCGGAGGCTCCACGCGGCGAGTTCGTCGGCGCATGGACGCCACGCGGTGAGCACAGTCTGCCACGGCGGCCAGCAGCACGCGCGAGCGAGCGGGAGAGGGAGAAGGTCGCGCGGGCGTGGGCCGGGCCGTGGTCACGCGCGGGCGAGCGCGCGAGCGGAGGCGATCGCTGACGCGGGCTGGCTTCGGTCGTTGGGCCGGAAGTGGGGCGGCGGCCCGTTAGGCTTGAAATTTCGTTTTCTTTTTATCAATGAATTCCAGATTTTATAATTTGATTCAAATTCAAATTTTGAAGACGAAAGAGGCATTTTCACAAGTTTCCCCCAAAACAAGAGTTGTTCAAAATTTAATTCTCTACAACTTTCATTTAGGGCACTTTTCAAAATTCTAAATAGATTTTGAATTAGTGATTTAAAGTCAAATTTTTAAATAAAAACTCAATTTTCTGAAATATTTTTAAAAGCAAAATTTAGGAAGATTTTGAATACAAAAATTGCTCTAAAAATCATGTTAATTAATTCTAAGTCATTTAGAGTTATAGCACAATAAATTTTTACCATTCTTAGCTAGAATTTTTACTAATTCAGAGTTCAAACGTGTGTTTCACAATTTAACTAATTCCAACCTATATTGCATGCGATGATGAACATGTATGAAATGCAAATGCTCATGATTTGGAATATGAATGTATGCTTAACATCCAGAGGTGTTACAGCCCTCCCCCTTATAAGAATCTCGTCCTGAGATTTTGGGTTACGAACCATTTGTTATAAAAATCTTCATAAGCTTTTTGTAGATATTCACCCGTTTCCCAAGTTGCATCTCCTTCATCATGATGACTCCACTGTATCTTATATGTTTTCACCACACTGTTTCGAGTAACCCTTTCTTTAGAGTCCAACACTCGAACCGGTTGCTCACGATATAGCAAATCTGACTTGAGCTCTATGCCTCGAGGTTCGATTCTTTTCTCTGGAACACGCAAACACTTCTTGAGATGCGATACATGAAAAACTGAGAATATAGCACTCATTGTCTCAGGTAACTCTAACTTATAAGCGATTGAACATTTTCTTTCCAAGATCTTATATGGTCCCACAAATCTGGTTGCAAGCTTTCTGCGTACTCCAAACCATTTCTTCTTCATTGGCGTGACTTTTAGATAAACATAGTCACCAACTTTGAACACAAGCGGTCTCCTTCTTCTATTTGCATAGCTTTTCTGACGTGATTGAGCGGCTTTCATATTTTGCTGAATGATATGCACTTTCTTCTTGGTTTCTTCTACGAAGTCAATACCATAATATCTTCTTTCTCCTGGCTCGATCCAATTAAGTGGTGTTCGACACTTTCTGCCATACAAAGCTTCGAATGGTGCCATCTTGATACTTTCTTGATAACTATTATTGTAAGCGAACTCTGCTAAAGGTAACCATGACTCCCATGAACCTCTAGAAGATAACACACAGGCTCTCAATATATCTTCTAGAATAGCATTAACTCTTTTGGTCTGACCATCTGTTTGAGGATGATAGGCAGTGCTACGAATCAAACTAGTTCCCAAACCTTTATGAAAGTGCTCCCAAAAGTGAGCGGTGAATTGTGACCCTCTGTCAGATACTATAGTCTTCGGTATGCCATGCAATCTCACAATCTCTAAAATATACTTCTCTGCATATTGAGGTGGTCGATAACTGGTCTTGACAGGTAAAAAGTGAGCTATTTTCGTAAGACGGTCCACGATTACCCAAATTGAATCATGTCCTTTCTGAGTAGTGGGCAAACCTGTGATGAAATCCATACTTATATCATCCCACTTCCAACTAGGTACGGACAAAGGTTGCAACAATCCGGCAGGTCTCATATGAATAGTCTTTACCCTACAACATGTGTCACATCTGGCTACATATGCTGCAATCTCTTTCTTCATTTTTGTCCACCAAAAACAAAGTCTTAATTCTTGGTATATCTTGCTACTTCCGGGATGGATAGATAGCTTAGAAAAGTGAGCCTCATCCATAAGTTTATTCTTAAGCTCTCGATCCTTGGGAACAACAAGACGTCGTCAAACCATAACACGTCATGTTCATCCAATCTAAAGTGCTTGGATGGTTCTCCTTTAATCTTTTCTTTGATATAGAATATCCCTTTATCAGTTTTCTGGCTTTCTATTATCTTACTCTCCAAAGAACAACTAATCTGGATACTGTGTAACACGGCAGGATGCATTAGATCAAAACCATCTTCGAGCAAAGGTTGCACATTCAGGCAATATGACTTTCTACTCAAAGCATCTGCCACTACATTGGCCTTTCTAGGATGATATTACACATTCAAGTTGTAATCTTTAATCAATTCTAACCATCTTCGCTGTCTCATGTTCAATTCAGGTTGGGTGAAGATGTACTTGAGACTCTTATGATCGGTGAAGATATTGCACACATTACCAAGTAAGTAATGTCTCCTTGAAATTGGAGTTGTCCCGGGGATCAACTCAATTCCAAACTCAACATCTCTATCTGGTGGAAGACCAGGTAACTCATCTAGAAACACATCCGGAAACTCACACACGATCGGAATCTAATGAATCGGAATGACTTCCATAGCACATGTCACACTCACAAGGTCTGTTCTTTTGGGCAATGGTACCTGAAAAGTGCCCTCTCCCTAGGGATCCTTAAGGGTAAGCACCCGACTTCCTGTATCTATAACTGCTCCCCATTCCTTCATCTAATTCATCCCTATGATGACATCCAGAACTAGTCCAGGCATAACTATCAAGTTTACTCGAAACTTTCGACTACCTAACTCAAGGGTTGCCCCTCTAACCATCTGATTGGTTAAAACATCAACCCCTGCTGAACTTATACGGTAACCATAACTTAAGTCTATGCATAGTTGTTCATGTTTCCATGCAAATGCTTGACTCATGAAAGAATGCGATGATCCAGAATCAAATAGAACAACTGCAGGGTTTTGATTAACAGGAAACTTACCAGTAGTTACGGGCTCTCTCTTAGGAATCTCGTCCACCGTGGTGTGGTGTACTCGAGTATTATAGGTCTGTTGCTTCTTTCTGGGCGGATAAGGACATAACTTGGAAAAGTGGCCTGGCTGATCACAATTATAACAGGGTCCCTTCACTGTACTAGCAGATCTGATAGCTCCCTTCGAGTTACCTTGTCTCACAGTTGTGGCTGTCCTTGCGGGTAGCACGGCCATCTTGTACGGCTTCTGCGGTCCCTTGTAGTTCTGGGTTTTATGTTGTGGTGGCCTAAACCTTGCACCTGGTGCAGACGGACGATAGGTCGAACGATTAGCAGTGACAACTCTTGGCTGTGACGGTCCTGACTCAAAGGCTCTCTTGCGAGTCTTAGATGCTGTGTATGCGTTGTTGTTCTTCTCTTATTTCAGACAATCACTGATGAAGTCATTGAATCTGGCACAGGTATTGGTACCCACATGCTTCATCATCTTCGGACCTAACCCTCTCTTGAAACTAGCAATTCTCTTAGCATCTGTGTCAACCATGTCGGGAGCATAACGACACAAGTTGTTGAAAGCATGCAAATACTATGTCACGGTTTTGGTGCCCTGATTTAAAGCCAAGAACTCTCCCAACTTCATCTCAACCAGCCCTGGTGGAATATAAACTCCACGAAAGGCTTCAGTGAACTCTCTCCACGAGATCTAAGCATTTAGAGGAAAGGTGGTGCGATGATGCTTCCACCATATCCCTGCTGGTCCTTGTAACTGATGTGCAGCATACTCGGTCTTCAGTACTTCCATCAGTCTTAACACACGAAATTTATCTTCCATAGTGTTGATCCATTCTTCAGCGTCAAGTGGCTCAGTTGCTTCCTTGAAAATTGGTGGCCTAGTGTCCATGAAATCCTTGAAGTTGCTGTACTGATTCACCCCATTACCACCACCTTGGTTGTTACCACATTACACATTGTTGGCAATGGTACGCAGAAAATCTTTCATGTTTTTCTGTGACTGCTCGGCATTGCGCTGACTTCCAAGAAACTGCGTAAAGAATACCTCTGCAGTGAACGGTGGAGGAGGCGGCAAATGCGGCTCCGGGTGTGGCTCATTATGGTGGACGTTGTTTTCACCACTCCCACCTGCCCCAACACCATTTCCACTAGTTTTAGCAGCCTCATACGTGGCGCGGTGAGTGTTTGCCATATGCATATTTCAGCAACAAGTAATGATTAAGTGAAGCTGTAGTAATTGTGAGGGAATGAAAAATTATGCCATACTAAATTCATTGGAGAGAACAAAGTCATACAATAAAACAGAGGCACAATAATCGCATTCCAATTAAAACATCATCACTAATTAAATTACTTCAAATGCAAACATCATGTCCAATACAACCACGTTGCCAGCATACACACATTGGACTTTATGCGCTTAGGTATCTCATGAACAACTAAGATCCAACATTCTACCAAGTCTCAAGGTTCGAATGAGATACATCAAGGTACATGAAACCAAAAGAAGGTCATCGTGACAGGGCCTAGTAGCTAATACAAAGCAACTAGCCTACTCCTCGGGGCCATCGTCGTGGTCGGAGACGTCACCATCGCTACCATCAGTAGCAACGTCGTCGTCGTCGTCGTCAGGTGCGGCTGCAGGCTCGTCCTCCTCGTCGTCGACGTCCATACCGGCGTCTTCTGGAGGAGCATACGGGCCAATCCCGTTGTAGAGCGCATGAAACTCCTCATGCAAGTTGACGTTGTACTCCTCTAACTCCTCGACCCTCTGCCTCAGAAGGTTCCTCTCATTCCAGGCTTCATTCCTCTCCTGAACCAACTGTCCAATCATGCGGTCTGCATTATTATTGGCCTGAGTCAACGTATGCACCCGCTGTAAAGCACTATCACCTCTCTCTAGAGCCTGGTCTCGCTGCAAGCTCATGTCAGCCAACTGCTCCTGCAAACTAGCTATAGCACGTGCCTGCTTCTTCTTCTATTTTCTTGCTTTGAGCCGATCATCACCATGCAAACCAGTCAACATCCAATAGGTGCACTCAAGACCCTGGTATGCTCTGATAGCTGCATACATCACACTCATAGCATGGTTGTCGCTAGCCTGTCCATCGTTTGGGCCTCTGACTAAAGCACTTCCTGGCAGCTACACCCAAATA
Organism: Saccharum officinarum; assembly: GCA_020631735.1. Taxonomy (NCBI): domain Eukaryota; kingdom Viridiplantae; phylum Streptophyta; class Magnoliopsida; order Poales; family Poaceae; genus Saccharum; species Saccharum officinarum. The sequence continues at coordinate 24,410,532 of CM036190.1, read as the reverse complement.
GCATTGCGAGGATCATCTCTCGGAAAAGTACTAGCCAAGGCTGCTGCCAGCTCGTTGGCAAATCTGCTCATTATGTCCTAGATGACACGGAAAGCTGCTCCCTCTACACTCTCAACCGGAGTGCGTCCCTCAAACTCCAAGTGCCAACCATCCCACTCTAGAGCATCACCAAGAGCAGGGACGGTGATCTCCACTACTGCCAGTCCATCCTCAGCTAACTGGCTCTCACTCCAAGAGTACACCGGCTCCTGACCCTCTGGGTACCCCACATCATGGAGCACTCTCCAAAGCAAAGTTGGCATGCCAAACTCGCTCAGAAAGGTGTTCGTGCTGCGGCGCTCCCGCGGGGCCAACTGGTGTCGGGGTGCTCTTCCGCCTGTGGACTTACGGGCAGTCTGCTTCATGCGGGCCATCTGTACCAAAAGTTTTGATTACCCGGTGAGAACACATTTTAAGTTGGTATAATTTTTATCAAAAGGGGATAATCAATTTATAAGGGGAGGAATGCATGACATGAATGAAATTCACAAGCGACATGATGCATGTACGTTTCGTACGTTCTCACAAACTTAAGAAATAAACAATATCTAACGATGAATTCGGTGGCATACAGGTGATCTCTCATATACGTGACTAATATGTTCTACGCGAGAAACGATGTTATGTACCTGCAGAAAATTCATTTCAGCCCAATTCCCCATGCATGCATGAAAGCAGTAAATCTATCTACACGCTCTACACGAATCCCCAGATACGCGTACAACAGTAGTAACTAACCAAAACATCGTCCTATTGACGGCATCTCCTCAACGGACGGAACAACCACACATGCGACACTTTTATAAAAACATGCGTAAAACATGTAATTACTCCAGCATCATATAAGCACTTTCCCTAGATCGGCGGTGTATCCGGTCATGCTCTCACATCTCACACTTACCAAGGCGTAGAGGCAACTGATCCATATATTACCACTCAATTAAGTGGCACTCATACAATAGCACGCTGTATGAGCAACGAAAGAGAAATATGGTGCAAGAACCCCCAAATCAGTACTTAATTAAGCCACCTAGAGTCCTTACTGGGCATAGAGGATATGACCACTGGCACACTTTTAGTTTGTAAATCACGTTTCTCAAACATATTTTTGTTTTAAATACACTTGTGAACAGTAAACACGCTAAACCATGCTTCGATGCCAGCTGTAACAGAACCGACCAATTATACGAGATTAAGTAAGAAAATCATCCACCGAGCAGACGATTTAGCAAACTTAAGCCCGTATAACCCGGTAGTCCGTGAAATCACGACGGATTTCAAACCAACTTACATACCAGCCAAGATCGTAATAAGTTCAGCGGTCACCATCATAAGTTACATAAAAGTTCGCGTCGCAGATACATCGGAGTTTAAACATAGTTATTACAAACCAGTTTCAAGTAAAAGTAGCGGAAGCATTTAGTTCAAATCACACACTCACACAGAGTTCAAAATACAGTGCCAGCTCAGGATCATCTTCCAACAAAAGCATCAGACGAGATATAGTGAATGACCATTGCCCATGGTCCTAAGCTTCTCCCATCGCAGGATAAAGGCAGTTGATACAGTAGCCGTAATACATCTGCCCATCTGCAGCAATTGGGAACAAAGCCCTGAGTACGAGAAGGTACTCAGCTAGACTTACCCGATAGAACCAAAATAAAAGACACCAAGGAATCATGACAGGCTTTCTGGTGGGGTAGCTGACTCATTTGCAAAAAAGGCATTTTTAGTATTTAAAGAATCTATCCAAAAGCTTTGCATCAAGTTAAAATCTTTATTAACCTGTCAACTACATTTGCACCTGTACTAGAGTAACATGTAATTAAACAGGTAAGGATAACCAATGATCATTAACAATTTTAATCATGTCATATTCCACATAACTGTCCAAGTCTTCCATCAAAATTACTACGATGAAGTCACTCAAGTCAAGTGCTCACTATCCAGTGAACGATGGCGATTCGAATCGATTATTAACCAGCTGGTAATTTATTCCTCACACAAACCTCACTCACCCGCTAAAGTGAGGTGTTGGTCACTGAGTCAACAATTCAGGTAAAGTCGCGAGCTTGCCAGGAACCACATGTACCCGGGGGCCGCCCGACTGCTCTTTGGCCTTATCATCGCGCCCCCGTATCCTGCCACTACTGCTCCGGTACAGTGCGTTGCGGGCAATCCACTCAGCCCGAATAATCTCCCAGCTTCGCGGTAGAAATGTGCATTATTTGGCCAGCTAAATGTAAGGCATGCGAACAACGGTCGGTCCTTAATCGACACAGACGGAAAACACTACAGTCCGAAACCCTGCAAGTTTTCACCCGGTCTCAATTTCACATTAACACTTAGCTATTCTTAGATGACATACTTTCTCAAGCAGATCCAGGTAATCACCTATAGCTCGCAGGTGACAGGAAATCACTCGATTTCTACCGGTCTAAGCAAGCTAAGCAATTACTTGACTGCGAATATCAAGGTGACAATGATAGGGTAGAACAGAGTAAACAAGGTATAATGCAGCAATGGTTGCAAACAACTCCTAAACATAATGCATCAGTTAAAGTAAAGCATTAGTAAAATATTTGCAAACCGGGGGAGAAAAATGCTCCGGGGCTTGCCTCTCTCGAAAGAGCTCGGACGGTGGTCTGGGCACTCTGGAAGATCCTCACCGACCTCCTCGTCGGCTTCGGGAACCTCCTGCTCCTCGGGCTGCTCTTCCGGCTCCTCGGGAACTACTACCTGAGTTACTTCCTGCGAGCCTGTATGATGCAACCGTATAAGTGCTTATGCCTAGGTGCATTGCAGAAATGATGTGTAATGGTCATGATGAATGAAATGTAGATAAATAGGTTTACTTTATTTCATAAAGTAGGAATACATTTCTTCTACAAGGTAGTCAACATCACCCAAGAACATATACTACAAGCACATGTCATCTACTGCATTCTCTTCTACTACTACTATGCTAAGTCAACACATCTTATTAAATGCTTCAAAGATACACCAAAGTAAACCTTATTACTAGTCATACATTAACAATGTTAATTAATCCTTAATTGCAACTAGATTTGAACAACAACACCTATTTTGGTAGCACAGAAAAATCTGAGAAACTTACAGTAGCTTTCTATCATCAGATCTAGCATACCACAAAAATTTCATTGCATTTGAATTACTAAAACTGCCTACACAAAAATAACAAGCTAGGGCCTAAAAATGAGCATAAAAATACTTTATACTATGAAAAGTATCAAACAACAGATTTAACATTTTTCCTACATTCTACACCATAAATAATCACCATAGAAAAATTATTACATGCATGTTTTATTCATCTTTTTCTCTCTAGCAAAAATAACAATTATGAACAATATTAAACACTTGTACTACACATCAAGATTTTTCTACAGAACATGCATGGCATATATTTTTCCTAGAAAGTACATCACAAAAGAAAATTATTGCAAGTGGAACCATATTTTTGTGAGCTTTCTATGATTTACTACATATTTAACAAGAAAACAACAATTTCATTGATTAAATTAAAACTCTACATAAAAGTATTTTAAACTTGACATGCAATATTTTTAAACTGTAGATCTACTCATGAGAAACACTACAAAATTTGTTTCACAATTTTTAGAGCTAAAATGAGCAAGTTATGGATTTTAGAAACCCTTTTAACAATTTCTGAAAAATTATTTTCAAAAATCCTTTTAACAACAACCGCTAAAAATTCTGGGTGCACCTGGTGCAGTGCACACGCGAGCGTTAGAGGAGGTAGACATGTGGGCCCGTGACCCCACGAGTCAGCCACACAGAGGAGGGGGAAGCGCTGACCGCGCGGTTCTCGCCGCCGGTGAGCTCGCCGCCGGTGAGGTCACCACCAGCGGCTTCCCCGCGGAGAGGCGAACTCACTGCGCTAGCTTAGGGCACCGGAGGAGCTCTCGGCTGGCCCCGACGGCGCGCATGGCAGAACGGTGGCGCGGCTCACCGACGACACGCCGGTCCCGGCCATGGCGAGGGTGGGTTCGGAGCGCGCGAGGTCCGCGGAGCCAAGGCGAATGCGAAAGCATAAGAAATTGGAGGGAAAGGAGGGAATAGGGCTCCCTCCACGGAAGAATGAGCTCGGCGGCCATGGCACCGCCGTGCCAAGGAAAAGCCTGCCCTGGCCTTACCGTGGTGCAAATGAGGGCGAAAACGTGCGCACGGGATGGAGGAGGTCCAGGCGGAGCTGGAGGCAGACGCAAATCGACGAATGGCGCTGCGGTGGCGGAGCTAAACGTCGGCAGACCGAGCGGCGGCGTGCGGTGGCGAGAGCTCCGGCTCGGCTTGCTGCTGCGGTAGAGAGCGAGCGCACGAGCGCGGAGGGAAGCAGGGGACAGAGGAGATGGAGGCGGAGGCAGTGCGCGACCGGGTGGAAGTTAAGGCGAGCCAGAGGCTCCACGCGGCGAGTTCGTCGGCGCATGGACGCCACACGGCGAGTGCGGTCTGCCGCGGCGGCCAACAACGCGCGCGAGTGAGCGGGAGAGGGAGAAGGCCGCGCGGGCGTGGGCCGGGCCGTGGTCACGCGCGGGCGAGCGCGCGGGCGGAGGCGATCGCGGACGCGGGCTGGCTTCGGCCGTTGGGCCGGAAGTGGGGCGGCGGCCCGTTAGGCTGGAAAATTCGTTTTCTTTTTATAAATTAATTCCAGATTTTATAATTTGATTCAAATTCAAATTTTGAAGATGAAAAAGGCATTTTCACAAGTTGCCCCCAAAACAAGAGTTGTTCAAAATTTAATTCTCTACAACTTTTATTTAGGGTACTTTTTAAAATTCTAAATAGATTTTGAATTAGTGATTTAAAGTCAAATTTTTAAATGAAAACTCAATTTTCTGAAATATTTTTAAAAGCAAAATTTGGAAAGATTTTGAATACAAAAATTGCTCCAAAAATCATGTTAATTAATTCTAAGTCATTTAGAGTTATAGCACAATAATTTTTTACCATTCTTAGCTAGAATTTTTACTAATTCAGAGTTCAAACATGTGTTTCACAATTTAACTAATTCCAACCTATATTGCATGCGATGATGAACATGTATGAAATGCAAATGCTCATGATTTGGGATATGAATGCATGCTTAACAGCCAGAGGTGTTACATCAATGTTCCCTCAAATGCATGGAATACTAAATGTAGACTAATTGCATGCATGTCGGTACAGATTAGGAGTAATTTACGAGACGAATCTATTAAGCCTAATTAGTCCAAGATTGGAAACTTTTTGTCAAATAAGACGAAAGTGCTACAGTGTTTGTTAAACTTTAACACCCAAACCAAACTGGGCCTAAGGTGGTGATAGATACATGAAACCTTGAACTACGTGAGTACATGCATGGCTGCTTGCTTTGCAATCATGTTCGTCATCGATGACTCATGGTAGTGTTGTACTCTGCCGCGTGACGTGGATGGGCTAGCCTTTTTATGGTGCTTGGCACCACGTTTGGTATCCTTTCTTGTACATAAACTTCATTCATCTTAATTGAAAGACAGAGCTCCTGTCGTTGTTAAAAAAAAACCTACATGAATAGAAGCTTTATCACACGACGGTTTCAGTTCTATCGTGCCAAATGCTAGAATCAGAACTCATATTGTTATGGCAACAGAACCCTTCTTTTTAGAAAGCGAGCACGAGATGAAAAAGAACTTGGATGCTTGGTGAACTAATTACATGCTAGTGTAGCATGTAGTCGAGACGGGAGCCCAATGGCGAAGCGAGGATTTTACAGCATGGTATTCCACGTACAAAAATTATCAATGCAAATATGTAATATATTGGACCATAAATTCATAACATAATGACCATAACAAGAATACAATGCAAAAAAACTTGATTGCAGTGATTTACACTAGATTTCATTAATGAAGACATCAATTTGTTTTAAATTAAAGAAAACAAAATTCGAACCTATAAGCCCAGAGTCTGGACAGGAGAAATGGACAGTGGAGAGGGAGACGCCGAGTTAAGCATAGCTAGGAGGGGAGGAGGGGTGAGTCATCGAGGGAGAAGACTACGCTTCAACGCCATCCGCTCCACCGCTGGATGTTGGTTGCCAACTACAGGAGCGAGAGGGGGTGAGCTGAGCGGACAGCAAATTAAATGGAGCAAATTGGAATCACATAGTGTAACAGTTAAGGAAGGTCACCTTTTTTCCTTGGGGTTTCAGAGTGCCCTGTCCATGGCAGTCGGACACCTTTGGGCTTTGTGTGACGGAGGCCTGCCCTGCTCTGACTCGGGGCTTTCGACTCCGGGCCCGTAGGCCACACGCCTGCCTTCTACTCACCCACAAGGCCTCAACACAAAATGACTGGGTGGGCCGTGGCCCGTGACAGTTCAGTTTTTCGTTTTTTTTTTGCTTAAATTAGTCATTAGCCATCAAAATAGGTGAGGCTAATAGCAGAACTAACTTTTTGCCAGCAATATTTTAGCTAAAGGGGGCTAGTTTGTACTAACTCGCTAGCACGCCGATCGATGAAAATGAAACAAATACTCTAAGGCCGTGTTTAGTTGCCCCGATTTGGTGGCGGCGAAATCACTGTTTCGCACTGTAGCACACTGTAGCATTTTGTTTTTTTAGTGCAAAAAATTGTCAAAAAATTGATTAATTAGGCTCAAAATGTTCGTCTCGTAAAGAACAACAAAACTATGCAATTAGTTTTTGATTTCATCTACATTTAGTACTCCATACATGTGCCGACATTTTGATGTGATGGGGAATCTTCTTTTTGCATAGTGAAATTTGGGGAAAAATTTGGCATCTAAACAGGGCGTAAAAACAAAACCTGAAGGCGGAACTGACGGTCACATGCACTGTTTGTTTTGACTGACGAACATGGTGACCCGCTGTCCTGCTGTACGTGTAAGGCCTCGTTCAGTTGCAAAAAAAATTATAAAATGATCTTGTAGCATGTTTCGTTGTTATTTGACAATTAGTGTCCAATCATGGTCTAATTAGACTTAAAAGATTTGTCTCGTCCATTTCGTCTAAACTGTGTAATTAGTTTTATTTTTTATCTATATTTAATGCTTCATATATGTGTCTAAAGATTCGATGTGACGAGAAATCTAAAAAAATTTTGCAAAATTTTCTGCGAACTAAACCGGCCCTAAGCGACGCTTTTCAGTTTTCACCGTGGCCATGATGGTCATTTTGCCGGATCCCAAGGCCTGGAGGACTCATGCAGTGCATGCCTAGAGGACAGGACGACTGGTGGTGCGGTGGCGGACAAGATTGGAAGGCTAGAGAGCCACCCTTTTGCCGCACATTGCCAACGCATGCATGCATTTTTTTTTTTGTACCAGAGCATACGGCTAGAGTTCACGGGCGTAAAACGCCTTGTTTGTTTTAACTTATCAGTGTTTTTCTCACCATAAAACAGCTTCAGGCAGCTTATGAGTTGCAGAAAACATCAAGCAGTATGTACTCCGGCGCTTTGTACACTGCAGCTGTTTTTTCACCTGTTCCCTCTCCATGATGACCCAGGACAACAACGGCCGGTCACATGAAGACATGACATGATCATGAGTAAAAGTATACCAGAGCCGTATGCACGTACCGACGAGGCGACGATATGATGCGTACGGGTACAGCTTTACCGTGTTGGTACAAAAATAAGCCCACGTACTACCTGCACGAACTGATCACGGATAGGTTGGTTGGTTTCATGTGACACAACCTGTCCACTCGAGTTTAAGTCCTCGACTTGACACGAGTGTTCTTCAGTGGTACGCGACGTCCCGTCGACAACGAGGCACCTACGATGACTTCGTCAATCTTAAGATCTGCAGACTCACAAAGATGCTCATAGAATATATATATATATATATATATATATATATATATATATATATATATATATATATATATATATATATATATATATATATATATATATATATATATATATATGTGCGTGTGTGCTATAGACGTCTATTTTTTTTAAAAAAAGAGGCTGCCTACGTGTTGTCATGTTATCGATTCACATATCTTGTCATGCGTGCAGCTCCAATAAAGTTGACGGCCGCGACCATGGGTTCCATAGATTTTGTGGATAATTATCTAGAAGAAAACCAGGATAACACCGAAGATCAATCAAAAAATTGAGAAGGATTAGAAAACGGATGGGTGATTATTTAGAGAGTAAAGTATATTTTTCAACCTAAAACTTACTTACAACGTAGTTTGGTTTTTCAACCTTATTAAACTATGAAACCAAGACTGTCGAGACCGGGACAAATTTGGTCCCCACTTTGGCTTCAAAGTGGTTTTCTATTTTTGCATCCGCTTCTTAATGATATATTTAGAGTTACTTAGATATTACTTGTTTTAAATAAAAAATGAGCGCGACTATATGAACAATAAAGCAACAAGAATAGAAATAAACTAAATCCAAAACACACACACAGACATCATAAACAAGTAGAGAACATATTTTCAAAAAAAAAGTACTTGTTTCATATTTTCCTGATTGAAAATAAATTGTTTATGAAGTTTCATGTAGTAAATCGAGTTTTTTTTATTATTTCTATAGAACAGAAAACCACCATTGAAATCAACAGAAGGAGCAAACTACTCGTCCGGTTTTGACAATTTGAGGGTGTTCATTACCCGCTTTCCGCTTTCATAGTTTAAAGTTAAAAATCTGACTACTGTATAAGTTTCAGAGAGAAAAATGTACTTCACCTTATTTAGGGGGTGTTTGGTTTGAGGAGTTAAAGTTTAACAAACACTGTAACACTTTCGTCTTATTTGACAAAAAGTTTCCGATCTTGGACTAATTAGGCTTAATAGATTCGTCTCGTAAATTACTCCTAATCTGTGTCGACATGCATGCAATTAGTCTACATTTAGTACTCCATGCATTTGAGGAAACATTGATATAATGGAAGTTAAACTTTAACAAAACGTAAACAAACAAGCCCTTAGATGCTCTAAAGTTGGTGACAGATCTGTAACCCGGGGAAAAACTGAAGACGGTACATTTCCCCAGCTTGATCCAAAATACTATTACTCCTAGGCTCCTAGCTAGTCCTAGCAGTATCCAATGCTGAAGTTTTTTTTTGTTTGTTTTCTGAAAAAAAGGTTAAGCACACTATACCATTGGCTTCTTTTATCGATCAATGTTAATTGTTAATATATAATGAACCGACTACATCGGAATGAGGGTATTCTCGTTGTCCGAGAGAAGAAAATAGGGTCTTGTTTAGTTTCCCTAAATTCACCTCAAATTCTACTGTGCAAAAAGAAGATTCTCCATCACATCAAAATGTCGGCACATGCATGGAGTACTAAATGTAGATGAAATCAAAAACTAATTGCACAGTTTTGTTGTACTTTGCGAGATAAACATTTTGATCCTAATTAATCAATGTTTGAACAATTATTACCAAATAAAAACAAAAAATAAACAGTGATTTGGCACAATATTTTGTTCACCGAATCGGTGAACTAAACAAGGCCAAGAGAGTGTTTTCTCGTTGCTTGCTAGAGGAGTATGATACAAGCTACTCTACTCTAGCTTCCACATGCATGAAACAAAACGGCGCAGATACCTGTAGTAAGGGACAAGGAACATCGAATAAAGAAACAAAACGGAATGCGTACGTGATGCATCCACCGCAGCTAAAAATACGTTGCAAGACGCAAAATAAAAAATCAAATAAGTATCCAAGAGAACAAATTCTACCTAAATTAGTGCCGAATACATCAGACTATATAGGGACTTGTCCCTCCTTTTCCTTAAAAAAAGAAGAAGATGACGACATTTTAAAAAATAGTAAATTTCTCCACCATCCACCATGCATGTGTCCCCTTTAAATGTCTTTATTGATTATTCAATAAATAATGGTTTTTAAAAAGTGCAAACTATGGCATGTTTAGTTCATGTCTAAAATTGCCACGTCACACATTTGTCATGTTTAGTTCACTACTATAACAACTACGACACCCCCACACTTTTGATTCTTAGCATCCTGTCCCACATGTTTTATATATTTATTTACTTTTGTCAAACTTTGCCATAAGTATAACCATAGTTTGTCTAAGATTGGGTGTGCAAAGGTTAGTTACTAATCAAACATGCCCTAAGAACTCTCTCCTTCCTGGACAAAAGGTTACGAATACAAGATTATCCATAGAGTTTCGCTCAAGATGTCAGTCAAAGCAATAAAAAAAACTCAATCCTCCATTTTAAGTAACCACGGGTCTGCGACTGCGAGAACATGCCCAGGTTAATCCACCTAAACTGTCATCCTCTTGACCAACTTAGCTTAAGTAAACCAACCCGGTAATCCTTAGAGATGCGCTTCACACACTCCACTAGTGTCTCCATAGGATCAGGTTGTTTAAAATACACATATAACCTTTGTAACTCAAGGTTTGATCTTAACACGAGATTGCACAAAAGCAATGAGGAAGAATAAATGAATGAACTTATCCAGCTAATGTTTCAAGTAGGTATTATCTCCTCGCTCCCGTTTAGCTAAGCCATCTCCCTCTCTTTTCTCTAAGTTGTTCTCACCTGAGTCGCTCTCCTAGCTCATTAAATGAAGCGGAGTAGGGGCGCTCACCTTTTCCACTCGATATGTTACCGTACCTACCGTACTTGAACTTTGCTCAAGTGGCCACCATGCATGGTACCCATCAAACCTAAAATATTTTAACAACGGTACCGTGAGTACAATGGTTTTCAGAGGGCTTATGCACAAATACTATATATTTGGTGGATGCAAGGCTCAACACATGGGTGATTGTGAATTGCCTAAAAGCATGCCATATTTTGAGAGTAGGGAAATGTTATGGCGTGGAGGAAGAACGAAGGGGCGGGCCTCTGTGGGCATTGACCGCTAGGGAAGAGCGCTAGGTGCGGAGGGGCAGATGGCCAACACGGAGGGACGAATGGCTGTAAGGTCCTAAATGGCTAGAGCGGGTGAATAGCCTATTTAAAAATCTACAAGCTTCACTAGACAAGTGATTTAGTAAAACAAACGGCGTAGCAATTCTAGCACTAGCTCACTAAGCTATGCAAGCCACCTACACAAGTCTAGTTCAAGGCTAAACACTAACTACACCAACAACTAACTCTACTCCTAAACAAGGTAGAGACAAAGAATAACAAGCTACACAGCTAGCAAGGTAGATAAGTAAGCAAAGGAGTGAGCTAGGATTGTTATATCGATGTTGATGAATAGAGATATGTCCAATGAACCAATCAATCAACGCAATCACATACACAAGATGAAATCCTCAGCAAAGAGATGACACAAGAATTTTTACCGAGGTTCACTTGCTTCCCGGCAAGCTAGTCCTCGTTGTGGCGATGCACCCACTTGATGGATCACGAGCTAATTGACTATCAAGAGTCAAACTCTCAGTGGGTGCCGTACATCCACTCATAAGATGGGGATCCTCCAAGCCACGAGCTCCACTAGAGTAGCCAATTCGTGAACTCCCGTGTGGAAGGCTTAAGAACCCCTCACAATCACTTGGTGAAGCTCGAAACAATCTCCAATCACGAGCTCAACACCACCGCTACTCCAAGCTATCTAGGATGTCGGAAAACACCCAAGAGTAACAAGTAATCCACAGCCAACTCAATGGATCAAGTGCCACTAGATGCAACTCTCAAAGCAATGCACTTGAATCTCGCTCAATCTCACTAGGATGCACAATCAAGCAAGGAGTTGAGTGGAAGGGGATGTGCTCAGCTCATGTAATGGATCACCATGATTATATGAGATTAAGTAAAAAAATCTTCCGCCAAGGCAGATAATTTACCAAACTTAAGCCCGTACCATCCGAGATTCCGTGAAATCACGAAGGATTTCAAACCAACCAACATTCCAACTAAGATCGTACTGGTTTAGCAGCCACCATCACATGTTACATAAAGTTCGCAACAACAATTGAATACATCGGAGTTCAGAACATAAAGTTATTACAACACAAGTTCAAATTAACAAAGCGGAAGCAAGTAGTTTTAAAACCACACACCCACACTTAGTTCAGATACAGTGCTAGGAAGTAGTCAGCTCCCACAAAAGCATCAGAGGAGAGATACGGAGTGACCATTGCCCATGGTCCTAGTTGTCTCCCATCGCTGGATACAGGCAGATAATGCAGTAGCCGTAGTATATTTGACCATCTGCAACAACAATGGGAAGAACGCCCTGAGTACTAGAAGGTACTCAGCTAGACTTACCCGTCTTAAACCAAAAATAAGTGACACCAAGAAGCATGCAAGACTTTCTTTAGTGGGGTTGGCTAACTCAGTTGCGAAAAGCATACGTTATTATAAGGATACTAATTTAAGTATTTTGCATTATCTTTATTATGACATATCCAACTAAGTAAGCGCCTATACTATAGCAATCACTTGATTAACTAATAACATCCAGTTACCATTTTAGATTTAGCATCTTCACTTCCATCCAATAACCATCAATGTTCTATCACAATTACTACGATGTTGTAGCTCGAGTCAAGTGCTCACTATCCACGAGCGATGGCGATTCGAATCGATTCCTAACCAGCTGGTGATTTATTCCTCACACAAATCACACTCATCGATCAAGTGAGCTACAGATCACCAATGACATGATTCCGGTAAACATCACGGGATAAACTAGGGCCGCAGTACCCAGGGACTGTCCGACTGCCAGGACGCACCTTGGGCTCACTCTTCGCGTCCCTGTCATACTCCCTTCGGCACCAGTACGCGCGCCCGTATAGGTCCCGGCCCGAATCATGTCACTAGCTTCGCGGTCGAAAGGTACTTTATTCGGCCAACTAAATATGAGGCATGTGTTCAACATGACGAGAGGGACAAGCAATGATCGTCCTTAATCGACTCAGACGGAAAACTAACCACACACCAGAACCCTGTCTGCTTGCTTCCAACTTTTCCGTCTGGTCTCCAATTATCCATCAACACATGGTTAATTCTAGGATATCATTCTTTTCATGGCTAAATTCATTTAGTAACCACCTATCAATGTAGGTGACCGGAAATCACCGATCGCTACCGGTCTAAGCAAGGCTAAGCAATTATTTGATCCTAACCTAATAGGGTAACAGATAACCAGGTGGACAAGGATAGTAATAAATGCAACAATGGTTTCACTCAACTCCTATAACTTAATGCATCAATACGTAACTCATATATAAAGAATTTTCTTGAATAAAATAAAGAATTTAGAATGTTTCGGGGCTTGCCTCTTTCAAACGAACTAGGCTGGTGATCTATGTACTCGGGCAACTCCTCTCCTTGTTCCTCTTCCTCGGGCACCTCCTGTGTGTAACACCCCTGGGTGTTAAGCATGCATTAATATCCCAAAGCATGATCATTAGCATTTCATGCATGTTCATCATCACATGTAATATAAGTTGAATTTAAATTGAAGTGTGAAAAACATCTGTTTTAACCAAAAATTAGTGCATTTTGCTTGCCAATAGTGGTAAAACTTGTTTGGCTATAACTTTAAATAACTTAGAATTAATTGGCATGATTTTTAGAGCAATTTTTGTATTCAAAATCTCCCCAAATTTTGCTTTTAAAATATTCTAGAAAAATGAGTTTTATTTAAAAATTGGACTTTAAATCACTAATTCAAAATATGTTTAGAATTTTGAAAAGTGCCCTAAATGAAAGTTGTAGAGAATTAAATTTTGAACAACTTTTGTTTTGGGGACAACTTGTAAAAATGTCTTTTTTATCTTCAAAATTTGAATTTGAATCAATTTAGAAAATCTAGAAATTTATTTAGGAAAGAAAAACGATTTTCCCGGCCTTAACGGGCCGCCGCCTCACTTCCCGACCTGCTTGTGAAGCCGGCCTGGCCCACGCTAGCGCCCGCTTCCTCCTCCCGCCCGCGCGCGCGACGCCGTGGCGCTCGCGGCAGAGCTCGCCCGCCTCGTGTCGCCCGTACGCCGGCGTTGGCCGGCCCATGGCGCCCGGTGGCCCCCGCGGCCGCGCTCTCCTTCACTCACGTCTCGGCACCCCCGTCCGCGCCCACTCACTCCTCCTCCCCTCCCTCAGCTCGCCAGGTGCAAGAGCAGAGCCTGCACACCGCCTCTGCCCCGTGGCCGAGCACACGCCATCGCCGGCGCTGCCGTTTCGGTCGTTCCATCTCACCGCGAGCTGCTCCATCTTGCCTCGAGTTTTCCCTTCCTCTGGCGCAGCCCGTGAGCACCTCAGCTGTCCGTGGTAAGCTCTCCATCTGCGGGAATCGCTCACCGGAGTTCCGGCCGAGCTCGCTGGAGCTTTCCGCTCCGTGGACCGCACCTCTCCGCTCCACCTCGATCCCTCCTAGCGCGCGCAATTTGTTCGCCCTGGCTCACCGGTGCTCGAGCACCCTTCCATTGCCTGTTCCATGGTCGAAGGTGGTCGGCTGGCGGCCACCCGCGCCATCGTTCCGCCATGAACGGCGTGACCGGTCCTCCGAGCTCCATTGGCCACCGCGTGTGTACCATTGGGTTCGCAAGCACGATGTGGTTCGCGTGGTGCCTTTGGCCTGGCTCGAGACCTCGCCGCCGGCGAGCTGTGGACGCCGGTGTCTTCCTCCCTCTCCCTGTGACTGACATGTGGGGTCACGGGCCCACCTGTCGGTCTCGTGTTTGTTCTCTGTGTTCAGTTTGTGGGTGCACGTAGCGCTGAGCGGTCGGATTTCAAAAGGATTTAAATAAAATGTTTTCCAGAAAATGATAAAATGGTTTAGAAATTCATAACTTGCTCATTTTAGCTCCAAAAATTGTGAAACAAATTTTGTAGTGTTTCTTATGAGTAGATATACAGCTTAAAAATGTTGCATGTCAAGTTTGAAATACTTTTCTGTAGGATTTTTATTTAATCACTGAAATTGTTGTTTTCTTGATAAATATGTAATAAATCATTGAAAGCTCGGAAAAAGTATGGTTCCACTTGCAATAATTTTATTTTGTGATGTACTTTCTAGGAAAAATATATGCCATGCATGTTCTGTAGAAAATTTTTGATGTGTAGTACAAGTGCTAATTATTGTTAATAATTGCTATTTTTGATAAGAGAAAAATATGAATAAAACATGCATGTAATAATTTTTCTATAGTGATTATTTATTGTATAGAATGTAGGAAAAATATTAAATCTGTTATTTGATACTTTTCATAGTACAAAGTATTTGTATGCTCATTTTCAGGCCCTAGCTTGTTATTTTTGTGTAGGCAGTTCTAATAATCCAAATACAATGAAATTTTTGTGGCATGCTAGATTAGATGATAGTAAGCTACTGTAATTTTCTCAGATTTTTCTATGCTACCAAAATAGGTGTTGCTGTTGAAACTTAGTTGCAATTAGGGTTTAATTAACCTTGTTAATGCATGACTAATTAATAAGATTTACTTTAGTGTATCTTTGAAGCATCTTAGATTTCTGTGGTGACTTGGCATGGTAGAAAATGTTGGTAGTAGTATACGAGTACATGTTCTTGGATGATGTTAACTACCTTATAGAAGAGTTGTATTCCTACTTTATGCAATAAAGTAAACCTGTTTATCTACATTTCATTCATCATGATTATTACATGTCATTTCTGCAATGCACCTAGGCATGAGCACTTATACGTTTGCATCATACAGGATCGCAAGAAGTAACTTCGGTAGCAGTTCACGAGGAGCCGGAAGAGCAGCCCAAGGTGCAAGAGCAGGAGGTGCCCGAAGCCGACGAGGAGGTCGGTGAGGATCTTCCAGAGTGCCCAGACCACCGTCCGAATCTTTCGAGAGAGGCAAGCCCCTGACCATTTTCTCTTCCGGTTTGCAAATATTTTATTAATGCTTTACTTTAACTGATGCATTACGTTTAGGAGTTGTTTGCAACCGTTGCTGCATTATACCTTGTTTACCCTGTTCTACCATATCCTTGTTACCTGGGTGTTCACAGTCAAGAAATGCTTAGCTTGCTTAGACCAGTAGAAGTCGGGTGATTTCCTGTCACCTGCGAGCTATAGGTGGTTACTTAGATCTGCTTGAGTAAGTATGTCATCGTAGAATAACTAAGTGTTAATGTGAAATTGAGACTGGACGGAGACTTGCAGGGTTTCGGACTGTAGTGTTTTCCATCTGTGTCGATTAAGGACTGACCGTTGTTGAACCTCGAGTCATGTTGAACGCATGCCTTATATTTGGCTGGCCGAATAATGTACCTTTCGACTGCGAAGCTGTGAGATTATTCGGGCCGAGTGGATTGCCCGCAACGCACTGTACCGGAGCAGGTGTGGTAGGACACGAGGGCGTGATGATAAGGCCAAAGAGTAGTCGGGCGGCCCCTGGGTACATGTGGTTCCTGGCAAGCTCGAGACTTTACCTGAATGGTTGACTCAGTGACCAATATCTCACTTTAGCGGGTGAGTGAGGTTTGTGTAAGGAATAAATTACCAGCTGGTTAATAATCGATTTGAATCGCCATCGTTCACTAGATAGTGAACACTTAACTTGAGTTACTTCATCGTAGTAATCTTGATGGAACACTTGGATAGTTATATGGAATATGACATAATGGAAGTTATTAATGATCATTGGTTATCCTTACCTATTTAATTACATGTTACTGTAGTACAGGTGCAAATGTAGTTGACAGGTTAATAAAGATTTAACTTGATGCAAAGCTTCTGGAAAAGATTCTTTAAATAATAAAAATGCCTTTTGCAAATGAGTCAGCTACCCTACCTTAAAGCCTATCATGATCCTTGGTGTCTTTTATTTTTGGTTACGTCGGGTAAGTCTAGCTGAGTACCTTCTCGTACTCAGGACTTTATTCCCACTTGTTGCAGATAGACAGATGTATTACGGCTACTATATCAACTGCCTTTATCCTGCGATGGGAGAAGTTTAGGACCGTGGGCAATGGTCATTCACTACATCTCGTCTGATGCTTTTGTTGGAAATGATCCTGAGCTGGCACTTTATTTCAAACTCTGTGTGAGTGTGTGTGGTTTGAACTAAATGCTTCTGCTACTTTTATTTAAACTTGGTTTGTAATAACTATGTTTAAACTCCGATGTATTTGCGACGCGAACTTTTATGTAACTTGTGACGGTGACCACTGAACTTATTACGATCTTGCCTGGTATGTAAGTTGGTTTAAAATCCGTCGTGATTTCACGGACTACCGGGTTATACGGGCTTAAGTTTGCTAAATCGTCTGCTCGGTGGATGATTTTCTTACTTAATCTCGTATAATTGGTCGGTTCTGTTACAACTAGCATCAGAGCATGGTTTAGCGTGTTTACTATTCACAAGTGTATTTAAACCAAAATTTTGTTTGAAAAACGTGATTTCCAAACTAAAAGTGTGCCAGTGGTCATATCCTTTATGCCCAGTAAGGACTCTAGGTGGCTTATTTAAGTACTGACTTGGGGTTCTTGCACCATATTTCTCTTTCGTTGCTCATACGGCGTGTTATTGTATGAGTGCCACTTAATTGAGTGGTAATGTATGGATCAGTTGCTTCTACGCCTCAGTAAGTGTGAGATGTGAGAGCATGATCGGATACACCGCCGATCTAGGGAGAGTGCTTATATGATACTGGAGTAATTACATGTTCTACGCATGTTTTTACAAAAGTGTCGCATGTGTGGTTGTTCCGTCCGTTGAGGCGATGCTATCAATAGGACGATGTTTTGGGTAGTTACTACCATTGTACGTGTATCTGGGGATTCGTGTAGAGCGTGTAGATAGATTTACTGCTGTAACACCCCAGGTGTTGATCACCAATTAAGTAGTGGGTTTAAGCTCAAACATGATAAATTAGTGGAGATGATGATGCCAAAGTCAAACCTATGGAAATAAACCCTAATCTAAACTTGGATGCTGCACCCTTCTTTGCATATAGGCCATTTTTAAGATATATGCTTGGGTGTTGTTATCAAAGTATCTTCACATGTTTCACATCAGTAACTATCTATATGAAGCCCTGGAAAAGTTTCATGGAGTTTGGAATCAAAAAGTCACATGAAATGATAAGTTCCATTCCTATTGGAACTTGCATCATTAAGTGAATGGAATTTGTAGATCATCAGACAAACCTTGCAAACTTGTCCAAATGGCACTAGATGAACTCTACAAGACCTTAACTATACTTAGGACACTTAATGGAACAATGTTCATGTTGATCATTTTGCCTAAATATGCTTCTAAGTGATGGTTGACCATGTATGGACCCTAGAACACTTTTGTTTAACAGTTTCAAAAGTGTGACCTAGAAGCTTTGCATGACTGTGCACCCTTTTACAAAGTTGTAGAGAATTTTATAAGGAACAAACTTTGTTTAAGAGTCAAGTCATGAAAATGTGTGGAACATGCTCAAAAAGGGACCACAAGTCTGAAATAGGGCTGATTTCAGCACTTAGACATTTAAAGCCCTGCTTTCAGTATCTTCGACGTTGGCATCTCACGTTCTCCAAATTTTGTTGAGTAACTCTAGTGGAGCCAAAAATGAAAGTTGGAAACAATTCGTTGGAGAACAACATGTAAAGAGCTAGGATCAATTTGATCAAGTTTGGCATGGCAAAACCCCAAAACCGAGCCCTAGCTCAACATGTTGACACTGGTAATTTAGGGGCTGATTATCTCCTAATCTATTGCCCTAATGACCATGACCATTAAATAGAAAATGTAGAGTGTGGTATGGGCTACAACTTTGCTTTTAGGCCCATAGCCCAGTTCGGCCCATAGCCAGCCCAAAAATGGCCTCCAATTCAGGCAGCTTCACGCACGCCGCGTGTTCGGTGGAATGCCCCAACGGGAGCCACGCGTCCGGGACGTGGCCGCCATGCGCCTTGCTTGCTGCCGCGTGCCTTGAGCCGGTGCCATTAGGAAGCCGCCCGAGCGCCTGCCTTCGGTCGCACTCCTCCTCGACCGTCTTGGACGCCCAGCTCCCTTCTCCCACTCTTTGCCACTCGCTGACGCTCCACTACGCGCTTGCCCTTGCTCCGTGCTCGCATCGCCAGGCCGCACGCAAGGGCGCAACCGCCATGGACGGCTGGCAGTGCTTCCGCCGCGTCGTGTTCCAGTCGTTCTGGGCCTCCCTACGCCAATGCGTCGCCACGGGTGGCCTCGCCGCCTCCCTCTGCCCCTGCTACGCCCCCTTTCCTGGCCGCCCCGCATGCTGTAGAACCACCGTCATGCCGCCGGCGCCGCCTGTGCCGTGGTCGCACGCGGCCGGTGCACCACGAGCCATCATTGGCTGAGCTGCGCTTATCCACGTGTGCGCGCTAGTCCAGGCAAGCCACCGCACCCCTCTCTTGGCTAAGGCCACCACCGGAGCACGGACAGCCGCGGCGGCGCTGCTGCTGACCGCCGGTGCTCGTGGCCCCGCCTCCTGCGGGCATGCCAGGCCATGCCGCGTGCACCGGTGGGTGCGCATGGGTCCCCCCTTGGTTCTGCATGGTCGCCCCCGCCGCTGACGCCGCCCTGCCGGACGGCCGAGCCGGGATGACCGGCCAGTGCCTCCGTCCCCTGTTCTTCTGTCGGGAAGAGGAAGGAGGCCGTTCCCCTCTGTGTCCCTCTCTCTGGTGGATGACAAATGGGCCCAGCGAAACAGCGGGTCCCACATGTCAGTTTAAGTGGTGACTGATTCGGGTGCATAGCCGGGTACACCTAGCAGATCTAGGGTTAGGTAATTAATTGCGTTTTTGAATTTCAGAGAAATTGGAAATCTTCCAAAAATCATATCTCATGCTAGGAAAATCCAAAAATGGCAAATGTGGACTTTTTGGAAACCTTGAGAAAATATCTTGGCAGTGGAGTCATAATTTGTAAGGTGTTTGTAGAAGTTTTCTGATGTCTTTATTTAAGTTTTAAAAATGCTCTAAAAATGCCTTTAAACTTAACCAGAGCAAGATCTGGAGTTTTAGAACTCCAAAAATAGTGATTATTGTTTTGTAAATTTTGTGATGACATGTACTTGCTAGTAAAAATATTAAACACACTAATTGTTCAATGTTTTCTTAAGGTTTTGATTTGACCTTGTTAAATAAGGAAATCTGCATCATATTGCTTGTCATTTTATATCTTGAGTTGTGTTGCTCCATTTGGTGTGAAATTTTTATGGTAGGCTTGTCATGCTATGGATGTACTGTTGTATAAATTTCATGGCCATTGCTTACTGTATGCTCAAGTTATTGAGTTAACTTGTTTATGGCTTACTAAATATCTTATAAATAATATATAAATGATAAAATAGAAAATGTTGTTCCATTACCTTAGTATGATGTTTCTCTATCATATTGATTCATAATATGGCCTTGTGTTCACAGAAAATATGGAGTTTTGGAATTAACTTGCTCTCACATGATTTATTGCTATAGCCATTTGTCTTTTTCATAGAGGTTGTTATACATGTCCAAATGGTTTCAAATTTGGATAGTAGACTTTTGGGAGCATGTGTAGGCCTCTGTAATTTTGGTAGAATTTATTATGTACTTTTGATATGTGTTCATAATTCCACCTAATTATTTAAATAAATTAAGAAAAGGCATTAAAAGAATTTATTTAGAAACGGACACTAAGTTTTCTGGTGTTCATTAGTCATGTGTGAAATGTTGGTAAAGTTGGTTTCATCCAATTATATGTTTGCAACATAAGTTAATAATTATTTCTTGCAAATGAAGTTTCTGGACAGATCTGGAAACTTGGCAAAGTTGTTTATGATAATGTGCTTTGTTGTGAAACTTGTTTATACAAAAGTTGTAGATAATTTATGTATCTAGCTTCTGTTAAAATTTGGTATCATTTGGTTAAGTAGTTTTTGAGTTATAGATGTTTAAAGTCCGGTTCCAGTTTTGGTTGCTCTCTGTTTGGAGCAGACCAGAGTCTGTAGTTACATCTTTTCGACCAATTAAACTTGGGAATCAGGCTTAGTGGATATTAAATGAATTGTAGACAATTTCATATGCTTTCCATAATGTCTTCTTGCAAGTCATTGGGAGTTGTAGATCTCCAGTTATGATTAAATTACTCAGCTGTTGGTCTGATGTCCAGAAGGTAGCAATTTCTAGTTCTATTACTTTGATTAACTTTGTCATGCTTGGGTATTGAAATGTGACTCATATCTTTGATGATACTTGAGTGGTACCCTGTAATCTTGTGAGACTTGTTTCTTGATTGATGTGCTTGCCCTCTTATATGTTATGTCTTAATGAGGATTAAGTTAATTAGCTCTAGGGTTTATGTGAACTTTGGTATGCTTGCATGATTACTTTGTTTATTGCATTTCTATGCATTCATACATATGCATTGTTGCACCTCATTTAGGTACGCTAGCAGAAACGCGTGAAGGATCTAAGGTGGAGCCAAACCCGAAGATGGAGTTGGTGGATCCATCCCGAAGATCGAAGGACCGGACAAGTGGTAGATTAGAAGATGCTCGCCAAGCGAACTCATCTGACATACTCTAACTTGAGTCGGATCCCAGGCAAGCCCCGGAGCATTATAAGCCTCCTATCTTCAAAGCAATTAATTCTATATATGTTATAAGTATTGTTGCATTAAGTGATAGGAGTTGGTTAGAAACTCTTGCTGCATTATATCATTCCTTGTCCAGATATATGAATCCTTGAATCCTACATAGACTAGGATCGAGTAGATGCTTAGCCCTGCTTTAAGCGGTAGAAGTCAGGTGATTTCCTGTCACCTGCGAGATATAGGGATATTCATATATGGCACGGTTGGCTATATGTGCTATCGTGGAATGGAACCATGTGTTAATAAAATGAAATGAGACCGGGCGGGATGACGATAGAGAAGCAACAAGGCATGGAGGTCTTGGGTGTGGATCTATCCCTGTCTGAGTCGTGTAAGGACCGATTCGCTGTACGTCCTTGAGTCATGTTGAACGCAGTCTAACACTTAGTTGGCCGGATAAGTCGTTCCGACCGCGAAGCCGAGTAATGTGATTCAGGCAGGGAATCGAATGGTAGGTTGCTTCTTGGAGGAGAGAAAGGATGTGCTTGGGGACATTGGCGTGAGACCAAGGGAGGGTTAGAGTCCCTATCACCTGGCAGAGTGTCGCCCTTGGGGTCGCGATATTATTTGGACCCGCGATTCCTGAATCATATGAAAAGGTGGCTTGTGCGACCCTGGCAGGGGCCTGTGCGGTGAGTGTTAGAAATACCCCTCCAGCTGGATAGGAATTCGATTCGAATCGCCGTCGCTCCCGGTTAGTGAGCACTTGACTTGAGCAGCGGCAACGTAGATTCAATTAAATTGAACAGATGGTTAATTGGATCACGATGAAAAGGTTGCCTAAATTTATACCTGCTATGGTTAATATTGTTTGCTCCTAATAAAGTGAGTGCTCTAGTACAGGTTCTAATATAGATGATAGGTTAATGATAATTAACTTGATGCTTAAGCATTAATGATTGATCATCTATATTAAGCTTTTATGCAAAATGTTGTCAAGCTAGCCCCACTCTATATCAGCCTTGCATGATCCTTGGTGTCACTTTATTTCTGGTTTCTGACGGGTAAGTCTAGCTGAGTACCTTCTCGTACTCAGGGTTTTATCCCCACTTGTTGCAGGTTGTGATGTATCATGGCGGCTGCAAGAGTTGGTTGACTCCTGCCGTAGTGGCAGAGTGTGATCATGGGCATGATCCTTCTTATTTACCTTATCTCTAATGCTTTTATTGGAAGTTAACCACGTTACTGGCATGTATTTGAAATAAGAATAATGTTAGTTTCAAATTACTTTGCTTCCGCTACTTTTGAACTTAAGTTGTAATAACTATGTTGCACTCCGATGTAAATTGCATTACTTGTGAAATGGTTGTAACATGTGACTTGTTATGTTGAATCACTATGATCTTGGCTTGTATGTTGGTTGGCTTGAAATCCCTCGTGATTTCATTGGACTACCGGAGTTATATGGGCTCAAGTGCGAGAATTTGATCATTTCGGTGATTGTTTTTTGTACTTGTGCTCTTATAATTTGGACGGTTCTGTTACAACTGGTATCGGAGCAAGATTCAATATTAAACTTGTCGTATGTGTATTTAAAACAAAGGTTTTGTTTTATAAAATCAGTTTTATCAACTTATAGCTATATATAGGTTTGTGAAATCTGAATTCTAAACCTAGTATGCCAGTGGTCAATTTCCTTATGCCCATATAAGGATTATTAGGTGGCTTATATAAGTACTAACTTAGGGTTTTTCATTTATGCATCTACGCCCAGGCCAAGGTATGTATGTGTGATGACTCTCCCACACTATGCTACCCGGTGTGTCAGATTAGAGGTAGCCTTCATATATGAAATAGACATATATGTTGCTAGTTTACTTTTATGCAACATCGCACCTACGCTCAGGTAAGTGTGAGTTGTGAGAGCATGACCGTACAAACTGCGGTCTAGGGGAGAGCTAGTTTTGGTTACTGGATTATTTACATGTTACACACATGTATATATGAAGGTACTTAATTATGGGTGATCGAATGATTCGGGTAGTTTTGGTACTACATGTACGTATACAGGGGTATATGTATATGGGAGTACTTAGAATTTCACCTTTCTATTTTCATTGTGTGCTATATTGGGAAATGTTGGGCTGCAATGAAAATTTTCTGTAGGTACGCTAACCATGAATGCGTAAGTCGAATGTAGCTGGCGACTAGCTATATATCGAAAGAGTGCGTGTTATGCCACCGACATAGAATGTGGTCGCCACCTTAGGTTGGCAATCTTGTGAGGACGAATAGGACGAAGCATGCATCTTCATGATTGTTGCCTTATGTATAGCTATGCTCCTCTCACCCTTGTTCTATAGTGTGTAACTTGTGATCAATGTGTTACACTATCTTTCTTGAATGAAGCTAAATAAGAATGCCTTACTCCATGTTGTTTGAGAAAAGTGTGTGCTTAGCCTTGCTAGAAATAATTATGGTTACCTGCTTGACCCTATAAATGCCCTCTAGTTTAGTCAAGGGGTGAATTTGTTGTTCATATAAGCAATTGCAAGTGCTTTAGACCTCATTTCAGTAATTGTGATTCTCATAAATGAATTAAATTGGTGTTGGTCTAAGTTAATAATGTTTAGAGCTGCTAGAATAATATGTTTGTGTGCTCTCTTGTTAAGTAGAACAAAGGCAAGCTTTGTTTTGCTTATTAAACATTGGCTGCTAGAATAGTTTCTGTTGTAGTGATTCTTTCGTGCTCATAATGGTGTTTTCTGTAGTTATAGAGAATACCAAAGATGTAGCTAACTTACTTATCTAGCTTGTCCAAAAATTTTGTGACCCTAGGTCTTATGTTTTGGGAGTTATAGATTTTAGAAGTTTGTTGTCAAAATCTGCTCATGTTCAGAACAAATCTGAATGTTTGCTTTATTTGACCTATGTGCGTATGGAATCATGTCTTGGAGATAATAGAAGAAGTGTAGTACTTTTTCTAAGCTTTCCAAAGTGTCCTATATCACAAATTTTGGTGGTCTAAATCTCTAGTTATGAGCTTGCAAAGTGGAATGACAGAATCTGTCCAAATCTGGGCAGAGATGTCTTCTTTGTCTTGTTTGGCCTTGTTGGCTATAGAATCATCTTAGTATGATAATAAGAAAGTTATAGACAGCTTAATAAGATTTACATAAAGTTAAGGCTCAGCCTTGTTGGGTCCCTAGAACTCCAGTTATGCATTGTTGAAATTCTTGTCAGTTTTCTGTCCATATTGGTACAGATCTGAAATATCAGCATGTTTGACCATGCTAACCTATGATTTAGCTTTTGGTATGAATAACAAAAGTGTGGAAAACTTTCTAAGCTTTCTAGAAAGTCTAGGATCACCTTTGGGGGATGTCTACAACCTCAGTTATGGTTGAAATAAGTAACTACTGTGCTGCTGTCCAGATTCTATGCACATGTTAAGTTAATCACCTTAGCTAGCGTTTGTTTTGGGCTAAAACTGTAGTTAGTTCTTGCTTTAGATAAATGCTTATTTTGGATGAGCCTTGTGCTTGTATTCATTGCTTAAGCTCATTCATTTGAAATTTTTCAATTGTCTGCTTGACGGTGATGTTGTATGTATGATTGTTATCTAGGTAGTGTCATAGTTGTCACCTCGTTTGTCCTCGGTAAGCATGCGAGTGTCGAATAGCTTTATCTTAGGGCAACACTCGAGTTACGCGAAACAATCTCTTGGCTATCATCTCCAATTAGGTTCTTTCCCTTATGAGCCTAAGCGTGTAGCCATGGTTGCTTGCCTTGATTGTTTGTATCCATGTCTTTGCTTGACCGAAAGCCCAAAGTTTAGTTCTCCTATATGTTTGTATGAGTCGTTGATGTTTTGCAACCCTTTTTGTGAAGACCTTTATCGACTGACCAACCAAGTTAACTCTCATCAACGCTAGCCTTTGACCATGGTTCGTATGTTGCCAATTGTGGAGACCGTACCCAAATCCATGTTGGACCTTCCGGTTACCTCTCCTAAAGGTTAGCTAGTGTGACGCAACGTCTCTCTGCTATGGCCTTTAAATCGTGTGCTTGCAAATTCGTGCATCTACCTTATCAACTCAATTTATGACTACATATCGGTTTTTGCCCTAAAAATTTTGCTTAATCTGTCCCCAACCTTCCCAAGTCTCGGAATGTTCATCAGTCTTGATATCAAGTTGTTGCTCAACATGATTGAATCTCCTGTTAATCTTTTATCTGGTACTCCCCTTGGTGGACGCAAGTCGTACGTAGAATTTAAGCAAGAGCCTCTTGCTCAGTTATCCTTGGCAATTGCGTGATGTTCTC
This sequence comes from Saccharum officinarum, assembly GCA_020631735.1. Lineage (NCBI taxonomy): Eukaryota > Viridiplantae > Streptophyta > Magnoliopsida > Poales > Poaceae > Saccharum > Saccharum officinarum. The sequence goes on along the minus strand of CM036190.1, from coordinate 24,384,686 downwards.
TTGTGCTATATTTTGATCTTCGAATCACCTCCTGGTTAATTCCAAACCTTGTGATTACCTTTGCTTGCTATCCCTCCCTTGTATAATGCTTGTTTTTACCACCCAAATTGTTTCACTTGCAATTTCACCTTGGTGGTGTGATCGTTAATGGTGTTATGAGTAGCAACTAACGGTGCCGCAACGAAACCGAGAGCCTCCTGTGGGCGGCCGACACAAGATTGTGCTGCTCGGCACGCGCTGGTATCGTGGTTTCTAGTCATGATCCATTACGGAACAACATCAACGTGTTATTCTCATGTGAACTTTTCCTTGGTTATCTTTCCCATATCTTATCAAAAGACCCTTATATTAGACCAAAAGTAGTAGAGCTTCCTCCTGAAGTTACTAAGAGGACAACTTTTGAAGAACAGGTCACCGACATAAACATTAACAGACCGCAAGAGGTGGTAGGCAAGTGACTCTAATTAGTTGTCCCAATATTGACGACCACCATTTAGTGAGAAAAATATCTCATCCCTATTGGATAGAAAGGACACACAACACTTAAGGTTGGACAAGTGAAAGTCCCTAGTTTGGTTTTGGCTAATTGATGAAACCTAGGACTAACCTTTGTATCTAAGTGGATGATTTAGATAAAGGTGGTCATTGAATATGAGACACGACATTAACTCATGTGACCAAGATGATGAAGACCGAAATGATGCTTGGCTCGATGGACCGGTTGTGAGGGTGAAGGGCAAGTCGAGGCTTCTGAAAGCATCTAGGCCCCGAGGTTTGGTTTCGGCAATTGATGACAACGCTTTATTACCATGACTAACGTGTGTTTTGCAGAAACTTTGGTAAGTTAGGTCATGGAGGTTTTAACTGCTTTGGGCACCATGGTATTCATGCTCCTTGATGGAAATCGTTTCGGTTTTCAAAAGAGTGACGTCAAGATTAAGGACGGTTAGTTCCGGATGTCGAGGTGTTGAGAGACATTTGGAATAGTCGTTAGGATCTTCGTTTTTCTCTTTTGGCCGTACTATAAAGGGGGGCATGAGCGGGTAGCTTGACCTAGGCGAGTCCTATGTTTAGGTGTGGTGCACACTTGTTAAACTTGGCGTTAGGCAGCTCTAGAATAGCTCAAAGTTCAGTTGGAAGCAACTTGGTTCAAGTTGTGACGCGTTTCGGAGAGTTTTGGGTCGTTTTCCCATGACCGGACGCGGTCCTCGGCATGACCGGACGCGTCCGGTCAGTACAGTTCCGCGGCTAGGGTTTCAGCTCTGAACACCGGACGCGGTCCTCGCGAGGACCGGACGCGGTGGTCAGAAGTCAACACGTGTCACTTGAGGGAAACACCCGATCGGACGCGACCTGGGTGTGATCGGCGCGTCCGGTCACAGTCCAGTAAGGTCCAGAGACGACCGGACGCGTCCGGTCATCACCGATCGGACGCGGTCGCGCGTCCGGTGCGAGTACAGTATGCTCCTTGCACGATCGGACGCGTCCGGTCACCCCTGACCGGTGCGTCCGGTCACTCAGTTGTTTTCCGGTTTTCGACCGTTACGAGCGACCGGCGCGTCCGGTCAGTTCAACCGGCGCGTCCGGTCAGCTCGTGTTTTGCTGAGTTAGCAGGTAACGGTTCGTTTTGTCTGTGGGGTGTATAAATACATCCCCACCACCTCTTTTAGAGCTCTCTTGCTCATTTGATCAGCTGATAAACACCTTTGGAGTGCAAGGGAGTGCAAGAGCACTAGTGAGGATAGAGATTTGAGAATCAAAGCTTGAGAGTTCCTCACTAGCGATTAGAGAGTAGCAAGTGTGCATCCACTTTCTCTTTTGGGCTCGTAGTGGTCAAGTGAGAGTTCTAGCTTGTTACTCTTGGTGATCGCCATCACCTAGACGGCTTGGTGGTGATTGGGAGTTCGGTGATCATCCGGCGGAGCTTGTGGATGACCCAACTCATCTTGTGAGCGGTTGTGGGTGATTCACCGCGACGGAGTGTCAAAGAATCAACCCGTAGAGAGCACTTGATCCTTGCGCGGATCAAGGGGGAGCTACACCCTTGCGCGGGTGCTCCAACGAGGACTAGTGGGGAGTGGCGACTCTCTGATACCTCGGAAAAACATCGCCGTGTTCCTTGCCCTTTACATTCAAGCATTTACATTCTCGTTTTTACTTTCATTGCTTGTTTATATTCCTAGACTTGCCATGCTAGACTAGGATTGGAAACTAGGGTGCAAAACTTTGTATCGGTAGACTCTCTAGGAACACAAGTAGACACTAGGGGTGAATTCCGGCTTGTAGGATTTATTTCTTGCATTTAATTTTTAGAAAAGCCCAATTCACCCCCCCTCTTGGGCATCTTGATCCTTTCAATTGGTATCAGAGCCGTGTTGCTCTATTTTTAGGCTTTACCGCCTAGAGCAAGATGTCTAATGGGGAAGGACCACCTTCCACTTTTGAGGGAGACGATTTTCCATATTGGAAAATTCGTATGGAGGCGTACCTCGAAGCCATAGATGTTGGGTGCCTTAGAGCCGCAACCGAAGGGCTTCCCCCCATAAGGGATCCCGCTAACCCAAGTGGTGACGAGGAGAAGTACGACCGGTGGAATGCAAAGGCCAAAAATGCACTCTACCGGGGCTTAGGCAAAGATATCTTCAATCGCGTGCGTAATGCAAAGAACGCTCATGAATTATGGGAAAATCTTTGTGCTCTCCATGAGGAAACTAAGAGTGAGCGTGAGGAACGCTATCACATAGCTTTAAAGAAAATTAATTCTTTTGAGATGCTTCCCAAAGAAAGTGCTAATGACATGTACACTCGCTTGAATGTTCTTGTAGAGGACCTCAATGCTCTTGGGCTCACCAAAATGAGCCAATCGGATGTTGCAAGGAAGATCTTGAGTGTGCTTCCCGTTGAGAAGTATGGACACATTGTCACCGTGCTTCACCAAAGTGATCTTTCCACCGCAACACCGACTCAAGTTTTAGGGAAAATCAATGCTCATGAGATGTACATGCATATCACTCCGGAAGAGGGCTCATCATCTTCCAAGAAGAAAGACTTGGCCTTCAAAGCTAGTCATGACAAGAAGAAGAAGAAGGGCCAAGCCATGATGGTGCAAGAAAGCTCAAGTGAAAGTGATGTTGATGATGAATCACTTGCACTCATGGTGAGAAAGACCACCAAGATGCTAAAGAAGCTCAACAAGAGCGGCATCAAGTTCGATGGTAAGAAGAAGAAATTCTTCACAAGTAGCAAGAGAAAGCCAATCTCGGAGATGGATTGCTACAATTATGGTGAACTTAGCCACCTAGCTCATCAATGCCCTAGACCACCAAAAGACAAGTACAAGAACAAGAACAAGGGCAAGAAAAATGATTCAAGTGATGAAGAAGAAGAGAAGAAGAAGAACAAGCCATACAAGAAGGATGGCAAGAAGAAAGAGTTCCACAAGAAGAAGAAGGGAGGAAAGGCATACATTGTTGGTGATTGGCTCACCGACATTGAATCATCTTGTGAGTCCTCCGAAGATGAGAGCGATGATGAGAAAGAGAGGGTTGCCGCATTTGTGATGGGGCCATCATCTTCACCAACATCTTCATCACCACCTTCACCGCCTCCTTCACCATCATCGTCCACAACTCACCTATGCCTTATGGCCAAGGGTGAACGAAAGGTACAAAACCATGATAGTGATGATGATGATGATGATAGTGATAGTGATGATGAATATGACTCACCTTCTTATGATGAACTTGTAAAATTGCTAAACAAATACACTAAAATCATAAGAAGGACTAGAAGTAAAAATGATGATCTTCAAAATGAAAATGAATCACTCTCATCCAAGCTTGAAAATATTCAAAAGACTAGTGGTGAGCTTAGAGTTCAAAATGAAGTGATGTCTTCCACTCTTAAGGAGCTCAAAACCTCTTATAAAGAGCTTAAAGATCAACATGATAAACTTGAGAAGAAGCATGATGAGCTCATCACTAGACATAATTCTCTAAAGGACAAATACACCACATTAAAAATTGACTATGATAGTCTTGTGGTTGCTAATGAACTTGCTCTTGAGACACATGATGCTACTAACCATGTTGTTAAGTGTGATATAGCTACATCATGTGATGACTTGATCTTTGAAAGCATTGAGCGAGGTTCTAGTAGCAAAGGCAAGAGTGTGGTTGAGTCAAGCAACCATGATGATTATGCCAAGATTAAGAGTGAGAATGAGAAGCTTGCAAATGAGAACAAGAAGCTAAAAGGTTTGATGGCTCTTGAGAAGCAACCAACAAATGAGTCACTCATTGAAGAAAACAAAAAGCTCAAGCAAGAAAAAGAGCATCTCAAGACCGGCCTAAGCAAGTTCACAAGAGGCCAACATTTGCAAAGTGAGCTCCTCATGAACACCGTAATGAAGATGGATAGAAGTGGTATTAGGTACTTGGCAAATCAAGAGAAGAAAGCAAAAGCTCAACAACAACAAAACAAGTCAAAGCCCAAGCCAAAGAGATGTGTTGAGTGTGGTCAAGAAGGTCATTTTGCTCATGAATGCAAAACTCCACCACCACAACCCTTGCCCAAGCATGCTAGACCTTTCGCTTTCAATGCTCATTATATGCTAAGAAAAGATTCAAATGGAAAGATGAAAGTCATGTTTTTGGGTCCCCCAAACAAGAATAGGCCAAAGAAAATATGGGTTGCCAAGTCACTAGTTGAGAAAGTCAAGGGCCCCTCTCAAGTTTGGGTCCCTAAACAAAAAGCTTGATCTCTTGTGTGTAGGTGAACTACAAGACCGGTGGATCTCATTGGGTTATTGATAGTGGTTGCACTCAACATATGACCGGTGATCCTCGTATGTTCACCACCATTGAAGAGAATGGAATATGTCAAGAGAAGATCACATTTGGGGATAATTCAAAGAGCAAAGTCAAGGGTATAGGCAAGATTGCAATATCACATGATCACTCACTCTCAAATGTGCTCTATGTTGCTTCATTGAGTTTCAACTTGTTATCCGTTGGGCAACTTTGTGACCTTGGCTTCCAATGCTTGTTCACACCAAATGAAGTGGAAGTTTCAAAGATAGATGACAAGCAAGTGATATTCAAAGGCTTTAGATACAACAATCTTTATCTTGTTGACTTCACCTCCGAAGATGCAAATTTGATGACATGTTTGTTCACCAAGACCTCACTTGGTTGGCTTTGGCATAGGAGGCTTGCTCATGTTGGAATGAACACTCTCAACAAGCTATTGAAGAAAGAACTAGTGAGAGGATTGAAGGATGTGAAGTTTGAAAAGGACAAACCTTGTAGTGCATGTCAAGCGGGCAAACAAGTTGCAAACACTCATCCAACCAAAGCTTTCATGTCAACTTCAAGAGTACTAGAACTTCTACACATGGATTTATTTGGGCCTACAACATACAAGAGCTTGGGTGGTAATCTCTATTGCCTTGTGATAGTGGATGACTACTCAAGGTATACATGGACTTTCTTCCTTCATGACAAATCCGAAGTGGCAAATTGCTTCAAAAAGTTTGCAAAGAGAGCTCAAAATGAATTTGAAGTCAAGATAAAGAAGATTAGAAGTGACAATGGGAAAGAGTTTGACAACACCAATATAGAAGCTTATTGTGATGAAATTGGAATCAAGCATGAGGTCTCTTCAACCTACACCCCTCAACAAAATGGTGTAGTTGAGAGAAAGAACCGAACATTGATCACCCTTGCAAGAACAATGCTAGATGAGTACAACACTCCGGAGAAGTTGTGGGCCGAGGCAATCAACACCGCATGCTATGCTTCAAATCGCCTCTTCCTACAAAAGTTTCTTGGCAAGACCCCCTATGAGTTGCTTAATGGAAGAAGCCGGACGTCTCTTTCTTCCGGGTGTTTGGTTGCAAATGTTACATCTACAAGAAGCGTCAACACCTAGGGAAGTTTCAAAGACGTTGTGATATTGGTTTTCTTGTTGGTTACTCATCAAAGTCCAAAGCATATAGAGTATTTAACCATGCCACCGGTTTGGTTGAAGAAACATATGATGTGGAATTTGATGAATCTAACGGCTCCCAAGGAGCAATTGAGAATTGTGATGATGTAGGTGATGAACCCTTGAGGGAGGCCATGAAGAACATGCCGGTGGGAGACATCAAGCCAAAAGATGATGATGACGATGTACAAATTGTTGATCCACCATCTTCATCACGTGTGCCTCAAGATGATGACAAGAATGAGAGAGTTGAAAATGAAGACACTTATGTCTCTCATGAACAAGCCGAGGCACAAGCTCAAGATGTTGATGCCCCCCATCCACCTCCTCAAGTGGTTGATAGAAGAAATTCACCACTACTTCAAGCACATCCACAAGATCTCATCATAGGGAGTCCTACAAAGGGAGTAATGACTCGATCCCAATAGCTAGCTTCTTTTGTTGAACATCACTCTTTTGTCTCTTGCGTTGAACCTAAGAATGTAGAAGAAGCTCTTCAAGATCCGGATTGGGTGAATGCAATGCATGAAGAATTGAACAACTTCACCCGCAATCAAGTATGGACACTTGAAGAGCATCCTAAAGGTGCAAGAGTCATTGGAACCAAGTGGGTGTTCCAAAACAAGCAAGATGACAAGGCATAGTGGTGAGGAACAAGGCAAGACTAGTTGCAAAGGGGTTCTCTCAAGTTGAAGGTCTTGATTTTGGAGAGACCTTTGCACCCGTTGCAAGACTTGAAGCCATTCGTATCCTCCTTGCATATGCATCACATCATGATATGAAACTATATCAAATGGATGTGAAAAGTGCATTCTTAAATGGCTTTATAAATGAACTAGTCTATGTTAATCAACCTCCTGGGTTTGAAGACCCTAGATATCCTAATCATGTTTATAGGTTGTCCAAGGCGTTATATGGGCTCAAGCAAGCCCCTAGAGCATGGTATGAGCGCCTTCGGGACTTCCTCATTGAGAAGGGCTTCACCATTGGGAAGGTCGACACCACACTATTCACCAAGAAGTTTAATGGGGAGATCTTTATTTGTCAAGTATATGTTGATGATATCATCTTCGGATCAACAAATGAAGATTATTGCAAGGAATTTGGTGAATTGATGTCGAAGGAGTTCGAGATGTCAATGATTGGTGAGCTCACATTCTTCCTTGGATTTCAAGTAAAGCAAATGAGAGAAGGGATTTTCATCTCTCAAGAAAAGTATACCAAGGATCTTCTCAAAAGATTCAAGATGGAAGAATGCAAACCAATCAAGACCCCAATGCCATCAAATGGACATCTCGACCTAGATGAGGGAGGTAAACCGGTTGATCAAACTCTCTATCGTTCTATGATTGGTAGCTTGTTGTATCTTACCGCATCTAGGCCCGATATCATGTTTAGTGTGTGCATGTGTGCCGCTTTCAAGCGTGCCCTAAAGAACCTCACCTAAGTGCCGTAAAAAGAATCCTAAGATATCTCAAGCTCACCCCAAGCATTGGTCTTTGGTATCCCAAAGGAGCTAGATTCCAACTAGTTGGCTATTCCGATTCGGACTATGCCGGTTGCAAGATTGATAGAAAAAGCACATCCGGAGGGTGCCATTTGCTTGGAAGATCTTTAGTATCTTGGTCATCTAAAAAGCAAAATAGTGTGGCTTTGTCCACCGCCGAGGCGGAATACATTGCCGCGGGGGCTTGTTGTGCACAAATATTATATATGAAACAAACCCTCCTAGACTATGGAATTGTTCTTGAAAAGGTGCCACTTTTATGTGATAATGAAAGTGCCGTTAAAATTGCTAACAATCCGGTACAACACTCTCGCACCAAGCACATTGATATCCGCCATCACTTTCTAAGAGATCACGTTGCAAAAATGACATATCACTAGAAGGTGTAAGAAGTGAAAATCAATTAGCGGATATCTTCACTAAACCTTTGGATGAGGCAACCTTTTGTAGGCTAAGAAGTGAACTCAATGTGCTTGATTCTAGTAACTTTAAAAAATGAGCGTGTGTTGTCTCTTGCATTGCATTGTATAATATGCCATGTTTATTTTATCGCAATGTTTTTAGGGCTTGGCTAACACGGTTACGATAACCCTTCTTTGGAGGAGTGAAAAAGCCTAACCGTGGATCAAACTTGACAAGCATTCTAGTTTTACTTCTTGTATTGCATTGCATATGCATGGTTGTTGTTCTTGTCGTTTCTTTTCGGTTAAGCTTTGAGCAACCTCTGTGTTCGTCCATGGATAGAGAGAGCATTTTGACGCTCCTAAAGGTTTAAAAACTCTATTGCATGGCCATACGTTGCTCCTTGGGTGTTTATTGCCTATTTTCTTAAAAATAATACTAGCCTAAGGCAATCTATATTAAAAATTTGAGGGTTTGAGTGAGGTCACTCATATCGTGTTCCAATTGGTGTTTATTTGTGTCTTTTTTGAATTGGAACCTGATTGGGAGAAGTCACGTCGTTGTTCGGAACGAAGAAGGGCGAAGAATAGTGACCGGACGCTGGACCGGACGCTGCACCGGACGCAGTGATGCTTCACCACCGCGTCCGGTCCCGGCGTCCACCAGCGCGTCCGGTCATCCAGAAGACCATCTCCAGATCTACTGATCGGACGCTGCATCCGGACGCGCCTCTGTTTGACCACCGCGTCCGGTCCCGGTTACCACCACCGCGTCCGGTCATTCGCGATGATTTCCCGAGTCCCCTCGACCGGACTCTGACCGCGTCCGGTCAGTCCTCACCGGACGCGT
>CM036190.1:24307140-24375840 GCA_020631735.1 Saccharum officinarum | reverse complement strand
CTATATGTTTGTATGAGTCGTTGATGTTTTGCAACCCTTTTTGTGAAGACCTTTATGACTGACCAAACCAAGTTAATCTCATCAACGCTAGCCTTTGACCATGGTTCGTATGTTGCCAATTGTGGAACCGTACCCAATCCATGTTGGACCTTCCGGTTACCTCTCCTAAAGGTTAGCTAGTGTGACGCAACGTCTCTCTGCTATGGCCTTAAATCGTGTGCTTGCAAATTCGTGCATCTACCTTATCAACTCAATTTATGACTACATATCGGTTTTTGCCCTAAAAATTGCGCTTAATCTGTCCCCAACCTTCCAAGTCTCGGAATGTTCATCAGTCTTGATATCAAGTTGTTGCTCAACATGATTGAATCTCCTGTTAATCTTTTATCTGGTACTCCCCTTGGTGGACGCAAGTCGTACGTAGAATTTAAGCAAGAGCCTCTTGCTCAGTTATCCTTGGCAATTGCGTGATGTTCTCTTGTGCTATATTTTGATCTTCGAATCACCTCCTGGTTAATTCCAAACCTTGTGATTACCTTTGCTTGCTATCCCTCCCTTGTATAATGCTTGTTTTTACCACCCAAATTGTTTCACTTGCAATTTCACCTTGGTGGTGTGATCGTTAATGGTGTTATGAGTAGCAACTAAGGTGCCGCAACGAAACCGAGAGCCTCCTGTGGGCGCCGACACAAGATTGTGCTGCTCGGCACGCGCTGGTATCGTGGTTTCTAGTCATGATCCATTACGAACAACATCAACGTGTTATTCTCACAAGTGAACTTTTCCTTGTTATCTTTCCATATCTTATCAAAAGACCCTTATATTAGACCAAAAGTAGTAGAGCTTCCTCCTGAAGTTACTAAGAGGACAACTTTTGAAGAACAGTCACCGACATAAACATTAACAGACCGCAAGAGGTTGGTAGGCAAGTGACTCTAATTAGTTGTCCCAATATTGACGACCACCATTTAGTGAGAAAAATATCTCATCCCTATTGGATAGAAAGGACACACAACACTAAGGTTGGACAAGTTGAAAGTCCCTAGTTTGGTTTTGGCTAATTGATGAAACTAGGACTACCTTTGTATCTAAGTGGATGATTTAGATAAAGGTGTCATTGAATATGAGACACGACATTAACTCATGTGACCAAGATGAATGAAGACCGAAATGATGCTTGCTCGATGGCCGGTTGTGAGGGTGAAGGCAAGGAGGTCGAGCTTCTGAAAGCATCTAGGCCCCGAGGTTTGGTTTCGGCAATTGATGACAACGCTTTATTACCATGACTAACGTGTGTTTTGCAGAAACTTTGGTAAGTTAGGTCATGGAGGTTTTAACTGCTTTGGGCACCATGGTATTCATGCTCCTTGATGGAAATCGTTTCGGTTTTCAAAAGAGTGACGTCAAGATTAAGGACGGTTAGTTCCGGATGTCGAGGTGTTGAGAGACATTTGGAATAGTCGTTAGGATCTTCGTTTTTCTCTTTTGGCCGTACTATAAAGGGGGCATGAGCGGGTAGCTTGACCTAGGCGAGTCCTATGTTTAGGTGTGGTGCACACTTGTTAAACTTGGCGCTAGGCAGCTCTAGAATAGCTCAAAGTTCAGTTGGAAGCAACTTGGTTCAAGTTGTGACGCGTTTCGGAGAGTTTCGGGTCGTTTTCCCATGACCGGACGCGGTCCTCGGCATGACCGGACGCGTCCGGTCAGTACAGTTCCGCGGCTAGGGTTTCAGCTCTGAACACCGGACGCGGTCCTCGCGAGGACCGGACGCGGTGGTCAGAAGTCAACACGTGTCACTTGAGGGAAACACCCGATCGGACGCGACCTGGGTGTGATCGGCGCGTCCGGTCACAGTCCAGTAAGGTCCAGAGACGACCGGACGCGTCCGGTCATCACCGATCGGACGGGTCGCGCGCGTCCGGTGCGAGTACAGTATGCTCCTTGCACGATCGGACGCGTCCGGTCACCCCTGACCGGTGCGTCCGGTCACTCAGTTGTTTTTCGGTTTTCGACCGTTACGAGCGACCGGCGCGTCCGGTCAGTTCAACCGGCGCGTCCGGTCAGCTCGTGTTTTGCTGAGTCAGCAGGTAACGGTTCGTTTTGTCTGTGGGGTGTATAAATACATCCCCACCACCTCTTTTAGAGGTCTCTTGCTCATTTGATCAGCTGATAAACACCTTTGGAGTGCAAGGGAGTGCAAGAGCACTAGTGAGGATAGAGATTTGAGAATCAAAGCTTGAGAGTTCCTCACTAGCGATTAGAGAGTAGCAAGTGTGCATCCACTTTCTCTTTTGGGCTCGTAGTGGTCAAGTGAGAGTTCTAGCTTGTTACTCTTGGTGATCGCCATCACCTAGACGGCTTGGTGGTGATTGGGAGTTCGGTGATCATCCGGCGGAGCTTGTGGATGACCCAACTCATCTTGTGAGCGGTTTGTGGTGATTCACCGCGACGGAGTGTCAAAGAATCAACCCGTAGAGAGCACTTGATCCTTGCGCGGATCAAGGGGGAGCTACACCCTTGCGCGGGTGCTCCAACGAGGACTAGTGGGAGTGGCGACTCTCCGATACCTCGGAAAAACATCGCCGTGTTCCTTGCCCCTTTACATTCAAGCATTTACATTCTCGTATTTACTTTCATTGCTTGTTTACATTCCTAGACTTGCCATGCTAGACTAGGATTGGAAACTAGGGTGCAAAACTTTGTATCGGTAGACTCTCTAGGAACACAAGTAGACACTAGGGGTGAATTCCGGCTTGTAGGATTTATTTCTTGCATTTAATTTTTAGAAAAGCCCAATTCACCCCCCTCTTGGCCATCTTGATCCTTTCAATTGGTATCAGAGCCGTGTTGCTCTATTTTTAGGCTTTACCGCCTAGAGCAAGATGTCTAATGGGGAAGGACCACCTCCCACTTTTGAGGGAGACGATTTTCCATATTGGAAAATTCGTATGGAGGCGTACCTCGAAGCCATAGATGTTGGGTGCCTTAGAGCCGCAACCGAAGGGCTTCCCCCCATAAGGGATCCCGCTAACCCAAGTGGTGACGAGGAGAAGTACGACCGGTGGAATGCAAAGGCCAAAAATGCACTCTACCGGGGCTTAGGCAAAGATATCTTCAATCGCGTGCGTAATGCAAAGAACGCTCATGAATTGTGGGAAAATCTTTGTGCTCTCCATGAGGAAACTAAGAGTGAGCGTGAGGAACGCTATCACATAGCTTTAAAGAAAATTAATTCTTTTGAGATGCTTCCCAAAGAAAGTGCTAATGACATGTACACTCGCTTGAATGTTCTTGTAGAGGACCTCAATGCTCTTGGGCTCACCAAAATGAGCCAATCGGATGTTGCAAGGAAGATCTTGAGTGTGCTTCCCGTTGAGAAGTATGGACACATTGTCACCGTGCTTCACCAAAGTGATCTTTCCACCGCAACACCGACTCAAGTTTTAGGGAAAATCAATGCTCATGAGATGTACATGCATATCACTCCGGAAGAGGGCTCATCATCTTCCAAGAAGAAAGACTTGGCCTTCAAAGCTAGTCATGACAAGAAGAAGAAGAAGGGCCAAGCCATGATGGTGCAAGAAAGCTCAAGTGAAAGTGATGTTGATGATGAATCACTTGCACTCATGGTGAGAAAGACCACCAAGATGCTAAAGAAGCTCAACAAGAGTGGCATCAAGTTCGATGGCAAGAAGAAGAAATTCTTCACAAGTAGCAAGAGAAAGCCAATCTCGGAGATGGATTGCTACAATTGTGGTGAACTTGGCCACCTAGCTCATCAATGCCCTAGACCACCAAAAGACAAGTACAAGAACAAGAACAAGGGCAAGAAAAATGATTCAAGTGATGAAGAAGAAGAGAAGAAGAAGAACAAGCCATACAAGAAGGATGGCAAGAAGAAGGAGTTCCACAAGAAGAAGAAGGGAGGAAAGGCATACATTGTTGGTGATTGGCTCACCGACATTGAATCATCTTGTGAGTCCTCCGAAGATGAGAGCGATGATGAGAAAGAGAAGGTTGCCGCATTTGTGATGGGGCCATCATCTTCACCAACATCTTCATCACCACCTTCACCGCCTCCTTCACCATCATCGTCCACTACTCACCTATGCCTTATGGCCAAGGGTGAACGAAAGGTACAAAACCATGATAGTGATGATGATGATGATGATAGTGATAGTGATGATGAATATGACTCACCTTCTTATGATGAACTTGTAAAATTGCTAAACAAATACACTAAAATCATAAGAAGGACTAGAAGTGAAAATGATGATCTTCAAAATGAAAATGAATCACTCTCATCCAAGCTTGAAAATATTCAAAAGACTAGTGGTGAGCTTAGAGTTCAAAATGAAGTGATGTCTTCCACTCTCAAGGAGCTCAAAACCTCTTATAAAGAGCTTAAAGATCAACATGATAAACTTGAGAAGAAGCATGATGAGCTCATCACTAGACATAATTCTCTAAAGGACAAATACACCACATTAAAAATTGACTATGATAGTCTTGTGGTTGCTAATGAACTTGCTCTTGAGACACATGATGCTACTAACCATGTTGTTAAGTGTGATATAGCTACATCATGTGATGACTTGATCATTGAAAGCATTGAGCGAGGTTCTAGTAGCAAAGGCAAGAGTGTGGTTGAGTCAAACCATATGATTATGCCAAGATTAAGAGTGAGAATGAGAAGCTTGCAAATGAGAACAAGAAGCTAAAAGGTTTGATGGCTCTTGAGAAGCAACCAACAAATGAGTCACTCATTGAAGAAAACAAAAAGCTCAAGCAAGAAAAAGAGCATCTCAAGACCGGCCTAAGCAAGTTCACAAGAGGCCAACATTTGCAAAGTGAGCTCCTCATGAACACCGTAATGAAGATGGATAGAAGTGGTATTGGGTACTTGGCAAATCAAGAGAAGAAAGCAAAAGCTCAACAACAACAAAGCAAGTCAAAGCCCAAGCCAAAGAGATGTGTTGAGTGTGGTCAAGAAGGTCACTTTGCTCATGAATGCAAAACTCCACCACCACAACCCTTGCCCAAGCATGCTAGACCTTTCGCTTTCAATGCTCATTATATGCTAAGAAAAGATTCAAATGGAAAGATGAAAGTCATGTTTTTGGGTCCCCCAAACAAGAATAGGCCAAAGAAAATATGGGTTGCCAAGTCACTAGTTGAGAAAGTCAAGGGCCCCTCTCAAGTTTGGGTCCCTAAACAAAAAGCTTGATCTCTTGTGTGTAGGTGAACTACAAGACCGGTGGATCTCATTGGGTTATTGATAGTGGTTGCACTCAACATATGACCGGTGATCCTCGTATGTTCACCACCATTGAAGAGAATGGAATATGTCAAGAGAAGATCACATTTGGGGATAATTCAAAGAGCAAAGTCAAGGGTATAGGCAAGATTGCAATATCACATGATCACTCACTCTCAAATGTGCTCTATGTTGCTTCATTGAGTTTCAACTTGTTATCCGTTGGGCAACTTTGTGACCTTGGCTTCCAATGCTTGTTCACACCAAATGAAGTGGAAGTTTCAAAGATAGATGACAAGCAAGTGATATTCAAAGGCTTTAGATACAACAATCTTTATCTTGTTGACTTCACCTCCGAAGATGCAAATTTGATGACATGTTTGTTCACCAAGACCTCACTTGGTTGGCTTTGGCATAGGAGGCTTGCTCATGTTGGAATGAACACTCTCAACAAGCTATTGAAGAAAGAACTAGTGAGAGGATTGAAGGATGTGAAGTTTGAAAAGGACAAACCTTGTAGTGCATGTCAAGCGGGCAAACAAGTTGCAAACACTCATCCAACCAAAGCTTTCATGTCAACTTCAAGAGTGCTAGAACTTCTACACATGGATTTGTTTGGGCCTACAACATACAAGAGCTTGGGTGGTAATCTCTATTGCCTTGTGATAGTGGATGACTACTCAAGGTATACATGGACTTTCTTCCTTCATGACAAATCCGAAGTGGCAAATTGCTTCAAAAAGTTTGCAAAGAGAGCTCAAAATGAATTTGAAGTCAAGATAAAGAAGATTAGAAGTGACAATGGGAAAGAGTTTGACAACACCAACATTGAAGCTTATTGTGATGAAATTGGAATCAAGCATGAGGTCTCTTCAACCTACACCCCTCAACAAAATGGTGTAGTTGAGAGAAAGAACCGAACATTGATCACCCTTGCAAGAACAATGCTAGATGAGTACAACACTCCGGAGAAGTTGTGGGCCGAGGCAATCAACACCGCATGCTATGCTTCAAATCGCCTCTTCCTACAAAAGTTTCTTGGCAAGACCCCCTATGAGTTGCTTAATGGAAAGAAGCCGGACGTCTCTTTCTTCCGGGTGTTTGGTTGCAAATGTTACATCTACAAGAAGCGTCAACACCTAGGGAAGTTTCAAAGACGTTGTGATATTGGTTTTCTTGTTGGTTACTCATCAAAGTCCAAAGCATATAGAGTATTTAACCATGCCACCGGTTTGGTTGAAGAAACATATGATGTGGAATTTGATGAATCTAACGGCTCCCAAGGAGCAATTGAGAATTGTGATGATGTAGGTGATGAACCCTTGAGGGAGGCCATGAAGAACATGCCGGTGGGAGACATCAAGCCAAAAGATGATGATGACGATGTACAAATTGTTGATCCACCATCTTCATCACGTGTGCCTCAAGATGATGACAAGAATGAGAGAGTTGAAAATGAAGACACTTATGTCTCTCATGAACAAGCCGAGGCACAAGCTCAAGATGTTGATGCCCCCATCCACCTCCTCAAGTGGTTGATAGAAGAAATTCACCACTACTTCAAGCACATCCACAAGATCTCATCATAGGGAGTCCTACAAAGGGAGTAATGACTCGATCCCAATAGCTAGCTTCTTTTGTTGAACATCACTCTTTTGTCTCTTGCGTTGAACCTAAGAATGTAGAAGAAGCTCTTCAAGATCCGGATTGGGTGAATGCAATGCATGAAGAATTGAACAACTTCACCCGCAATCAAGTATGGACACTTGAAGAGCATCCTAAAGGTGCAACAGTCATTGGAACCAAGTGGGTGTTCCAAAACAAGCAAGATGACCAAGGCATAGTGGTGAGGAACAAGGCAAGACTAGTTGCAAAGGGGTTCTCTCAAGTTGAAGGTCTTGATTTTGGAGAGACCTTTGCACCCGTTGCAAGACTTGAAGCCATTCGTATCCTCCTTGCATATGCATCACATCATGATATGAAACTATATCAAATGGATGTGAAAAGTGCATTCTTAAATGGCTTTATAAATGAACTAGTCTATGTTAATCAACCTCCCGGGTTTGAAGACCCTAGATATCCTAATCATGTTTATAGGTTGTCCAAGGCGTTATATGGGCTCAAGCAAGCCCCTAGAGCATGGTATGAGCGCCTTCGGGACTTCCTCATTGAGAAGGGCTTCACCATTGGGAAGGTCGACACCACACTATTCACCAAGAAGTTTAATGGGGAGATCTTTATTTGTCAAGTATATGTTGATGATATCATCTTCGGATCAACAAATGAAGATTATTGCAAGGAATTTGGTGAATTGATGTCGAAGGAGTTCGAGATGTCAATGATTGGTGAGCTCACATTCTTCCTTGGATTTCAAGTAAAGCAAATGAGAGAAGGGATTTTCATCTCTCAAGAAAAGTATACCAAGGATCTTCTCAAAAGATTCAAGATGGAAGAATGCAAACCAATCAAGACCCCAATGCCATCAAATGGACATCTCGACCTAGATGAGGGAGGTAAACCGGTTGATCAAACTCTCTATCGTTCTATGATTGGTAGCTTGTTGTATCTTACCGCATCTAGGCCCGATATCATGTTTAGTGTGTGCATGTGTGCCCGCTTTCAAGCGTGCCCTAAAGAACCTCACCTAAGTGCCGTAAAAAGAATCCTAAGATATCTCAAGCTCACCCCAAGCATTGGTCTTTGGTATCCCAAAGGAGCTAGATTCCAACTAGTTGGCTATTCCGATTCGGACTATGCCGGTTGCAAGATTGATAGAAAAAGCACATCCGGAGGGTGCCATTTGCTTGGAAGATCTTTAGTATCTTGGTCATCTAAAAAGCAAAATAGTGTGGCTTTGTCCACCGCCGAGGCGGAATACATTGCCGCGGGGGCTTGTTGTGCACAAATATTATATATGAAACAAACCCTCCTAGACTATGGAATTGTTCTTGAAAAGGTGCCACTTTTATGTGATAATGAAAGTGCCGTTAAAATTGCTAACAATCCGGTACAACACTCTCGCACCAAGCACATTGATATCCGCCATCACTTTCTAAGAGATCACGTTGCAAAAAATGACATATCACTAGAAGGTGTAAGAAGTGAAAATCAATTAGCGGATATCTTCACTAAACCTTTGGATGAGGCAACCTTTTGTAGGCTAAGAAGTGAACTCAATGTGCTTGATTCTAGTAACTTTAAAAAATGAGCGTGTGTTGTCTCTTGCATTGCATTGTATAATATGCCATGTTTATTTTATCGCAATGTTTTTAGGGCTTGGCTAACACGGTTACGATAACCCTTCTTTGGAGGAGTGAAAAAGCCTAACCGTGGATCAAACTTGACAAGCATTCTAGTTTTACCTTCTTGTATTGCATTGCATATGCATGGTTGTTGTTCTTGTCGTTTCTTTTCGGTTAAGCTTTGAGCAACCTCTGTGTTCGTCCATGGATAGAGAGAGCATTTTGACGCTCCTAAAGGTTTAAAAACTCTATTGCATGGCCATACGTTGCTCCTTGGGTGTTTATTGCCTATTTTCTTAAAAATAATACTAGCCTAAGGCAATCTATATTAAAAAATTTGAGGGTTTGAGTGAGGTCACTCATATCGTGTTCCAATTGGTGTTTATTTGTGTCTTCTTGAATTGGAACCTGATTGGGAGAAGTCACGTCGTTGTTCGGAACGAAGAAGGGCGAAGAATAGTGACCGGACGCTGGACCGGACGCTGCACCGGACGCAGTGATGCTTCACCACCGCGTCCGGTCCCGGCGTCCACCAGCGCGTCCGGTCATCCAGAAGACCATCTCCAGATCTACTGATCGGACGCTGCACCGGACGCGCCTCTGTTTGACCACCGCGTCCGGTCCCGGTTACCACCACCGCGTCCGGTCATTCGCGATGATTTCCCGAGCTCCCCTCGACCGGACTCTGACCGCGTCCGGTCAGTCCTCACCGGACGCGTCCGGTCACTCTAGGAGCTTACTGGAGTGTGACCGGACGCTGCACCACCGCATCCGGTCATAACGACCACCGCGTCCGGTCATCACGCGTCAAGCGGATCTAACCCTTCATATACCGTTTCGTCCTCGGCCGTTTTCTTCCTCAGCCCGACCTTTTTTCGCCGCCGCCTCGCCAAATCCGCGCCTTCGCCGCAGTCGCCGTCGTCCTTGCCTCCGGCAAGCTCGCCTCCGTCCTGCCCCGCGTAGGCCCTCGCTCGCGCACGCGCCAGCGCCGCCCGCGTGCCTACCCGCGCCACCGCCGCCCGCGCGCCACCGCGCCACCACCGCCCGCGCGCCACCGCGCCACCGCCGCCCGCTCGCCTCTCTCCGCCGGTGAGCCGTGCCTTTGTCGCCGGTGAGCCGCGCCCTAGCCCACCAGCTTCACCTCTGGCCGTGGACTGCCTCGCGCTCGCCTCCAATCGGTCTTCGTCGAGTTGCCCTAACCCTAACCCTAGGGTTCGCGTAACGTCGTTCGGCCGTTCGTCGTCGAGGTTTCGTCACGTGCCGTCTTCTTCGCGAGGTTGTTTCGCGTCCCTTGATTTCCTTGTTAGGTTTTGCCGTAACTCATTCCTTAATCCTAATTATCTCGTGTTTCGGCAAATCAGAGCTCGTCCGGCGATTTCGGGAATCTCGCGATCTAGGTCACCTCATCTTGTCACCGTCGTCTCGTCGATCCGAGGTAGCTTCACGTCTCGATTCTCATCGTATCACATATGCTTGCTATCTCTAGGTTTTCGTACCTTTTAGTCATATATATGCTTATAGTAGATCTCTCTATTCCGTCGTTGCAGCGAGTCTGTCCGTGTGTCGGGTGAGATCAGTTCGCTGAATCCGAGGCCAAGCCTGCGGATACGGATTGAGGCCAAGCCTCTCGAGTGACAGTTCACCATCTTTCAGAGGTTTTCGGTCAGTCTGTCAGCATGGTGCGTTGCAAGAACGCCGGTGGTGCTCCTGGTGACGGGGACGACAGTCCTCCTCGTCGGTCTGAGATTGCCCGTGGGAAGCGTATCAAGGTCATGGCTAGAAAGAAGAAGAAGACACTCACAGAGGCAGAGATTGCTCAGGCCATGGCAGATGCAGCAGAGCAGGCAGAGAGAGGTGGCAGGAGCAGTGGCATATGCATAGGCGAGCGTCGCTTTCATCTTGAAGGTCGACAGCTCGGCACAGAGGCCACTGAGGGTACTGAGGATACTGGAGCTACAGAGGGTATGTCAGTTGATCCATCTCCAGAGGCTCCAGAGGCTCCAGAGGCTCCAGAGGCTACAGAGGGCATAGAGGAGCAGCCAGCTCAGTCTCCACCACGTCGCCGCTCCACACGCGCACGTACTCAGGTGACTCCTAGGCCAGAGGGCCAGCGTCGTGGAGCACGTCCTCCTCCCAGAGCTAGAGGTTCACCCACGGTCAAGCACTTTGACTTGAGGGGTGCTACAGCACGACAGGTGCAGGGGTTGAGGTTCGTGGAGGTCAGTCGGTGGTTTCCACCTGTGAGGGATCCCAGAGCTTTAGAAGGTTTTTATACCCCACTTCAGGAGGATTTCTACAGGGCTCTAGTTGACAGCGGTATTGCTTTCCGACCACAGAGGGTCTGTCGACTTGAGTCACTAGTTGAGGTTGTGGGAGAGCAGCTACGTCCGCACCTGTCCTTTCTGCCAGGCTTGTCAGATCTTCTTGGACGGACAGGTGCATACTGCGGCACATGGGTCAGAGAGTTCTATGCTTCACTATGGATTGATCCTGCCCATGATTTCATTCACTTTGCATTCCGAGGCCGTAATCACCGTCTCTACAGCACCAGAGTGCGGGAGATTCTCAGACTCCTAGCTTCCAACACGAAGATACATCAGCTGTGCTTTGGTCAGACTCCTCCACCGAGACGCCCTCATGGCGGTGCAGTGCCACCTACAGACTTGGTTCGACCCTACTTCCGTGAGCCTTTTGGCGAAGGGTCTCGTCGCACGCCTGCCAGTTTGACACCTCTTGCCAGAGTTCTGGATGCCATAGTCAGACGCACTCTACTTCCCAGACTTGGCTACAGAGAGGGACTGACTCGGATGCAGCTATGGGTTGTTCACCACCTCCTCTCACAGACATAGTTTGACATTTGGGATCTCATACTTAGTGAGATGGAGGACACCATAGCTGAGGGCTTCAAGGGTAATCGTCAGCTGCCCTATGCACACTGGATCTGCTTCATTATTAGATCATCCATTCAGCTACCAGCAGAGATCCGAGCTGAGATATCAGATACTACTACTGCTTTCCCTGAGTATGATATCCGTCAGCTTTGGGCTTCAGTCACCAGAGATCAGGCCCCAGTGCCAGGACAGCGTGTGCGACCTGAGGTTCCTGAGACAGCAGCTGAGCAGGACGCCACAGTTGATGAGCTTGCAGAGGCAGAGCTTGCCGATCTTGACGCTCAGCCTGCTGATCTTCCTAAGGATGTGACATCTGACAGCACTGATGAGGACTACCAGCTCATCCCTAGGTACCGGTCTCCTCGGTCTCACGACCACGAGGCCGGTGGCTCTGGTTCAGCCTCCCGCACAGACCCTGCCATGGTGGCAATACTTGAGAGGTTGACTCAGGCACAGGAGCAGCAGCAACAGCAGATACAGCGACAGGCTCAGGACACAGCTGCAGCACTTGCACAGATTCAGGCTCGTCAAGACGAGTTTCAGCGTCAGCAGCTTGAGATCCAGAGGCAGCAGGTTGAAATGCAGCGACAGCAATACGAGATTCAGCGACAGACTGCGGCTAGTCAGCAGCAGTACTTGGACCTCCTGCGCCACCTAGTCACTGTTGGGGTTCCTCCGTCTGCCTCTGTCCTGACTTCTGCTTTACAATCCAGTGATCCATCGAGTCAGGGACAGCCGGGTTTCCAGTTCACATCTCCACAGCAGCAGGTTCCCCAGTCTTTCCAGTCCCCGAGCTTCACACCTATTCACACGGGGTTTACACCATCTGACCAGCCTCGCCCTCACCTCCTGACAGGCACACCCTTCGGTGATTTCAGTGCTACCTACAGCGAGTTGACTGGTCAGCCGACGCCCTCGCACACTACCTTTGCTACCTCTTCAGGGTTGTCAGCTTCAGAGGCAGCTATTCCTCCAGTGACAGGGACTGGTACTACAGAGACTCTACCTTCGTCAGTTGCCTCGACAGATCCTCCTGCATTTGGCTCGCTACAGGCTCAGGTCACTCAGACGGATCCTCTTATTACTACTACGTCAGTACCTGTTCCTACAGCTCAGACCCAGACCGCTTCACTGCCACGTGATTCTTCAGAGGGTTAGCCAGATAGCTCAGATTCCAAGGGAGATTCTCTACATTTCGTGATTACTCCGCGCACCTCGGCACCCGGCACGACTCCGTCTGTCCCCCCATCAGATCCTTAGATTAGTTTTTTGGCGCTTGATGCCAAAGGGGGAGAGAGAGTAGTTTCAGGGGGAGTTTTGAGAGAGGTTTTTCGTTTCTTTGTGTGCTACATTCATGCATCATGTTTACTTTTCAGTCATTGCATTCGTGTGACATGTCGTCGTGTGATAAACCTTGAGCCTTAATGTTTTATCCAGTCATAGTGTTAGCGCTTGTCACCGTTTTTAATTATAGCTCTAAGGTAGTGCTTCCGTGCCTTACTCCGATTTCTTATGAGCTATATCTGTATGTGTACTAACGTTCTTTGTCTTATCTTATGAGTACACTCTTTTGGCTTGGGGCACATAAGCAATTCCTAACCCCTTGTGCTTATTGCTTTTTGCTTATGTGAACCATGCATGCTCGAAAACCTCAACTCAAATCTTTTATATCTTAGTGTTGTCATCAATCACCAAAAAGGGGGAGATTGAAAGCATCTAGGCCCCGAGGTTTGGTTTCGGCAATTGATGACAACGCTTTATTACCATGACTAACGTGTGTTTTGCAGAAACTTTGGTAAGTTAGGTCATGGAGGTTTTAACTGCTTTGGGCACCATGGTATTCATGCTCCTTGATGGAAATCGTTTCGGTTTTCAAAAGAGTGACGTCAAGATTAAGGACGGTTAGTTCCGGATGTCGAGGTGTTGAGAGACATTTGGAATAGTCGTTAGGATCTTCGTTTTTCTCTTTTGGCCGTACTATAAAGGGGGGCATGAGCGGGTAGCTTGACCTAGGCGAGTCCTATGTTTAGGTGTGGTGCACACTTGTTAAACTTGGCGTTAGGCAGCTCTAGAATAGCTCAAAGTTCAGTTGGAAGCAACTTGGTTCAAGTTGTGACGCGTTTCGGAGAGTTTCGGGTCGTTTTCCCATGACCGGACGCGGTCCTCGGCATGACCGGACGCGTCCGGTCAGTACAGTTCCGCGGCTAGGGTTTCAGCTCTGAACACCGGACGCGGTCCTCGCGAGGACCGGACGCGGTGGTCAGAAGTCAACACGTGTCACTTGAGGGAAACACCCGATCGGACGCGACCTGGGTGTGATCGGCGCGTCCGGTCACAGTCCAGTAAGGTCCAGAGATGACCGGACGCGTCCGGTCATCACCGATCGGATGCGGTCGCGCGTCCGGTGCGAGTACAGTATGCTCCTTGCACGATCGGACGGGTCCGGTCACCCCTGACCGGTGCGTCCGGTCACTCAGTTGTTTTTCGGTTTTCGACCGTTACGAGCGACCGGCGTGTCCGGTCAGTTCAACCGGCGCGTCCGGTCAGCTCGTGTTTTGCTGAGTCAGCAGGTAACGGTTCGTTTTGTCTGTGGGGTGTATAAATACATCCCCACCACCTCTTTTAGAGCTCTCTTGCTCATTTGATCAGCTGATAAACACCTTTGGAGTGCAAGGGAGTGCAAGAGCACTAGTGAGGATAGAGATTTGAGAATCAAAGCTTGAGAGTTCCTCACTAGCGATTAGAGAGTAGCAAGTGTGCATCCACTTTCTCTTTTGGGCTCGTAGTGGTCAAGTGAGAGTTCTAGCTTGTTACTCTTGGTGATCGCCATCACCTAGACGGCTTGGTGGTGATTGGGAGTTCGGTGATCATCCGGCGGAGCTTGTGGATGACCCAACTCATCTTGTGAGCGGTTGTGGGTGATTCACCGCGACGGAGTGTCAAAGAATCAACCCGTAGAGAGCACTTGATCCTTGCGCGGATCAAGGGGGAGCTACACCCTTGCGCGGGTGCTCCAACGAGGACTAGTGGGGAGTGGCGACTCTTCGATACCTCGGAAAAACATCGCCGTGTTCCTTGCCCCTTTACATTCAAGCATTTACATTCTCGTTTTTACTTTCATTGCTTGTTTACATTCCTAGACTTGCCATGCTAGACTAGGATTGGAAACTAGGGTGCAAAACTTTGTATCGGTAGACTCTCTAGGAACACAAGTAGACACTAGGGGTGAATTCCGGCTTGTAGGATTTATTTCTTGCATTTAATTTTTAGAAAAGCCCAATTCACCCCCCCTCTTGGGCATCTTGATCCTTTCAGCTTCGAAGCGAGGGACCATGCGATGGTGAAGCTTGAGCGAGACTTGGCGCCGACGGACCGATGCAACGGTGAAGAGCAAGTGAAGTCAAGGTCGATGGATCGAGACGGTCATGTGATGATATGAAGTGAATCATATCATTTGGAGAAACAAAATGGGCTCAAGGCAAAGGTATAACCATAGGGCCATTTTGTTTTACACTCAAGACACCATAGAGGGTGTGAGTGGTTTAGGATCGATAGCCGAACTATTAAGAGGGGAAGTCTTATCGGTTATTCGATGCACGGGTGCCACTAGGTGAATTCATGAAGTGCATTGCATGTAGGGCCTAGTGAGCTAATTGGAAAACCTTTGAAAATGATTGAGAAAAAGCTAACACACAAGCACATGGGGATGTACACTTGATGGTGTTGGCACATTTGCAAAGGTGGCGTTGGTCGCGCTGTGGTTTGCGGGTAGAGAGGGGTTTGGGTTCCTCTCTCCCTCCCGCCGAGCGTGTGAGCGCGGGATTCAGGCGATTTCGGGGAAATGAAATGCCTATTTTCCACTACGCCGAAAGTCGGAAAAGAAACGGAGGCGAACGGGGTCACTGAGGTGACTGGACGCTGCACCGGACGCGGTCACGGTGTGACCGGACGCGTCCGGTCAGTACAGCGCAGTATCGGGCGCGCGGGCTAGGGTTTGCAACCGGCGCGTCCGGTCACTCGCGGGACCAGCGCGTCCGGTCATGCGCCCAGAAGGAACTGAGGTTCAAAGAGGACGATCGGACGCGGGGCGCGTCCGGTCACACATGATCGGACGCGTCCGATCATTGAAGGAGCTTACTGGACTCTAACCGGACGCGGGCACTGTCGCGTCCAGTCATCGCGAGGAGCGCGTCCGGTCGTTGTTTCGCGGGCGCGGGGGCTGTGCAGATCGGCGCGTCCGGTCGTTGCGAGGAGCGCGTCCGGTCGTTGCTTCGCGCGCGCGGTGCTGTGCGACCGGCGCGTCCGGTCGGTTGAGCAGCGCGTCCGGTCATAGCGTTTGACCGTTGGCGCGCAGTGACCGTTGGAGGATCTAACGGTCGCATTCGAAATTTGAGGGACACATGGACGTCGGAGGGCGACCGGACGCGGTTGAGCGCGTCCGGTCAGTTTCGACCGGCGCGTCCGGTCGTCCCGAAAAAACAGTCAGTGGAGTGGCAACGGCTCTATTTGTTTGGGGTGCTTATAAATACTCGTTGGCCGGCCCTTGGGGAGGTCTCTTGGCATTTCTAACACTCTTGTGCATCCTTTGAGCTAGAGCTACTCCTCCCACTCATCTCTCTTGCTTGATTGCAAATCAAAAGTGAGATTGAGTGATCCCAAAGTGCATTGCATAGCTTGAGGGCATCTAGTGGCACTTGTGGGTGGTTTAGCCGGTGGATTTCTTGTTACTCTTGGAGAGTACCGCTCCTAGCTGGCTTGGAGATTGTTGGAGGCGTTGGCAAGAGAAGGTGATTGTTCTTGGCCACCTCCGGTTGTTTGTAAGAGGTTCTTGTGCTTTCCTCGGCGGGACGCCAAAAGCAACTCTATTGGATTACGCGTGTCATTGAGTTACCTCACTTGAGAGTGGTGTCTTGCGGTGCCTTGCGGGGCGTGCCTTGAGGGGCAAGTGACTTGAGGGTCACACCGAGGAACCATCTAAGTGTTGGTCGACACAACCGGTGACGTAGCTTGTCGGTGCACAAGTGAACACCGGGTGAACAAAAATATTGTGTCTCTTGTCTCTCGGTGTTTGGTCTACATATTGTGTTGTTGTCAATATTAATTGATTGTATATCATCTTGGTGATTGGCAACATCTTCACTCCACCATCGGTATAAGATTCACAATCCTCTCTCTCGCATTTACTTTTACTAGATTATCTTGTGTAGCTCTAGTGGTAGCCTTTTCTAGTAGTTGTTAGCTTGCTCACTAGTGTAAGTTAGTGACTTAGCACTTGTGTGAACTAGAGATCATAATCTACTAGACTTGTGGATAGGAGGCTTGCATCACAACCTTTGGCTAAGCAAAACTCGCTTTACGCCGTTTGTTATTCTAACAAGTTTGCTTAGTGGTGCTTGTAGAATTTTTTATAGGCTATTCACCCCCCCTCTAGCCATCTAGGACCTTACAACAAGTCATTCGTTGGATAAGAATCAATCGTCACATTATGTAAATCTTAACCTTTGTATGCATAATGACCACACTGTCGAAATCAACCATCTGGTTGACCCCTTATTTGCTAACTTCGATGGCAACCATCTGTTCTGCATCAACCATAGTGTTGTGGTCAAGAGTGAAGATTTGAAACTTTTTAGTGTTGAGAGACAACTAATTAGTTACCAATAGGAAGGTTAATCTCCAGCTAGGTAATGACTCTTTGGTAGCTACGAAGACTAGGTCTTACAGAGCAATAACCAACAAGAAGTTAATCAACTAGCCAACAACTTGAGTGATATTCTATCTTCTAGAGCCATTGTGACCAAGTCAATTCCATCTTGGACAATCACACAGATGGTGCAAAGTGTTCTATCCACTAAAGTGAAGAATTAGAGAAAGTATGCCCTAGTTCCGATCAGCATCCTTGTGCCCCTAGGGCCACAAATGGTTTGTTCATAACTTTATTGAACAAAGTGTTGAGGAATATTCAAAAGCAATTTGAGAAGTGTCAAACAACAGATTCCTATCTTTGAGCTGTTGTTTGATCCTAAAAGGAAAGCCTCAAGGTGAAAGTTGGTCTGACAAAGTTGCTACATTGCAAGTCAACTCAACTTACAGTGCAACTAAGTCACGAAGGAAAATTTTTACTCAATCGCTTGGTGGTAGACTACTCCCCGCGGTTAAGTGAATAATTATAACTTTTGTTGTCCTTAAGGCCTCGTTACATCTTTCTTTGGGAATTATTTTCCAATGATGACATACTTTGGTACCTTATACATGTTTTTACCCAAGAGTTTGCATCTGATTCAACCCAGATAACTGTTGTCTTGGATAAAAGAATCTTATTAGGTAGCTGTTGGCTTGGATATGAAGCCGACAGAGTCAGCCATCACATTCATTGACCCCTTGACAGACTCAGATAATACAGTGTTGTCATCAGAGAAAGAGAACTGCACACATAGAACCACAAGTAGTTTTCTATTAGTTGGTGCCTAAATGAATGAACATTTACGACTAACATAGACCTTGTCTATTGGTTAGTCAGTATCCTATAGCCTCAGAGTATATTTGTCGTCTATGGTCTCACACTTTTGGAAGGTTGTACTCAAGCCATTTTGGTTGAGAACTACTTTTCAAAACCGTGTGGATATAGAGTCATTTCAACGAGTATACTTCTGAAGATTTTGGTTTGATGTAAAGTCATACGGACTATGCTGTGTTCATTAGAGAGTCAGATACTTGTGAGTGGTTCACTCATGGACCAAATGACCTCTATACACTGAGAATGCAGTACGTGCTATCTTGGATTCCTCCCAAAGTAATAATGCTTCATGGAAGTCAATGAAGGAAATTCTTCAGACAAATTGTACCATGAAAAGTCAGTGCTAGAAAGTGCCTTTGGCCAAATTGTTCACCGATATTGAAGCTTCGTAGCTGAATGCTATAGCAAATGTTGGGAACTTGATAACGTGTCTCTCTTCCTTAAAAGGTCTTCAATTCTGAATCTCAGGACGTGATTCTTTTAAGAGGGGAGGGCTGTAACACCCCAGGTGTTGATCACCAATTAAGTAGTGGGTTTAAGCTCAAACATGATAAATTAGTGGAGATGACGATGCCAAAGTCAAACCTATGGAAATAAACCCTAATCTAAACTTGGATGCTGCACCCTTCTTTGCATATAGGCCATTTTTAAGATATATGCTTGGGTGTTGTTATCAAAGTATCTTCACATGTCTCACATCAGTAACTATCTATATGAAGCCCTAGAAAAGTTTCATGGAGTTTGGAATCAAAAAGTCACATGAAATGATAAGTTCCATTCCTATTGGAACTTGCATCATTAAGTGAATGGAATTTGTAGATCATCAGACAAACCTTGCAAACTTGTCCAAATGACACTAGATGAACTCTACAAGACCTTAACTACACTTAGGACACTTAATGGAACAATGTTCATGTTGATCATTTTGCCTAAATATGCTTCTAAGTGATGGTTGACCATGTATGGACCCTAGAACACTTTTGTTTGACCGTTTCAAAAGTGTGACCTAGAAGCTTTGCATGACTGTGCACCCTTTTACAAAGTTGTAGAGAATTTTATAAGGAACAAACTTTGTTTAAGAGTCAAGTCATGAAAATGTGTGGAACATGCTCAAAAAGGGACCACAAGTCTGAAATAGGGCTGATTTCAGCACTTAGACATTTAAAGCCCTGCTTTCAGTATCTTCGACGTTGGCATCTCACGTTCTCCAAATTTTGTTGAGTAACTCTAGTGGAGCCAAAAATGAAATTTGGAAACAATTCGTTGGAGAACAACATGTAAAGAGCTAGGATCAATTTGATCAAGTTTGGCATGGCAAAACCCCAAAACCGAGCCCTAGCTCAACATGTTGACACTGGTAATTTGGGGGCTGATTATCTCCTAATCTATTGCCCTAATGACCATGACCATTAAATAGAAAATGTAGAGCGTGGTATGGGCTACAACTTTGCTTTTAGGCCCATAGCCCAGTTCGGCCCATAGCCAGCCCAAAAACGGCCTCCAATTTAGGCAGCTTCACGCACGCCGCGTGTTCGGTGGAATGCCCCAACGGGAGCCACGCGTCCGGGACGTGGCCGCCATGCGCCTTGCTTGCTGCCGCGTGCCTTGAGCCGGTGCCATTGGGAAGCCGCCCGAGTGCCTGCCTTTGGTCGCACTCCTCCTCGACCGTCTTGGACGCCCAGCTCCCTTCTCCCACTCTTTCCCACTCGCTGACGCTCCACTACGTGCTTGCCCTTGCTCCGTGCTCGCATCGCCAGGCCGCACGCAAGGGCGCAACCGCCATGGACGGCTGGCAGTGCTTCCGCCGCGTCGTGTTCCGATCGTTCCGGGCCTCCCTGCGCCAATGCGTCGCCACGGGTGGCCTCGCCGCCTCCCTCTGCCCCTGCTACGCCCCCTTTCCTGGCCGCCCCGCATGTCGTAGAACCACCGTCATGCCATCGGCGCCGCCTGTGCCGTGGTCGCACGCGGCCGGTGCGCCACGAGCCATCATTGGCTGAGCTGCGCTTATCCACGTGTGCGCGCTAGTCCAGGCAAGCCACCGCACCCCTCTCTTGGCTAAGGCCACCACCGGAGCACGGACAGCCGCGGCGGCGCTGCTGCTGACCGCCGGTGCTCGTGGCCCCGCCTCCTGCGGGCATGCCAGGCCATGCCGCGTGCACCGGTGGGTGCACATGGGTCCCCCCTTGGTGCTGCACGGTCGCCCCCGCCGCTGACGCCGCCCTGCCGGACGGCCGAGCCGGGATGACCGGCCAGTGCCTCCGTCCCCTGTTCTTCTGTCGGGAAGAGGAAGGAGGCCGTTCCCCTCTGTGTCCCTCTCTCTGGTGGATGACAAATGGGCCCAGCGAAACAGCGGGTCCCACATGTCAGTTTAAGTGGTGACTGATTCGGGTGCATAGCCGGGTACACCTAGCAGATCTAGGGTTAGGTAATTAATTGCGTTTTTGAATTTCACAGAAATTGGAAATCTTCCAAAAATCATATCTCATGCTAGGAAAATCCAAAAATGGCAAATGTGGACTTTTTGGAAACCTTGAGAAAAGATCTTGGCAGTGGAGTCATAATTTGTAAGGTGTTTGTAGAAGTTTTCTGATGTCTTTATTTAAGTTTTAAAAATGCTCTAAAAATGCCTTTAAACTTAACCAGAGCAAGATCTGGAGTTTTAGAACTCCAAAAATAGTGATTATTGTTTTGTAAATTTTGTGATGACATGTACTTGCTAGTAAAAATATTAAACACACTAATTGTTCACTGTTTTCTTAAGGTTTTGATTTGACCTTGTTAAATAAGGAAATCTGCATCATATTGCTTGTCATTTTATATCTTGAGTTGTGTTGCTCCATTTGGTGTGAAATTTTTATGGTAGGCTTGTCATGCTATGGATGTACTGTTGTATAAATTTCATGGCCATTGCTTACTATATGCTCAAGTTATTGAGTTAACTTGTTTATGGCTTACTAAATAGCTTATAAATAATATATAAATGATAAAATAGAAAATGTTGTTCCATTACCTTAGTATGATGTTTCTCTATCATATTGATTCATAATATGGCCTTGTGTTCACAGAAAATATGGAGTTTTGGAATTAACTTGCTCTCACATGATTTATTGCTATAGCCATTTGTCTTTTTCATAGAGGTTGTTATACATGTCCAAATTGTTTCAAATTTGGATAGTAGACTTTTGGGAGCATGTGTAGGCCTCTGTAATTTTGGTAGAATTTATTATGTACTTTTGATATGTGTTCATAATTCCACCTAATTATTTAAATAAATTAAGAAAAGGCATTAAAAGAATTTATTTAGAAACGGACACTAAGTTTTCTGGTGTTCATTAGTCATGTGTGAAATGTTGGTAAAGTTGGTTTCATCCAATTATATGTTTGCAACATAAGTTAATAATTATTTCTTGCAAATGAAGTTTCTGGATAGATCTGGAAACTTGGCAAAGTTGTTTATGATAATGTGCTTTGTTGTGAAACTTGTTTATACAAAAGTTGTAGATAATTTATGTATCTAGCTTTTGTTAAAATTTGGTATCATTTGGTTAAGTAGTTTTTGAGTTATAGATGTTTAAAGTCCGGTTCCAGTTTTGGTTGCTCTCTGTTTGGAGCAGACCAGAGTCTGTAGTTATATCTTTTCGACCAATTAAACTTGGGAATCAGGCTTAGTGGATATTAAATGAATTGTAGACAATTTCATAAGCTTTCCATAATGTCTTCTTGCAAGTCATTGGGAGTTGTAGATCTCCAGTTATGATTAAATTACTCAGCTGTTGGTCTGATGTCCAGAAGGTAGCAATTTCTAGTTCTATTACTTTGATTAACTTTGTCATGCTTGGGTATTGAAATGTGACTCATATCTTTGATGATACTTGAGTGGTACCCTGTAATCTTGTGAGACTTGTTTCTTGATTGATGTGCTTGCCCTCTTATATGTTATGTCTTAATGAGGATTAAGTTAATTGGCTCTAGGGTTTATGTGAACTTTGGTATGCTTGCATGATTACTTTGTTTATTGCATTTCTATGCATTCATACATATGCATTGTTGCACCTCATTTAGGTACGCTAGCAGAAACGTGTGAAGGATCTAAGGTGGAGCCAAACCCGAAGATGGAGTTGGTGGATCCATCCCGAAGATCGAAGGACCGGACAAGTGGTAGATTGGAAGATGCTCGCCAAGCGAACTCATCTGACATACTCTAACTTGAGTCGGATCCCAGGCAAGCCCCGGAGCATTATAAGCCTCCTATCTTCAAAGCAATTAATTCTATATATGTTATAAGTATTGTTGCATTAAGTGATAGGAGTTGGTTGGAAACTCTTGCTGCATTATATCATTCCTTGTCCAGATATATGAATCCTTGAATCCTACATAGACTAGGATCGAGTAGATGCTTAGCCCTGCTTTAAGCGGTAGAAGTCAGGTGATTTCCTGTCACCTGCGAGATATAGGGATATTCATATATGGCACGGTTGGCTATATGTGCTATCGTGGAATGGAACCATGTGTTAATAAAATGAAATGAGACCGGGCGGGATGACGATAGAGAAGCAACAAGGCATGGAGGTCTTGGGTGTGGATCTATCCCCGTCTGAGTCGTGTAAGGACCGATTCGCTGTACGTCCTTGAGTCATGTTGAACGCAGTCTAACACTTAGTTGGCCGGATAAGTCGTTCCGACCGCGAAGCCGAGTAATGTGATTCAGGGCGGGAATCGAATGGTAGGTTGCTTCTTGGAGGAGAGAAAGGATGTGCTTGGGGACATTGGCGTGAGACCAAGGAGGGGTTAGAGTCCCTATCACCTGGCAGAGTGTCGCCCTTGGGGTCGCGACATTATTTGGACCCGCGATTCCTGAATCATATGAAAAGGTGGCTTGTGCGACCCTGGCAGGGGCCTGCGCGGTGAGTGTTAGAAATACCCCTCCAGCTGGATAGGAATTCGATTCGAATCGCCGTCGCTCCCAGTTAGTGAGCACTTGACTTGAGCAGCGGCAACGTAGATTCAATTAAATTGAACGGATGGTTAATTGGATCACGATGAAAAGGTTGCCTAAATTTATATCTGCTATGGTTAATATTGTTTGCTCCTAATAAAGTGAGTGCTCTAGTACAGGTTCTAATATAGATGATAGGTTAATGATAATTAACTTGATGCTTAAGCATTAATGATTGATCATCTATATTAAGCTTTTATGCAAAATGTTGTCAAGCTAGCCCCACTCTATATCAGCCTTGCATGATCCTTGGTGTCACTTTATTTCTGGTTTCTGACGGGTAAGTCTAGCTGAGTACCTTCTCGTACTCAGGGTTTTATCCCCACTTGTTGCAGGTTGTGATGTATCATGGCGGCTGCAAGAGTTGGTTGACTCCTGCCGTAGTGGCAGAGTGTGATCATGGGCATGATCCTTCTTATTTACCTTATCTCTAATGCTTTTATTGGAAGTCAACCACGTTACTGGCATGTATTTGAAATAAGAATAATGTTAGTTTCAAATTACTTTGCTTCCGCTACTTTTGAACTTAAGTTGTAATAACTATGTTGCACTCCGATGTAAATTGCATTACTTGTGAAATGGTTGTAACATGTGACTTGTTATGTTGAATCACTACGATCTTGGCTTGTATGTTGGTTGGTTTGAAATCCCTCGTGATTTCATTGGACTACCAGAGTTATATGGGCTCAAGTGCGAGAATTTGATCATTTCGGTGATTGTTTTTTGTACTTGTGCTCTTATAATTTGGACGGTTCTGTTACAACTGCTTTCATGCATTCATGGGGAATTAGGCTGAAATGAATTTTCTGTAGGTATATAACAACGTTTCTTGTGTAGAACGTATTAGTTACGTATATGAGAGATCGCCTGTATGCCACCGAATTCATCGCTAGATATTATTTATTTCATAAGTTTATGAGAACATAAGGAACATACATACATCATATTGCTTGTGCATTTCATTCATGTCATGCATTCCTCCCCTTATAAAGTGATTATCCCCTTTTGATAAAAATTGTATCAACTTAAATTATGTTCTCACCGGGTAATCAAAACTTTGCTATAGATGGCCTGCACGAAGCAGACTGTCCGTAAGTCCACAGGTGAAAGAGCACCCCGACACCAGTTGGCCCCGCGAGAGCACCGCAGCACGGACACCTTTCTGAGCGAGTTTGGCATGCCAACTTTGCTTTGGAGAGTGCTCCATGATGTAGGGTACCCGGAGGGTCAGGAGCCGGTGTACTCTTGGAGTGAGAGCCAGTTAGCTGAGGATGGACTTGCGGTAGTGGAGATCATAGTCCCTGCTCTTGGTGATGCTTCAGAGTGGGATGGTTGGCACTTGGAGTTTGAGGGACGCACTCCAGTTGAGGGTGCAAAGGGCGCAACTTCTCGTGTCATCAGGGACATAATGAGCAGATTTCCCAACGAGCTAGCAGCAGCCTTGGCTGGCACTTTTCCTAGAGATGATCCTCGTGATGCTATTTGAGTGCAGCCGCAAGGAAGTGCCTTGGTCAGAGGCCCAAACGAAGGACAGGCTAGCAACAACCACACTATGAGTGCTATGTATGCAGCTATCAGAGCATACCAGGGTATTGAGTGTACCTATTGGACGTTGACTGGTTTGCGTGGTGATGATCGGCTCAAAGCAAGAAAATAGAAGAAGAACCAGACACGTGCTATAGCTAGTTTGCAGAAGCAGTTGGCTGACATGAGCTTGCAGCAAGACCAGGCTCTAGAGAGAGGTGATAGTGCTCTGCAGCGGGTGCATACGTTGACTTAGGCCAATAATAATGCAGACCGCACGATTGGACAGTTGGTTCAGGAGAGGAATGAAGCCTGGAATGAGAGGAACCTTCTGAGGCAGAGGGTCAAGGAGCTAGAGGAGTATAACATCAACTTGCATGAGGAGTTTCACGTGCTCTACAATGGGATTGGCCCGTATGCTCCTCCAGACGCCGCCGGTATGGACGTCGACGACGACGAGGACGAGCCTACAGTTGCACATGCCGACAACGACGACATTGCTACTGATGGTAGCGATGGTGACGTCTCTGACCCCGATGATGGCCCTGAGGAGTAGGCTAGTTGCCTTGCGTTAGCTACTAGGCCCTGTCGCGATGACCTTTCTTTTAGTTTCATGTACCTTGGTGTATCTCATTCGAACCTTGAGAGTTAGTAGTATGTTGGAACTTGGTTGGTCATGCGATACCTGAGCGCATAAAAGTCCAGTGTATGTATGCTGGCAATCTAGTTGTATGGACGCGATGTTTGCATTTGAAGTAATTTAATTAGTGATGTTATTTTAATTGGAATGTGATTATTGTGCCTCTGTTTTATTGTATGACTTGTTCTCTCCAATGAATTCAGTACGGTATAATTTTTCATTCACTCACAATTACTATAGCTTCACTTAATCATTACTTGTTGCTGAAATATGCAGATGGCAAACACTCGCCGCGCCACATATGAGGCTGCTGAAACTGGTGGTAATGGTGCTAGGGCAGGTGGGAGTGGTGAAAACAACGTTAACCATAATAAGCCACACCTGGAACCACATTTGCCGCCTGCTCCATCGATCACTGCAGAGGTATTCTTTGCACAGTTTTTTGGAAGTCAGCGCAATGCCGAGCAATCGTAGAAGAACATGGAAGATTTTCTACGTACCATTGCCAACAATGTTCAACGTGGTAACAACCAAGGTGGTGGCAATGGGGTGAATCAGTACAGCAACTTCAAGGATTTCATGGACACCAGGTCACCAATTTTCAAGGAAGCAATAGAGCCACTTGACGCTGAAGAATGGATCAACACCATGGAAGATAAGTTTCGTGTGTTGAGGCTGACTGAAGTACTGAAGACAGAATATGTTGCACATCAGTTACAAGGACCAGCAGGGATGTGGTGGAAGCATCATCGCACCACCTTCCCTCCAAATGCTCAGATCTCGTGGAGAGAGTTCACTGAAGCCTTCCGTGGAGTTTATATTCCACCAGGGCTGTGGTTGAGATGAAGTTAGGAGAGTTCTTGGCTTTAAATCAGGGCACCAAAACCATGACGCAGTATTTGCATGCCTTCAATAACTTGTGTCGTTACGCTCCTGACATGGTTGACACAGATGCTAAGAGAATTGCTAGTTTCAAGAGAGGGTTAAGTTCAAAGATGATGAAGCATGTGGGTACCAATACCCGCGCCAGATTCAATGACTTCATTAGTGATTGTCTGAAACAAGAGAAGAATAACAACGCGTACACTACATCCAAGACTCGCAAGAGAGCCTTTGAGTCAGGACCATCACAGTCTAGAGTTCTCTAACCGCTCTGCCTACCGTCCGTCTGCACTAGGTGCAAGATTTAGGCCACCATAGCATAAAATCCAGAACTACAAGGGACCGCAGAAGCCATATAAGATGGTCGTGCCGCCAGCAAGGACAGCCGCAGCTGCGAGACAAGGCAACTCGAAGGGAGCTATAGGATCTGCTGGTACAGTGAAGGGACCCCATTATAATTGTGATTAGCCCGACCACTTTTCAAAGTTCTATCCTTACCCGCCCAGAAAGAAGCAACAGACCTATAATGCTCGGGTACACCACACCACCGTGGATGAGATTCCT
This sequence comes from Saccharum officinarum, assembly GCA_020631735.1. Classification (NCBI taxonomy): domain Eukaryota; kingdom Viridiplantae; phylum Streptophyta; class Magnoliopsida; order Poales; family Poaceae; genus Saccharum; species Saccharum officinarum. The sequence continues at coordinate 24,349,327 of CM036190.1, read as the reverse complement.
GAGGGAGAGCCCGTAACTGCTGGTAAGTTTCCTGTTAACCAAAATCCTGCAGTTGTTCTATTTGATTCTGGATCATCGCATTCTTTCATGAGTCAAGCATTTGCACAGAAACATGAATAACTATGCACAGATTTGAGTTATGGTTACCGTATAAGTTCAGTAGGGGCTGATGTTTTAACCAATCAGATGGTTAGAGGGGCAACCCTTGAATTAGGTAGTCGAAAGTTTCGAGTAAACTTGATAGTTATGCCTGGACTAGTTCTAGATGTCATCATAGGGATGAATAGGATGAAGGATTAGGAAGCAGTTATAGATACAGGAAGTCGGGTACTTACCCTTAAGGATCCCCAAGGAGAGGGTACTTTTCAGGTACCATTGCCCAGAAGAACAGACCTTGTGAGTGTGACATGTGCTATGGAAGTCATTCCTATTCATCAGATTCCGGTAGTGTGTGAGTTTCCGGATGTGTTCCTAGATGAGTTACCTGGTCTTTCGCTAGATAGGGATGTTGAGTTTGGAATTGAGTTGATCCCCGGGATAGCTCCAATTTCAAGGAGACCTTATCAGATGCCTCCGGATGAGTTAGCTGAGCTGAAGAAGCAGCTAGAGGAATTGTTGAAAAAGGGGTTTATCTGGCTAAGTAAGTCTAAATGGGGATGTCCTGCCTTGTTTGTGAAGAAAAAGAAAGAGGGTACTTTGAGAATGTGTGTGGATTATAGGCCTCTTAATGCTGTAACTATTAAGAATAAGTATCCCTTGCCTCATATTGATGTTTTGTTCGATCAGTTAGCCAAAGCCAGAGTGTTCTCCAAGATAGATTTAAGATTGGGTTACCATCAAATAAAGATTAGGCCACAAGATATACCGAAAACCGCCTTTTCCACCAGATACGGGTTGTACGAGTATCTTGTTATGTCCTTTGGCTTAACAAATGCTCCTGCATACTTTATGTATCTGATGAATACGGTTTTCATGCCAGAGTTGGACAAGTTTGTGGTTGTGTTCATTGATGACATTCTAGTGTACTCCGAGAACGAGAAGGATCATGAAGAGCATCTGAAAATTGTCTTCACCAGACTTAGAGATCATAAGTTGTATGCTAAGTTTAGCAAGTGTGAATTTTGGTTGAAGAAAGTTCCTTTCCTTGGTCACATTCTGTCAGAAAATGGAGTTTCTGTAGATCCAAGTAAAGTGCAAGAGGTTATGAATTGGAAGACACCAATCATAGTTTCGGAAGTTAGAAGTTTCTTAGGATTAGCTGGTTACTATCGCCGTTTTATACCAGATTTCTCGAAGATTGCCAAGCCAATGACAAGTCTACTATAGAAATATCACAAGTTTGTGTGGACAGAGGAGTGTGAGATAGCTTTCCACACCTTGTGGAAACTGTTGACCACTGCTCCAGTTCTAGCGCAACCGGATATTGAGAAACCTTTTGATGTGTTTTGCGATGCATCAAAAACAGGATTAGGTTGTGTCTTATGCAAGAAGGAAGAGTCATTGCTTATGCCATCCGTCAGTTGAGAAAGCATGAGATCAACTATCCAACACATGATCTTGAACTTGCTGTCGTAGTGCATGCATTAAAAATTTGGAGACATTACTTACTTGGTAATGTGTGCAATATTTTCACCGATCACAAGAGTCTCAAGTATATCTTCACCCAACTAGAGTTGAACATGAGACAGCGAAGATGGTTAGAATTGATCAAAGATTACAACTTGAATGTGCAATATCATCCTGGAAAGGCCAATGTAGTGGCAGATGCTTTGAGTAGAAAGTCACATTGCCTGAATGCGCAACTTTTGCTCGAAGATGGTTTTGATCTGATGCATCCTGCCGTGTTACATAGTATTCATATTAGTTGCTCTTTGGAGAGTAAGATAATAGAAGGCCAGAGATAAAGGGATATTCCATATCAAAGAAAAGATTAAAGGAGAACCATCCAAACACTTTAGAGTGGATGAATAGGACGTGTTATGGTTTGATGACCGTCTTGTTGTTCCCAAGAATCGGGAGCTTAAGAATAAACTTATGGATGAGGCTCATCTTTCAAAGTTATCTATCCATCACGGAAGTAGCAAGATGTATCAAGAACTAAGACCTCGTTATTGGTGGATAAAAATGAAGAAAGAGATTGTAGCATATGTAGCCAGATGTGACACATGTTGTAAGGTAAAAGCTATTCATATGAGACCTGCCGGATTATTGCAATCTTTGTCCATACCTAGTTGGAAGTGGGATGATATAAGTATGTATTTCATCATAGGTTTGCCCACTATTCAGAAAGGACATGATTCAATTTGGGTAATCGTGGATCGTCTTACAAAGATAGCTCACTTTTTACCTGTCAAGATAGATTATAGACCACCTCAATATGCAGAGAAGTATATTGCTGAGATTGTAAGATTGCATGGCATACCGAAGACTATAGTGTCTGACAGAGGGTCACAATTCACTGCTCACTTTTGGGAGCACTTGCATAAAGGATTGGGAACTAGTTTGATCTGTAGTACTGCATATCATCCTCAGAAAGATGGTCAGACCGAAAGAGTTCATGCTATTCTGGAGGATATATTGAGAGCCTGTGTGTTATCTTCCAAGGGTTCATGGGAGTCATGGTTACCATTAGCAGAGTTTGCTTACAATAATAGTTATCAATAAAGTATCAAAATGGCACCATTTGAAGCTTTGTATGGCAGAAAGTGTAGAACACTTCTAAACTGGATCGAGCCAGGAGAAAGAAGATATTATGGTATTGACTTCATAGAAGAAGCAGAGAAGAAAGTTCATATCACTCAGCAAAATATGAAAGCTGCTCAATCACGTCAGAAAAGCTATGCGGATAGAAGAAGGAGACCGCTTGTGTTCGAAGTTGGTGACTATGTTTATCTGAAAGTCACGCCAATGAACAAGAAACGGTTTGGAGTACGTAGAAAGCTCACAGCCAGATTTGTGGGACCATATAAGATATTGGAAAGAAAAGGTTCAGTAGCTTATAAGTTAGAGTTACCTAAGACAATTGGTGCTATATTCCTAGTTTTTCATGTATCGCATCTCAAGAAGTGTTTGCGTGTTCCAGAGGAAAGAATCAAACCCCGAGGCATAAAGCTCAAGTCAGATTTGGTATATCGTGAGCAACCGGCTCGAGTGTTGAACTCTAAAGAGAGGGTTACTCGAAACAGTGTGGTGAAAACATATAAGATACAATGGAGTCATCATGATGAAGGAGATGCAACTTGGGAAACGGGTGAATATCTACAAAAAGCTTATGAGGATTTTTATAACAAATGGTTCGTAACCCAAATCTCGGGATGAGATTTTTATAAGGGGGGAGGGTTGTAACACCCCTGGGTGTTAAGCATGCATTAACATCCCAAAGTATGATCATTAGCATTTCATGCATGTTCATCATCACATGTAATATAAGTTGAATTTAAATTGAAGTGTGAAAAACATCTGTTTGAACCCTAAATTAGTGCATTTTGCTTGCCAATAGTGGTAAAACTTGTTTAGCTATAACTTTAAATGACTTAGAATTAATTGGCATGATTTTTAGAGCAATTTTTTTATTCAAAATCTCCCCAAATTTTGCTTTTAAAAATATTCTAGAAAAATGAGTTTTATTTAAAAATTGGACTTTAAATCACTAATTCAAAATCTGTTAAGAATTTCGAAAAGTGCCCTAAATGAAAGTTGTAGAGAATTAAATTGTGAACAACTTTTGTTTTGGGGACAACTTGTGAAAATATCTTTTTCATCTTCAAAATTTGAATTTGAATCAATTTAGAAAATCTGGAAATTTATTTAGAAAAGAAAAACAATTTTCCCGGCCTTAACGGGCCGCCGCCTCACTTCCCGGCCTGCTCGCGAAGCCGGCCCGGCCCGCGCCAGCGCCCGCTTCCTCCTCCCGCCCGTGCGCACACACGACGTCGTGGCGCTCGCGGTAGAGCTCGCCCGCCCCGTGTCGCCCGTACGCCGGCGTTGGCCGCCCCGTGGCGCCCGGTGGCCCCCGCGGCCGCGCTCTCCTTCACTCACGTCTCGGCACCCCCATCCGCGCCCACTCACTCCTCCTCCCCTCCCTCAGCTCGCCAGCCGCAAGAGCAGAGCCTGCGCACCGCCTCCGCCCCGTGGCTGAGCACGTGCCATCGCCGGCGCTGCCGTTTCAGCCGTTCCATCTCACCGCGAGCCGCTCCATCTTGCCTCGAGTTTCCCCTCCCTCTGGCACAGCCCGTGAGCACGTCAGCCGTCCGTGGTAAGCTCTCCATCTGCGGGAATCACTCACCGGAGTTTCGGCCGAGCTCGCCAGAGCTTTCCGCTCCATGGACCGCACCTCTCCGCTCCACCTCGATCCCTCCTAGCGCGTGCATTTTGTTCGCCCTGGCTCACCGGTGCTCGAGCACCCTTCCATTGCCCGTTCCATGGTCGAAGTTGGCCGGCCGGCGGCCACCCGCGCTACCGTTCCGCCATGAACAGCGGTGACCGATCCTCCGAGCTCCATTGGCCACCGCGTGTGTACCATTGGGATAGCAAGCACGATGTGGTTCGCGTGGTGCCTTTGGCCTGGCCGGAGACCTCGCCGCCGGCGAGCTGTGGATGCCGGTGTCTTCCTCCCTCTCCCTGTGACTGACATGTGGGGTCACGGGCCCACCTGTCGGTCTCGTGTTTATTCTCTGTGTTCAGTTCGTGGGTGCACGTAGCGCTGAGCGGTCGGATTTCAAAAGGATTTAAATAAAATGTTTTCTAGAAAATTATAAAATGGTTTAGAAATTCATAACTTGCTCATTTTAGCTCTAAAAATTGTGAAACAAATTTTGTAGTGTTTCTTATGAGTAGATGTACAGTTTAAAAATATTGCATGTCAATTTTGAAATACTTTTCTGTAGGGTTTTTATTTAATCACTGAAATTACTATTTTCTTGATAAATATGTAATAAATCATAGAAAGCTCGGAAAAATATGGTTCCACTTGCAATAATTTTATTTTGTGATGTACTTTCTAGGAAAAATATATGTCATGCATGTTCTATAGAAAATTTTTGATGTGTAGTACAAGTGCTAATTATTGTTAATAATTGCTATTTTTGATAAGAGAAAAATATGAATAAAACATGCATGTAATAATTTTTCTATAGTGATTGTTTATTGTATAGAATGTAGGAAAAAGATTAAATCTGTTATTTGATACCTTTCATAGTACAAAGTATTTTTATGCTCATTTTCAGGCCCTAGCTTGTTATTTTTGTGTAGGCAGTTCTAGTAATCCAAATATAATGAAATTTTTGTGTCATGCTAGATTAGATGATAGTAAGCTACTGTAATTTTATCAGATTTTCTGTGCTACCAAAATAGGTGTTACTGTTGAAACTTAGTTGCAATTAGGGTTTAATTAACCTTTTTAATGCATGACTAATTAATAAGATTTACTTCGGTGTATCTTTGAAGCATCTTAGATTTCTGTGGTGACTTGGCATGGTAGAGAATATTAGTAGTAGTATACGAGTATATGTTCTTGGATGATGTTAACTACCTTGTAGAAGAGTTGTATTCCTACTTTATGTAATAAAGTAAACATGTTCATCTACATTTCATTCATCATGATCATTACATGTCATTTCTGCAATGCACCTAGGCATGAGTACTTATACGTTTGCATCATACAGGATCGCAAGAAGTAACTTCGGTAGCAGTTCACGAGGAGCCGGAAGAGCAGCCCGAGGTGCAAGAGCACGAGGTGCCCGAAGCCGATGAGAAGGTCGGTGAGGATCTTCCAGAGTGTCCAGACCACCGTCTAAGTCTTTCGAGAGAGGCAAGCCCCGGACCATTTTCTCTCCCGGTTTGCAAATATTTTATTAATGCTTTACTTTAACTGATGCATTACGTTTAGGAGTTGTTTGCAACCGTTACTGCATTATACCTTGTTTACCCTGTTCTACCATATCCTTGTTAACTAGGTGTTCGCAGTCAAAAAATGCTTAGCTTGCTTAGACCGGTAGAAGTTGGGTGATTTTCTGTCACCTGCGAGCTATAGGTGGTTACTTGGATCTGCTTGAGTAAGTATGTCATCGTAGAATAACTAAGTGTTAATGTGAAATTGAGACTGGACGGAGACTTGCAGGGTTTTAGACTATAGTGTTTTCCGTCTGTGTCGATTAAGGACCGACCGTTATTGGGCCTCGAGTCATGTTGAACGCATGTCTTATATTTAGCTGGCCGAATAATGTACCTTTCGACCGCGAAGCTGGGAGATTATTCGGGCCGAGTGGATTGCCCACAATGCACTGTACCAGAGCAGGTGTGGTAGGACACGGGGGCGTGATGATAAGGCCAAAGAGTAGTCGGGCGGCCCCCGGATACATATGGTTCCTGGCAAGCTCGAGACTTTACCTGAATGGTTGACTCAGTGACCAATATCTCACTTTAGCGGGTGAGTGAGGTTTGTGTAAGGAATAAATTACCAGCTGGTTAATAATCGATTTGAATCGCCATCGTTCACTGGATAGTGAACACTTGACTTGAGTTACTTCATCGTAGTAATCTTGATGGAACACTTGGACAGTTATATGGAATATGACATGATGGAAGTTATTAATGATCATTGGTTATCCTTACCTATTTAATTACATGTTACTCTAGTACAGGTGTAAATGTAGTTGACAGGTTAATAAAGATTTAACTTGATGCAAAGCTTCTGGAAAAGATTCTTTAAATAATAAAAATGCCTTTTGCAAATGAGTCAGCTACCCTACCTTAAAGCCTGTCATGATCCTTGGTGTCTTTTATTTTCGGTTACGTCGGGTAAGTCTAGCTGAGTACCTTCTCGTACTCAGGGCTTTGTTCCCACTTGTTGCAGATGGGCAGATGTATTACGGCTACTGTATCAACTGTCTTTATCCTGCGATGGGAGAAGCTTAGGACCATGGGCAATGGTCATTCACTACGTCTCATCTGATGCTTTTGTTGTAAATGATTCTAAGCTGGTACTTTATTTCAAACTCTGTGTGAGTGTGTGTGGTTTGAACTAAATGCTTTCGCTACTTTTATTTGAACTTGGTTTGTAATAACTATGTTTAAACTCCGATATATTTGCGACGCGAACTTTTATGAAACTTGTGGTGGTGACCGCTGAACTTATTACGATCTTGGCTGGTATGTAAGTTGGTTTGAAATCCGTCGTGATTTCACGGACTACCGGGTTATACAGGCTTAAGTTTGCTAAATCGTCTGCTCGATGGATGATTTTCTTACTTAATCTCGTATAATTGGTCGGTTCTGTTACACTGTGCCTGGAGATCTTACGGATCTGCTCCGGTCTGCTCTTTCGGCACTGCTACTGGCGACTCCTCCTGCGATCCTGTGTGCTGCAATTGCATAAGTAAACATGCAAGCGGTGCATCGAATGCGGTGGAATGCCATGATCATGATGACACAATATGCAGATGAGCACATTGAAACTTATCGAGTGGATTAGAGGCAAAAGCTTTTCTACAAAGTAGTCCACATCATCCAAGCCTAATCATTAAACAAACAAGTCATTTTTTTCATACCATAGCTAGCATATAATCGTATCATAAGTGCCACAACTCTTCACCAACAACACTACCCTAACTTTTCAAGTGACACCAGCAAGGTGGTTGGGGTGCTTCAAAGATACACCAAAGCTTTATTATCCAACTAATTATACATAAAGAAGATTACTTTATTTCTATTTAAACTAGGGTTACAACAGCGACAAGCATTTCTGGTGCCTAGAAAAATCTACAAAAATTACAGTAGCCTAATTGTACTCCAAATAGCACACCATAAAAATTTCAGGAGATTTGGATAAGTATTGCAACCTACACAAAAATGACAAGTTTTAGCATGATATTGAGCATGAAAAAACTTTGTACTATGAAAAGTATCAAACATCAGATTCATTAATTTTCCTATGCTCTACACAGTAAACAATCACATCACAAAAATTATCTCATGCATGTGTTATACAATTTTTGCTCTCTACCAAAAATAGCAAAAATCACCAATTAAAGGCACTTGAACTACACATCAAAATATTTCCACAGAACATGCATGACAAATATTTTTCCTACAAAGTACAGTACACAAGAAGAGTAACAAACTTAGAATCATATTTTTCTGATCAATATTCTTTTTATTAGACATTTTCTAAGATAATAGCAATAATAAGAATTAAATAAATCTATACAGAAAAGTAACACAAAATTAACATGTAATATTTTTAAGCTGTAGATCTACTCCTGAGGATCACTACAAAATTTGTTTCACAATTTTTGGAGCTATAAAGGGAAAGTTATGATTTTCCAAAGCATTTACATAAGTTCAGAAAATCATTTTCCAAATCTCTTTTAAAAATCAGTCGCTGAAAATGTTGAGTGCACCCGGTGCAGTGCACCCACGCCCGTCTACTTCGACTGATAGTGGGACCCAGGACCCCACATGTCACACACACCCACCGGGGAGGCCACCGGTGGCGGAAACTCGTCGCCGGTGAGGTCTCCGGTGGAAAGACGGCCACCACCACATTCCACTCGATGACCCGCACCCAATGGGCTACACAAAGGAGGTGTGGGAGCAAGAGAGCGTGGTCGCCGGCGTGCATGGTGACATGGCGGCGCTGGCACACAATGGCCGGCCGGAGCAAACCACCGTGACGCCCAACGAGGTGCGCGCGAGCTCCGCGGGATGATGGCGAGCACAAGGAGCGGCCCAGAGGGAAGAGAGGAAGGGTGGGGAGGCGCCAGCCGTGGTGAGCCGAGCCAGGCGGCCATGGCGCCGCTGCGGAGGGAAAATGCCACACGGGCCTCACCAAGGCGCGAACGAGGTCCAAAGCGGGCGCACGGGTTGGCGGAGGTCGAGGCGAAGCTACAGGCGGACGCAATCGAGAAGTGGCGGTGCGGGTGCGGAGCTTGACGCTGGTGGGGGAAAGCGATGGCGTGCGGTGGTGCGAGCTCCCGCTCTGCTAGCGTGGCGAGGTGAGCGTGGCCGAGCGAGAGGAAATGAGGTGAGGGAGTGGGAGGAGGCGGCTCCGGGCGAGGGTAAGTGCGGGGCGGCGGGGGCCACAGCGGCCACGCGCTAGGCGTCGCCGGCATGCGGCCTTCACGCGGCGATGGCCACCTGAGCGCGGTCGGAGCAGCGTCGCGCGCGCGAGCGAGGAGGAGGCGCGCAGCTTGGGCTGGGCCGAGGGAGCGGCGAAGCGCGGGCGCGAGGAGCGCGGGCGGGACGCGGGGCAGACCGGGCCGGCTTCGGCTGTTGGGCCAGAAGTGGGGCGGCGGACCGGCAAAGCTAAGAATTCCATTTTCTTTTATAAATAGATTTCCATATTTTTTTTAAATCATTTCAAATTCAAATTTTAAAGATGAAAAAGCCATTTTCAAAAGTTGACCCCAAAACAAAAGTTGTTCAAAATTTAATTCTCTACCACTTTGCTTAAGGGCACATTTTGAAATTCTAAATAGATTTTGAATGAAGAATTTAAAGTCAAATTTTCAATTAAAAACTCATTTTCAAGAATATTTTTAAAAACAAAATTTGGGAAAATTTTGAATACAAAAGTTGCTCCAAAAATCATGCTAATTAATTCTAGGTTATTTAAATCATAGCCAAACATGTTTTACTAACCTAGCCAGCATAATTAGGGCAAAAGTACAACTAACAAGCATATGCAACATGTATGTTTCAAAATGATGTTTCATATGTTTCAATTCAACTTTAAACTTACATTGCATGTGATTATGAAATGCATTTGATGCTAATGCTCATGATTTGAGATGATAATGCATGCTTAACACCTAGGGTGTTACAACTCAAGAGGATGTTAGAGAGTCTAAATATCCAAGAGAGAGTTCCCTAAACCGGCCAAACACATATTTATAAGCCACTCCAAATAATAGAGCCGTTAGGAACAAAGAAACTGCTCTGCGCGTGCTGACCGGACGCACAGGTCAGATCGACCGGACGCGGCTACAGCGTCCGGTCGCACCTGCGCGACTTCGCCGAAGCTCGTCACGTGTCCCATTTTAAATTTCGTTTGTTCGATCTCCAACAGTCATGAAACATTACTTTCTTAGTCAAAGCATGACCGGACGCGACGCTAGAGTTGACCGGACGCGTTATACTCGGTGTCCGGTTTGAGTCCAGTAAGGGTCCAGAGAGCAATTTCGTCGACCGGACGTGTCTGGTCGCATGTGATCGGACGCACCACCGCGTCCGATCAAACCTTCCCTTCGCGCTGCTCTCCTGGGTGCGTGACCGGACGTGCTGGTCCCGTGAGTGATCGGACGCTCCGGTCATAAACCCTCGCACTTCACCCCACGCACCTATCGGTTGAATCGACCGGACGAGCCAGCCACGTCCGATCCAGCGTCCAATCACGCGTCCGGTCACCCCAGAGACTTCCTTTCACGTCTGTTTCTTTGCCTCCGGCACAGTGAAAAATAGGCGTTTTACTTCCACAAAAGCGCCGAATCCTGTCTCGCAAGCTCGGCAGGAGGGAGAAAGGAACCCAAACCCCTCTCTACCCCTCAAACTCTACCTCCTTCACAAATGTACTAACACCACCAAGTGTTCACCATCTTGTGCTCGTGTGTTAGCATTTACTCAAATATTTTTTAAGGAGTTAGCATCTCACTAGATCCTAAATGCATATGCTCAAGAATATGGACCTAGTAGCACTTAATTCATGAGATGGCCATGATTGCCCCTCTTGATAATCGTCTATCAATCATAAACCCGGTCAATCACTTCTCTACTCATCTTTAGACCGGCAAAAGAGAATCCTATGATTATACCTTTGTCTTGATCATCTCATTCCTTGTCCATCACCTATGTGCATGTTCACCATCATCTTTATCTTCATGCACTTGCGATCTTATGGCCATCACCATCATGTTCCTTGCTCCTTCATCACATGTGTTGTTATGCCTAACTCAATTCACTTGACACAATAACATTAGCAACTTGATGTCATTAATTACTAAAACCAAACTTGGGCTTTCAATGGCCAACACGGAGGGGTGAAGGGCCCACTTGGAGGGATGGGTGCCCACTACCTGACTCAGGAGCAAAGGCCACAAAGCACTCAACAAAGCCTTTGCCGAGTACCACACTCGGTATACCTCACACGGCAAAACTTTGGTCGGCAAAGAGGACTTTGCCGAGTGCTTTATCTTGGGCACTTGGCAAAGCCTTTGGCGAGTGCTAAAAAACACTCAACAAAAATGAACACTCGGCAAAGAATGAACCGAAAAAACCCTAAAAAAATAGCTCTCCTTCACGACCTCTCCCTCGCGCGTACCTCCTTTATCACTGCATCACATTGTCACTTATGTCTAGATTCCATTTTTGGTTCCCCACATATTATACTAAACTGAGTGTAAATTACTTGTTTGAGGCCCTAAACGAATTCAAATCAAAAGGTTGTCAACTACAAAGTTTCATAATTTTTCGAAATCTACAACTTTTATTTTGATAGTTTCTCCATCCGAGGTCGTTTACAAAATTTGAATTTCAAATTTGAGAAATTCAAATATAGTTTTCGTTGACAAGATGATTTCAAATTAAAAAGTTGTCAGCTACAAAGTTTCGTAACTTTTCGAGATCTACAACTTTCATTTTGGTCGTTTCTCCATCCGAGGTCGTTTGAAAAATTCAAATTTCAAATTTGAGAAATTTAGACGTACTTTTCGTTGGCAAAATTAATTCAAATTAAAAAGTGTTCAACTACAAAGTTGTATAACTTCTCAAGATCTACAACTTTTGTTTTAATTATTTGTTCATCCGACATAGTGGTAGTAACATTGTTTACAAAACTTAGAGATCTCTCTTCTAGTTTTCATGAAACTATATGAGAGAGATTTTGTGAACAACGTTACTATCGCTTTGTCGAATTAAGAAATGACCAAAACAAAAGTTGTAGATCTTGAGAAGTTATACAACTCTGTAGTTGAAAACTTTTTCATTTGAATTAATTTACTGCTTCAAAATATGCTTTGTAGATCTTGTGTTGCCGAGTGTAAAACCAAAAACACTCGGAGTGCAAAAGAACACTAGGCAAAGAGTTGCCTAGTGTTTTTTCTTGGCAGAGTGCCCAAAAAATTACACTCGGCAAACCATCTAGCACTCGGCAAAGAGCCGGTTTCCGGTAGTGGCCAGTGCAGAAGGGTGGAGGACTGGCCGTCGGGTGCAGAGGGCAACATTGAGAGGAAGAACAGGAGTGCTCGAGGGAGAAGAGAGGATGAGGAAAGAGAAAAAAGAGAGGTTGACATGTGGGTCCCATCAGTTAGGTGCTTATCCCACTTTTTGGAGTCCCTAAACTAAACATAAAACACAGTGACAGTCCTGTCCCACACAACCAAACATGAGATGAAATCAACTCATCCCTAAAAACTGGAATGGAGCCATCCCATCCTGCTATGCCCTCAAACTAAACACACACACACATAGGCTGTGTTCAGTTCCGAAATATTTGGGGGAAATATTCCTGTAGCACTTTCGTTGTTATTTGATAAAATTTATCCAACCATGAATTAATTAGGCTTAAAAGATTCATCTCGACCTTTACAGACAAACTGTACAATTAGTTATTTTTTTACCTATATTTAATGCTCTATGTATGGGTCTAAAGATTCGATGTGACGGGTGATAGAGGAAATATTTTGGGAAGTGAACGGGGCCATAGTCAACCTTGCAGTATTCAATTCGATCTGGACTGTGCGGCCACAAGATCTTGCATTACTGCATTCTTGCTGCTTCAGGGAGACAGAGATCAAAACGTGCAAGGGGACAAATTAAATAAATTCAGATCTGCCGACAACTTGTGAGTAAGCCAAGCTATATATCTGCTATCTTTTGTGTTTGAAAGACACCATGACAATTGACAATGCAGTGCGTAAACCGGTAAGCTGTCAATTTGAAGGTGCTTACCTTCCCATGTTGCATGCCTTTTTTGGGTGTCTCCTCCACTTTATCCGTTCTTTTTGTTCCTCAGTTTCTTCAAAGGTTTTGTGTCCCCATTATAATTACAAGGACTTGCAACCCTATCTGGTGTGACTGGTTTATCCGTCGATAATGACACCAGCAATGCATGCATCACCATGCATTGAAGAAGTTGATGGGTGCATTATGAAAACCTAATAGAAAGATCGAGGTGAGGCGTGTCTTCCTCCCATGGGTTGCATGTAATGCAAGTGAAGCTTTTGTGTAACCTTTATATGTGTTATTATATTATATACACGCACATAGATGTAATGGCCCAGCTAGCTAGATACACAGTGTGGAATCTCATGATGAGTGTTCATTTGTTTTTATCTCGAGCAACTGCGGCGGTTGTGTGCGTAGCTTGAAAGGCAGTACTCAGATTGCTGGGATGATGCGTTTCTTGATTGTTGTCCAGCACTCAGATTTTGGTTAGAATTTCACCTGATTCGCTTGTGATTGGAGGAAAGTACTTCTGAGCTTCATTGTTGCAATGATGATGCCACAAAGTGTGCTCAATGATGCCTCACTTATTGAATGGTGGTGCGCGAAATGGGAGTTGATATATTTTTGTCCATGGTGTCTTCTTAAACAAGTTGCGTAAAGAGAGACATACATGTTGGTTTGAAACATGGAGACTTGTCATTCGTTTTGCGCGAGACTCGCTGAATATATACACTATGGGTGCTTGGTCTCTGGAAGACTGGAGGTAGTCCATCTTCATCTTATTTCTTTTTTTGGATTTATAGAATGGAATGAGTTGATGCATCACAAGTAAAATAATTAGTATTAGTATATGAGGAACGGAGTCATTTTACTAATTTGAAGGATGAATTCATGATGCATCACCGTATCTAGATTGGATTGATTCCACCAAACAAACACTATATAAATTACTAGTTTTTAAACCTGATATCAAAGTCACGGTGTAATATAAGACTATATGGGTTTATACAATGGACATGTTGGACGAATTCGGACTAATTGTTAGCTAGTTAAAATTAGCTTAGGTATGTTTTTATACATACATGGGCTAATTGAACGATACAATTATTAGTAAAAGTTTCTTTTGCTCTTGGTATGCACGCTTGAGGTTCGGAAAGGGTAGGTGGCCGGGTGGGGACATTTTAGTCTTTTCTCAATCTATTAGCTCCTTTCAACTAGCTAATACACTAACAGCTACTAGTTGGTACGTCGAGTAATAATCACCTCACCTATTAACCTCCCATTTGGATAAAATAAACCTAATTTTCAACTAGCTAACACTTGTGTTGTACTAGGGCCTAACATATGTGTCAAATTTCCGTACAAATGCACAGGACAACAAAATCATTTAGGTACTTTACCATGTGTCCTGCAAATCCAACTTTTTTAGGTGAGTCGCTTTTGGCAACGACTAATGACCCGGTGTCAAAAAATTCAAGGGGTTGTTTGATGCTTGGTGGATACTGTTCCTAGCTAGTTGGGATGGGCAGCCGAGCGAACGAGTGACCTTCAAGTGACAAAAGCTAAGCAGCCCCACCACACGTACGAGGCCCAGCTATGATTGAGATATTGGGATGCCTCAGCTCCGGCATCGTCAAACCACCCGGTGCAAATTTCAGAGAGAGAGAGACCACCCGGGGCTTGCAATGCAACGTGCCAAACGTGAGGCGTACAGCGCCGTTGTTAGACGCAGTATGTGTGCCATACCTGTTTGGCCGTAGAAGAATAATGTGTGGCAGCGTCAGCATTTTGTTGGTGGCCAACTATGGCTTTAGTTTTCCCCAAAAATTTACACTATATCCCATCAAATATTTGGACACATGCATAGAGTATTAAATATAGACTAAATAAATAACTAATTACACAGATTGCGACTACTTTGCGAGACGAATCTTTTAAGCTTAATTAGTCCGTGATTTGACAATAAAAGTGCTACACTAACACATGTGCTAATGATGAATTAATTAGGCTTAATAAATTCGTCTCACGGTTTACTGACGGATTCTGTAATTTGTTTTTTATTAGTATCCAAACACCCCATGCGACACCCTATGTGACACCCGTGGCTATATGTGTTCGTGCTTTGTACCCTCTGCTGTGTCACTGCCGGAAAAAAGGGTGACGACTTAATCAGTGTCTTCGTGCAGTTGGTCTAGTAGCCAGCTCATCTATGATCTTTTTGCCCCCTTTGATATTGTTCAACAAGAAGACATGAATAGTTTTTTCTGGCATTATTTTGGTAACAGTGTAAACAAAAATTGTACGAGTAGATATTTTATTATAAAGAGTCGATTTTTTTAATGACCAACAAAAAAGGCACAAATAAAATGCTTTTAACTATGATTCAAAAAACCAGATTGATCACTGTTTAGTATAAACCAAAAAAATAAATGGTAAATTTATAGTATCTTAAAATAGAATGCAAAATCTAGCAATATCAAGGGGTTTGTTTGGTTGCCCGCCATAGCACACCACCGCCAACTTTAGGTTGCCACACCTTTCGATGTAGCTGCTTGGTTCGTTAATAACCTAAGGTTCACCATAGCTTTTCGAACTGGTGAAAGTAGAAAATCATGCCACAAGTGAGGCACCAATTTTGCCGCCGCAGCTTTGGTGGCACCACAGATGTGGCATGGCGAACAACGTCCAGGAACCAAAAGCCTCTCAATATTTTAATATAATATTTCAAATATTTAGATAAAAAATGGTGTTGAAAGTTTATACCTATATATTTGGCAAAGTTTAAATGGGTTAGCCATTCTAAAATGACAATTAGTTGTGACTCGAAAGACTTTATTGCAAAACATTGGTCCAGAGACTAAAACAACCATTTGTGCTTCTAGAGCGGTTCCACGCCAAAGACATGTGCTCTCATGGCCATTTTTATTCCTTACGTTGCCATAGTATCAAGTGCAACAACAAAATGAATTCCACTGCTTTTATAAAAGAATGATCCATTCCATGTAACCATAGGTACTTTTCCCTATTCTTAACAATGATGTTGTATGTTCCATCCCTCTACCTTTGGAAACGAGTTCTAATCTAGAATAAGCAATTATTGTAGTTTCTTTTTTTTACCTCCAATTCACCAAATTATATCTAGTACATTTATCTAGCACAAAATTTTCAAAGAAACATATTTATTGTAGATATACATTTTATCTAGGGTGTGTTCACTTCGCGAAAAGTAGCTGAAAAGTTACTGTAGCACTTTTCGTTGTTATTTAGTAAAATTTGTCCAACTATGGATTAATTAGACTCAAAAGATTCGTTTCGAACTTTACAGACAAACTATGCAATTAGTTATCTTTTTTACCTACGTTTAATGCTCCATGCATGCGTCGAAAGATTTGATGTGATGTGTGTAAGAGGAAATATTTTGGGTTGGGAGAGGGAAGTGAACGCGGCCCTAGTACATTTATGGTAGAAAAACTATTATCTAGTACAACATTTTTCTAATAAAAAATAGCTAAAAAGAGAGTACTCCATGCACATCTCATTTTTCAAGAAGTCTGACTCGATTTATAAAAATAAATACCCCATCCATCTGAAAAGAATGCAATTCCCATTTTCTGAGTAGTAAGATAATTAATTTAAGTTTGACCAGATCTTAAAAACATTAATATTTATGATACCAAATAAATAATTAGATTAATCATAAAGTAGTGGAATATATTTCAATAGTCTAGCTATTTGAAGTTATACTTGTTTAATTATTTTCTATAAAATTAGCAAATTTAATAAAGGACTTAGGACAGAAGTAACATCAACATTTATATCTCTAAATATATTTACCATAAAAATATATTTCACTATTAATATATTTTTTATAGATTCATAGTTGAAAATATCAGATTCCTCACCAACCAAGATGTGTTCCACTCTGTGTTATAAATTATACTCCCTTTATCCCTAAATATTTGTCTCTAGAAAACCGTGTTTCTCTTACAGACACGCTTTCTGGACGACACACAAAAAGGGACGGAGGGAGTAGGTCGTTTTGGCTTTCTTAGGTACATAGCTTTTGCTATGTGTTTAAACATACGATATATCTAGATACACAATAAAAACTACGTATGTAAAAATATTTAAATACTCTCCATCTCTAAATATCTGTCGTATGCTGATAAGTTTGACTAGATTTGTAGAAAATATTAGCAATATTTATATTTCCAAAAAAATTTTGTTATGAAAATAAATTCAACGATTTATCTAATAATATTAATTATGTACCTAAATATTAATATATATATAGTCAAAAGTTATTTCTCAAGAAGGAAAAAGACAGTAAGGGCCCGTTCAGTTCCCAGAAATTTTTGCAAAATTTTTCAGATTCTCCGTCACATCGAATCTTTGAATACATGCATGAAGCATTAAATATAGATAAAAAATAAAACTAATTACACCGTTCAGACGAAATGAACGAGACAAATCTTTTAAGCCTAATTAAACTATGATTAAATACTAATTACCAAATAATAAAGAAAAGTGCTACAGTACCATTTTACCAAAAATTTGGCAACTAAACCGGCCCTAAAAAGGGACTGTGGGAATGGAACGGAGGAAGTATTATTTTTGGGCGGCACATGAGTTGTGATTTGGATTTCATCGGGTCCGTATAAATGTCTGTGTACAATCTCCTCGGTACGGCATACGAACGGAACAGGAAACCTGCGCGGTGTCACTCAGGGGGTGTCTAGAGGTAAAAAAAATTTAGAATTTTTCTACTGCAGTACTTTTGTTTGTATTTGCCAATTAGTGTCTCATCATGAACTAATTAGGCTTAAAAAATTCGTCTCGTGATTTACAAATAAACTGTGTAATTAGGTATTTCTTTTACCTATATTAATTACTCTGTGCATACGTCTAAAGATTGATGTGACAGATAGAGCGTAAAAATTTGAAATTTAGGTAGTGTTTAGATGGTGTAAAAGTTGGTGTAAAGTTTTGTAGCACTTTTCGTTATTATTTGGTAAAATTTATCCAATTATGGACTAACTAGGCTTAAAAGATTCGTCTCGACATTTACAGACAAACTGTGCAATTAGTTATTTTTTACCTACGTTTAATACTCCATGCATACGTCCAAAGATTCGATGTGACGGGGAATCCTGTAAAATTTTTGGAACTTTGAATGAGGGTGTGTTTAGATGGTTGTAAAGTGTGTGTAAAGTTCCTGTAGCACTTTTCGTTGTTATTTGGTAAAATTTATCCAATCATGGACTAACTAGGCTCAAAAGATTCGTCTTGACATTTACAGACAAACTGTGCAATTAGTTATTTTTTTACTTACCTTTAATACTCCATGCATGCGTTCAAAGATTTGATGTGACGGGGAATCTTATAAAATTTTTGGAATTTCGAAGGAACTAAACACTGCCTGAACTAAACGCACCCTTAGAAGAGAAGTAAACCAGGGCTGCGTTCACTTCACATGCTAACCCAAAATATTTCCTCTTCCACCTATCGTATCGAATCTTTAGACACATGTATGGAGTATTAAATATAGGTAAAAAAGATAATTAATTGTATAGTTTGTCTGTAAACGTTAAGACGAATCTTTTGAGCCTAGTTAATATATGATTGGACAAATTTTGCCAAATAACAAAAAAAATATTACAGTAACTTTTCAACTACTTTTCGCAAAGTGAACACACCCCAGGCCTCACACGTCCCAAAGCGCTGGGATGGGGCCCACGTCTATCGGATGAAACAAAACGGGAACAAATAAACAAATCTGAGGCCCGTACCCGCATCTCCGTCCTCCCAACAAAAACAATGAGGCCTTTTCCCCTCAAAATTCCAAGTTTTTTCACTTTCTCTCTATCACATTAATTTTTAGCCGCTGGTATGTAGTATTAAATATAGGTAAAAAAATAATTAATTACACAGTTTAGTTGGAAATCACGAGATGAATCTTTTGAGCCTAGTTGGTCCACGATTGGACAATATTTGTCAAATAAGACGAAAATGATACTATTTATCGGGTTGAATTTTTTTTCAATCCTGAATCCGTCACAGGGAAAAAAAACGAGCAACTTGAACCCCATCCATCCGTCGTTTTCAACCACTGTTGAATCAAATCAAACACAGACACAGCCGCTCCTGATAACAGTGCTTCATCTGGTCAAACCGGCAAGTATTAGCAGCACTCCCAGTTAACAGTGGCAACACTACTCCAGCAAGCTTGCTGCTACAGTACACTTGAGTGACACTGTGTGTGAGCTGCTGTGATTGAACAGCATAGAGAAAAAAAGAAGGAAAAAAAACCCAGAAAGAAAAGGCTTCCGGGTGGGGGGTGAGACTGTGAGAGAGGGTGGGAGTGAGACGATAGACGAGACGGGGAGGCAAAAAGCCACCGCAGAGACGAGAGACGAGACGCCTCGCTCCCTTGTTCGAGCTGCCTGGGCGGGAAAGAGAAAGCGAGCTGGTGCGAGACCGCAGGAGACGCAGAGATTGAAAAAAAGAGAAGGGGCAAAAGCAACGCGCGTGCCGGCTCGGAGGATTCTTGCGGGGGCGACGCGACTGGTTTCTCATCTCCATCCGCGGCGTGCTCTCTTCCAAGTTCCAATCCACCCACCACCCGGCGCCGCCGCCGCTAATCTGGTACGGCGCTTCTTCCTGTTGCTTCTCTGCATCTCTCGTGTGGGTGGGTCGGCGGCAGGCAATGCGGTGGGGTGCTGTTCTCCCCTCGCGTACTCGCGTCCCCGCCGATTTCTGTCCACTAACAGGGGAAAGGAGCAGTAGCGCTTCCGGACCTGTTGGAAGTAAAAGCCGAAGTTTTTTTTTTTTGGTCTGGCGTTCCACGCGGTTCTTGTGACGGTTGCCATTCCCCACTGGTATTAATGCTCCCCGTTTCGCTTTTTCCTGCGGCCCCGTTTCTTGAATCTTGGCTGGTTGTTTTATTTTTTTTCTGATTTTGTTTTGGTGGGGCACCGGGTGGGTACAGAGATGCTGTCCTGTTCCTTCCTCTTGGCGATTTTCGTTAGGGTTTTGGTCTGCATTGTGTCTCCGATGTGGGATTTTGCGGAGATTTGGTGATGGGCGAATGCAGAGGTTTCGCAATCCGGCTCCCCCGCCGGATTTTCGGAGGGATTTCTTCTTTCCGCGCGCGGAGTGGGTTTGACTCATTTTATTCGGTGGATTTGAAGGAGAGAAATCTCAGCTTTTTTAAGTAAGCCATAAAAGTTAATCTTCGGTGGATTTGAGGATTAACTGTCTCATCCCTCCGCTGCATTTTTGTAGGATTCGGGGTTTTAGGCGCAGCCGATTTTCGATCTTGTCCGCGGGTTTATTTTTATATTATACACAACGTTTTTCTCCTCTGTTTTCTATCTAGAACACAGAGTTTGGAAACGGAAGGATGGATTTCTTGTCTGATAAATTTATCATTTCGGGATTTTTTTGGACAAAAAAGTCGCATTGTGAAGCCTTGCAGAAAGAATGTTTGACCGTACGTTTTCTCAGTCTCTGCACGTATTGAATCAACCCCTGCCTGCATCCTGTACCCATCTCTGTATTTTTTAACAGCAGAAAAGGAACGAAAATCTAATCTTGTGTCGGTGAGAGTTGCCTTGTAAACAATTTGGTAATTGAACCCTCAAAATTCCATGTTCTTCAGCCGTTATTAGTTTACTGCACGATGTTCAGCTTAAGGTACAACTCCCTCTGCAATGTGGCTTGTATTGACTTCTCTTTCAATTTTCAGTGCTGATATATGAACCCCGCCTTTGGACATTTGGTCGTGCCAAAGCAACGCCAACCTTCCCTGTTGCTACTTTGAATGTTCTGGTGGTTGTCGGATGGACCGCCGCAGTTGGCTCTGGAAGCGCAAATCGTCAGATAAAAGCCCTGGGGAGAGCGATAGCTCTGGCTCGGCTTCATCACACTCCGAGCCTTACTTTGATGATCAGGTTCTGCTCGATACGTTAAATTCCCTTTGATTCTTAATCTCTGCATGCTAGAGATTATGGATTCCAACAATGCAGGGACCTATCTGCGGTTTAAACATCAGAATTGGGGTTTGGTCAGGTGTTCTTTTCAGTTTTGTGACCGCATCTTTTCTTAGGGATCAATTTAGGTCCTCTCAGTTAAAATGAACAGGACAGTTTACTTTTGGCATCTCTAGGCAAGATGTCAATTTTCCTGCCCTGGATGGATTTATGAAACACACATGCTTGTAGTTTGACCTGTTGATGGTGTCACAGTCACAGAATAGGTTCCTAATTCATATGTCATTGAACTTGTTGGTGAATGTGCTGTTAATTCATATGCCATTCAACTTGTTGGTGAATGTGCTTTTCAAAACTGGTCAGCTGGCAGTGAGAATATAGATAGAACTAGAGCGTTAAAGTTTTCCTTTTTAACCTCTTCATAAGGTCTCTGTTTTTTCCTCACTAGTAGGACAAATATAGGTGGTGCGAAGAGCAAAGATTGATGTTCTTAAGCAACATATTTGTGCAATTGCAACCAACAGAATGGTTGTACTTTAGTCTTTTCCTAAGATCGAGATGGTTTTGCAAGAGTTAGGTATAATTGATACACTAGCTTTCTTCATGCTTTTGTTCTGCCTTATTGGATTGGTTTTGCAAGAGTTAGGTGCTACTTTTGCCATATTGAGTGTCAGAAACTGGCTTTAAAGCACTAGCTCCCACTGAAATTTTGGATTGGTTTAGGTGCTTGGAACTAAGTTCCTTTATTTTTGTTTCTTGGAGACTCGTAGTTGTTTTTTTTAATAACTACAGTAAATGGGAGAAATCTTGTGCCATGAAGGGTCATATTGGTACATTATTCTAACCTATGAATGAATCTTGCATTGAAATTGTTAAATCTGTCGGTGCAACTTCGTCTGTATTGCTGTGTCAGATAGAGATGCATCGACGAGAATTTCTGTTGAGTAACTAATTCTGAAATTAATATGGCCATGTCGCTTGTCACCATAGTTCTTACGGCGTAAAGGCGAGGCACGGCGATGTACCACCGCCTAGACGCCTAGGCGCCCGCCTTGCCCGCCTAGGCGCCCATTCTGCAAGGCGATGGGGGAGCGCCTGGATGCCTAGGCATCGCCTAGGCGACGCCATGAGAACTATGCTTGTCACTAGAATTTCTTCTTTGAGTTTTATGCTTCATAAGTTTGGTCTACAATCCATACATAAAGAAAGACATCTCATTTTACAACTAGATTATTTAGGTCATAACTCTTGAGTTGTACACAGAGTAATATGTTAGTCAATTTCAGTTTTTGTCTTCAAATATACATCAGTTAGGCTTGACATTGCTCTGGTGTTTGGTGTGCTTTGACTTTTCCAGATGACATATCTAAATATCTATAAATTGCTTCAAAATTCAAAGTCATTTTGTATCTTAGTCGTTAAAATCGTTTGTGATTATGTGATGGATCTCAAGCTTGATTGTCCAGTATGGTAGTTGGGATTTAGGGTTTTCAGGGCAGAGCTGTAGTTGTATCGTTTTTTTTCTTTAAAAGGAGAATAGAGACTTCGGAACTTAGCTGACTCATCCATCCTGATAAACATTCCCATTATATCTCTTATTACCTATTTAATTTTGGATTCTTTGACCGCTGCTCTGATAAACATTCCCATTTACCCTTTTTTTTTCCTAATCAGGAACGTAAACCTATGTCTAGTAATTCTTCTCCAAATCATAGTCATTCGCCTGACGTTTCTTCTAGAATAATTGATAATGAGACTCAAGAAGCTGAAAGAGCAGAATCATTGAATGAGAAGCTGGTGTTGACAACTATCTCAGATGATTCTTCTCCACAACATGAACAATCGATGAAGCCAGAAATATCCCCAAATATTAGGAATGATGATGTCCAGGATTCTGTAAAGAATTTGAATGAGAAGGTGTCCCCAAAGGTCAAGGATGACGATGTCCAGGATTCTGTAAAGAGTTTGAATGAGAAACTTTCTGCTGCCCTTTTGACTATTAATGCTAAAGAGGACTTGGTAAAGCAGCACACTAGAGTTGCAGAAGAGGCTGTTGCAGGTATTTTTTTTTTATTTCCAGTTGAACTTAAATAAAATTTTCAGTTTGAGTGACTCCATGCATAGGGTTACTCAGTAGTCCCTCTCCATTTTATAGAATCAAGCTTACATGTGATGAAGTCAACTTGGCTAAAAAGATGAAAGTTATTTGATTAATTTGTTATGCACCTTCTTCAGGTGAAGATTAAAATGCTATCCTAAGAATGTACTGCATTGAATATTGTATTTTTCTTTATTTGTAGGTTGGGAACAAGCTGAAGCTGAAGTTGCTTCCCTGAAGCAACTACTTGAAACTGCATCCCAGAAGAATACCTCTCTGGAGGATCAGGTAAGCCACCTAGATGATGCCCTTAAAGAATGTGTAAGGCAGCTTCGCCAAGCACGCGAAGAACATGAGAAGAAAATCCGTGACACAGTTGCTAAGAAGTCTAAAGAATTGGAGTCTGAGAAGTCTGAGCTCCAGCACCATATTGCTGAACTCAGTAAGCAGTTGGAAGCCACAAAACTAGAAGCTACTACTGTGCGTGTCCAGTGCGATCTGCAGGAAAAGCTTCAGATAGTGGAGAAAGAAAACAAGGACCTCAAGGTCGAATTACTTGCATTGTCCAAGGACCTGAAGATACTTGCACGGGAAAGAGACCTGAGCAACCAAGCAGCAGAAACTGCAAGCAAACTTCATCTGGAAAGTGTGAAAAAGATAACAAAAGTTGAGGCAGAATGCCTTAAGTTGCGTCATCTAATGCGGCGTACGTCCTTGATCAATGATTCTAGGCCGATAACTAACAGTGCTTGCATGGAATCTCAGACTGACAGTCAGTCTGACAGTGGGGAGCGTATGCTAGCTGATGATGAAATGAAAAATTCTGATTCGTGGGCATCAGCTCTGATAGCTGAACTTGATCAGTTCAAGAATGCCAACACTGGCACAAGAAATCTTGTGAATAATCCAGTTGAAATTGACCTGATGGATGATTTCCTCGAGATGGAAAAGCTGGTTGCACTGCCTGAAGTAGACTGTGTAAGCTCTAGCTTTGGAGCTGAAACTGATTCTGACCAGGGTGTGACTAGAGATAAATCATCAAAAGTTGAAACTGAGTCATTGCAGTGTCAGGTGACAGATTTGCTCGCACAGGTTGAAAAAATTGAAGGTGAGAAAAGGGAGCTCGAAATGGCTCTTGCAGACGCCAGAGATCAGCTTGGCACATCATGTGATACCCTAATCGTGGCCAACAATAAGTTGATTGATTTGCAGATGCAGTTGGACTTGGCAAATGAGTCCAAACATGCTGCTTTCGGTGAAGCTGAGCGACTGGATGGTGAGAGGAAAGATTTGGCATTACAACTGGAGTCTAAGTCTGCACAAGTTGATGAGCTTCAGCTGATGGTGGCATCGCTGGAAGAAAGAGTAGACATGAAGGAGTTGGAATTGCAGTTAGAGGTAATTTCTGCTGAGGCTGCAGATCTGCGCAAGACAGTGGCTTCCCTGGAAGAGAAGATTGATGCAGAGAGAACTCTCTCTATGCAGCACAAAGCAAATGCAGATATGGCAGAGGCGTCCAAAGAATCATTAGAGGCACAGCTGCAGTCTGCAAACACAGAGATAGGGAAACTGAAAGGGATTGTGCAAACTTTAGAGAGTGAGGTGCAGAAAGAGACGGATTCTTGTGAAGAACTACTGAAACAGATAGAGACTATGAAGACTGAGTCAGAGAGATCACTATCTGTTGTGTCTACCAAAGAGTCATTAGAGGCACAGCTCCAGGTAGCGAATTCAGAAGTTGCAAAGTTGCAGGGGATGGTGAATGCTCTGGAGTGCGATGCAGCGAAAGAGAAGGCATATTCTTCAGATCTCCAGATGCAACTTGAGGCAGTGGAAGGCATCAGGAAGGTGTTGGAATCTGAACTTGAGTCCTCACACCAGGAGGTGATGAAGCTCAAGGAGAAGGTTTTGTCATTGGAAGTAAGGCTCAAGGACCAGACCTCGTTGCTTGTAGAATTTACAGCTAAATCAGAGGATGCAGTGTCCCGGAAAAAGGCAATGGAGGGTCAGCTAGAAGCAGCAAATCTGGAAGTTACAAAACTGAGAAACAAGGTGAGCCTGCTCCAAGGGAAGGTTGAGCAGGAGAAGCTTCTGTCAGAAGAGTATGAAGCAAAATGCCGCAAGCTGGAGGCTCAGGTGTCAAGGGACAGTCGAGAGGCAAAACTTTGGCGCCTCACGAACTCAAATGGAGACCTGAAGGTGAAGCAGGTACAGCCCTGCCTGTCTGCATCTAATCTGAACTCGAAATATTGCAATATTAAACTTGACACGCCAGAACTTCCTAATCGCCAATTTCTTACCGTTATCACAGGAGAAGGAACTAACCAGTGCTGCTGGGAAGCTTGCGGAGTGCCAGAAGACCATAGCTAACCTCGGTCGCCAGCTGAAATCGCTAACTGACCTTGATGGTGTGGCGCCTGATCCTGAAAAGCTGGAAGCCAAGGACACACACCTGGACTTCAGAGACGGCGACGATGACCTGCAGAGTGCAGACGTGGCTGACGGACTGTATGAACTGGGTCTTCCTAAGAGGAATGGTAGCTGCCTCTCACCCCTTCGGTCGGGGGGTTTGCCGTCCCTTAGTAGCTACTTGAGCAAAACAAAAAGGTGAAAAATCTGATGAGACCATTGTGCATAAATTATTTGATTGTCTATGGATGATGTCAGTTGTTACCTGGTGGTAGATCGGTGTACATTTACAGAACTTGATGGTTGCTTACATGTGTCCATCTACTTTCTCCTTTGCTGTGCTCCCACTTTCTCGTGTGTGTTCCTGCTGCTTTCATGCTCAGTGATTGCTAATATCTTCCTGGTAGGGTGAGTGCTGCAGGGTTTGTGACAAATTCATTAGCTTTCGTGAGATTGCAGGGTTTGCGACAAATTTATTAGATTTTGTGAGACTGTAGAGCATTCTTCTCGCCTTGGAATCGAAGTGTCCGACTCATCTATTCTCTGTAAGCAACCGTTATGTTGATGTCTATTTTGTTCTCACAGGTTTTAGTCTATTTTGAGGTTTAAGCCTGAACTCTCTTCCCGCTTTTTCTTGTTGCTTTAGTCCGTGCCATGTTGACCACCACTGCTTAACCTATGCTACGCGGGTTCTCTTGTAGTTGCGTAGTGTTAGCGGAGAGCTACCGTGGGGAAGAAGAGCAGAAGAGAAGCAACGGAAGTTGGCGATGTCAAGATTTAGAATATTCAGAATTTGGGTTTACAATTTTCATGTCCTTCCCATCCTCTTTCAGCTAACTTAAGAGGTTTTTTTTTGAGCAAACTCTCAGCTAACTTAAGTACTCTACAGGTTAACCCAATCTGGGTAGGATACATTCGTATCGGCCCGGCGCACGCGTTGCAGCAGTTTGGGCCTATCCAACTTGCTTCTCAGCTATGAAAAAAAAAAAAAACCTTGCTTCTCAGCTTTCCCCTCCGAGGCTTCTTCAGATTCACTCGTTGATGAACACGAGTAAGACAAGGCGTGATACATTGTCTAACTTTTTTTCTTTTTAATTTAATGGACTTGCTAGCGCCTGGACATCGGGGCGCTAGCGTTCGGATGCTGCTGCGTAGAGGGAGCAAACGAGCGCATAGCGCGTCAGGGTCGTGGGGGAGAGCACCAGCAGTAGGCCTGCGCCGCCGAGCGCTTCCCACGTGTACCCTATGTGCAACACCCGATCTACTTTAAAAACATATAGACATACAAATAAAGCAAATGAAACACTTAAAATAAGCGTCTGAAATATTTACGGAAACACATGAAAAATATTTGAAAATCATTGATCTACTTTTGAAACATCCAAATATAACAACTACAACATACAAAAGAAGACAAATGAAACACTTAAAACAAACATTTAAAACACTTACGAAAACACCTAAAAAAACATTTGAAAACCATTGTAAACATATGCAACATCTAGATGAAACACTCGCAAACATACGTATGAAATACCTGAAAACACTTGAAACGTATGCTTGCAACATGCATGTATATGCAAGATCCAGATCTACTTTTGTAATAACCAAATAAAACACTTGCAACATTCGTCTTAAACAGATGAAACATTTATAACATACACTTGAAACATATGTGTATAGCGATTACATGTGCAACGTCCCGATCTACTTTTGCAACATCGATATACAACACTTGCAACGTACCTCTAAAACATCTGAAACACTTGAAACGTACTACTGCAACATGCGCTTTCAGCGTAGCATCTTCTAGCTACTCAGACGAATGGAGGCTCGTTGACGCAGAGCTCGATGCCGCAGAGTGTCGCTGAGGTCGCTGGTGTGGAGCTCGCCGGCGGCACGAAACTCGGTAGGGGCAGGGGTAGGTGGATGGAGCGCGGCCATGACGGGAGACGCGAGCCCGGGCGAGGGCACGCGATGCGGGCAGGTGGGGCTCGCAGCCCGAGCAGGGTCGGCGCGACGTCTCGGAGCAGAGGCGCGCAACGCGCTGAGCGAGCAGGCGGCGCGGGCGGGGGTGTCGCGGATGAGGCGCAAAACGAGCGGGCGACTTATACGGGATCCGTCCGTCCGGACGGCGTATAAGCAGCATTACCGTTAATTTAATAATGAAACACGTGCACTTTTGTGAAAAAAGGCCTTCCCAAGTGCCTGTGTAGGAGGATTTTTCATCTCGTGCACCCGAATACCGGAACTGTGAGACTGCAGGGTTTGTGATTGTGATAAATTGATTAGCTTTTGTTCTCGCCTACAGATCCAAGTGTGTCCCTCGCCGTTCAGCGGGTCCAGGGAAACTCAGCTGGCCACACCTCCCTCTGGTTCGTCCTCGGCCGCCTACCCACGGTGGGTGATGCTCGAACGGAACTGCACCATCAACATCGAGGGCACCTCTTGCTACACGGCCGATGCCACGACGCTTTGCGGCCGCCCCGCACCTTCGCCGACCAGCTGATCCAAGTCTCCCTCCGCCTCGCAGAGCCCCCGGCATTTTCGGGAGTATGCATGTATCCAGATCTGTGACGGAGTAGGAAAGGAATCTACGGTGCTCGCGGCGCATGGCGACTCTCTGCTCATCCAGGTTGAGTATGAAGGACGACGACACTACACGACTGATCACTTCCTGTGGCGTCATGCTCTGCGACGATGTGTTTGAGGACACACCTAGGGGTGAAAACAGTACAGATATTTTCCGATCGTATTTGAGACCGAATCCATTTAGAGGGGTTCAGAATTTCAGATCTGTCCGTATCCGAGTCTAGATGTTCAACATCCGATATCGTATCCGTATCCGAATAATCAAATCACATGTTTACGATATCGACATCCAATCATATTCTATCGGGGCATAGTTGACAATATTCATATTCGAATCCGAATCTAAACAGAAATATGAAAACAAATATAATATCAGTCCTATCAAATATGTTTTTATCCATACATAACCTGTTAGGATGATCTCAGAGGCCCAGCCCAACGGCTGGGGCCCCGTTGCCCCTGGATCGCGCCCTGATCGGGGGCGCCCAACCGTTCCATGGTTGGTGGGCCCCCGACGCGCTGCGCTATATAAAGGGAGTGGGGGCCGCAGGCTCGCGTTACGAGGTTCACCGTGCCCCAAACCCCACTCTACAACCCTAGGCCATCCGATCGGCTCGCGCAGTGGCGTCGGGAAGCACCACCGCGCCGCCATCTCTCCACTGCAGCACCACCGTCGTCGGACAACGCCGGTGGAGGCCCGAAGGAAGACGCGATCTACTTCACCGACACGTCTACGCCATGGACACCTCCGGATCCGCTCCCTCCAACGACGGTTTAACTTCTAAAACCCTAGATCTACCTCATAGTACATCACAGTTTGTTCCCTTTGTATCCCGATTCCCGTTCGTGCTACTAGTCATAGATCCTAGCAAGTTCCATCAATGGTATCGGCCGATCTAGTAGTAGATCGGGCTCGGGATTTTTTTTTAGTCAAGAACAGCGAGTATCAAGAAACGGGTTTTTTCTTTTTTCATCAAACCCTAACCCTAGACAGACGCAAGAATGGGAATCCTAACCCTAAAAGCACAAGACAGAGGCCGGAAGTTCTTAGATTTACCTGTCCAGTAGTCGTACCCCACCGCCACCGGCTCACCGGCGACCGGAGCAAGCACAGACATCCGCCGGGATCCTTTCCAGTGAGGCACCGCGCTCGAAAACCCTAGACGGCGGCGCGCTCCACCATCAGAGAGCGCGCGCACCGGCCAGGGCCCTCGGGACGGCGCCGTTCATCTCCGGCCGCCGCAAGGAGCTCGTTTCTTTTTTTGCTGTTCGGTGCGGTGAGAGAGAAGAACCAAGGCAGAGAGAGAACGAGCGAGTAAGAAATGAAGCTAGGGTTCCATCCGCCGGCTGATCCAGGGGTTTTGATCACCCGACTTTGAAGCTCGACCGTCGGATGCGATCCAACGGCTGAGGTGTGCTGGACCGGCTTTGAGCCCAGGCGGGTTTCGGCGATGGGCCGAATGCGCGCCGCCGGCCCAGGTTGCGGCCTGGCTGAGCGCCCCCCCCCCGCGCGCAGTCGGGCTGGGCCGCAAGTGGCCGTGGGCTGCTTCGTTGGCCGCGGCCCGTCAAGCACAGTGAATTTTTTTTTTTTTATTATTCTATTTGATTTTCAGAAGCATTTAATATTTATTTTGCCCAGTTATTAATCTCTAATTAATTGCACCAACGTGTTTATTACTTAGAGAGCAAAGTCAGCAAGTTATGCTTCTGAAAAATAGCAAGTTAATTCAAGTTTTCCGCTGCGCAAGCTCTAATATTTTATGCATTTATTCTATTCTGCCCAACGGTGATTAGAATTTATGTAAAGGGTCAATTTTTGTATATCTTGATTTTGACCAACGTTAAATTAAGATATGCAATTATTTTTTCCTAGATTTACTATTCATGTCCTCACTATTTTATTATGTTTAATTTCAGACCAAGCTCTCAATGCGATGCACTTTATTAGTGCAATCCCAAAGCTGACGGGACAGAACTATGTTCTGTGGCGAGAAGAACTTGATGCTGCTCTAGCACTTGCAGAGATAGATTTGGCTCTTCAGGAGCCAAAACCCACTGAGCCAGAGGAGCCCGAAAGGGCCCAAAATGAGACCGATGAAGCTTTTGCTAATCGGAAGCGAGACTATGCTCCCATTAGAGCAAAGTATGATCTTGAGAAATACAAGTGGGAAAAATCAAACCGCAAGTGCAAGATTGTCATCAAGAAAACCATCACAGAGGGCTTAAGAGGTGCCATCCCAGAATGTGAAACAGCAAAAGAATATCTTGAGAAAGTAAAGAATCAGTTCACTGGTTCCACCAAAGCTCATGCTTCCACACTGATCCAGAAACTCACTAACATGAAGTTCACAGGTGGAAGTGTGAGAGAGCACATTCTGAGCATGAGCACTATGGCAGCTAAGTTAGACAAGCTAAAGATGCCCCTGGCAGATGGTTTCATCATTCACTTAGCTCTAAACTCTCTTCCCAAAGAGTATGAGACATTTGTTGTCAATTACAATACACAGCCAGAGGATTGGGATTTAGAGAAGGTGATTGCAATGTGTGTACAAGAAGAAGAAAGGCTAAAGAATGCAAATGGTGGTTCTGTGAACTTTGTCAAAGGAAAGAACAAGAAGCCATTCTACAACAAGAAAGCTCCAGATGCCTCCACCTCTCATAACAAGGGAGGAAACTCTTCACAGCACAAAGCACAGCCAAAACAAGACAACCAGCAGAAGCAGGAGGACCCGGATCGCTGTAGATGGTGCAATGAGACAGGGCATTGGAAGCACGACTGCCCTAAGTTCATGAGACACTGCCTAGTCAAGGGTGAGGACATTATAACTTTTGTTGATGAATCCTTATATCTAAGTTATGCTAGATCCACATGGTGGATTGACTCAGGTGCAACTGTTCATGTTGCTAACTCTTTGCAGGGATTCAATGGAGGGAGAACCCTTCAAAGAGGAGAAAGACAGATTAAGGTGGCCACTGGTGTTGAAGCTGAAGTTCGAGCTATAGGAAATTTATCTCTAGACTTAGCTAGTGGCTTCACACTTCAGCTGCATGATGTTCTTTATGTTCCCTCTTTAGCCAGGAATTTGATTTCAGTATCATGTTTGTCAGACTATGGTTTTGATTGTCATTTTAGCAAGAACAATTGCAAGTTACAATTAAATAATCAGTGTGTGGGTCTTGCCTTCCGACAAGACAAACTTTATTTATTATCTACGTCTGAGAATGTGAATGCTGAATGTAACAATGCTGAGAATGCAATACCCGCAGATGCTAGCAAGAAAAGGAAAAGAATTGATTCCTCATCGAAATTATGGCACTGTCGTTTAGGCCATATTTCGAGGGGGAGAATAGAACGCTTAGTCAAAGAATCAATACTCCCACCACTAGAACTCTCAGAGTTAGAGCAATGCGTTGATTGCATTAAAGGTAAGTTAGCAAAGAACATAAAGAAAGGCGCTAAGCGAAGCACGGGAGTACTAGAATTGATCCACACAGACATCTGTGGACCTTTTCCAGTAACATCTGTGGATGGTTTTGATTCCTTCATCACATTCACAGATGACTACTCTCGTTTTGGATATATATATCTAATCAAAGAACGTTCAGAAGCTTTAGACAAGTTTAAGATATTCAAGGCTGAGGTTGAAAATCAACTAGACAGAAAAATCAAAGTAGTGAGATCTGACCGTGGGGGGAGTACTACGGTCGACATACCCCTTATGGACAAGTTCCTGGACCTTTTGCAAGGTTCTTACAGGAAAATGGCATAGTAGCCCAGTATTCAATGCCGGGCGACCCACAGCAAAATGGAGTAGCAGAAAGGCGTAACCGTACTCTGATGGATATGGTGCGCAGCATGATGAGTTATTCCACTCTGCCACTGAGTTTGTGGATGGAGGCCTTAAAAACCGCCATTCACATTCTCAACAGAGTTCCGAGCAAGTCAGTACTTAAAACACCGTATGAGTTGTGGACCGGCAGGAAGCCCTCAGTCAACCATCTGCGTGTCTGGGGGAGCCCTGCTGAAGCAAAAGTATTTAACCCGAACATAGGAAAGCTAGACCCAAAACAGTAAGTTGCCATTTCATTGGCTATCCAGAAAAGTCCAAAGGTTATCGTTTTTACTGCCCTGGTAGACATACCAAGTTTGTGGAAACGAGACACGCTAGTTTTCTAGAAGATCAGATGATCAGGGGGAGCAAGACAGCGCGAGAAATCACCCTTGAAGAGAAGCGGGTGTTCGTGCCCATCCCTATGGTGCAGGAACCCTACTTCACGCTGCCTGTTGTTGTTGGACCTACGCAAGTGGTGACAACACCTGCTGTAATTTCGCCCACGGCTAATTCGGAACCTGTCCTTCAGGAACCGAATGAACCCATAGTTGATGAACAGCAGCCCCAGCAAGATCAGCCTCAAGAACAAGAAATGCCAGTAGCAGAACCTTCTGGCAGACCTCAAAGAGTGAGAAAGTCTCCTATTCCAGATGACTATATAGTCTATGAATGCGAAGAAGTTCAGATGGAGGATGAACCTACCTCATTTGAAGAAGCCATGAGGAGCACTGAAGCATCTAAGTGGCAAGAAGCCATGGAAGATGAATTAAAGTCCATGAGTACCAATAAAGTTTGGGACCTAGAGGAAATTCCTGAAGGAGCCAAAACAGTAGGCTGTAAATGGGTCTACAAAGTGAAACGTGACTCCAAAGGGAACATAGAAAGGTATAAAGCAAGACTGGTAGCAAAAGGTTTTACTCAGCGAGAAGGGATAGATTACAATGAAACGTTCTCTCCCGTCTCGAGCAAGGACTCCTTTAGAATCATAATGGCCCTAGTGGCACATTTTGATCTAGAATTACATCAGATGGATGTGAAGACAGCGTTTCTCAATGGGGATCTAGAAGAAAGAGTGTATATGGCACAACCGAAAGGTTTTGCTGTGACAGGCAAGGAAAGAATGGGCTGTCGCCTGAAGAAGTCCATTTATGGATTAAAGCAAGCATCCAGACAGTGGTATTTGAAATTTGATAAGACAATCAGGAAGTTTGGGTTTAAAGAGAATGTTGAGGACAATTGCGTGTATGCAAAGTTTAAGAATGGGAAATATATTTTCCTAGTACTGTATGTAGATGACATTCTACTAGCAAGTAGTGATGTCACTCTGCTACAGGAAACCAAGAGATTTTTGTCCTCAAATTTTGATATGAAGGATTTAGGTGAAGCTTCTTTTGTCTTGGGCATAAAGATTCACCGAGATAGAAACCGAGGGGTATTGGGATTATCCCAAGAGGCATATATAGAGAAAATATTGAAGAAATTCAATATGCATAAGTGTAGACCATCACCTGCTCCTATTGTAAAAGGTGACAAGTATGGGGAACATCAATGTCCCAAGAGCAAGTTCGAGCGCGATCGCATGCAAGCCGTTCCATACGCTTCAGCTGTCGGAAGCTTACAGTATGCTCAAGTGTGCACACGCCCAGATCTGGCCTTTGTGACTGGGCTGCTTGGCAGATATCAAAGTAATCCAGGTATGGAACACTGGAATTTGGTAAAGAAGGTCTTAAGATATTTGCAAGGTACAAAAGGGCTCATGCTAACCTACAGAAGATCTGATGACCTACAAATAGTAGGATATTCAGATTCTGATTACGCGGGAGATGATAGAAAGTCTACCTCAGGGTATATATTCACTCTCGCGCAAGGAGCCATATCATGGAAAAGCTCAAAACAAACAATAGTCACTGCATCGTCC
This sequence comes from Saccharum officinarum, assembly GCA_020631735.1. Taxonomy (NCBI): domain Eukaryota; kingdom Viridiplantae; phylum Streptophyta; class Magnoliopsida; order Poales; family Poaceae; genus Saccharum; species Saccharum officinarum. Next base: position 24,315,547 of record CM036190.1, on the reverse strand, counting down.
ACAATGTATGCTGAGTTCATTGCTTGTTATGAGGCATCGGGACAGGTGAATTGGCTTAAGAAATTTATACCCAGTTTGAAGGTGGTCGACAGCATCGATAAACCACTAAAGTTGTATTGTGATAACGAGCCAGCAGTGTTGTACGCTCACAACAATAAGTCAAGCAATGCCGCCAAGCACATTGACATAAAATATTATGTTGTGAAGGATAAAATCCGGGATCATGTCATAAGTCTTGAACATATAGGCACAGAAAAGATGTTAGCGGATCCGCTTACGAAAGGCTTACCGCCCAATGTGTTCAGAGAACACGTAGCCGGCATGGGTTTGAAGGAAGGCCTGTGATTCCTGGATAAGTAAGAGGGCCCAAGGCGAGAATCTACCACTGAACAGAAAAGTGTCTGTGGCTGTGTAATCTAATGGTAATAACTGTTATGATGAAACATGCTCAATACACTAATTTGTGATGGGGTGGGTTAACAAAGTGAGAAAGCAGAGATGAGATCAAGGGGGAGAATGTTAGGATGATCTCAGAGGCCCAGCCCAACGGCTGGGGCCCCGTTGCCCCTGGATCGCGCCCTGATCGGGGGCGCCCAACCGTTCCATGGTTGGTGGGCCCCCGACGCGCTGCGCTATATAAAGGGAGTGGGGGCCGCAGGCTCGCGTTACGAGGTTCACCGTGCCCCAAACCCCACTCTACAACCCTAGGCCATCCGATCGGCTCGCGCAGTGGCGTCGGGAAGCACCACCGCGCCGCCATCTCTCCACTGCAGCACCACCGTCGTCGGACAACGCCGGTGGAGGCCCGAAGGAAGACGCGATCTACTTCACCGACACGTCTACGCCATGGACACCTCCGGATCCGCTCCCTCCAACGACGGTTTAACTTCTAAAACCCTAGATCTACCTCATAGTACATCACAGTTTGTTCCCTTTGTATCCCGATTCCCGTTCGTGCTACTAGTCATAGATCCTAGCAAGTTCCATCATAACCAGCCTACGGTACGTACCGCTTCAGATCCGTTTTTATCCATGCATAACGAGCCTGCGGTACGTACCGCTCCCCGTGGATCCCGGGGAGGGGGGGGGGAGGTGGCTGTGCGTGGGGGGAGGGGATTTAACGTGTGTGCCACCGCCCGCCCTCGCTGCTGCCGCAGCGGCATGGGTGCCACTGCTGCGAACATGCTCGCCACGCCTACACGGCTACACCATCCACGCCTGGATGCTGAGGATGAACAACGACGCCATGGATCGGAGTGGGTGATGGACGGCATGGTCGACGCCGCCGTGCTCTGGTCGCTCGACGTCTATAGAGCCTCCCGCGCGTCCCACTTGAGTGCCCCGTCGCGAGCATGGAGGAACCCAATGTTATCTGCTTCTGGTTGCGCGAGGACCGACATGTCGACGACGGTACGGTGCGGAAGGTGATGGTGAACACGAGAATGAAGCAAAACAATACATCCTGTCTCACGCCACGAAAACGGTACTCACACATGCAAGATGATCTAGCTAGTCCTCAGCAACGTATCATGTTTCTTGAATTCTTGTCATCGAAAGAAGAAGAGTGCCGGTAGCGACGATGGTACTATGCAAGGCAAGCAGCAAACCAGTGGAACTATATATGCAAGGCAAGGCAAGCAGCACAACGTCCATCCGAGAAGACTCAACGGCGCGCGCTGGCTTCGCGGTCTCGACCGTTTGGCGGCTTCTCAGCTTTGCTGGATCCGCGGTTTCCACGTCTCGGCGGTCGCGGCCTCGGCGGCGCTCGCTCCTTGTCCTCCACGGCTCGGCGGCGCGGCGAACCGAGCTTGTGGGACGGACCGGCGGATGGCCAGGAGATGCGATGCGACCATTTTGCAACAGGACGGGCCGGAACCGAAACGGTGGGCTGGGCCTTTCTTGTTCGGTTTTGCCGATTGGTGGGGCAAGCGAGGCGCTCGTGCTTCCCGTTGGATGATGCATCACCAACGGCGATGCACGCTGGACGTCCCTCACTCACTCCCTCTGGTGTAGTTTCGACTATGCTGGACTGGAGGGGCTGTGCGGCACGCTGGATACCGACACCTTCTGCCTGATGATGGTGTTGCTGCCACTGGATGGCCGGCGAGTTCAGCCTCATCGAGGTACCTCATATTCAGGACATCCTGCATTTTCTGTGTATGATCTATATGTAACGGTTCTGCACATAATCTTGATTCAAGAGCAACACGTTGAGAGACTGCTGCTGCTAGCTGCTGCTGTGATGGTCAAATGTTGCTTATCGCAACTGGCTTGTGGTGGTCCTGCAGGTCAATTGGCCACTCAGATACCACTGACATGCCACCATTCAGTGAGGACGCCCAGCTCTTGTTGGATGCAATTATAGATCCAGGATTTTGGCATTCATGATGATGCAAAAGAAAATCGAGAAAGAACACAACCAACCACGATGTCGAAGCTGGGACTACTTTCTGGAGCACAAATGCAGCTCAAACCCAGAGATTGGAAAGGAATGGTAACCTAGTCCCGCCCTGGACGTGGCTGCCTTCTTCTCCTCCTCTAGAACCCTACCAGCACGCTCCTCCATCCCCTGCCTACATGGCGCCACTGGACGATCCTGTGCTTGCCGCTTGCAATGTACTACCTTTTCCATATGGCACGCCTTTGACACGTGACTCGATTCATTCCCTCCTGGTAACCAATTGCTACTCTTCTGCTTAGATAACTCCTAAATTCCAATACCTCACAGGTTGAATTGTTTCGTCCCAAAGCTAGTAAATGTAGCTCCGTCCGCACAACTGTGAAGTGACCATGCTAATACCCTAAATTCTCCCCCTTTCTTTGCCCTTTGCACTGCCTTTGATGTGCAACTGTCATAGACTGGACAAAACCTCTCTTCTTCTTCTTCTTCTTCTTCTTCTTCTTCTTACCGGTCTAGAAGACACTAAACTAGTCATGTTTGTTTCCTCATAAATAACTTCGGCTGCTCCCATCTCATCACTATATGCTGTTTTCCATTTTAGATTCTGGAACTTGGAATGCAAAATTGTTAACTCAATTCAATTGTGATTCTGAGATAATAACATGGTCTCCTAACACTTGCTCCGGTCCGCACAAATTGTACTATTTGGACGGCTGTTTTCTAGTGCGGGAAATGATTTCAAATTATACTCTCAGTCCCCGAAACAAAATGTTTTACCAAAGGCAAAAATGGTTGGAAAGAGAAACGACAGTGAAAATAGTGGAGGACACTTTTAGGTGAGTTCTTATTTCTTTCTCATTGGCATGTCCCTGTAGCTGTAAATTACCTGATTGGCTCTTTTTTTTCGAAAGCGTGCATTGCACGTGCTTCATTAAGTGGGAGCCGGAAGTTTTACACGCTCCAAGGCGCGTTATGGCGAGGGGCCATACGCGTCCTGAAGAAGACACTAACACAAATCACCGTGTAGCGGTGGAAAAAGAAAAAGATTGTACTAAGAAAATAACCGATTGCGCGACGGGGTGAGCAGGAGGGAGGAGCTTAGGCCACCAATCCAGAGAGTAGGGCTAGGCTCCTGAAGCCGGCCCCCACCCAAGTGCCAGCCTCTGTAAGAATGGCTGTGGTGAGATCAGCCGGGCTGGTGGCGGCGCGGCCGAAGCTTTGGCGAACTGTCAGTTTTTGCCCTTTGTTTTCATAAGAATGCGAGACCCTGCAAGTTTTGTTACAGGCTCAAGAAGCCACATCTTGGCAGGACACGGTGTTAAACCTTAAAAGAAACCAGATGATTCTGCTGAGTTGAATGTCAAGGTCCGATGCCCTTGTGGTAACTCCAAGCGCAATGATTCCATGATTAAGGTATAATTCTCATGATAAATGACTTTTTCCAACTGTTTGGCAGTCTTTTGTGTCCCGGAGCTAAACCGGTAAGATTGAGGTATTTGTTGTTGATCCAGGTCACCGCACAAGTCGTATTCTGAATCACCGAAGCATCTCATTGTTTATATTCTGAAACTTCAAAGTAGTTGGTCTAAACTTTAGTGTAACCAGATCCTTTTTGGACAGACATGTACTAAACTTTAGTGTAATAACCAGTTGCCTTGGAAGTATTTAAACAATCATAGTATCTATTAACCAGTTGTGGTGAGTAATCTTGTATGAAAAGTACATATCTACTGACTTAATTTACATAACTCTTGGCAGCCGAGGTCTAATCATTTGGTAAAAGGGCTAGGCCAACCTCACAGGCTGGGGACGCCTTGGGGGTAAGTGAACAGAGGCGCTGGCTTTGGCGGCGGCTTCAAGCCTTCGAGTGGCAGCGTGTGTATGATTGCTTATCTCAATCTCCTATTCCCAGTGCAACATGAATTGAGTAACAAAAGAATTGCATTCTGTACCAACATAGTATGGTTGAAAAGATTTACCTTCTCTATTTATTTGGGAATTGAGACAAATCCAGTTTCTTAATTAAACAACTGTTCTTCAGCGTTTTCTTATGGCATCTATATTTAATTTCTGTTGATAAATTTTACCCACCGTCACTACCGGAAACACAGTCTTTGCCGAGAGCTAAATATCGGCACTCGCAAAGCCCTCTTTGCCGAGGGCTGGCCCAAGGAGCCCTCGGGTAAAGATAGGCCTTCGGCAAAGAGACCTCTGCGAGGGCCAGGCCCTCGCAAAAAAAAAAATCTTTGCCGAGGGCCTCCCTATTGGCCCTAGGCAAAGAGTCTTTGCCGAGGCCTACCTTATAGTCCTCGGCAAAGAGATTTTTCAAAATATATTTTGAGACACTAAATTAACTCAAACAAAAAAGTTTTCTACTATAAAATTGTCTAACTTTTTAAGATCTACAAAGTATATATTGGTCATTTCTTCATTTAACAAATCAATAGTAATGTTATTCACAAAATCTACATCTCTCTAATAAGTTTCATAAAACTGCTAGAGAGGATATATAAGGATTGTGAAATATGTTAGAACCACCACGTCGGTTGAACAAATGATCAAACAACCAAAATAAAGTTTGTAGATCTTGAGAAGTTATAAAATATTGTAGTTGAAAACTTTTTCATTTGAATTAATTTAGTGTATCAAAATGTATTTTGAAAAATCTCTTTACCGAGGGCCATAATATAGGCCCTCGGCAAAGAGGGTCTTTGCCGATGGCCTACATTATGGCCCTCGGCAAAGAGATTTTTTAAAAAGTTTCTGATGGAAAAACACTCTAAATGAAAGTTGTAGATCTCGAGAAGTTATGAAACTTTGTAATTGATAACTTTTTCATTTGAATTCGTTTAGTGCCTTAAAATATATTTTGAAAAATTTCTTTGCCGATGGTCATAATGTAGGCCCTCGGCAAGGCAAAGAGGGTCTTTGCCGAGGGCCTACATTATGGCCCTCGGCAAAGAGATTTTTTAAAAAGTCTTATATAGAAAAACACTCTAAACGAAAGTTATATATCTTAAGTTATAAAACTTTATAGTTGACAACTTTTTTATTTGAAAGCATCTAATTGAGGATATTTATATCTAAAGTTTGAAATTTCAAATTTCAAATTTTTTAAAAAGTCTTGGATGAAAAACACTCTAAACGAAAGTTGTAGATCTCGAAAAGTTACGAAACTTTGTAGTTGATAACTTTTTCATTTGAATTCGTTTAGTGCCTCAAACCATCAATTTACACTCGGTTTGTTATAACATATGGGAATCAAAATGGAATATAAACACGAGTGATAGAGGGTTGGAGTGGTTAGAGGAGGTAAGTGAGAGAGGGTGTGAGAGGTCACGAGTTCGAATTCCACCGACCACGACTTTACAAATAGGGTCAAAAATACTATGTAAAATGCTACAAAAAATCAAAAAATCCCGCGGGTGGGGGTGATTGTCGTCGCGCCTCAAAAAAATAAAATTATTTTGCTATTTTTTTCGGGTTTTTTTTTCGATTTACATTTTGCCGAGGGTTTTTCTTTGCCGAGGGTTTTTTTTCCCTCGGCAAAGGCTTTGCCGCCGTGTGCCGATAAAGGGCCCTCGGCTAAGACCTCTTCGCCTACTCAAAATTTTCCGAGGGCTCTTTGCTTAGGGCCGCCTCGACAAAGCCTTTGCCGAAGGTTTTTGGGCCTTTGCCGAGGGTCTGAGGCCCTCGGCAAAGAACCCGAGTCAAGTAGTGTGTGGTATTTTAATTTCAAGTGAGGAACCATATACCTAATTGATTGTTGTGTACAATGCAAGCACATTGGTCAAAGAACCTGCAGGCTTAATTTGAAGTTATTTCAAGAATATCACTAGTAGTACGTAATTCTATTGCCATGTAAGTAGTAAAAAACAGCTAGGTGGGTAATCTGCATTACTAGTATTACGTAATTCTAGAAGCACAGCCTTGATCTTTGGGAAAATGGCTACTGCAACCTGTGGTGATGCCCTGGGGCACATGTGCCACGAGTTGGACAAACACCACTGAATTAGTACATAATGCAACGTGCTAGGCCACTTGCAGACTGTTTCCAAGGGGTAAAGCACCCAGATATTATGCTTAGTGAATCCTCATAACAACATGAGATGGAGTTATTTGAACAAGCACCATTGAACTAGTACATAATGCAACATACTAGAGAAAATGCAACATACTAGGCCACCAGTTGCAGACTGTTTTCAACAACATTTGTTGGAGTTATATCAGCACACTAAACATTTTAAGTACATATCCCAGGAGCTCTCCATTTAAAGAGTCGAATCTCACAATCCGCCGAGGCGTGCGGATAGTCTAGGAAGGGTTGCTAGAGTTATATAAGCACCACTGAACATTGAAGTACATATCCCAGGAGCTCTCTATTCAAAGAGTTGAATCTCACAATCCGTTGAGGCGTGCGGACAGTCCAGGAGAAGGGCACAAGCATCAGCTGCTCGTGTGTGGCAGCACCGCGTGGGGTTTCAGGTCAAGGGAGGCAAGCTCCGCAGCTGTGGTGAGGACACAGATGGTGAATGCAAGCTCTGCAGCTCCTCTAAAGTGGTCTAAAACAAGTTGCCGCAAAGTGTTTGTTTAGTCGTGAACTACTCATCTTGGTGGGCGTTGCGACCCTCTATCAAACAAAGGATGCATGACTGACGAGATCAGATTACAATGCAAAATATCATGGTTGATCTATGTGATGGGCAACATACAGTTGGGACCTACCATAAGGGTAAGGTGTCTGAGGTGAGGAATGTGGAGCGGCAGGTCCAACAGGTCCCAAATCTGCAGAGCAGTGGACATCTATATGCAGACCCTCAGGGTGCAAAGATACAGTAAAAGTGCAATGCGGCGACCCTTCAACTGGATATATTCCCTAGTATGTTAGGGTTACCTACTACTGAAGTAAATATATGTATTATAGAGTATGCATGCATGTGTGAATCAATAAGTTGAATGCAATGCAGATGTTACAAATCAACATGTAATGTATCTTGCTAATGAAGGGAACGGATGTCATGAAGCATATATTAAATTTGTTGTACAATATGCGTGCATATATTGATCAATCATTTTGATGCAATGCAATTAGTACAACAAGCAAGTTGCGTGAAGGAATGCAAGGTTTAGGCAACTTCCATTTAAGTGGGTTAGAAAGGGCAAGTTGTGGCAGTAGAGCACGAGGCCGTGAAGCTCACGCAAATCACCTATGGTGTGCAGGTCGATGGGTAGCCTAGCGTTGCGGTCGTGCAGGCGCATGCTTGTGCAGAGTGACTGTAGCCTTGGGGTGTACTGGAGGGCGACTCAGCCCAAAGCCATGCACGTCTAGATATCAAGGTGCCTTAAGTTGGTGGATACGATACTGGCCACTTGAGCTGCACCGTTGGTCAGCCGCAGCACCTGAGCACTGCGTCCTGAGGCTGTACAACTCGAGGATGCCAGTTGATAGCTCCTGGCCACAGAAATCGCACGCTGTGACCCTCATCTCCATGAGGTTGCGAGTGTTAGCATCTAGGGTCTTCGGGTGAAGAAGCAGAGCGAGAGACTTCTCAGGCAGATTTAAGTGACTAGACATGTATGCTATGGTGTGATTCGACTATTTCACCATACAAAGTTAATAAGCGAACTAAGACAGGAACTAGATAACCATGAAAGGGCATTCAAGTAAATGCAGAAGGTAACTTGAGGCTTACAAAGGAAAGATACAAAGCATAATGGGACTTAAGAGAATCCTCTAGAACCTGAGCATAGCTCAATCTGCCTAACTCTTAACTGGTATTCTACTTCGTCTCATGAGGGAAGTGATGATGACTTGCTTCCTGAGGTGTGTGTTGCAAGTGTAAGGAGTGAGGGTCCTATTTTGTGTGAGGAGAGGGACTACTCCAAGTGGGTCCATGAATTTGTGGGAGAGCTCCTTGCAACCATTGGATCAAACAGCCTCAACCAAACCACAAGATTGATCAAATATGTGCTAGTTTGCATGTGTAAAAGCTGAGGTGGTGGAGT
>CM036190.1:24205146-24307040 GCA_020631735.1 Saccharum officinarum | reverse complement strand
TTGTGAGAACGTAAGACTCGTGCATGCATCATACTGCTGTGGATTTTCATTCATAACATGCATTCATCCCCTTATAAAAAGGATTATCTCAGTTGATAAAAGTGACATCAACTTAAAATATGTTCTCACCGGGTAATTTAAAACTTGTGCTACAGATGGCCGCACGAAGCAGACTGCCGTAAGTCCACTGGCGGAAGAGCACCCCGTCACCAGATGGCCCCGGGAGCGCCACAGCACGGACACTTTTCTAAGCGAGTTTGGCATGCCCACCTTGCTTTGGAGAGTGCTCCATGATGTGGGGTACCCGGAGGGTCAAGAGCCGGTGTACTCTTGGAGTGAGAGCCAGCTAGCTGAGGATGGACTTGCAGTAGTGGAAATCACCGTCCCTGCTCTTGTGATGCGCCAGAATGGGATGGTTGGCATTTGGAGTTTGAAGGACGCACTCCGGTTGAGGGTGCAGAGGGCGCAACCTTTCGCGTCATCCGAGACATAATGAGCAGGTTTCCCAATGAGTTGGCAGCCGCTTTGGCTGGTACTTTTTCGAGAGATGATCCTCGTGATGCCATTTGGGTGCAACCGCAAGGAAGTGCCCTGGTTAGAGGCCCAAGTGAAGGACGGGCTAGCGACAACCACGCAATGAGGGCCATGTTTGCAACCATTAGAGCATACCAGGGTCTTGAGAGTACCTATTGGACCTTGACTGGCCTGCGTGGCGATGACCGGCTTGAAGCAAGGAAGCAGAAGAAGAAGCAAGCACGTGCTATAGCTAGCTTGCAGGAGCAGTTGGCCGACATGAGCTTGCAGCGAGACCGGGCTCTCGAGAGAGGTGAGAGTGCCATGCAGCGGGTGCAGACGTTGACTCAGGCCAACAGAAATGCAGACCGCATGATGGGACAGCTAGTGCAGGAAAGGAATGAAGCCTGGAACGAGAGGGACCTTCTGAGGCAGAGGGTCGAGGAGCTAGAAGAGTATAATGCCAACTTGCATGAAGAGTTTCATGCCCTCTACAACGGGATGGGCCCGTATGCTCCTCCGGACGCCACCCAGATGGACGTCGACGACGACGCTGCTACTGATGGTAGCAATGGTGACGCCTCCGACCTCAACGACGGCCCGAAGAGTAGGATAGTGCCTGCGTTAGTAGCTAGGCTCTGTCACGATGGCCTTCTTTTGGTTTCTATGTATCGTGTTGTATCCTGTTCGATCTTGAGACTGACGATCTTTTGGAACCTGGTTGTGTATGCGATGCCCAAACGCATAAAAGTCCAGTGTATGTATGCTGGCAACGTGGTTGTATGGAACGCGATGTTGCTTTCGAAGTAATTTGATTAGTGATGTTGTTTTAATTGGAATGTGATTATTGTGCCTCTGTTTTATTGTATGACTTGTTCTCTCCAATGAATTCAGTATGGCATGACTGTTCATTCGAATACAATTACTACAACTTCGCTCAATTATTACTTGTTGCTGAAATATGCAGATGGCAAACACTCGCCGTGCCACGTATGAGGCCGCTGAAACTGGTGGCAACAGTGCAGGGGCTGGTGGGGTGGTGCAAACAACGTCAACCACCAGGAGCCACAGCCAGAGCCACATTTGCCCCCTCCTCCACCGCTCACTGCAGAGGTATTCTTCGCACAGTTCCTTGGAAGCCAGCGCAATGCCGAGCAATCACAGAGGAATATGGAAGATTTTCTGCGTACCATCGCCGAGAATGTTCAGAGAGGTAATAATCAAGGTGGTGGTCATGGGGTGAACCAGTACAGCAATTTCAAGGATTTCATGGATACTAGGCCACCTATTTTTAAGGAAGCAGCAGAGCCACTCGACGCTGAAGAATGGATCAACACTATGGAAGATAAGTTCCGTGTGTTGAGGCTGACAGAAGTTCTGAAAACAGAATATGCTGCACATCAGCTACAGGGACCGGCAGGGATGTGGTGGAAGCATCACCGCACCACCTTTCCTCCCAATGCCCAGATTACTTGGAGAGAATTCACTGAAGCATTTAGGGGAGTTTATATTCCCCAGGGTTGGTTGAAATGAAGCTCGGAGAGTTCTTGCCTTGAATCAGGGTACCAAGACTGTGACACAGTATCTGCATGCCTTTAACAACTTGTGCCGTTATGCTCCAGACATGGTCGACACAGATGCAAAGAGAATTGCTAGTTTCAAGAGAGGGTTAAGTCCGAAGATGATGAAGCATGTGGGTACCAATATCCGTGCCAGATTCAATGACTTTGTCAGTGATTGTTTGAAACAAGAAAAGAACAACAACGCCTACACTGCATCCAAGAATCGTAAGAGAGTGTTTGAGTCAGGACCATCACAGTCCAGAGTTGTTACTGCAAATCGTCCTTCTTATCGTCCGTCCGCACCTGGTGCAAGGTTCAGGCCTCCACAGCATAAGACCCGGAACTACAAGGGACCACAGAAGCCGTACAAGATGGACGTGCCGCCAGCAAAGATCACCGCAGCTGTAGAACAGAGCAACTCCAAGGGAGCTATAGGATCTGCTGGTACAGTAAAGGGGCCCTGCTACAATTGTGGTCAGCCAGGCCACTTTTCAAAGTTCTACCCTTATCCGCCTAAAAAGAAGCAACAGACTTACACTGCCCGTGTACACCATACCACCGTTGATGAGATTCCTGAGGGAGAGCCTGTAACTGCCGTAAGTTTCTTGTTAACCATCACCCTGCAGTTGTTCTATTTGATTCTGGATCCTCGCATTCTTTTATGAGTCAAGCATTTGCACGGAAGCATGAACAACTATGCACAGAATTGAGTTATGGTTATCGCATAAGTTCAGCAGGGGCTGATGTGTTAACCAATAAGATGGTTAGAGGGGCAACCCTTGAGTTAGGTAGTCGGAAGTTTCGAGTGAACCTGGTAGTTATGCCTGGACTAGTTTTGGATGTAATAATAGGAATGAACTGGATGAAGAACTGGGGGCAGTCATAGATACAAGCAGTCGGATGCTTACCCTTAAGGATCCCAGGCAGAGGGTACTTTCCTGGTACCATTGCCTAGAAGAACAGACCTTGTGAGTGTGACCTGTGCTATGGAAGTTGTTCCTATCCACCAGATCCCGGTAGTGTGTGAGTTCCCGGATGTGTTTCCAGACGAGTTACCTGGCCTTCCTCCAGATAGAGATGTTGAGTTTGGAATCGAGTTGATCCCGGAACAGCTCCTATTTCGAGGAGACCTTCGGATGCCTCCGGATGAGTTAGCTGAGCTGAAGAAGCAACTGGAAGAACTGTTAAAGAAGGGGTTATCCGACCGAGTAAGTCGAATGGGGATGTCCTGCCTTGTTCGTGAAGAAAAAGAAAGAGGGTACTCTGAGAATGTGTGTGGATTATCGACCTCTTAATGCTGTAACTATCAAGAATAAATATCCTTTGCCTCATATCGATGTTTTGTTTGATCAGCTGGCTAAAGCTAGAGTGTTCTCCAAGATAGACCTAAGATCAGGGTATCATTAGATAAAGATTAGGCCACAAAATGTCCCAAAAACCGCCTTTTCTACTAGATACGGGTTGTACGAGTATCTTATCATGTCTTTTGGCTTAACAAATGCTCCTGCATATTTTATATATCTGATGAATACGGTTTTCATGCCAGAGTTGGACAAGTTTGTAGTTGTCTTCATTGATGACATTCTAGTATACTCTGAAAATGAGAAAGATCATGAAGAGCATCTGAAAATTATCTTCACCAGACTGAGAGATCATAAGTTGTATGCTAAGTTCAGCAAATGTGAATTTTAGTTGAAGAAAGTTTCTTTCCTTGGTCATATTCTATCTGAGAATAGAGTTTCGGTAGATCCGAGCAAAGTGCAAGAGGTTATGGATTGGAAAACTCCAACCACAGTGGCAGAAGTCAGGAGTTTCCTAGGGTTAGCTGGTTACTATCGCCGCTTTATCCCAGACTTCTCGAAGATTGCCAAGTTGATGATGAGTCTGTTACAGAAAGATCATAAGTATGTGTGGACAGAGGAGTGTGAGACAGCTTTCCACACCTTGCGGAAACTGTTGACCACTGCTCCAGTTCTTGCACAGCCAGACATCGAGAAACCTTTTGATGTGTTCTGTGACGCATCAAAAACAGGATTAGGCTGTGTTTTGATGCAAGAAGGCAGAGTCATTGCTTATGCCTCCCGTCAGTTGAGAAAACATAAAATCAATTATCCGACACATGATCTTGAGCTTGCCGCCGTAGTGCATGCCTTAAAGATTTGGAGACACTATTTACTTGGTAATCTGTGCAATATTTTCACCGATCATAAGAGTCTCAAGTACATTTTCACCCAACCAGAATTAAACATGAGACAACAAAGATGGTTAGAACTAATCAAAGATTACAACTTGAATGTACAGTATCACCCTGGGAAAGCCAATGTGGTAGCCGATGCTTTGAGTAGAAAGTCGCATTGTTTGAATATGCAACCCTTACTCGAAGATGGTTTTAATCTAATGCACCCTGCTGTGTTACATAGTATTCAAATCAGTTGCACCTTGGAGAGTAAGATAATAGAAGGTCAGAAAGCAGACAAAGGGGTATTCCACATCAAAAAGAAAATTAGAGAAGAACCCTCAAAACACTTCAGAGTGGATGAGCAGGACGTGTTGTGGTTCGACAACCGTCTTGTTGTTCCGAAGGATAGAGAGCTTAAGAATAAAATTATGGATGAAGCTCATCTCTCTAAGTTGTCCATTCATCCTGGCAGTGGTAAAATGTATCAAGAACTAAGACCTCGCTATTGGTGGACAAAGATGAAGAAGGAAATTGCAGCTTATGTAGCCCGATGTGACACATGTTGTCGAGTGAAAGCTATTCACATAAAACCTGCCGGATTGTTGCAACCTTTGTCAGTACCTAGTTGGAAGTGGAATGATATAAGTATGGATTTCATCACAGGTTTGCCCACTACTCAGAAAGGCCATGATTCAATTTGGGTAATCGTGGATCGTCTTACCAAGACAACCCACTTTTTGCCTGTCAAGACAGATTATAGACCACCTCAATATGCCGAGAAGTATATGGCGGAGATTGTGAGATTGCGTGGCATACCGAAGACGATAGTGTCTGACAGAGGGTCACAGTTCACTGCTCACTTTTGGGAGCACTTGCATAAAGGTTTGGGAACTAGTCTGATTCGTAGCACTGCCTATCATCCCCAAACAGATGGTCAGACTGAAAGAGTTAATGCTGTTTTAGAAGATATGTTAAGAGTTAATGCTGTTTTAGAAGATATGTTAAGAGCTTGTGTGTTGTCTTGCAGAATTCGCGTATAATGATAGTTATCAAGAAAGTATCAAGATGGCACCTTTTGAGGCTCTGTATGGCCGAAAGTGTAGAACACCTTTAAACTGGATTGAGCCAGGGGAAAGAAGGTATTATGGTATTGACTTCGTGGAAGAAGCCGAAAAGAAAGTTCATATCATTCAGCAAAATATGGGAACAGCTCAGTCACGTCAAAAAAGTTATGCGGATAAGAGAAGGAGACCGCTTGTGTTCGAAGTTGGTGACTATGTTTATCTAAAAGTCACGCCAATGAAAAAGAAGCGGTTTGGAATACGCAGAAAGCTTGCTGCCAGATTTGTAGGACCCTACAAAATCTTGGAAAGAAAGGGTCCAGTGGCTTACAAATTGGAATTACCAGAAGCAATGGGTGCTATATTCCCAGTTTTTCACGTATCACATCTCAAGAAATGTTTGCGCGTTCCAGAGGAAAGAATTGAACCTCGAGGCATAAAACTTAAGTCAGATCTAGTGTATTGTGAACAGCCAATTCGAGTTTTGGATTCCAAAGAAAGGGCTACTCGAAACAGTGTGGTGAAAACATATAAGATACAATGGAGTCAACATGATGAAGGGGATGCATCTTGGGAAACGGGTGAATACCTACAAAAAGCATATGAAGATTTTTATAATAAATGGTTCGTAACCCAAATCTCGGGACGAGATTTTTATAAGGGGAGAGGGCTGTAACATCCCGGTGTTACGCAAGCTTTTGCATGGCAATCATAAGCCTGACATTTCATATCATCCATAATCATATATGGTAATATTATAACTTGAATGAAATAAAAGCTTGAAAAATGGTATTCATGATGTAATATGTTAATGTGCTAATTACCTTTTATCAAAATTGTGCAACTACAAATTTTATATCACTTAGAATTATAGGTCAAATTTTTGGAGCAACTAAATTACTCAAAGTTTTGTCAAAAACTGGTTTCAAAAATGTATTCTAAAAATATTAAAAAATACTCCCTATTTTAGCTTTCATTCTCCAATTCAAAATCTATTGAGAATTTTTTGTTGGCCCCATAATCAAAGTTGTAGAGAATTAAATTCTAAGCAACTTTTATTTTTGGGTCATTTCCAGAAAAGGTCTTTTTCTTGTTCAAAATAGGGTTTGAAAATTGTATTTGAAATTGGTTTGAATTTATAAATTTGAAAAAAATCAAAACCTAACCTAAGCAGGCCGCCGCCTCGGTTTCGGCCCGCTGGCCGAAATGGCCCGCGCCACTCCCGCGCACGCCCGCGCCTGCTCCCCCGCCTTGGCCCGGCCCAAGCCAGCCCCCTTCCTCTTCCCGCCCGCGCGCGCGGCTCGCTGGCGCCGTGGTAGAACACGCCCGCCGCGTGGCAGCTGCATGCCGGGGACGCCCCCGCGTGGCCGCCGTGGACCCCGCGCTCGCGCTCCGCTTCAAATCGCCCCGGGCACCTGGTCTCCATCCCACTCGCCACTCACTCGCTCCCCTTCTCCCTCCCTTCGGAGAAACCGAGCGGGAACGCCGCTCGCCACCGCACGCCCCCACCTTCACCGTCGTGTTCCGACGCCGGTGGACCTCCACCGTCTGATTGGTCGTGCACGAAGCTCCGCCCCCTTCTCCTCTCCTCCGAACGGGCGCCACCATCACCTTGCTCGCTCCGGTAGGGCTCCATTTCTCTGCCCCCGCCGCGCCACCGCGTCGGGACCGCCGAGCTCGCGCCCCGCCCACCGCCTCGCTCGCTCCCTCTCCATTCTTCCAAGCCTCCCTCTCGAGTTCGCTAGTTCCTTGCGAACGTTGTGCGCTCACTCGATGGTCGGGACGTGGCTAGAAATGGCCGTTTGGCCGTCGGCCACCGCCGCGACGTCGAGGTCATGAACGCCGACAAGGCCACTCTGTTCTTCCCCCTCTTCGGTCTTCACTGGGCCAACCGCCCTGTGGGCCGCGCCTCCGAGCGGGCCGGCTCACCTTTCCCCGCGCGCGCGAACCAGGCCGAGAACGGCCACGGGCCGGTTGACTCCCACGGGCCGGCCCAGTACCAATATTGAAAAATCAATTTCTGTTTTCTTTTATTATTTCATGATGAAAAATACTTTGGAAAATGTTTTTGTAGTCCTTTCAGCTCCAAAAAATTGTGAAATAAATTTCTATGGACTCATTGGAACCAGATCTACAATATAAAAATATTGCATGTCAATATTTCATTACTTTTCTGTAGTATTTTATTTAATCCTTGGAATTGGTGTTTTCTTGAAAAATTGATAATAAATTATAGAAAAATCAGAAAAATGTGATTCCAAGTTTGTTAATCTTTTTGTGCCATGTACTTGCTAGGAAAATTATATATCATGCCTGTTCTATAGAAAAATGTGTAGGTGTAGTTCAAATGCTTTCTATCACTAGTATTTGCTATTTTTGTTAATTAAATAAATGTGAATAAAACATGCAAGTAATAATTTTTCTACAGTGATTATTTACTGTGTAGAAAGTAGGAAAATTACTAAATCTGTTGTTTGATACTTTTCATAATGCAAAGTATTTTCATGCTCGTTTTTAGGCCTTAGCTTGTTATTTTTGTATAGACAGTTCTAATAATCCAAATGCAATGAAAATTTTGTGGCATGCTAGAATTGATGTTAGTAATCCGCTGTAATTTTCTAAGATTTTTTGTGCTACCAAATATGTGTTGCTGTTCAAGCACAGTGCTAATTAGGGTTTACACTCAACCTTTAATGCAAGATTAGTTAGTAAACTATGCTTTGGTGTATCTTTGAAGCATCTTAAGTGTCAGTGTGCCTTTGCATGGTAGAGATTAGTGGTGGCAGTTTTTGAGTACATGTTCTTGAATGGCGTAGACTACCTTGTAGAAGAGTCGTAAGTTCCACGTAATCCAAATAAAGTAACATGCTCATTACATCTCATTCATTCATCATCATCTCATGTCATCCCTACAATGCACCTAGGCATGAGCACTTATACTTCTGCATCATACAGGATTGCAGGAAGTGACCCCGGTAGCAGTTCCAGAGGACCCAGAGGAGCAGTCCGAGGTGCAAGAGCAGGAGGCGACCGAAGCTGAAGAGGAGGTCGGTGAAGATCTTCCAGAGTGCCCCGACCACCGTCCGAGCTCTTTTGAGAGAGGCAAGCCCCGGAGCATTTCTCTCCCGGTTTGCAAATAATTTATTATTAACTTTACTTAATTTGATGCATTACGTTTAGGAGTTGTTTGCAAACGTTGCTGCATTATACCTTGTTTCACCTTGCTTTACCGATCCTTGCCACCCTGGTGTCCGCGGTCAATAATTGCTTAGTTTGCTTAGACCGGTAGAAGCCGGGTGATTGCCTGTCATCCGTGAGCTATAGGGGATTACCTGGATTTATGTGAAAGTATGTCATATGAGAATAACTAAGTGTCGAAATGAACCTGAGACCGGACAGAAACTTGTAGGGTTTCGGATTGTAGTGTTTTCCGTCTGTGTTGATTAAGGATCGACCGTTGTTCGGCCTCGAGTCATGTTGAACGCATGCCTCACATTTAGCTGGCCGAATAATGTACCTTTCGACCACGAAGCTGGGAGATTATTCGGGCCGAGTAGATTGCCCAACGCACTGTACCGGAGCAGTAGTGACAGGATACTGGGCGTGATGATAAGGCCAAAGAGCAGTCTGGCGGCCCCCGGGTACATGTGGTTCCTGGCAAGCTCGCGACTTTACCTGAATGGTTGACTCGGTGACCAACACCTCACTTTAGCAGGTGAGTGAGGTTTGTGTGAGGAATAAATTACCAGCTGGTTAATAATCGATTCGAATCGCCATCGTTCATTGGATAGTGAACACTTGACTTGAGCTACTTCATCGTAGTAATATTGATGAAACACTTGGATAGTTATGTGGAAGATGACATGGTAATTATTGTTAATAAGCATTGGTAATCCTTACTTGCTTAATTATATATTACTCTAGCACAGATGCAAACATAGTTGATAGGGTAATAAAGATTAAATTACTGCATACTTTAGAAAATAATTGTTAAGATTAAAATGCTTTTGTCACACCCGGTTTTAAGGACAAAACCAGACATACACCATATGTGAAATAAAGAAGACAAATCTCACATATAGCCACAGATAAGTGTAATATCAAAAGACAAATGCTTAATATACATAACACAATAGTATAAAATATACCTTAAAGAGCAACACAGCGGAAAGACAACTCCGAACATCGGGTGCAACCTTCACTCCAGGATCAAACTAACTGGTTGATCACAAGCCTAACAATTCCAGAATCTAACAGTCTGGTACCTTTCCTGAGATGTGGGGAGATAGCAAGAGTGAGTCCATGTCGAACTCAACAAATATAACATGGGGTTCATGAGGCTCAAAAGGTTTGACACGGGTTTACTGCAATAGCTTTTAGTGAGACATCTTTTAGCAATTGAGTAGCAACAAGTTTAACATAATCCCAAATAACCTCATGATCATGTAAACGAGAATAATGTATAGCAAGAAACAATAATCATTAGTGAGCATCAATATCATCAGTATTATCATTATCATCAGTGTTCATCATTTATTCTGTAAGGGTCCAAGGCCACTCGTGACCGTGAGCACGGCTGTTATAACAGTTTTACACTCTGCAGAGGTTGTACACTTTCACTGTGAGTCATGATTACCCATATGCCCGGGATCGCGACTCCCAAAACACTTCCAAGGTGAGCAGGCAAGGAATCACTATGAAGCCTTTCAAAGGTTCGTCTAACAA
Source organism: Saccharum officinarum (assembly GCA_020631735.1). Taxonomy (NCBI): domain Eukaryota; kingdom Viridiplantae; phylum Streptophyta; class Magnoliopsida; order Poales; family Poaceae; genus Saccharum; species Saccharum officinarum. Next base: position 24,297,000 of record CM036190.1, on the reverse strand, counting down.
GTTAGGGCCGCTAGGTTTCAGAAGTCAGTCCGTGTGATACACCACGCAGGGATCCACAGTCTGCTTTACCCCATTTGCGCCACAAGGGTAACCTCTAACAAGCTAGAAAAGGTCCTCATACTGAGCTAAAGCCAGAGCCATATAGCCCTCACAGTTGTACTGTAAGTCCCGGATGTTCGCTTACAGATAAGTCCTTAGGGAGAGAAACTAGAGCACCATAAAAACAACAAAATATGCTCTAGCCCTCTTGAGCCATATTGCTTTAAAGCATCATTTAAACGTTTATTGCATATACCATTAGTCAAGTTACAGATCATAGTTATTTATCTTGAGCACTAGCATAAATACTACCCAATGCAATGTCCCATGGGTGTCAAGGTACAAGATACAAAAACTAGGATATCCTTAGTGGTAACAAGGTAGACACATGCACATGAATTAAGTATATTAAAGGTGAATAGGAAACAAGGATAATCCCATGCTATACTTGCCTTAAACACCGATCCTTCGGTAAGCTTTAATCTTCAACGTTCTTCTTCTTCTTCTTGATAACCACGTATATCTCACCGACTGGACGAAATCATAAATCACCACACAAGCATCCATACAATCATACACGAAGCAAACAATAGATCTAAATTAGAACAGTACACCAAACATATGAAAACAATATGTGAAAAGGTTTTAAAGATGTTCTACGCATTGCTACGAACACACAGACGCGAAAAGCACACTAATCAGAGCTACGGTTGAAAAGATACATCTACCGAAAGATTTGCTCATAGGAGAAAATATAAAACTATTAGCTTCATGAGTTTTAATTATATAATAACATATATAAAATATTTTATAAATACTATATACGGAATTAAGTCAAATTTAGATTCAAATTATAAAACTAAAGTAAAACAAATCATATTTTATTTACAAAACCCAGTTGCATAATTATTAATCAAGATATGATTTAAACCATAAAATTTCAGAATTAGTAATATGGTAAATACTGTCACTAATGCGTAGATCTCGTTGCTATGAATCTAACGCAACTCGAATGTGCTAAAACGGATCTAAAACGTAGAAGATATGATTTAAACAAGATTTACTTTATTAAAGTAATAGATTAAATCTCACATCGGAACTTAAAAATAGAAAACCTAACCAACAGTAACACTAACAGTATAACAAGTTTGTAAAACTCTTCTACACGTTACTACGATCACATAGACATAAAGATCACGAAATTTGGATTTAAAACGTAAAAGTTATGAGTTTTCTAAGATTTCCTATAGATAAATAATTACTTTAATATAAACTCGAAAATAAATTATCTCAAACCTACTATACAGTTCTATAATCATGTAGAGCTCACAAATACGAATCTAACGCAATTTAAACGGGTCAAATCGGAGTTAAAACGGATAATTTATAACTAAAACAAACTCAGTGGCAAAACTGTAAATATCAGAAAGCGTATTTTTCAATTACCGAAACGAATTACGTTTTCAATAAATCAAAACGTATTTTCCAGATTACGCTTTGGATCACGGGTTATATACTTAAAAACTTCAGGGTTTCTTTTACAAAACTACAAGCGAACCGGTATGTTTTAATTCAGACCGTTGGATTCAAAGTGATCGGCTTGGATCTAATCGGAAGAAAGAGAAAAAGAAACGCCGGCTGGCTACAGGGCCTGACGGCGGCGCCATGGCCGGAACCGGGCGAACTCGCCGGCGTTTGATGAAAACGGCGCTCCTGGCCTCCATTCAACAAGCGGAAAGTACAGGGAGGAAGACCGAAGCATGGCGAACTCACCCCGCGCGAAGATGGGACCGGAGGATGACCGGAAGGCGGCGGCTAGCTCGCGGTGGCGGACGGTGGAGGCGGTGGTGCTCACGGTGGCGGCGCTAGGCGGTTGCGGCTGCTCCAAAAGGGTTGGGATGGGGCGGAATCGTGCGGAGGCTCCGTTTTTATAGCCCGAAGGCGTCGCACTTAAGGAAAGAACGAAGATTGAGCCGCGGATTCGAATCGGAGAAGGAGGAAAGTGAGCTCGCGGTTGGAAAGAACCGGAGGAAGAAGAAAGGAAAGGAGAACGGTCACTGACAGACGGGTCCCACATGTCGGCGACTCAGAAGAAAACGGGGCGGCGGCTGGCTTGGCAGGCCGCGGCTGGTTGCTGGGCTCGGCCCGCGAAGGAGAAGGAGGCCGCGGGAGAGAGGAAAGAGCGGGCCGCGCGCGGGGAGGGCAGGCCGAACACTGGGCTGCTGGAGAATGCGGCCCGAAGAAGAAAATTCCTTTCTCTTTTTCTTTTTTTTTTCAAAATTTTTTTCAAAGCCAATTTTCAAAGGATTTTCAAATCCAAATTGAATTTGATTTAAAGCACTCATCACAAAATTCCAGATGCAACAGCATGAATGCTCAATCATGTTCCTACCCTTATATTAAATTTTTAAATTTATAAAAATTATTCTTATTCTAAATTTGCATGCTCACAAAATTATACAAAAATCATATTTCTCCTACTTTTCTTCTTTTCAAAATTTTAGGGTGTTACAATTCTACCCCCCTTAAGATGAATCTCGTCCCGAGATTCGGAAGATGATGATAAAAGAGATAATGACACTTTGTCTTTATTTGATCCTCATTTTTTTCAAATTACTCTTTCGTTCAGAGTCATAAGACAGTTTCTCATATCCTGACTAACTAATCTGCCTAAGCATGATCATCTCTCCTATTGAGCTCCTCCAAAGTTATTTGTTCCTCTGCTATGACTTCTGTAAACTCATGGTCCACTTTGCTACCCTCAGTGTACCTACCTTCTAATTGATCATTCTCATCTCCCTCAGGTAAAAGTCGACCACCTTGATACTCAATTCTTTTCCCTGACGGTGTTGTTAAGAGCATTGTGCACGAGTACCATGAATCACTCCTTTGTGTGCACAGAGCCATCCATTACCAAGAACCACGCGAATTTTAAATGACTCCAACACAATGAGTGTCGCGGTGAAGTTTTCTTTGTTTATGACAAGACTGACATTCAGGCATATCTGATCTGCCTGCATTTCTCCCACTGGGGTTTGAACTAGCAAAGGCCTCCTCATTGGACACTTCACCATCTTGCACGTCTCTACCATGTCGGCGGAAATGAAAGAATGCGAAGCACTAGGGTCAAATAAAGCAAAAACTTGTACTGAGCTTACTTGAATATAGCCTCCCACTACTTTGGTAACTCCATGAATTTTATCCATATCCACATTGCTCAGTCTTCCATTGACATAGTTTTGCTGCGTTTTGCTTCCTTGAACAGGCTTCTTAAGGGCTTTAGTTTTTCGCTTTCGTTGTTGTGGATTCTGACTTAGTTCACTCCCAACTTGCTCTTCAACATTGTTATTTTGATAGTGCTCGGCTTCATCATACCCATAACATCCTTCAATGGCAGAAACATCAATCTTTTTCCACATATTAGTGCGAGACGTCATATAGGGCTCCTGAGTCATGAGACACTACACTTCCTGTCATCAAGTGACCAACATCAGCAACACAAGCAAGTATAGATGATCATAATCATGAACTATCCAAAAGGACAACTCTTGTCTCCATGGATCCAAAATTATCAACCTTGTTCACAGAACATTTTTGCTCAAGAGTGGCAACTCAATCATGGAGACTAACCAATACTTCCAACTAAAGAGTTCAATCTTAATAATCCTTCTTTACATTGGCTACCCCCCTTAAAATAAGAGACACTAAATAGGGTAGCTTGAACCCTTCTTCTAGATGAGCTAAAAAGTGTTCTGACATCCCAATGATACTCCTGTGTATGGGTAAGAACAAGAAATCTGAAATTTCTCACGAGCAGAAAATCAGCAGTGCAGTAAAACAGCTGTAACTCTCATTTTGTTAATCCAATGAAGCTGTAGTTTACACCGATGGAAAGCTTATACAATTCTCTACAACTTACTTATAGAACACACTTCCAGATTCTGCAGCTAACTTGACCGAAAACAACACATAACAGATTATGTTCCAGGTTTCAGACAGCACAGTTGCATCGTCTTGTGATTTTTGTATCTCCCACTCCAAAATAGCTATGAGGGTAGTTCTTGCATTTAGAGAGAGATGTTGAAGTCCACTCTTGTCCAGAATTTTCTCATGATTTTGGTCTTTCAAGAACAGAGATATAAGTTGATAAAGACAGGCTGCTCCGAAAGACAAGATATAGAAAGCAGGAGATAACCAAAACCCAGCTATTTATTTCATTAATCCTTATACCTTATACATATAAACTAAATGAAATCATGGTCAAAACCCACGAGATCATTCCACTCATTACAAAATTTCAACTCAAGCATAAACATAAGCACAAAGCAACTAAACACTTAAATGTTCATTAGCCACACATTAAGACGACTCAACTTGGCTACTAACGGTTTTATTACACGGGACATAACTCCTATTCCTTAAACATGGTGTGATTGTAGCAGTATCCAGAGTAGATAACGTCTCTTACATTCCTTATTGCTTCATATGGACATCTGAATCTCTGCATCCCTCTTTACCATTCTTATAACTCATACCTTAAGATGGGTCAACCTGGTATCCCTCAGGTATAGATTTAATACCCTCATACTCAATCCTTTCTCCTGAAAGTGTAGTTAGAAACACTGAACATTGGGCATACTCAATCACTCCTTTACAAGTAGATAACCAGTCTATACCAAGGATAACATCAATGCCCATTAATTCCAAAACAATGAGGTTTACCTTAAAATTTACCCCCTTTATGTCAAGACTAACTTTTGGGCATACGCGGTCTGCCTTTATTTCACCTCTTGGAGTTTCAACCATAACTGTTTTTCCCTTTGGAAGCATAAGTATGTTATGATCTTTTACATATTGTCTAGATATGAACGAATGTGAGGCACTGGGGTCAAACAAAACCTTAGCATTTCCTGAACTTACTGGAATTGATCCAAACACGACCTCCTTAGCTCCAGGAATGGTGGAAATATCCACATGTTTCAACCTTCCATGATTGTAATTTCTCTTTAATTTATTTCTCTGCACATGCTCCTTTTGGACATCCTGTCCTGGGTCTCGCTGTTGTGGATTCTTCTGTGGGCAAGATTTGATATAATGTCCTTCCTGCTAGCAATGATAACACTTTCTCTTAGCTGGATCTTTTGTGATGTCATACTCCAAGGAACTGTTGTTTGGTATGCTGCTATCTTGCTGGCCATAAAAGTTCACCTTCGTCCCTTTGGCTTGTTTCTTAGCTTGTTTGGCCTTTCGGGGTTGATACTCCTTATAGGTAATTGTCCATCCATCTATGACTACTTCATGGGGAGTAGTTTTAGCGGGAGGGGCTTCTAACTCTTTAGGGTTTGGATTTGTTTGACAGGGGATCAGGGCTGCATGTGACAATGTAGTAGAACTCGCTTGCTCATTGCTTTCCACTAGTGGTTCTAATGAGATTGCCTTTCTCTTCTTGTCCATGTTGATCTCAAAATTTGGATCCACCTTGACTTTCCCCTTATTAGACTCATTTCGAAGACAGGGAAAACCATAATGCTTACAGCAGTGACATTGTTCCTGCTCTCCAAATGCCTTACTATCAACATCTTTATTGGATTTCATATTCTTCCAAGCTTCTGCTACTTGTACCTTCTCTGGCCCCTTGGATATGTTGGCTTGACCTTGAGATGAGCATCGTTGAGAATTCCCATGTTGAGCCATTTCTTCTAGTAATTGGTTTTGCATTGCTAATGGTTTCTTGTCAAAAGTGAGCAAGAGCGACACAATTCAGTCCTCTTAACCTCTGAAATCCACAGTCTTCTCGTCACGAGCCGTCTAATAGACAAGGAGAAAAGGTTCAAAATAGAGACAAGGTTTTTATAACAGAACGGGGATAGAATTAAGCATAACTTTGAGAAAATAACAAGGTTAAAGAGAAGCAAGAAATAGGCAACAATGAGAACATGCTAAACGTCCAGTTCTAACTAGGCTTGCGTCCTACAGTCAGCATTGCTCCGATACCAATCTGTCACACCCGGTTTTAAGGACAAAACCAGACATACACCATATGTGAAATAAAGAAGACAAATCTCACATATAGCCACAGATAAGTGTAATATCAAAATACAAATGCTTAATATACATAACACAATAGTATAAAATATACCTTAAAGAGCAACACAGCGGAAAGACAACTCCGAACACCGGGTGCAACCTTCACTCCAGGATCAAACTAACTGGTTGATCACAAGCCTAACAATTCTAGAATCTAACAGTCTGGTACCTTTCCTGAGATGTGGGGAGATAGCAAGAGTGAGTCCATGTCGAACTCAACAAATATAACATGGGGTTCATGAGGCTCAAAAGGTTTGACACGGGTTTACTGCAATAGCTTTTAGTGAGACATCTTTTAGCAATTGAGTAGCAACAAGTTTAACATAATCCCAAATAACCTCATGATCATGTAAACGAGAATAATGTATAGCAAGAAACAATAATCATTAGTGAGCATCAATATCATCAGTATTATCATTATCATCAGTGTTCATCATTTATTCTGTAAGGGTCCAAGGCCACTCGTGACCGTGAGCACGGCTGTTATAACAGTTTTACACTCTGCAGAGGTTGTACACTTTCACTGTGAGTCATGATTACCCATATGCCCGGGATCGCGACTCCCAAAACACTTCCAAGGTGAGCAGGCAAGGAATCACTATGAAGCCTTTCAAAGGTTTGTCTAACAAGTTAGGGCCGCTAGGTTTCAGAAGTCAGTCCGTGTGATACACCACGCAGGGATCCACAGTCTGCTTTACCCCATTTGCGCCACAAGGGTAACCTCTAACAAGCTAGAAAAGGTTCTCATACTGAGCTAAAGCCAGAGCCATATAGCCCTCACAGTTGTACTGTAAGTCCCGGATGTTCGCTTACAGATAAGTCCTTAGGGAGAGAAACTAGAGCACCATAAAAACAACAAAATATGCTCTAGCCCTCTTGAGCCATATTGCTTTAAAGCATCATTTAAACGTTTATTGCATATACCATTAGTCAAGTTACAGATCATAGTTATTTATCTTGAGCACTAGCATAAATACTACCCAATGCAATGTCCCATGGGTGTCAAGGTACAAGATACAAAAACTAGGATATCCTTAGTGGTAACAAGGTAGACACATGCACATGAATTAAGTATATTAAAGGTGAATAGGAAACAAGAATAATCCCATGCTATACTTGTCTTAAACACCGATCCTTCGGTAAGCTTTAATCTTCAACGTTCTTCTTCTTCTTCTTGATAACCACGTATATCTCACCGACTGGACGAAATCATAAATCACCACACAAGCATCCATACAATCATACACGAAGCAAACAATAGATCTAAATTAGAACAGTACACCAAACATATGAAACAATATGTGAAAAGGTTTTAAAGATGTTCTACGCATTGCTACGAACACACAGACGCGAAAAGCACACTAATCAGAGCTACGGTTGAAAAGATACATCTACCGAAAGATTTGCTCATAGGAGAAAATATAAAACTATTAGCTTCATGAGTTTTAATTATATAATAACATATATAAAATATTTTATAAATACTATATACGGAATTAAGTCAAATTTAGATTCAAATTATAAAACTAAAGTAAAACAAATCATATTTTATTTACAAAACCCAGTTGCATAATTATTAATCAAGATATGATTTAAACCATAAAATTTCAGAATTAGTAATATGGTAAATACTGTCACTAACGCGTAGATCTCGTTGCTATGAATCTAACGCAACTCGAATGAGCTAAAACGGATCTAAAACGTAGAAGATATGATTTAAACAAGATTTACTTTATTAAAGTAATAGATTAAATCTCACATCGGAACTTAAAAATATAAAACCTAACCAACAGTAACACTAACAGTATAACAAGTTTGTAAAGCTCTTCTACACGTTACTACGATCACATAGACATAAAGATCACGAAATTTGGATTTAAAACGTAAAAGTTATGAGTTTTCTAAGATTTCCTATAGATAAATAATTACTTTAATATAAACTCGAAAATAAATTATCTCAAACCTACTGTATAGTTCTATAATCATGTAGAGCTCACAAATACGAATCTAACGCAATTTAAACGGGTCAAATCGGAGTTAAAACGGATAATTTATAACTAAAACAAACTCAGTGGCAAAACTGTAAATATCAGAAAGCGTATTTTTCAATTACCGAAACGAATTATGTTTTCAATAAATCAAAACGTATTTTCCAGATTACGCTTTGGATCGCGGGTTATATACTTAAAAACTTCAGGGTTTCTTTTACAAAACTACAAGCGAACCGGTATGTTTTAATTCAGACCGTTGGATTCAAAGTGATCGGCTTGGATCTAATCGGGAAGAAAGAGAAAAAGAAACGCCGGCCGGCTACAGGGCCTGACGGCGGCGCCATGGCCGGAACCGGGCGAACTCGCCGGCGTTTGATGAAAACGGCGCTCCCGGCCTCCATTCAACAAGCGGAAAGTACAGGGAGGAAGACCGAAGCATGGCGAACTCACCCCGCGCGAAGATGGGACCGGAGGATGACCGGAAGGCGGCGGCTAGCTCGCGGTGGCGGACGGTGGAGGCGGTGGTGCTCACGGTGGCGGCGCTAGGCGGTTGCGGCTGCTCCAAAAGGGTTGGGATGGGGCGGAATCGTGCGGAGGCTCCGTTTTTATAGCCCGAAGGCGTCGCACTTAAGGAAAGAACGAAGATTGAGCCGCGGATTCGAATCGGAGAAGGAGGAAAGCGAGCTCGCGGTTGGAAAGAACCAGAGGAAGAAGAAAGGAAAGGAGAACGGTCACTGACAGACGGGTCCCACATGTCGGCGACTCAGAAGAAAACGGGGCGGCGGCTGGCTTGGCAGGCCGCGGCTGGTTGCTGGGCTCGGCCCGCGAAGGAGAAGGAGGCCGCGGGAGAGAGGAAAGAGCGGGCCGCGCGCGGGGAGGGCAGGCCGAACACTGGGCTGCGGGAGAATGCGGCCCGAAGAAGAAAATTCCTTTCTCTTTTTCTTTTTTTTTCAAAATTTTTTTCAAAGCCAATTTTCAAAGGATTTTCAAATCCAAATTGAATTTGATTTAAAGCACTCATCACAAAATTCCAGATGCAACAGCATGAATGCTCAATCATGTTCCTACCCTTATATTAAATTTTTAAATTTATAAAAATTATTCTTATTCTAAATTTGCATGCTCACAAAATTATACAAAAATCATATTTCTCCTACTTTTCTTCTTTTCAAAATTTTAGGGTGTTACAGCTTTTCTTGCAAATGAGTCAGCTACCCCACCAGAAAGCCTATCATGATCCTTGGTGTCATTTTATTTTGGTTCTGTCGGGTAAGTCTAGCTGAGTACCTTTTCGTACTCAGGGCTTTGTTCCCACTTGTTGCAGATGGACAGATGTATTACGGCTATTGTATCAACTGCCTCTATCCTGCGATGGGCGAAGCGTAGGACCATGGGCAATGGTCATTCGCTACTTCTCGTCTCATGCTTTTGCTGGAGATGATCACAAGCTGGCACTTTATTTCAAAATGCTGTGTGTGTGCGTGATTTGAACTACTGCTTCCGCTACTTTTATTCGAACCTGGTTTGTAATAACTATGTTTAAACTCCGATGTATTTTATGCCATGAACTTTTATGTAACTTATGATGGTGACCGCTAAACTTAGTATGATCTTGGCTGTTATGTGAAATGGTTTGAAATCCGTCGAGATTTCATGGACTACGGGGTTATACAGGCTTAATTTTGTTAAATTGTCCTCCCGTTGGATGATTTTTCTACTTAATCTCGTATAATTGGGCGGTTCTGTTACATTGATCATTGAGTAGGAGAAGCTCCTCTTCTCTTGAGGTTCGGATCATTCATACCAAGCACAATAAACTCCTCCACTACACCCCAAATCTTCCTCCCTATTACCTTGAGGTAGAGGCACATCATTCTCTTTCAATAATCAAACTGGTACCACCATAGTGTGGAGGCTTGCCCATATGGTTTGTATCTATCTCTTACACCGTAGGTGGTTAAACCTTCAATGATGACTTGGCTTTGATACCACTTGAAAGGATTGAATGGATGCCTAGATGGGGGAGGTGAATATCCTATAAAAATTTTACTTCAAAAACACAAACAAAACTTGGCACAATATGAGTAACAAAGGTGATCCCTAATAAATCTACATGCCTAGCCTAGCAACCAAAGCAAGACTTACTTACAATTCTAGTAGCAAGAAATATAATTAAGAAAATCTCTAAGCAGTCAAGCTACTCAAATTATGATACACAACTAGTTGAGCTACACAAGGTGAGTAACTACTCGAAATATACTACTCAACTAGTCAATCTACCCTAGCAACTACACAAGCACAAGAAGAATACAAGTGATAGCAAGTGTAGTGGGGATCAAACCAATGGGAGATAAAGTTAACACAAGATTTTTCTATTGAGGATCGGTTGCTTGCCCACAATCTACTACCCCGCTGAGGTGACCCTTGGACCACCACTCCTCTACAAGCCTAGCAAGCCCTCAAGCTTGGCCCTCAACGTAGGCAATTGTGTTTGAGCCAGCTGGGTGACAAGGCACTCAAAAAAGACTCTTGATTCCACTAGTTGCTCTTCACTGTCCCCACAAGGATTAGTATCATGTGTGGCAGAACCACCTGTCGGTATTTGACCACCGATAGCCTACCACGGGGGTACCCGGGACAGTTGTTCAGGCTTCGGTACATGCTAGAGCTTGACGGTGAACGTAGAGATAGTCAATTTTATACTGGTTTGGGCCCTCGATTGTAATCGAGTAATAACCTTTACATCCAGTCAGCATTAGCCTTTGTGTTGGATTGATTGTGTTATCTCGTCTCTCCTTACAGGGGTGCTCACAGCCTTTCTTTACATCGGTAGAGAAGGCTGTGGTACGGTTACAATCCTAGTCGGATCTAAAGAAGGTGTTCTGAACTAAATACAGGAGGTACTTTTCATAGGAATCCGATTACTCTGGCCTATTCTACTCAGATTTGGTGCAGCGGATGAAGCGCCTCTCCTTGCTTCTGTCCGTGGGCCAGGCCAAGGCCCAGGATTCGTAGTCATATCGCTAGGGAACCCTGTGCAACCTGCATCAACAAGCCCCTAAGCATTTCATGGTTAAACTCGAAGGCCTCCTTATTTCTCCGGCTTTGCCTGATGAATCAAGCTTGCTCTGAGTTCTTTCGATGTGAAGCCTTGAAGTGGTCCTGTCTTTGAAGAAGTCTTTCGAGTGATGTGTGCTTTTTCAAAGAAAAAGGCACTCACTGAGTGTAGCCCCCGAGTCTCTTGCTATTTGGAATAAAAAGTTGGAGGGTCTTGAATTCTGATCGTTGAAAAAACTAGAAATCTCTTCTAAGGATATGTATCCTACAACCCCCGATCATCTTTCTGGGTTCTTTTTGACAGTCAAGAACTCGGATAGAGGGTCTTTTGTCATTCTCTTAGGTAGCCGTCTTTATGTTAGAGGTTGGTGGTGGTTGGCGGTTGAATTGAATTCTCTATAGTCATGAGGTGTATAGTATTGGTATATTCTTTCGAATATGCTTGTCCTTGAGTTCTGTTCCTTCACACGCGTGTCCTCTTTTACTACTTTCTGTCTTTTCACTGAGTTCTTTGTCCGGCTTGTTCTATTGGTGCTCCTAGTCTATGTGCACCGCTCCTTGGCCAATAAATTTCCTCCTGGTGTACTGTTTTGATTCATCAAGTGTTTTGTTATATAGTCTGAAGTCCTTGTAGTCATGAATATGATAGTTTGTGAAGTAGAGCAGCCCTCGAATGTGAGTTGTAATTCTTGTGAATCTTATAGCAGATGAAAGAAGTCTTGTGATCGAGATTAGAGGTAGACTAATCTCACAGGAGCATTGTACCAGGTAGTACGTGCTGGTAGGTGGAAGAAGTCTTGTGATGTGGGATGCATTCCATCATCCAGTGGCTCAGGGTTGATCCTTCAACTCTACCTCACGACTGTCTAGTGTAGATCGGTACCTAATCCAGCATCACATCGGACTTGGGTAGACTGATGCCTACAAGCCTCACCTAGTCTGTGTTGTCCTGCTATGCTGCTGATATCCGTCTTGGATACACAACATCCTTCCTTTGAAGAAAATAGTGTATCTGAGTTTAGTGTCTTCTGCCGTGTTGTAACTAGGAGCACATAGTCGTTTTCAGAGCCGTGTTCTTTCTAGGCTCCTTGTTGCTACATTGCTCGTCGTAGTACCGAGTTTGTTGGGTCTTGTAAGATCTATAATCTTGTGTCCTTTGAAGATATTTATAATAAAAAAATTTCTTTCTTTATTGTTGTCTTATTTTTATTATCTAAGTGCTTTTGAGTATTATCTGGGTTGTTTCTAGAAAATCTGGGTTCTTTGGTAGCTATTTGTAATGTTCTCTATGTATCTTGCGAATGGCGAGTTCTTTCTGAGTTATGCAAGCTGTAACAATTCGGCAACGTCACAGTGTGAATGGATAAGTCTGAAATCTACCCGTTGCACTGTACCGTTGTGAAAAGTTGCGTCGTCCGTCATTTTAGCCGTGTTAGTTATGGCAAGAAATAAACCATTGCGTTCCTATGCTATGTTAAGCGGGTCTAGTGTGTCGTATTTTTACCGTTGTAAATCTATTTAAGGGCCTTTCTTCTTCTTTCCCTTTCTTACCCTGTCTTTGCCTTCTAGCATTTAGCCTTTGCAAAACTCTAATATCTAGAGCTCCGCTGCCGCCATTGTCGTTACTTAAACGCCGCCACTGCTCGTGCTTCCGTCATTCCTTATTGCCGGTGTATGGGCAAGAAGAAGCTGACGAGCAACAAGTCCAAGGAAATCTTGGTGGATGAGGAGGTGTCATTGAGCGTGATCGAGAATCAAGATTTCGTGGCCATGAGGGCCGTAGAGAAGATCTGACCATCCCTGTCCATGACAGAAGACTAGCTGTGGGAGTTGGTTAGTGATGGCCTGATTTAGGATCAAGGCTTTGCGGATTGGAAGACTCCAGGTCAGCATCGGGTTCTCGCTCTTAGTTCTGGCAAAATTATTTTATTCATCTCCTTCGTCCGTGCTAGCCTTTCCCTCCCAGCGTCTTCTTTTCTACATCGTTTTCTCTAATATTTTAGGATTTGCTTAAATCACTTGACTCCGAATGGTGTCCTTCACTTGTCGGTGTTTGTCCATCTTTGTGAAACCTTCCTTGAAATCCCGCCTTCCATCTTCTTGTTCCATTATTTCTTTCATCTAATACCACACCCCCGGAGTGATAATATTTCTCCTCTGGGTGGTTGTGGGATCCAATTCCATTAGGGCAAAAAGAATCTCTTTTTTAACTATGACCTGGTTGATTCTGTGAAGGAGTGGCATTCTGAGTGGTTTTACGCCAGAAACATACTCCCTGCTCTTGCTGTTCACTCTGATTAGGGTCCCACGGTCAATGATTGCTGGGAGAAGAGCCATCTGTCGAGCGAAGAGCTTAAGAAGATTCAACCATTGCTTGAGAGAATCCAGGTTCTAAAGCAGCAAGGCCTGACTGGCTTCGGAATCGTCGCCAGTTATCTGCGTCGGCAAGTTCAACCTTTGAATGCGAGGGAAAACTATGGCTTTTAGTACTCTAGGGCCGATGACCCTTCTCGTATGGTCCTGGCTCTAGAGTTAACTGAAGAAGAGGTGCTAGAGCGCCTCAAGAAAATTCTGAAGGGAGTGAGCGTTGTCCCGCACACAGTTTCTGAGCACCGTGTCGATAACCCGCCTCCCACTGTGAGTTGTTTTACTTCTGTGAGTACTTTTCTTCATATTTTCTTTATTGTTGGTACTTTCTATCTTTATTTCCCTTATCTTGTTTTTGTTGGATATCTACAAGACTTCGGTCAGAATTTCATCGATCCGATCCCTTCTGAGAGCAACCCAGCTAGGGTGGGGGTGGGTGAGAACCCTACTTGATTGTCTTCAATTAGTAAGTCTCTAGTCGTCACAATTCTTCCTGGTGCTTCTTGCAATGAGCTCATCTAATATGTTGAATATGTGCCACGCCCAGTTCCTCGAGCTCCTTGTTCCACCAACAAGAGGGCGCGGGCAGATGATGCTTCCGCCAGCGCATCTGCTACCAAGAAGCCATGTCCTCTGAGTACTCGTCCAGGTACTCAAGTCGTAGGTATCATGCTCCTAGGTGAGCATGTTAATGTTCATTATTTTTCTTTGATTTTCCTATTTGTATCTTTACTGGGGTCCTCCTTTCTCTTGAGATGGCAGTGTGGTGGAGATTCTTGAGGATGAGGATGAGGATGATGATGTGGCCCTCGATACCCATCAGTGAGTTGTTATAATGTTCCCCTCATGTTATCTTGTATTGGTCCGAGTTCTTCTTTTGATTTTTCTCATCTTTGTTCCTTGTAGTAAACAGGGGTCGAGGTTGAGTTCCGCAGGGGCTGAGGCACCAATCTTGCCAACCTTGAAATAGGGTGGCGATGATATTTTTTCTACTGCCGTGCTCCTGCCTAAGCCATCTATTCGGCTTGGGGGTATCAGCCTGAAGAGAAGGACATCTAGGTGAGTGAATTCTAGCTAGCTTGTTCTGTCCTTGTTCTTTGTCTTTCTTGTATGTTTCCTTATTGGAGTGTTCTTTATCATCTTTTAGGCTGTCATCATCGCCTCCCCCCAATCCCTAGTCGACTTCTTCTCAGTTCGCTGGTGCTCCTTCGCGCACCATGTCCTAAGATTCAGAGCATACGGTCAACAAGGTGACTATAGGAGAGGCGATGGCTCAGGTTGATGAAGCCATTGTGGAGTCACCCAATCCTGCAGAGACCGTGACCATGGCAGAGAAATCTGGTTTGGAGGTGGCCGGGGCATCTACCATGCAAGACACGGCTCTGGTCGTGGTTTCAACACCTCTGCCGACTTCTTCTCCTGTCGGCCACGCATCGATTAGCCAGCGCCTGGAGGATGATGTGGTGTTGGAGTTTGACGCCACCCATCGTCTGTCCAAGCTGACCGTGGCTTGGGAGAACCTCTTAGCTAGAGCGACTTCTTTTGGGGAGCAGTTTCAAGTAGACATCTTCTTATTTCTTGTTTTTGGCATTCTGGCTTCTTTTACTCTCTTTTCTCATTTTCTTCCTTTTTATGCGAGAGAAGTCTTTCTCTTAGGATCACTCTAGCTTTTTGGCTCGGGTGAGACTGAGAAGTTGTCCTTTGAATTGAGCTAACAAAAGGCGCAGTTGGCCAGTATGGAGGTAGAGCTAGATTCTGAGCGCCAAGGGCGTTAGAACTCTGAGAGGGCTCTCCGCGTGAAAGTCATTGAGGCGGAGCAGAGGAGGAATGAAGCCATGGCTGCCTTGTGGGAGTCCTCTAGAAATCTGAAGGTCTCAAGGAGTGTAAAGGTATCCCGAGTTCTTATGCTTTGTTTCCTTTTATCTCTTATTTCTCTGTTCTTTATTTGTCTGATCTTCTTTAATTGCCTTGATCAGCCCTCCGTAGAGATAAGAAAAATCTCTTGGATAATGTTGAAGAGATGAAGATATTAGTTCGCTCCAATCACAATAGGGCCGAAGAGGTAAAAGCTCAAGCTGAGGAAGAACTAGCCCATACCCAGCTGATTAGACTTGGTACTGATCGGGATCTTGTACATGGAATGAAAACCATTGAAGATTTGTCCAAGAAGCTGGCGGTATCTGACCAACGGTTTGATCCTTTGTGGAAATCTTTCAAGACCATTGCGAAGCTTCTTCAGACTTTTAAAGATGATGGAAGGACCTAGGGTGACTTCCTCCCACTGATTACTGTGTGCCTCCAGAGCTTTAGCTCATATCCGTGTTCTTGTTCCCTCAGTCCCTCTAGAAAAACTTAGGGAGGAAGCTGATGATGACGATTATTTGGAGTCCATTGAGAAGGCTGAGCCTGAAGTTAAAGATTTGGCCAACTTCATCGCCGAGAAGCTTGATATTCAACTGCCTTCTTCTGATGATGAAGCTGATAGTTAGACTTTGTAGTGCTCGGGTGCCTCCCTCTTGTAATGATGTACTTTATATGGTGCCTTGTAAAGAAATTCTGGCTCTTTAGATACATCTTTACTATTTTGCATGAATTTATTCGAGTGAATCTGTTCGAGTTGTTTTCCTATATCTTGGAATTTTCTTTAAATACGTGCTGGATATAAGCCTTAATCGTTGTAGGCGTATCTAGGTGCTTTAGAGTTATATCCCTCCAACTGGCCATACTCTTATTTTTTGTGAGTCTTGTCGAGCGTAGTAGCTAGATCAGTCGGGTTCTTTTCGTCTGGTGTGGAACAACTCTGGGATAGGGCGAGCGCTATCTGGCTTTCATCCAAGTCGTGAAAACAACCTAGGATAGGTCGAGTGTTGGCTTGTCAGCCTTCTTTCTCTCATCCAAGCCTAAAAAGACTTGGGATAGGGCAAGCTCAAGTATCTTTTTAGTTGTTTTGCTCTCATCCGGGTTGATTAACTCCGGGATTATCCAAGTGTTTTGTCTTCTATCTAGTAACAAGAACTCGGTTGAGTTGCTCATCGGTAATTAGCCTCTTTAGAGCTGACATTCCATTGGTTTCCTTGTTGTTATTTGTATTGTTGCTCTTGCTGCCTTTGTTGGGTCTTGTTTTGTACTATTATTCCCTATATTCTATAACCCTCTGTTTGATCAATTAAAGAGTACTTTTTGCTGTTTCGGCCTTGTGCTAATCTATTTGTGCGGGTTCTCATTGGATGGATGAATCTAAAATATGTCTGTTGTGCTGCTTTGTGTGAAAAGTTGTGTCACTGTTGCATTGGTTGTGCTGCGCAGTTAATGGTGGGAACCGGAGCGCCATATTGGTTTTGGTGAAGGAATTAACTCCGTCTTTAATTTGAGGAGAAAAATTTAACTCCGCCTTTATCTTGATGAGACTGTTGGACTGCTCGGGGAGGCGACTTGGTCCTACTTAACTAGCCCTTTCATGATGGTTTTGCCACTTTCATCTTTTTCATCTTGCCATTCTACCTTGCCATAGCCAAAATGGTGAAGAAGAAGTTTATTCAAAGGCACTGTGTCCGTAAGGTGCCGTGTTCATCGCTCGCTCGCCCTTCAAGGGTGGTAGTTACTGCGGCACTATCGAGCGAAGGGTCTTCATCATCATCATCTTCGTTGCCAGCATCGTTGCCTTTTGGTGTTCGTGAGACTCCGGCGGTGGAGAAGGCTCCATCCACCGAGACATCAACGTCGGTTCCATCTTTGCGTAAGGAGGAGGATCCAGTGGCTGCTCCTGCAGCCAATCTTGTCTCCGTCCCTCCTGTTGATGCCGCCTTGGTGGGGGTGGATTTGATCATCCTCAGCAGCGATAGCGAGGACGAAGTTGACTAGGAAGCATGTTTGGATTCTTTGTCTTTACTACTACGTCATCGACATAAGCTTCTATGTTGTCACCAATCCGTTCACCGAGGCATGTTTGAATAGCTCTTTGATAGGTGGCGCCAACATTCTTGAGTCCAAAGGACATGGTTTTATAACAATAGGCGCTGAATGGAGTGACGAAAGATGTCTTGCTCTGGTCTTCTTCCTTTAATGCGATCTGATGATATCCTGAATAACAATCGAGAAAAGATAGCATGGCGGATCCTGCTGTTGAATTGACAATTTGATCAATTTGCGGTAACCTAAATAGGTCTTTTGGGCAATGTTTGTTGAGATCCGTGTAGTCGATGCACATGCACAATTCTGCCATGTTCTTTTTCTGTACTATAAGGGGATTTGCTAGCCAATCTGGATGAAGAAGTTCTCTTATAAATCCGGTTGCTATTAATTTTGTAATCTCCTTTTTGATTATTGCTTTCTTGTCTGGTGAAAATATTCTTAACCATTGTTTGACTGGTTTGGAGTTTCTATTGTCATCAATTCTGTGCTCAGCCAACTCTCTTGGGACACCTGGCATGTTAACCGACTTCCAAGCGAAGATATCTTTGTTGTCCCAAAGAAAGTTGGTGAGTGCGAGTTCCTATTTAGCCGAGATGTGAGCACTGATGGTCGCCGTCTTCTCGTGATCACCAGTACCCAGGTCAATTTTCTTCACATCAGCTTCGTTTGGTGGTGTAAGGATACAAGGCTTCTTAACTGGGATCTCTAGTTCTTCCAGGTTCATCTGTGCAGCAACGGTGGTAATTTCTTCTCTGCCATCGGCTGCCTGTGCTTTAGCTACGATTTGGATTGCTTGAATGTCACAATCAAAAGTGCGCTTCAAGTCACCCTAGAGGGAGAGTATTCCATGAGGCTCTAGCATCTTGGGCAGGAGGTATGGGTAGTAGGGTACAGCCATGAACTTGGTAAGTGCTAGTCTTCCAAGGATGGCATGATATGATGTCTTAAAGTCTGTAACTTCAAACTGAATGGATTCGGTTCGGTAATTGGTCGGTGTTCCAAATGTAACTGGTGTTGATGGTAGATAAGTTTCATTTTTTAATCGTCAACATAGCATGAAAAAGGACTAAACAATAATTACCACTTAGATATAGGGGTTCTACTGACATAATTCCATGAGTTTTGGTGAATGTCTGTTTCTGTAGGGGGTCAGCTAAAAAGAACCAAGGAAGGCCCACATGTCAGGTTTACATAGAGACAACAGGGGCACATATAACTTTTCTGTAATCTAGAAGATACGAGAAGACTCTAGAAACAAACCGGAGGCGAAACAGGCCCAAAAGCCGGGCGGGCGCCCAGCCCTAGGGGTGGCTGCCCCACCCAGGTGGCCAATGAGGCTCCACCTCGTGGATCCTGTCTCCACCGCCTTTGAGGATCAATAATAATCGTAGATCAAGGTCGGTTTGATCCGAGGGCTGTGGTGCTTCCTAGAGGGCTACATAAGCAAGGCCCATGGCCCCCTAGAGGAGGCATCCCTTGAAACCCTAATTCATTATTTCCTGTGAGGATCAGTAGGGAGGGGTCCCTTGAATGGATCTCTCTCTTAGGGCACATATAAGAGAGATTGACTTTGTAGTCTCCATGTGAGATTAGAGTTCTTCTTCTAGATTGAGAGAGTTAGAGTGGAGGGATGAGTTGGAGGAAGCCCAACATGTCAGTGTCTCCTCTCCGGCTTGTACCTGCAGGTTCAAGTCTCCTAACCCGAGGCTTAGTTCTAGGATTCTTCGGTAATTCAACTTCCAATACTAAGTAAGTACGTTGTTATTATTGTTCTATGGTTTACGAGTTTACTTTATTCTCTTCCATGGTAGAGGGTAGGGTAATTGTCTGTAGCATAAGCGTGGTGCTTAGGCTAGAGATACCCGTAGATATCCTCTGTCTGGCCAGATCTGTGGTAGTAGCGCGGGACGTGACAATCCCGTTGCTTCCTTTGTACCCCACATACCGTTAGAAGGATTGGTAGGATTAAGTGCCCTGGTTAAGCATCCTCTATGGTGTCTATTTTCTATCGGTATGTCCCCATAGACCAATAGTTTCATAGCTTACCATAGGTTGGAACCACACTATCGTCGTAATCTTCTCTAATCACTTATATCTTCGCTACCTTGTAGTGTGGCCCAGGGGTTGAGTATAGATTTAGGTTAGTCATCGCATGCTTTCTCCTTACGAATAAACAAATACGATACTCTAGAAATATCTCTCGGGTGAAATGCTCACCGATATTCGTGCGCTTGTGGATTCTTTTCTATGTACGTTAAC
Organism: Saccharum officinarum; assembly: GCA_020631735.1. NCBI lineage: Eukaryota > Viridiplantae > Streptophyta > Magnoliopsida > Poales > Poaceae > Saccharum > Saccharum officinarum. The sequence goes on along the minus strand of CM036190.1, from coordinate 24,277,288 downwards.
AAATATCAACAAGTATTTCTAACGCCGTTGTCGGGGAGAAAGACGTCAGCTGAGTTAACCTCAAGTCTTGCTTAACCTTGTATTATACTTTTATCTTTTTCTCTTTTTCTTTTGCCTTTTCTTTTTTATCCTTATGGATAACCCAAATTCCACACCTATTTATCAATATCCTGCACCCATGAACCAAAGCTTAGAGCCACCAGAACCCATGATTCTCACATCTAGCTATGAGCTACACCCATGTTTGGTTGCAATAGGTCAAAACCAACCCTTTCCTACAGCCAAGGTCCTCTATTCCAATCAAGAAGGTAATGAACCAAAGGTCATATGTTCTGATCAAGGAGATAATAAACTTTTGGCTACACTATAGGAATCTTTCAAGCGTCTTATAAATTTAGGTTTAGACCTAGCCTTACAAGACCTTGTTCTTCTTTAATATCTTTATACGGGTCTTAACAATATCGCTTAGGAGGAGTTTTTCTTTCTTTATTGTCACATCCCAAAATTTCTAATTTTGGGTTGTGCATAGAAAACACTAACTAAAATAAATATTTTAATATTTGAATAGAACTTGTCATTAGTTTAGATTTCATATATTTTTATTAAAGAAAAATGGTGCTTTTCGATTATTTTAGAATTAACTTGATGGGCTTTGGTTGATGTGATGCTTGTTTTGGTGTTTATGAGTGCAAACGGTTTACGAGTATGATAGAGCGATGTTTATCTCTCCTTGAGAAATTTTTCTAGCCCTTTTTCAAATTAAAATTCCAGTTTCCATGAACTTAATCTTTTTCTTTGGTCGTTTCACCAATCTTTTCATGAGCTCCAAATACTTTATTTGGGTTCCTTATGTTTCATAATGTCTCTGAGAATTTTTTCTGAATTTTTAGAGCTTTTGGAGTATTTTTCATGGCTTAAATAATAATTTTAGACTTTTCTAGAATTATTTTATCCATGAAATTAATTAATTCCGAAAATAAATAAATGTCTCATTTTTCCCAATGCTCAAAGCCCATGTGCAATAATCCTAATAAATCTCAAAGGCCCATACATTTATTTACTAATGGGTTTTAATAATTAATTAGGCCTATTAGTAAAGATGGAGGGTGCAACATCAATTAGTACCACATTGCTAGTTGATGTGAAGGTGGAGAGTTTTCCTCCCCATATATACGTACCTACCCCTTAGGTAAAAGTGCACCAAAACTACCATGGAGGAGCCCTAATTTGGGAAATCTCTCGTGTAGTAAATTAGATATTTCTCCTCCTTGTGTCGCCCCTAGGCCGAGGCCCTTCAGATGGATGGAGGTAGAAGATGAAGTATTTGCGATTCTGCCACTGGTTCGTAATATCTTTGTCGTTTCTTCGTTTTAATTCCGTTTTACTCCATTTTAGTTGCGTTAGTTTCGTATAGTTACGCTCTACGTAGTAGTGCTGATGTATATCGTGTCACCTAATTATGAATTTATTGATTTATGCGCAATATTTATTTAATGTATTTTTAATTAAAAGTAATCTAGTGTAGTAACTCGTTCTTGTGATTTTGCGATCATGCTAATTGAAGCTACATGCTATCGGCGTAGACGTGTTACATGCTAGTCATATATAAATTAAATATTAATTTAATTGACATGCAATTAGTTCTATGATTAAAAGCAATCTAGGTTTGTAAATCCGTTCTTGTTGCGATAGTTTCATAGCGTCGTGTTCTATACAGTTGCGATAATTTTTGTGATGTCACTCAAGTATGAATTTATCTATTTAAATACAACTTGATTAATATTTATTTAATAGCTTTCTAACTAAAAGCAACATAGGGGTATAATTTTGTTCTCGTTGCTTCGTGACTGTGCTAGCGTAAGGGACGTATTAGCAACGTTGTTTACCATGTCACGTTATGTGTTTACAAATTAAATTATATTTATTTGATTAATGTTTATGTCATGCTCTTTTAAATTAGAAGCGACTTAGGTTCATAGAACATTCTTAAATAAATGTTAACTTGATTAATATTAACTTAAATATTTTTTAATCATAATTAGTTTAGGTAAACATGAAGCATGTAGTTAATTTAACTAATATTTAGCTACTATCTTATCAAATTAAAAGTAACTTTGGTTTATAATTTGTCTTTTATAAATAATCAAATGCTATCATGATTAATAACAACTTAAGTGCTTCTTAAATAGAACTTGTTTAGTTTATGTAAGAAACATATAATGATTCAATTAGCTGTTATTACCTTCTTTATGCTTTCTAATTTATAAATGTTTAAATGACTTAAACACTAAATAAATATTTATAAATAAAATATGAATAAGGTTAACTTCATCTTTTATAATTCAATGTAAATTGATTAACTCAACTTTAGGATAATTCTTTAGAAGTCTATCACCTTAATTCATTAACTAAAATAAATCAAATGTATAGTTTGTCTTCTCTGATTTGTTGTAAACTTCTCGATAGTCACGTGTCCTCTTTGATGGTAGCTCTGTTATCCGTCGGTCTTACGTTTTCGCGATCATAGCATCATGTCATATAGTCTAGTGCGCTCTTTTAGAGTGTCTCTTTTATTTGGTGTGTTGTTCTTAGTTGTGTTTATTGTCTGTTTGTTCTACTTGATTGCTGAGTGTAGAAGAAGTATGGTTAATTAGCGCTGAAGACGAGGAGCTGAGGACCGACAGTCGAAGCAAGAGGACTTGAGTCTAGAAGATAGCAACTGGAGATTCTGAGTAGCTAAATTTAGGAAAAGGTAAGTATAGCATGGGATCATCCATATTTCCTATTCACCTTTAATACACTTAATTCATGTGCATGTGTTGTTACCCCTAAGGATATCATAGCTTTTGTATCTTGTACCTTGACACCGGTGGAACATTGCATTGGGTAGTATTTATGCTAGTGCTCAAGATAAATAACCATGATCTATAACTTGACTAATGGTATATGCAATAAACGTTTAAAAGATGCTTTATACAAACATGGCTCAAGAGTGCTAGAGCATTGGACTGTTTTTATGGTGCTCTAGTTTGTCTCCTTAAGGAATTATCTGTAAGTGAACATCCGGGACTTACAGTACAACTGTGAGGGCTATATGGCTCTGGCTTTAGTCAAGTATGAGGACCTTTTCTAGCTTGTTAGTGGTAACCTTCTGTCACACCCATTTAAAGACCAAATGGAATGCATACTCTTATGTGTGCCCAGAGATCAATCACACATAAGTTAACAAATTATAAAGGAAGTATCATCACAATTGTTATTACATCACAATTATTAACACATAGTCTTTACACAAATGTAGCGGAAGTAAAACTATAAATCTCTCGTGGTAGCTCCAATCACAGGAAAGCAACGATGGCGTCAACTTGAGGAAGGGGGCGCTCCTGACACGTGGGCCCGCGGCGTTAGTGACACGCAGGGAGAGGCAGGCGGTGCGCGCGCGCGAGCTAGGCCAGCGGCGCTCGCTAGGCTCAGCCCAAAGCGGGAAGCGGGGGAGGGAAGACGGGCCGCGCGCGGGGAAAGGAGAGCGAGCGGGCCACGTGCGGGAGAAGCGGACGCGGGCGAGCGGTGGGCTGTCGGCTGAGCTGGGCCGAAAACTAAAAAGAGAGAAAAAAATCCTTTCCTTTTTCTTTTCACAACATTTCAAAGCATTTTCAAATGAAATTTTGAAATTCTATTTGAGTTTTCAAATAGAGCACACAATACAAAATATTATGCAGCAGCATGAATGCTCAATCATGTTTCTACCCTTATATTTAATTTTAAATTAATAAAAATCATTTCTTTTCTAAGTTTGTATGTTCACAAAATTGCATAAAAGTCATATTTACCTATTTTTAAATATTCCAAAATTTTAGGGTGTTACAATTCTACCCCCCTTAAGATGAATCTCGTCCCGAGATTCGGCTGGTGCTTACTCGAATAGTTGCAGGTAGGTTTTTCTCAGATCCTCTTCTCTTTCCCAAGTGGCCTCATCTGCAGTGTACCGATTCCATTGAACCTTACACATTTTGATAGTTCGACTCCTCGTGACTCTTTCAGCAGTCTCTAAAGTTCTAACTAGAAACTCCTCATATGTGAGATCCTCTTTAACAGTGAGCTCCTCTAATGGAATCTGCTCCTCTAGTACTCGCAAACATTTCTTAAGTTGAGACACGTGAAACACATCATGTACACCTGCCAAACTCTCAGGTAATTCCAACTAATATGCCACCTCACCATGTCTCTCTATGATCTTGAAAGGTCCAATATACCTTGGTGCCAATTTCCCCTTCATGTTGAACCTTTTCACACTATTCATTGGCGATACTTTCAAGTAGACATAATCCCCTACTTCAAAAGTCAACTCTCTCCTCCGAGTATCAGCATAACTTTTCTGTTGGGACTGGGCTATTTTTAAATTATCTCTAATCATCCTTACTTTCTTTTCAGCATCCTTAAGTACATCAGGCCCAAACACTTGACTTTTCCCTGTCTGATTCCAGAACAACGGGGTTCTAGACTTTCGTCCATACAGAGCCTCAAATGGTGCCATCTGAAGACTCTTCTGATAACTATTGTTATAAGAGAACTCTGTATAAGGCAAACTCTTATCCCAACTAGTACCATATTGTAAAGCACAAGCTCTCAACATATCTTCCAATATCTGATTAATTCTCTCCGTCTGTCCATCTATCTGTGGATGGTAAGCTATACTAAAGTTCAGCTTGGTTCCTAGTGATTCATGTATCTTTTGCCAATAATGAGATGTAAACTGGGTACCCCGATCAGACACAATTTTCTTAGGAACTCCATGTAAACTCACTATTCTTTCCATATACAATTCAGCCAACCTTGCACTGCTATATGTAGTCTTAACTGGTAAAAAATGAGCAACCTTTGTTAGATGATCTACTATTACCCAAATTGAATCATACCCTCTCTGAGTACGTGGCAACCCAACTATAAAATCCATACCAACTTCTTCCCATTTCTATTCGGGTATCTGCATAGGCTGTAACAATCCTGCAGGTCTCTGATGTTCAGCTTTCACCCTTTAACAAGTGTCACACAAAGCAATATATTCCGCAACATCTCTTTTTAAACCATATCACCAATATTTCTCTCTCAGATCCAAATACATCTTAGTACTCCCAAGATGTATGGAATAAGCTTACTCATGAGCTTCACGCATAATTGCCTCTCTGATAGTCTTATCCTCAGGCACACATAGCATTTTTCCAAACCATAGCGTACCATTATTATCCTTATGGAATCCTGGTGATTTGCCCTTCGCTATATTCTCCGCTATCTCTCTTAATTTTGCATCTTTCAACTGACTCTTGCGTATTTCTTGCTCTAGAGTAGGTTCTAGTACCAATTCTACTGCATTGGTGGTAAACCCTAAGTTTAGATGCTCACATTCAGCACACAACTCTCTTGGCATAGGCATTACTTGCACTTCATTAGCATAGCTTTTCCTACTAAGAGCATCAGCAACGACGTTGGCCTTTCCTAGGTGATAATGCACCTCCAGATCATAATCCTTTATCAACTCCAACCATCTACGCTGCCTCAAGTTCAGATCTGATTGAGTGAAGATATACTTCAGACTCTTGTGATCAGTGTATATGTCACTCTTATGTCTAATCAAATAGTGTCTCCATATCTTTAGTGCATAAACCACTGCAGCTAATTCTAAGTCATGAGTATGATAATTTAATTCATGCTTTCTCAACTGTCTCAATGCATATGCCACAACTCTACCTTCTTGCATAAGAACACATCCCAAACCCAAATGAGATGCATCACAGTAGATAGAGAAGTGTTTACTCAGATCTGGCAAGACTAATACTGGTGCAGTGGTCAATCTTTTCTTCAATTCCTCAAAATTAGCCTGACACTTCTCAGACCACACAAACTTGACATTCTTCTCCAACAATGCAGTCATTGGCTTCGCAAGCTTAGAAAATCCCTCTATAAATCTCCTGTAATAGCCTACTAATCCCAAGAAACTACGGATCTCACTTACATTGGTTGGTGGCTTTCAGTTCAATACATCTTTCACTTTGCTTGGATCTACTGATATTCCTCCATTTGAGAACATGACCAAGAAAGGAAACTTCCTTCAACCAAAACTTACATTTACTCCGCTTAGCGTATAGCTGGTGTTCTCTGAGCTTTTGCAAGACCAACCTCAAATGTTCGACATGTTCCTCCTCAGTCTTGGAGAATACTAGGATATCATCAATGAATACCACTATAAACTTGTCCAGATATTCCATGAACACCTTATTCATCAAATACATAAAGTATGCAGGGGCATTAGTCAGACCAAAAGACATCACTGTATACTCGTATAAACCATACCATGTGGTAAAAGCTATCTTTGGTATATCACTAGCATGAATCTTCAACTGGTGATATCCAGAACGAAGATCAATCTTGGAGAATTGTCACACCCAAAATTTCCTATTTTGGATTGTGCATGAAAAACACTAAATAAAATAAATGATTTCAATATCTGAATAAATTTATTAGATAAGTTAAGTTGCTTCTAATTTAAATATAGAAAATTATGGTTTTAAACTTTTTCATATTAATTTGATAATGTGATGTTTGTTTGATGCTTGTCTTTGGTGTTGGTGAGTGCTATTATTTTCAAAATATCATAGGACGACGTTTATTTCTCATCGGAAAACTTTTTGGTATTTTCTGGATTTAAAATTTCAATTTCCGTGAGCTTAATCTTTTTCCTTGATCTTTTCATCAATCTTTTCATGAGCTCCAAATATTTTATTTGGGTTCCTCATGTTCCGTAATGTCTCTGGAAAATTCCCTTGAATTTTCGGAGTTTTCGGAGTATTTTTCGCGGCTTAAATAATAATTCTGGACTTTTCTAGAATTATTTTATCCATGAAATTAATTAATTCCGAAAATAATAAATATCTCATTTTCCACCAAAGCCTGTGTGGAATAATCCTAAATGCTCATTCATTTATTTACTAATGGGCTTTAATAATTAATTAGGCCTATTAGTAAAGAGGGAGGGTGCAACGTCAATTAGCACCATATCGCTAGTTGACATGGAGGTGGAGAGTTTTCCTCCCTATATATACATACCTACCCCTTGGGCAAAACACATCCAGGCCCATAAATTGCTAGCCTATATATATCAATGTAAAGCCTGTTCGTTATGCCCTAGCTTCTGTCCGTGCCGCCGCCCATAATGGAGTCCAGCGCCAAGAAGCTTAGCAGCCTCCGTATCACCTCCCTGGATGATGATGACGACGAGACCGAGGTCCCGCACCAGCCCCTCCAGCAGGCCCCTCTGCCGCTGCAGTGGATTACGAGGACGACGACGATGAGGATGAAGAAGTGGAAGTGACGCTTGGTGTCCTTAGCAAACCGAAGCACCCAGGCCTCCTCCTCCGCCACTTGTTCCCCAGCAAGGCCGGCGGCACCCCGGCGTGGCTGGACCCCGTGAACTTGCCTTTGGGAAAGTCCAGCTGCTGCGGTTTCTGTGGCGAGCCTCTGCAGTTCGTCCTCTAGATATATGCACCAATTGAAGATAATGTAGCAGCCTTCCACCGAACCCTGTTCGTGTTCATGTGCCCATCCATGGCGTGCTTGCTTCGAGATCAACATGAACAATGGAAACACAAGCATGGGAATCCATGTAGAAGCGTGAAGGTTTTCCGGTGCCAATTGCCACGGACTGACGCCTTCTACTCAGCTCAGCCTCTAAAGCACGATGGCTCTGACAAACCACTGTGTCCAGGAGCTCCTGTATGCCACTGGTGTGGTACCTGGAAAGGTGATAAAATATGTAGTAGCTGCAAGAAAGCAAGATACTGTTCTGAGAAACATTAGGCACTGCATTGGCGTACTGGTCATAAAAATGATTGCCTCCAGATAATAAGTTCTTCTGCTGCTTCAAATTCAGTTTGGTCAGCTGTAGGAAAAGTTCCTGCTAGCACTTCTTGGCCATAATTTGAAATAGAAATAGACTATGAAGGTACTTTTGATTCCGATAGTGGTGATGAAAATAACTCAAAGTCGTTGGGAGCCTCTCCGCCATCCATGACTCTTTGCCGAATTATACGTAAAGGATCGTAGCCGCCGCTGTTCAGTCATTGCACCGTCGTCTCCCCGTCGACTGCAACTTGTTGCCGAGAACGCCGCCGTCTGATTAACCGAACTACACCGGCAAGTTTTCCGCCGCCGCTGCTGCCGATCGTACCTGTTTGTTGGTGAGCACCTCCATGTTTTCCTTCCTGTGATATACATCTACAGGCATATTGAAAATTTTATCTCCTTATATCAATTCATTGTATGTCTTTGAAAGCTCATCGATATTCACGTTCAGTAGATGCAAGTTGTGGTCACCTAGTTTGTCCAATAACAGAACCGCCTGTCCATCCGGTTGCCCAGTTTTGCTTAACTAGCTTGTTGACATCATCATTATGTCACACTCACTTTATTGCCGTTTTCCTTTAGAAAAATAAATCTTAAAATACAATAGAAATACGTATACATACAATCTTGTTTAGATCATATCTTCCACGTTTTAACTCTGATTTGATCCGTTCCAGTTGCGTTAGTTTCGTAATTTCATGATCTACATGTTAGAACAATTGTTCAGTAGGTTTTCAACTTTTAAATTTCGAGCTTATATTTACTCTATTATTTTTCTATAGGAAATCTTCAGAAATTCATATCTTTCACGTTTTAGATCCGAATTTCGTGATCTTTACGTCTATGTGATCGTAGTAACGTGTAGTAGAATTTTACAAACTTTTTATACTGTTTTGCTACTGTTGGTATGCTGTTTTAATTATGTCTCTTTGTTTGCTTCGTGTATGATTGCTCGGATGATTGTGTGTTGATGCTTGATGATCGAGTATAGACGGTGAGCAATTTCTTGACGATCAGGAGTATTATTTTGAGCCAGACCAGCAGTATCATCAGGAAAGCTTTGATCAAGGCAAGTATAACATGGGACCATCCTTGTCCTATTCACAGAAAATATTATTCATATGCATGTGTCCTCCTTGACAACCATAGAGATTATAACTTAGTTATTGATATCTTGTTTCCTTGTCACCTATGGGTTGTGCATTTAGGTAGCTATTGCTAGTGCTTAATTATGAACAATGATCTTGTAATTTGACTAATGGATTAAGCAACCAACCATTTAAAGATGATTTTATTACTGTTGAAAAGGGGGCTAGAGCAAGGGTTTATATTGTTGCTCTGGTTTCTCTCCATAAGGACTTATCTGTACGTGATCATCCGGGACATACAGTACAACTGTGAGGGCTATATGGCTCTGGCTTTAGTTGCTTGAAGGATCTTTTCTAGCTTGTTAGTGGTTACCTTAAATGGCGTAAGAATGGCTTGCCACTTTGGGTGTAGTGCGAGCCCCTGGCCTAGTGTGTATAGGCTGCGGTTGTTGTGCCACAGGGAAGGGGGGTTCTACATCTGCCTGCGAGTGAATCTAATGGCCCTAATTGTTAGACGAACTTTGTGGCTTTATTAGATTTCTGGTGTTTTGGGAGTCGCGAACCCATGCATTTGGAAGTTATGACTCACAGTGAAAGTTGTACACCTCTGCGCAGAGTTAAAACTGGTTATACTAGCCGTGCACCACGGATACGAGCGGCCTTGGAACATTTACAGATAGATGATCACCATTGCTATATCATGTTTTAATTACTGTTGATTATTATTATGCTCATGTTAATGCTATTCATTATCCTTATTACAATTATCATTGATTCATTAATGGGATTTGGATTACCTTGTTGCTACTAAATTGCTAATTATATGATGATTAAAAGCTAACGCAGTTAAACATGTGTCTAGCCTTTTTGAGCCTCATGAACCCTGTGTTATACTTGTTGAGTTCGACATGGACTCACTCTTGCTATTTCCCCAACATTCCAGTGTGTTAGTAAGATGCTACTCGGAAGAAGGACAAAGGTGTAGTGGAGTTTCCAGAAGACTAGTAGAAGTGCTAGGCATATGTTACCCCCAGTCAGCCGTCCCTGAGAAGAATGGAGCCCGAAGTTTAGTCACCGTTCCGCGATACTCTGATGTAAGTGTTAATATAGCTATGTATACGTTATATAATAACATTGTTTCTGATACTTTTTCATTCTGGCATATGTGTGGACTTCCTGGGCACACATATGATTAGCCTGGTTTTGTTCTTTAGAAAACTGGGTGTGACAGAGTGGTATCAGAGCGGTGTTGACTGTAGGACGTATGCCAAGTAGCACTGGACGTATTCTAAAACTTATTTTACTATAAAACTAATTTGTCATACCTTGACTCATTGATTTTGACTATTTTCTCTTCCTTGTCTTGTTGTATCCCCTCCTTGATATAGCTTCCTTTGAGCTATTATTTCTTACTCCATTGGATTTTGTTTTATGTTGATTTTACTAAAAGTTTTCTGATCTTACCTTGTTCAAAAGTTCGATGGCCTTTCATCATCTCCAAGGTGCCATTAGGATGACCACCATTGTTGAACAGCACGTGTAGTATCGATGATGTGATGTGTGTTTGTTTTGCTTGCTGTGTTGCTTGTGTGTTATCCTTGTTCTCATATTTCAAAGGTGGCTCGGAAGGTATAAGTCTTGAGGAGTAGCTTGATCTATGCTAAGTGGGGTAGGTTTTACGTAATACTCCGCATGCTGATTTCTATAGCAGTCTGCAATGTTTCTGTTATATCTCAAGATATGGACATGAGAAATTTATGAAATTTTACTGGGAATAACTAGACTTCTGTATCTTTCCAAACCCATTGGATTTACCTTTTTATCTATTTGAGCTAAGAGATATACCTGTTCTAAGTTGAGGTTACTGCACAGTCTGGAATTCTGAAATAGTTTCGGTTAAGTTCAGTTTTTGACTAACTTATTGACAGAATCTGGAAAAGTGTTGTGAATAAAAGTCGTAGATAATTTCGTAAGCTTTCCAACCATATAAAGATCACCTTAATCGGATGTCTGTATCTCGAGATATGCCAGATTTACTGAACTGCTGAAATTAGAATTCGCCCAGAAATTTTCTGCATTACTTCCTTATCTTGTATAAGTGAATATATCATTGGATATCTTTGAATCTCATTGATTTGCCTGGGAATCTTACATTAGAGATTATTATGGTTATCTAGTATAAAAGGGATGTGAGTTACTTTGGTGTCCCCTAGTTTCTTTTTCTTAAGGGGGTAGCAAAGTTGTGAGTGTTGCAAGATGAATGTTTCGTATGTCCTAGAGCTTCACTTGGAAGAAGTGGTTATCTCTATGATTGGAAGTCTATAGTTAGTTTCATGAAAACTTAGATGACATCACCCCTATATCAAGTATGTTTAGTAAGTTTTAAGTGAAGGACTCATCGATAGCAGCAAGCCTTAGAGAAAGTGTTTCCTTCAATGACATCGTCAGGTGAAACAAGATCTTTGTTAAGTGGGGTAGCATCTGCTATCAACAACAGCAAGTCCTGAATATCTTAAGTGACGAGGCATGAAGAGGCATGAAGAACTAAAGATCAAACTTTATCTTTCTTGTCATCTTTTGGCTATCCTCGATCCATGTCTTATATCTCATCAACATAAATCAAAGAAGCATGAAGATTTAAAGATTAGTGTTATCTATCTCTCTAATCTCTCTGAATCTCATTTGTATCTTATCCTGTCTTTTTAGAACAGTCTGTCTTCCTTAGCTTGTACCTCTATTTTTGGATGCTCAAAAATCATGAATAAATTCTGGACAATAGTAGACTTCAATATCTTTCTCTGACCGTAAGAACCACCCTGATAGCTATTATGGTTTGGGATTTATGAAAATCACAAGGCGATGTATCTATGCTGTCAGCAATCTGGAATAGTTTCTGTTGTGCACAGTTTTCGACCACGTTAACTGTAGAATCTGGAGAAGTGTTCTATAAGAAAGTTGTAGTAAATTTGATAATCTTTCCAACGGTATAAGCTACAATATCATCGGATTTGTAGAACTTGAGTTATAACTGTATTTCTGCTCTATCATTTTTCTACTCGCGAGGAAGTGCAAAATACTTGTTCTTGCATATGCTCATGAGTCTCTTTGAGATGGTAGAAGGACATGATGGTAGTCATCATTCAGAAACAAATGCAATCTATCTATTGATGTTCTCCAATTGATCTCTTCTTAAGGGGGTTTGACAAACTAAAGACGATACAAGATGGAGGATTTATATGTTCTATTTCGTCACCTGGAAGCATCAGCTATCTACATGATTGCAAAGTCACTATCGAGCGCAATGTCACACCCCAAAATTTTCAATTTTGGGTTGTGCATAGGAAATACTAAATAAAATAAATGTTTTAATATTTGGATAAAATTTTCTAAGTTTAGTTTATGATAGCATCAATTAGTTATAAAAAAATAAGAATCTTTAAATTTTTCTAAACTAATTTGACGGGCTTTTGTTTGATGTGGTGTTTGCTCGTTAACTCTTGTGTGTTAAGAGCGAATAAAGTCTTTCAAAATGCGTTTAGTGGATCAATCTTTCTTCTCCAGCACGTCTTTATCTTTTTCTGCAATCAATATTCCTGGTTTCTCATCTTAAGTTCTCATTAGGAGTTTCCTAAAATCTTTTTTTTATCACGTAAATTATTCCTTTCAGTTCCTCATGTGTCAATCAATCTAAATGAACTCTTCGGGAATTGTTTTGGCTTTTTCTAGAGCTAGTTCACGCTTTTCTGCGAGCGTTATCTAATTTTTAGATGCTCCAAAATATCTTTTTATGAGGTCCAAATACTTTATTTTGGTTCCTTATATTCCATAATGTCTCTGAGAATTTTCTCCAAATTTTTGGAGCTTTCGGAGTATTTTTCGTGGCTTAAATAATAATTCTGGACTTTTCTAGAATTATTTTATCCATGAAATTAATTAATTCCGAAAATAATAAAATATCTCAGATTTCCTCATGCCCAAAGGCCCATGTCTTTATTTACTAATGGGCTTTAATAATTAATTAGGCCTATTAGTAAAGGTGGATGGTGCAACGTCAATTAGCACCATATCGCTAGTTGACATGGAGGTGGAGAGTTTTCCTCCCTATATATACGTACCTATCCCTTGGGTAAAAGCACACCAAAACTACCGTAGAGGAGCCCCTAGTTTGGGAAATCTCTCGTGTAGTAAATTAGAATTTTCTCCCTTCTTATCGTGCTGCCGCCGCCGCAAATCCTTGCTGCAGCAGCCGCCCGTCGACCGCCGCCCTAAGCACTTTGCCGAGTTTTGCAGCAAGGTGACGAAGCTAGTCTCCCTTTTCTTTCTTTTTCTAATCTCCGTTGGCTCACAGCTTGTCGCCGGACGTTTACAGGAGCTTTCCGTCCATCTCGTCGAGCAACCCGTCACCTCTGTTCGTTCCCCGTTGTCGAGATACCCCTTGGTGAGTTCGCGGTAACGTCTGCTCTGTCCTCGTGTTCTTCTAGCGTTGAATCGTGGTCGCTAGGGCTGTCTTCGCGCTCACCGGCGAGCTCCTTGCCGCCGTCAATGGAGCTCCGTCGTGCAACCTCGTGTATCAGCTGGCTGTATCCTTCTCTGTGTTTCCTCCTATCTATTTACAGTCGTTCAATGCAAGATCAACGATCTAGATTAGAAGATACCTCTTCAATGACATACTTGTTAAAGTTTTATTATATTTATGCCCGCTGTCCCGGTTCAGATCAAAAATCTGATTTTATTTCTTTTAATTCGAAATAAGTTCGCAGCATTTACGAAACTGCCATCAGCACCTTATAAATGGCGTATCTTCTTCATTTTAACTCCGATTTGATCCGTTCAAATTTCATTAGATTCGTAATCTCGTAAACTACATGTTAATGCCACTGTTAACCATGTTTTCAACCTTTAAATTTCGAGCTTGTATTTAATGAATTATTCTACTATAGGAAATCTTGTTTAATTCGTATCTTTTCCGTTAAAGTTCCGATTTGCGTGCAATTCACGTCGTGTCATGTTTGTGTCGACGTAAACTATGTATTAGTAACGATGTTTATCATGTCACTCGATTATGAATTTATTAATTTAAATAGTAATTAGATTAATATATTTATTTAATAGCTTTCCAATTAAAAGAAATCCTGGTTTAAATCCATTCTTGTTGTTTTGCAATAGTGTCGATCGAAGTTATGTGTTAGCAACCACGTTTAACATGTCTTACATCTTTGAAATTTATAAGTTAGATATTAATTTGATTTATGCTTGTGCAATTGAGTTTCTAATTAAAAGCAACACGGGTTTATACTTCAGTCTGTCCTAAATCAATGTTAATCTAATTAATATTAAACTAAATGTTTCTTTTGAATTATAAGATGCTTAGTTCAACCTTGAAACATAAGTGCTTTTCGTTCAGTTGCCACATGTTTTCTATATATATAGTTCAATATTAAATTGATTAATACGATTAGTGTACAGTATATTTTAAATTAAAATTTGCTTAGCCTAAGTACGTTACATACATGATAGACTTGTGTAGATAATTTCATATTACAGTACGTATCTGCTCTTCATAGTTATATGGCTTTAATCCTCGAGCATTTATTCGTTTAAAATCTGTTTTGCTTCAATTAAGTTGCGTTAGAGTCGCATCGACGTACTCTGTGAAGTAGCACTAATGTTTTCATGTCATATGCTTTTCCATATATAGCTGAATATTATATTAATTAATATGCTTGTTATTAGTTTTATAATTAAAAATAATATATAATCTTGTCACGTTAGTCCTTTGTAACTAAGCATGAACTTAGCTAATGGCAACTTAAAATATGTTTAAATTATAATTTACTTAGCCCAAGCACATGTCTCATATAATTGAAATAGTTGTTCTCACATGTTCTTTTATCTCTGCAAAGTCGGTAATACTTATAAATAAAATATGATTAGTTTTAACTCAATTAATATTAACTGGTTTTTTATTATAATTTGTTTAGTTTAAATATAAAATAAGAGATGGTTCGGTTAGTGCTTTTATATGTGTCAGGTTATATAATTTATAAATATTAAATACTATTGATTGTTCATAAATAAAATATAACTAAGGTTTAATTCTGCCTTTTCTAATTAACTATAACTAGAATAATTCAGTTCTAGATTAATTCTTTAAATTATTTAATCACTTAATTTCATTAACCAAAATAGATCAAATGTTTAGTTTGTCTTCTTCAGTTATGTTGCCAACCTCGATAGACATGTCCTCGGTACCGATAGCTTCATCCTGAGTCGTTCCTGTGTTTTCGTGACTGTAGCAACGTACCGTGTCATTTAGTGCGCTCTCTTTTAAAATATTTCTTTTGTTGGTTGCATGTTCTTAGATGTGTGTATTGTTTGTCTATTTGCGTTGCTTGGTTGCTGCGAGTAGAGGAAGCGTGGTTCGTCAGCGCTGAAGACTAGGAGCTGAGGACTGACAGTTGAAGCAAAAGTGAAGACTGAAGGATAGCAACTGGAGATTCTGAGCAGCTAACTTGGGGAAAAAGGCAAGTATAGCATGGGATTATCCTTGTTGTCCTATTCACATTAAGCAAATAATATCATTATGCATATATTCCTTGTTAAGGATGACTTAGTGTTGATCTTATTCCTTGATACCTATTATATTGCATGGATTAGTATTGCTAGTGCTTAACATGAACTATGATCATGTAATTTGACTAATGGAATATGCAATAAACATTAAAAGATGATTTTATTACTGTTTAAGGGTACTAGAGCATGGGGTTACTTTGGTGCTCTTGTTACTCTCCATAAGGACTCATCTGTAAGCGAACATCCGGGACTTACAGTACAACTGTGAGGGCTATAATGGCTCTGGCTTTAGTCAAGTATGAGGACCTTTTCTAGCTTGTTAGTGGTATTCCTTTATGGCGTAAGAATGGCTTGACGAATCGGGTATAGTGCGGCCTCTGTCCTCATGTGTATAGGCTGCGTGTTATTGTGCCATCAGGAAGGGGGCTCTACATCTGTTTGCCGAGTGAAATCTAATGGCCCTAACTTGTTAGACGAACCTTCGAAAGACTTCATAGTGAACCCTGCCGACCTTCCTTGGTAGTGGGTCAAGAGGCTGATCACCTCGGGCGAAAGGGTAAATCACGACTCATAGTGAAAGTGTACAACCTCTGCAGAGTGTAAAACTGTTATAACAGCCGTGCTCACGGTCACGAGTGGCCTTGGACCCTTACAGAATTGATGATCACTAATGACTATAAATATGTTTTTGCTATTCATTATTCATCTTTACATTGATCATATGTTTATTATGGGATTAATGCAAACCTGATACTACTCATATGATAAAACTGTGATGATTAAAAGCTAAATGCAGTAAACCAGTGTCTGTCCTTTTTGAGCTTCATGAATCCCGTGTTATATTTGTTGAGTTCGATATGGACTCACTCTTGCTATTTCCACCACACTCAAGTGTGTAGTGAGGTGTTGCTTAGAAGAAGGATGAAAGTGTAGTGGAGTTTCTAGAAGTCTTTTCAGAAGTGCTTGGCATATGGAACCCCCAGTCAGCCGTTCCTGTGATGTTGGAGCCTGAAGAAAAGATTAGTGACCGTTCCGCGACACTCTGATAGTTGTAAGTGTTAATAAGTATGTTTCCCGCTTTATATAAACATTGTTTTGATACTTTTTCATTCTGATATATGTGTGGACTTCCTGGGCACACATATGATTAGCCTGGTTTTGTTCTTTAGAAAACCGGGTGTGACAGAGTGGTATCAGAGCGGTGTTGACTGTAGGACATATGCCAAGTAGCATTGGACGTATTCTAAAACTTATTTTACTATAAAACTATTTTCTCATTCCTTGACTCATTGATTTTGACTATTTCCTGTTCCTTGTCCTGTTGTATCCCTTCCTTGATAGCTTCCTTTGAGCTATTATTTCTTACTCTCTTGGTTTTTGATTTGTATTGTTTTTACCAAAAGGTTTCTGATCTTACCCTGTTCAAAAATTTGATGGCCTTTTCATCATCTATAATCTGCCATGTAGGATGACCACCATTGTTGAAGAAGCACATGTAGTACCGATGATGTGATGTGTGCTTGTTGTGCTTGATGTGTTGCTTGTGTGTTATCCTTGTTCTCATGTTTCAAAGGTGGCTCGAAAGGTATAAGTCTTGAGGAGTAGCTCGATCCATGTTAAGTGGGGTAGTGTCATCTTCTATCCTACTTATCTTTCAATCGATCCTAAATCTTGCCATTTTTCTCTAACATTGTCCTTGCCTACCATTGGTTGTCATGTTGCCTTCTTTATCTCATCTTAATGGAGGATCAACACATGAAGGACTCATCAATAGTAGTAAGCCTTAAAGAAAGTGTTGCCTTCAGTGACATCGCCAGATGGAACAAGATCTTTGTTAAGTGGGGTAGCGTCCGCCACCATCATCAATCTCAAGTCACGAGACAAGAAGATCCAGAGACCAATCGCTATCATAATATCATCTTTTACTAGTCCTTGCCTCTTAACTAGTCTCACCTTCTTACCATCAATCTTTACTTTTTCTTATCAATATTTGACAACTTTTGACCCTTGTCCTTACATCTTATAAATCCTAATTCCAGGACATACAAAGACTTGAAGATCAATTTATCATTCTCACAGGTCTCCCTGAATGGTAAAACGGAAGACTGGTCTTTACCTTTCTTCAACCAATGCTAGTCTGTCACTTTTTCATGACGTTTCATAAATTTTGAATCGAGGAGTTGTGAGTACCATAAGATCTATCTTTATCTTTTGCTAATCTCCACTCTTGTTTTTACACCTCATAAAGTGAAGACTCGATGATCAACCTTGATCTATGTTTTCAATCTCCTTTGATCTTCCTTTTCGCCTATATTGACATTCAATCCTTTGACCCTCGGTCATTAGCTCGAATCAATCTTAACGATCAATCCAATGTTCTCTTGTCAACCTTTGATAATCCTTGACGCTTATATCCGAACTTGTCAAAAAGTCTCGAAACAACCTTATTGGTCTGCTTTATCTTTCTCCCTAGTCTCTCCGAATCTCGGGACGAGATTCCTGTTAAGTGGGGTAGAATTGTCACACCCCAAAATTTTCAATTTTGGGTTGTGCATAGGAAATACTAAATAAAATAAATGTTTTAATATTTGGATAAAATTTTCTAAGTTTAGTTTATGATAGCATCAATTAGTTATAAAAAAATAAGAATCTTTAAATTTTTCTAAACGAATTTGACGTGCTTTTGTTTGATGTGGTGTTTGCTCGTTAACTCTTGTGTGTTAAGAGCGAATAAAGTCTTTCAAAATGCGTTTAGTGGATCAATCTTTCTTCTCCAGCACGTCTTTATCTTTTTCTGCAATCAATATTCCTGGTTTCTCATCTTAAGTTCTCATTAGGAGTTTCCTAAAATCTTTTTTTTATCACGTAAATTATTCCTTTCAGTTCCTCATGTGTCAATCAATCTAAATGAACTCTTCGGAAATTGTTTTGGCTTTTTCTAGAGCTAGTTCACGCTTTTCTGCGAGCGTTATCTAATTTTTAGATGCTCCAAAATATCTTTTTATGAGGTCCAAATACTTTATTTTGGTTCCTTATATTCCATAATGTCTCTGAGAATTTTCTCCAAATTTTTGGAGCTTTCGGAGTATTTTTCGTGGCTTAAATAATAATTCTGGACTTTTCTAGAATTATTTTATCCATGAAATTAATTAATTCCGAAAATAATAAAATATCTCAGATTTCCTCATGCCCAAAGGCCCATGTCTTTATTTACTAATGGGCTTTAATAATTAATTAGGCCTATTAGTAAAGGTGGATGGTGCAACGTCAATTAGCACCATATCGCTAGTTGACATGGAGGTGGAGAGTTTTCCTCCCTATATATACGTACCTATCCCTTGGGTAAAAGCACACCAAAACTACCGTAGAGGAGCCCCTAGTTTGGGAAATCTCTCGTGTAGTAAATTAGAATTTTCTCCCTTCTTATCGTGCTGCCGCCGCCGCAAATCCTTGCTGCAGCAGCCGCCCGTCGACCGCCGCCCTAAGCACTTTGCCGAGTTTTGCAGCAAGGTGACGAAGCTAGTCTCCCTTTTCTTTCTTTTTCTAATCTCCGTTGGCTCACAGCTTGTCGCCGGACGTTTACAGGAGCTTTCCGTCCATCTCGTCGAGCAACCCGTCACCTCTGTTCGTTCCCCGTTGTCGAGATACCCCTTGGTGAGTTCGCGGTAACGTCTGCTCTGTCCTCGTGTTCTTCTAGCGTTGAATCGTGGTCGCTAGGGCTGTCTTCGCGCTCACCGGCGAGCTCCTTGCCGCCGTCAATGGAGCTCCGTCGTGCAACCTCGTGTATCAGCTGGCTGTATCCTTCTCTGTGTTCCCTCCTATCTATTTACAGTCGTTCAATGCAAGATCAACGATCTAGATTAGAAGATACCTCTTCAATGACATACTTGTTAAAGTTTTATTATATTTATGCCCGCCGTCCCGGTTCAGATCAAAAATCTGATTTTATTTCTTTTAATTCGAAATAAGTTCGCAGCATTTACGAAACTGCCATCAGCAGCTTATAAATGGCGTATCTTCTTCATTTTAACTCTGATTTGATCCGTTCAAATTTCATTAGATTCGTAATCTCGTAAACTACATGTTAATGCCACTGTTAACCATGTTTTCAACCTTTAAATTTCGAGCTTGTATTTAATGAATTATTCTACTATAGGAAATCTTGTTTAATTCGTATCTTTTCCGTTAAAGTTCCGATTTGCGTGCAATTCACGTCGTGTCATGTTTGTGTCGACGTAAACTATGTATTAGTAACGATGTTTATCATGTCACTCGATTATGAATTTATTAATTTAAATAGTAATTAGATTAATATATTTATTTAATAGCTTTCCAATTAAAAGAAATCCTGGTTTAAATCCATTCTTGTTGTTTTGCAATAGTGTCGATCGAAGTTATGTGTTAGCAACCACGTTTAACATGTCTTACATCTTTGAAATTTATAAGTTAGATATTAATTTGATTTATGCTTGTGCAATTGAGTTTCTAATTAAAAGCAACACGGGTTTATACTTCAGTCTGTCCTAAATCAATGTTAATCTAATTAATATTAAACTAAATGTTTCTTTTGAATTATAAGATGCTTAGTTCAACCTTGAAACATAAGTGCTTTTCGTTCAGTTGCCACATGTTTTCTATATATATAGTTCAATATTAAATTGATTAATACGATTAGTGTACAGTATATTTTAAATTAAAATTTGCTTAGCCTAAGTACGTTACATACATGATAGACTTGTGTAGATAATTTCATATTACAGTACGTATCTGCTCTTCATAGTTATATGGCTTTAATCCTCGAGCATTTATTCGTTTAAAATCTGTTTTGCTTCAATTAAGTTGCGTTAGAGTCGCATCGACGTACTCTGTGAAGTAGCACTAATGTTTTCATGTCATATGCTTTTCCATATATAGCTGAATATTATATTAATTAATATGCTTGTTATTAGTTTTATAATTAAAAATAATATATAATCTTGTCACGTTAGTCCTTTGTAACTAAGCATGAACTTAGCTAATGGCAACTTAAAATATGTTTAAATTATAATTTACTTAGCCCAAGCACATGTCTCATATAATTGAAATAGTTGTTCTCACATGTTCTTTTATCTCTGCAAAGTCGGTAATACTTATAAATAAAATATGATTAGTTTTAACTCAATTAATATTAACTGGTTTTTTATTATAATTTGTTTAGTTTAAATATAAAATAAGAGATGGTTCGGTTAGTGCTTTTATATGTGTCAGGTTATATAATTTATAAATATTAAATACTATTGATTGTTCATAAATAAAATATAACTAAGGTTTAATTCTGCCTTTTCTAATTAACTATAACTAGAATAATTCAGTTCTAGATTAATTCTTTAAATTATTTAATCACTTAATTTCATTAACCAAAATAGATCAAATGTTTAGTTTGTCTTCTTCAGTTATGTTGCCAACCTCGATAGACATGTCCTCGGTACCGATAGCTTCATCCTGAGTCGTTCCTGTGTTTTCGTGACTGTAGCAACGTACCGTGTCATTTAGTGCGCTCTCTTTTAAAATATTTCTTTTGTTGGTTGCATGTTCTTAGATGTGTGTATTGTTTGTCTATTTGCGTTGCTTGGTTGCTGCGAGTAGAGGAAGCGTGGTTCGTCAGCGCTGAAGACTAGGAGCTGAGGACTGACAGTTGAAGCAAAAGTGAAGACTGAAGGATAGCAACTGGAGATTCTGAGCAGCTAACTTGGGGAAAAAGGCAAGTATAGCATGGGATTATCCTTGTTGTCCTATTCACATTAAGCAAATAATATCATTATGCATATATTCCTTGTTAAGGATGACTTAGTGTTGATCTTATTCCTTGATACCTATTATATTGCATGGATTAGTATTGCTAGTGCTTAACATGAACTATGATCATGTAATTTGACTAATGGAATATGCAATAAACATTAAAAGATGATTTATTACTGTTTAAGGGTACTAGAGCATGGGGTTAGTTTGGTGCTCTTGTTACTCTCCATAAGGACTCATCTGTAAGCGAACATCCGGGACTTACAGTACAACTGTGAGGGCTATAATGGCTCTGGCTTTAGTCAAGTATGAGGACCTTTTCTAGCTTGTTAGTGGTATTCCTTTATGGCGTAAGAATGCTTGACGAATCGGGTATAGTGCGGCAACTGTCCTCATGTGTATAGGCTGCGTGTTATTGTGCCATCAGGAAGGGGGCTCTACATCTGTTTGCCGAGTGAATCTAATGGCCGCTAACTTGTTAGACGAACCTTCGAAAGACTTGCATCAATGGACCTCCGTCGTGCAACCTTGTGTATCAGCTGGCTGTATCCTTCTCTGTGTTCCCTCCTATCTATTTACAGTCGTTCAATGCAAGATCAACGATCTAGATTAGAAGATACCTCTTCAATGACATACTGTTAAACTGTTATTATATTTATGCCGTGCTCACGGTCACAAAAATCTGATTTTATTTCTTTTACAAAATTCGCAGATCACTAATGACTATAAATATGTTCTTCTGCATTTTAACTTATTTGATCCGTTCAAATTTCATTAGATTCGTATCTCGTAAACTACATGTTAATGCCAAACCATGTTTTCTACCTTTAAATTTCGAGCTTGTATTTAATGAATTATTCTACTATAGGAAATCTTGTTTAATTCGTATCTTTTCCGTTAAAGTTCCGATTTGCGTGCAATTCACGTCGTGTCATGTTTGTGTCGACGTAAACTATGTATTAGTAACGATGTTTATCATGTCACTCGATTATGAATTTATTAATTTAAATAGTAATTAGATTAATATATTTATTTAATAGCTTTCCAATTAAAAGAAATCCTGGTTTAAATCCATTCTTGTTGTTTTGCAATAGTGTCGATCGAAGTTATGTGTTAGCAACCACGTTTAACATGTCTTACATCTTTGAAATTTATAAGTTAGATATTAATTTGATTTATGCTTGTGCAATTGAGTTTCTAATTAAAAGCAACACGGGTTTATACTTCAGTCTGTCCTAAATCAATGTTAATCTAATTAATATTAAACTAAATGTTTCTTTTGAATTATAAGATGCTTAGTTCAACCTTGAAACATAAGTGCTTTTCGTTCAGTTGCCACATGTTTTCTATATATATAGTTCAATATTAAATTGATTAATACGATTAGTGTACAGTATATTTTAAATTAAAATTTGCTTAGCCTAAGTACGTTACATACATGATAGACTTGTGTAGATAATTTCATATTACAGTACGTATCTGCTCTTCATAGTTATATGACTTTAATCCTCGAGCATTTATTCGTTTAAAATCTGTTTTGCTTCAATTAAGTTGCGTTAGAGTCGCATCGACGTACTCTGTGAAGTAGCACTAATGTTTTCATGTCATATGCTTTTCCATATATAGCTGAATATTATATTAATTAATATGCTTGTTATTAGTTTTATAATTAAAAATAATATATAATCTTGTCACGTTAGTCCTTTGTAACTAAGCATGAACTTAGCTAATGGCAACTTAAAATATGTTTAAATTATAATTTACTTAGCCCAAGCACATGTCTCATATAATTGGAATAGTTGTTCTCACATGTTCTTTTATCTCTGCAAAGTCGGTAATACTTATAAATAAAATATGATTAGTTTTAACTCAATTAATATTAACTGATTTTTGATTATAATTTGTTTAGTTTAAATATAAAACATGAGATGGTTCGGTTAGTGCTTTTATATGTGTCAGGTTATATAATTTATAAATATTAAATACTATTGATTGTTCATAAATAAAATATAACTAAGGTTTAATTCTGCCTTTTCTAATTAACTATAACTAGAATAATTCAGTTCTAGATTAATTCTTTAAATTATTTAATCACTTAATTTCATTAACCAAAATAGATCAAATGTTTAGTTTGTCTTCTTCAGTTATGTTGCCAACCTCGATAGACATGTCCTCGGTACCGATAGCTTCATCCTGAGTCGTTCCTGTGTTTTCGTGACTGTAGCAACGTACCGTGTCATTTAGTGCGCTCTCTTTTAAAATATTTCTTTTGTTGGTTGCATGTTCTTAGATGTGTGTATTGTTTGTCTATTTGCGTTGCTTGGTTGCTGCGAGTAGAGGAAGCGTGGTTCGTCAGCGCTGAAGACTAGGAGCTGAGGACTGACAGTTGAAGCAAAAGTGAAGACTGAAGGATAGCAACTGGAGATTCTGAGCAGCTAACTTGGGGAAAAAGGCAAGTATAGCATGGGATTATCCTTGTTGTCCTATTCACATTAAGCAAATAATATCATTATGCATATATTCCTTGTTAAGGATGACTTAGTGTTGATCTTATTCCTTGATACCTATTATATTGCATGGATTAGTATTGCTAGTGCTTAACATGAACTATGATCATGTAATTTGACTAATGGAATATGCAATAAACATTAAAAGATGATTTTATTACTGTTTAAGGGTACTAGAGCATGGGGTTACTTTGGTGCTCTTGTTACTCTCCATAAGGACTCATCTGTAAGCGAACATCCGGGACTTACAGTACAACTGTGAGGGCTATAATGGCTCTGGCTTTAGTCAAGTATGAGGACCTTTTCTAGCTTGTTAGTGGTATTCCTTTATGGCGTAAGAATGGCTTGACGAATCGGGTATAGTGCGGCCTCTGTCCTCATGTGTATAGGCTGCGTGTTATTGTGCCATCAGGAAGGGGGGCTCTACATCTGTTTGCCGAGTGAAATCTAATGGCCCTAACTTGTTAGACGAACCTTCGAAAGACTTCATAGTGAACCCTGCCGACCTTCCTTGGTAGTGGGTCAAGAGGCTAATCACCTCGGGCGAAAGGGTAAATCACGACTCATAGTGAAAGTGTACAACCTCTGCAGAGTGTAAAACTGTTATAACAGCCGTGCTCACGGTCACGAGTGGCCTTGGACCCTTACAGAATTGATGATCACTAATGACTATAAATATGTTTTTGCTATTCATTATTCATCTTTACATTGATCATATGTTTATTATGGGATTAATGCAAACCTGATACTACTCATATGATAAAACTGTGACGATTAAAAGCTAAATGAAGTAAACCAGTGTCTGTCCTTTTTGAGCTTCATGAATCCCGTGTTATATTTGTTGAGTTCGATATGGACTCACTCTTGCTATTTCCACCACACTCTAGTGTGTAGTGAGGTGTTGCTTAGAAGAAGGATGAAAGTGTAGTGGAGTTTCCAGAAGTCTTTTCAGAAGTGCTTGGCATATGGAACCCCCAGTCAGCCGTCCCTGTGATGTTGGAGCCTGAAGAAAAGATTAGTGACCGTTCCGTGACACTCTGATAGTTGTAAGTGTTAATAAGTATGTTTCCCGCTTTATATAAACATTGTTTTGATACTTTTTCATTCTGATATATGTGTGGACTTCCTAGGCACACATATGATTAGCCTGGTTTTGTTCTTTAGAAAACCGGGTGTGACACGCAAGTATCTTTTCTCAGGGTTGGTAACCTGTTAGAACCAACTATAAGAATCGTAAGGGTCTAAAGGAGACATTTATAAAGTTAGTTTTCAGTTTGTGGCATCATCATTGGATAAGAGTTGATCAGAGAAGCGTGAAGATTTGCAGATCAACTTTATCTTTCTTCCTAGTCTCTCCGAATCTCGGGACGAGATTCTTGTTAAGTGGGGTAGATTTGTCACACCCAAAATTTCCTATTTTGGATTGTGCATGAAAAACACTAAATAAAATAAATGATTTCAATATCTGAATAAATTTATTAGATAAGTTAAGTTGCTTCTAATTTAAATATAGAAAATTATGGTTTTAAACTTTTTCATATTAATTTGATAATGTGATATTTGTTTGATGCTTGTCTTTGGTGTTGGTGAGTGCTATTATTTTCAAAATATCATAGGACGACGTTTATTTCTCATCGGAAAACTTTTTGGTATTTTCTGGATTTAAAATTTCAATTTCCGTGAGCTTAATCTTTTTCCTTGATCTTTTCATCAATCTTTTCATGAGCTCCAAATATTTTATTTGGGTTCCTCATGTTCCATAATGTCTCTGGAAAATTCCCTTGAATTTTCGGAGTTTTCGGAGTATTTTTCGCGGCTTAAATAATAATTCTGGACTTTTCTAGAATTATTTTATCCATGAAATTAATTAATTCCGAAAATAATAAATATCTCATTTTCCACCAAAGCCTGTGTGGAATAATCCTAAATGCTCATTCATTTATTTACTAATGGGCTTTAATAATTAATTAGGCCTATTAGTAAAGAGGGAGGGTGCAACGTCAATTAGCACCATATCGCTAGTTGACATGGAGGTGGAGAGTTTTCCTCCCTATATATACATACCTACCCCTTGGGCAAAACACATCCAGGCCCATAAATTGCTAGCCTATATATATCAATGTAAAGCCCGTTCGTTATGCCCTAGCTTCTGTCCGTGCCGCCGCCCATAATGGAGTCCAGCGCCAAGAAGCTTAGCAGCCTCCGTATCACCTCCCTGGATGATGATGACGACGAGACCGAGGTCCCGCACCAGCCCCTCCAGCAGGCCCCTCTGCCGCTGCAGTGGATTACGAGGACGACGACGATGAGGATGAAGAAGTGGAAGTGACGCTTGGTGTCCTTAGCAAACCGAAGCACCCAGGCCTCCTCCTCCGCCACTTGTTCCCCAGCAAGGCCGGCGGCACCCCGGCGTGGCTGGACCCCGTGAACTTGCCTTCGGGAAAGTCCAGCTGCTGCGGTTTCTGTGGTGAGCCTCTGCAGTTCGTCCTCCAGATATATGCAACAATTGAAGATAATGTAGCAGCCTTCCACCGAACGCTGTTCGTGTTCATGTGCCCATCCATGGCGTGCTTGCTTCGAGATCAACATGAACAATGGAAACACAAGCATGGGAATCCATGTAGAAGCGTGAAGGTTTTCCGGTGCCAATTGCCACGGACTGACGCCTTCTACTCAGCTCAGCCTCTAAAGCACGATGGCTCTGACAAACCACTGTGTCCAGGAGCTCCTGTATGCCACTGGTGTGGTACCTGGAAAGGTGATAAAATATGTAGTAGCTGCAAGAAAGCAAGATACTGTTCTGAGAAACATCAGGCACTGCATTGGCGTACTGGTCATAAAAATGATTGCCTCCAGATAATAAGTTCTTCTGCTGCTTCAAATTCAGTTCGGTCAGCTGTAGGAAAAGTTCCTGCTAGCACTTCTTGGCCAGAATTTGAAATAGAAATAGACTATGAAGGTACTTTTGATTCCGATAGTGGTGATGAAAATAACTCAAAGTCGTTGGGAGCCTCTCCGCCATCCATGACTCTTTGCCGAATTATACGTAAAGGATCGTAGCCGCCGCTGTTCGGTCATTGCACCGTCGTCTCCCCGTCGACTGCAACTTGTTGCCGAGAACGCCGCCGTCTGATTAACCGAACTGCACCGGCAAGTTTTCCGCCGCCGCTGCTGCCGATCGTACCTGTTTGTTGGTGAGCACCTCCATGTTTTCCTTCTTGTGATATACATCTACAGGCATATTGAAAATTTTATCTCCTTATATCAATTCATTGTATGTCTTTGAAAGCTCATCGATATTCACGTTCAGTAGATGCAAGTTGTGGTCACCTAGTTTGTCCAATAACAGAACCGCCTGTCCATCCGGTTGCCCAGTTTTGCTTAACTAGCTTGTTGACATCATCATTATGTCACACTCACTTTATTGCCGTTTTCCTTTAGAAAAATAAATCTTAAAATATAATAGAAATACGTATACATACAATCTTGTTTAGATCATATCTTCCACGTTTTAACTCTGATTTGATCCGTTCCAGTTGCGTTAGTTTCATAATTTCATGATCTACATGTTAGAACAATTGTTCAGTAGGTTTTCAACTTTTAAATTTCGAGCTTATATTTACTCTATTATTTTTCTATAGGAAATCTTCAGAAATTCATATCTTTCACGTTTTAGATCCGAATTTCGTGATCTTTACGTCTATGTGATCGTAGTAACGTGTAGTAGAATTTTACAAACTTTTTATACTGTTTTGCTACTGTTGGTATGCTGTTTTAATTATGTCTCTTTGTTTGCTTCGTGTATGATTGCTCGGATGATTGTGTGTTGATGCTTGATGATCGAGTATAGACGGTGAGCAATTTCTTGACGATCAGGAGTATTATTTTGAGCCAGACCAGCAGTATCATCAGGAAAGCTTTGATCAAGGCAAGTATAACATGGGACCATCCTTGTTGTCCTATTCACAGAAAATATTATTCATATGCATGTGTCCTCCTTGACAACCATAGAGATTATAACTTAGTTATTGATATCTTGTTTCCTTGTCACCTATGGGTTGTGCATTTGGGTAGCTATTGCTAGTGCTTAATTATGAACAATGATCTTGTAATTTGACTAATGGATTAAGCAACCAACCATTTAAAGATGATTTTATTACTGTTGAAAAGGGGGCTAGAGCAAGGGTTTATATTGTTGCTCTGGTTTCTCTCCATAAGGACTTATCTGTACGTGATCATCCGGGACATACAGTACAACTGTGAGGGCTATATGGCTCTGGCTTTAGTTGCTTGAAGGACCTTTTCTAGCTTGTTAGTGGTTACCTTAAATGGCGTAAGAATGGCTTGCCACTTTGGGTGTAGTGCGAGCCCCTGGCCTAGTGTGTATAGGCTGCGGTTGTTGTGCCACAGGGAAGGGGGGTTCTACATCTGCCTGCCGAGTGAATCTAATGGCCCTAACTTGTTAGACGAACCTTTAAGTGGCTTTATATGATTTCTGGTGTTTTGGGGAGTCGCGAACCCATGCATTTGGAAGTTATGACTCACAGTGAAAGTGTACACCTCTACGCAGAGTTAAAAACTGGTATACTAGCCGTGCTCACAGATACGAGCGGCCTTGGAACATTTACATATAGATGATCACCATTGCTATATCATGTTTTAATTACTGTTGATTATTATTATGCTCATGTTAATGCTATTCATTATCCTTATTACAATTGATCATTGATTCATTAATGGGATTTGGATTACCTTGTTGCTACTAAATTGCTAATTATATGATAATTAAAAGCTAAACGCAGTCAAACAGTGTCTAGCCTTTTTGAGCCTCATGAACCCTGTGTTATACTTGTTGAGTTCGACATGGACTCACTCTTGCTATTGCCCCAATACTCCAGTGTGTAGTAAGATGCTACTCGGAAGAAGGACAAAGGTGTAGTGGAGTTTCCAGAAGACTAGTAGAAGTGCTAGGCATATGTTACCCCCAGTCAGCCGTCCCTGAGAAGAATGGAGCCCGAAGTTTAGTCACCGTTCCGCGATACTCTGATGTAAGTGTTAATATAGCTATGTATACGTTATATAATAATATTGTTTCTGATACTTTTTCATTCTGGCATATGTGTGGACTTCCTGGGCACACATATGATTAGCCTGGTTTTGTTCTTTAGAAAACTGGGTGTGACAAGAATACACAAGCACCTCTTAACTGATCAAACAAGTCATCAATTCTAGGCAATGGGTACTTATTCTTGATAGTAACCTCATTGAGAGACCGATAATCTATACACATCCTCTGAGTGCCATCTTTCTTGTCCACAAAAATCACTGGTGCTCCCCAAGGTGAAGAACTAGGACGAATGAAACCTTTGTCCTGCAATTCCTTAATTTGTTTCTTAAGTTCTTCTAATTCATCTACTCCCATTCTATGTGGACGCTTAGCTATGGGTGCAGTTCTAGGTAATAATTCAATAATAAATTCAATGTTACGGTCTGGTGGCATACCTGGCAATTCCTCGGGAAACACATCAGGAAACTCCTCCACAACCGGGTCCTCCCTGTTGGCACCATCATTAAGCTAGTTTACTATAGCGGTCTCCTGTCAACAAAAGCTCTAATACTAATTTGTCACACCCATTTAAAGACCAAATGGAATGCATACTCTTATGTGTGCCTAGAGATCAATCACATATAAGTTAACAAATTATAAAGGAAGTATCATCATAATTGTTATTACATCACGATTATTAACACATAGTCTTTACACAAATGTAGCAGAAGTAAAAATATAAATCTCTCGTGGTAGCTCCAATCACAGGCGCATTGACCGGTTGACTGCAAGTCTAGTAATCTTCAGGGAAGTAGGAGTAGTAGTCACTATTTGCACCATCTGTTACCCATCCGGGGTTTTTATCTAAGTAAGAAAAATAAACAAGTGTAAGTATATCTCGTACTCAACAAGTGTAACATGAGGTTCATGAGGCTCAAAGGTATGACATTGGTTTATCAGCATGTAGCTTTTATTTAGCAAAATTTTAGCATATTAATAGTATCAAGATGTCTCAATGTAAATAATAAACATATGATCCATGTGAAATGATTAACGAATAGCAAAAACATATTCATTATTAATGATCAATTATTCCATAAGGGTCCAAGGCCACTCGTGACCGTGAGCATGGCTGTTATAACAATTTTACACTCTGCAGAGGTTGTACACTTTCACTGTAAGTCGTGTCACCCATATGCCCGGGTTAATTACCCCCAAAACACTTCCAAGGTGAGCAGGCAGGGGAACACTATGAAGTCTTTCGAAGGTTTGTCTAACAAGTTAGGGCCATTGGATTCACTCGGCAAACAGATGTAGAGCCCCCCTTCCAAATGGCACAATGACTCGCAGCCTATACACATGAGGACAGAGGCCGCACTCTACCCAATTCGTCAAGCCATTCTTACGCCAAAAAGGTTACCACTAACAAGCTAGAAAAGGTCCTTCTATATGACTAAAGCCAGAGCCATATAGCCCTCATAGTTGTACTATAAATCCCAGATGTTCGCTTACAGATAAGTCCTTAAGGAGAGTAACGAGAGCACAAAAAATAACCCCATGCTCTAGTCCCCTTTAAACAGTAATAAAAAGTCATCTTTTAATGTTTATTGCATATTCCATTAGTCAAATTACATGATCATAGTTCATGTTAAGCACTAGCAATACTACTCCATGCAATATAATAGGTATCAAGGAATAAGATGAACACTAAGTCATCCTTAACAAGGAAATATATGCATAATGATATTATTTGCTTAATGTGAATAGGACAACAAGGATAATCTCATGCTATACTTGCCTTGCTCAAACCGGTCCTGATGATCTTGCTTGTAGAAAAACTCCTGATCCCCAATGAATTGCTCACCGTCTATACTCGATCAACAATAGCAACAACATTCATCCAGAAACAATCATGCATAAACAAACAAGACTATAATTAGAACAGTACACCAATAGTAATAAAATAAGATAAAAAGTCATTAAAACGAATCTACAACTCGCTAGGATCACATAGACGCAAAGATCAATGACGAAGTTATGAATTTACGACAAAGTTATGAATTTACGCTAGGATCACAAAGACAAGTCAATTAACACACCATCAACGATGAAGTTATGAATTTACGAAGATTTCCTATAGAAAAATAATTACTTTAATTCAAACTTGAAAATAAAATGTCACAAACCTACTGTACAGTACTAGTAACATGTAGAGCTCGCAAATACGAACCTAACGCAATTTAAACGGGTCAAATCGGAGTTAAAACGAAGATTCTACGCAGGAAATAACATAATGGCAAAACTGTAAATAAATGAAAACGTATTTTTGAATCACCGCGATCAAATACGCCTTCAAAAGAAGAAAACGCGATTCGGGAATACACCTTGGACTATGGATTCTATATTCAAATTTTCTAGGGACTCTTTAGCAATTTTGCCGGCCGAACCGGTATCTTAGATTTACGGCCGTAGGATTTAAGACAGACGGCTGAGATCGGATCGGGGAGAATGGGCGGCGGCGCTCCGGCCGAAACAAGAGCCCGACGGCGTTCCGCGGCGGCGCCATGGCCGGAAAATGTGAGAACTCGATTATGAGCACCATTCAACGAATGGAAAGTACAGGGAGGGAGTGAATGACATGACGAGCTCACCTAGGGCAAAATCGAAGCCGAGGGCGAACCAAGGTAGTCGTGCGGCTCGGAGAGGCGGACGGCTAGGGCTACGGCTCGCGCGTGACCTCCTCGGGACGATGTCAGTCTTTCGCTTCGTTGAAAGATGGAGCGGAGGGGTGCGGCATCCCGTTTTTATAACCCGGAGATGCTCTAAACAAGGAAGGGGAAGATTATGGCGACGGATTCGATCACGACAAGGAAGGAAAGCGACGATGGCGTCGACTTGAGGAAGGGGGCGCTCCTGACACATGGGCCCGCGGTGTCAGTGACACACAGGGAGAGGCAGGCGGTGCGCGCGCGCGAGCTGGGCCAGCGGCGCTCGCTGGGCTCGGCCCAAAGTAGGAAGCGGGAGAGGGAAGACGAGCCGCGCGTGGGGAAAGGAGAGCGAGCGGGCCGCGTGCGGGAGAAGCAGACGCGGGTGAGCGGTGGGCTGCCGGCTGAGCTGGGCCGGAAACTAAAAAGAGAGAAAAAATCCTTTCCTTTTTCTTTTCACAACATTTCAAAGCATTTTCAAATGAAATTTTGAAATTCTATTTGAGTTTTCAAATAGAGGACACAATACAAAATATTATGCAGCAGCATGAATGCTCAATAATGTTTCTACCCTTATATTTGATTTTAAATTAATAAAAATCATTACTTTTCTAAGTTTGTATGCTCACAAAATTGCATAAAAGTCATATTTACCTATTTTTAAATATTCCAAAATTTTAGGGTGTTACACCTTCATAGCGTAAGAATGGCTTGACGAATCGGGTATAGTGCGGCCTCTGTCCTTATGTGTATAGGCTGCGCGTCATTATGCCATTTGGAAGGGGGCTCTACATCTATTTGCCAAGTGAATCTAATGGCCCTAACTTGTTAGACGAACCTTTGAAAGACTTCATAGTGAACCCTGCCGACCTTCCTTGGTAGTGGGTCAAGAGGCTGATCATCTCGGGTGAAAGGGTAAATCACGACTCACAGTGAAAGTGTACAACCTCTGCAGAGTGTAAAACTGGTATATCAGCCGTGCTCATGGTCACGAGTGGTCTTGGACCCTTACAGAATAAATGATGAACACTGATGATAATGATAATACTGATGATATTGATGCTCACTAATGATTATTGTTTCATGCTATACATTATTCTCGTTTACATGATCATGATGTTATTTGGGCTTACGTAACTTGTTGCTACTCAAATGCTAAAAAGATGACTCATTAAAAGCTATTGCAGTAAACCCGTGTCAAACCTTTTGAGCTTTATGAACCCCATGTTATATTTGTTGAGTTCGATATGGACTCACTCTTGCTATTTCCCTACACTCCAGTGTGTAGTAAGGTGCTGCTTAGAAGAAGAATAAAGGTGTAGTGGAGTTTCCAGAAGTCTATAAGAAGTGCTTGGCATACGGAGCCCCCAGTCAGCCGTCCCTGTGATGTTGGAGCCTGAAGAAAAGATTAGTGACCGTTCCACAACACTCTGATAGTTGTAAGTGTTAATATAGTATGTTTCCCACTTTATATAAACATTATTTTGATATTTTTATTCTGTTGTTGTATGTGTGGACTTCCTGGGCACACATATGACGAGCTTGGTTTTGTTCTTTGCAAAACTGAGTTTGACAGAGTGGTATCAGAGCGATGTTAACTGTAGGATGTATGCCAACTAGCACTAGACGTATTCTAAAACTTATTTTATGATAAAACTATTTTATCATCCCTTGACCCTTTGGTTTTGACTATTTCCTCTTACTTGTCCTGTTGTATCCCTTCCTTGATAGCTTCCTTTGAGCTATTATTTCTTACTCCCTTAGTTTTTGATTTGTGTTGTTTTTACTAAAAGTTTTCTGATCTTACCTTGTTCAAAAGTTCGATGGCCTTTCATCATCTCTAACGTGTCATTAGGATGACCACCATTGTTGAAGAAGCACGTGTAGTACCGATGATGTGATTGGTGCTTTGTTTTGCCTGATGTGTGTTTGTCTTGTTTGATGTGATGCCTGTGTGTTGTCTTTGTTCTTGTGTTCCAAAGGAGGCCCGAAATCATCTTGAGAATTAGCTCAATCTATGTTAAAGTGGGGTAGTATCCTCTCTTGACCTACCTAACCTTCGATCAATCCTAATTCTTATTGTCTTTTCCATATATCATCCTTGCTTACTCTTGGTTTCTATGCTTTCTCCTTTATCTTAACCCAAGGGAGGATCAACACATGAAGGACTCATCAATAGTAGTAAGCCTTAAAGAAAGTGTTGCCTTCAATGACATCGCCAGGTGGAACAAGATCTTTGTTAAGTGGGGTAGCGTCCGCCACCATCATCAATCTCAAGTCACGAGACAAGAAGATTCAAAGACCAATCGCTATCATAATATCATCTTTTGTTAGTCCTTGCCCCTTAACCAGTCTCACCTTCTTGCCATCAATCTTTACTTTTTCTTATCAACATTTGAGAACTTTTGACCCTTGTCCTTACATCTTATAAATCCTAATTCAAGGACCTACAAAGACTTGAAGATATATTTATCCTTCTCACTAGTTTCCCTGAATGGTAAAACGGAAAACTAGTCTTTACCTTTCTTCAACCAATGTTAATCTGTCACTTTTTCATGATGTCTCATAAATTTTGAATCGAGGAGTTGTGAGTACCATAAGATCTATCTTTATCTTTTGCTAATCTCCACCCTTGTTTTTACACCTTATAAAGTGAAGACTCGATGATCAACCTTGATCTATCTTTTCAACCTCCTTTGATCTTCCTTTCCACCTATGCTGACCTTCAATCCTTTGACCCTCTATCATTAGCTCGAATCAATTTTAACAATCAATCCAATGTTCTCTTGTCAACCATTGATAATCCTTGACGCTTATATCAGAACTTGTCAAAAGTTTCAAAAGAATCTTATTGGTCTATCTCTCTCCCAAGACTCTTCGAATCTCGAGACGAGATTCCTGTTAAGTGGGGTAGAATTGTCACATCCTAAAATTTCTAATTTTAGGTTGTGCATAGAAAACACTAACTAAAATAAATATTTTAATATTTGAATAGAACTTGTCATTAGTTTAGATTTCATATATTTTTATTAAAGAAAAATGGTGCTTTTCGATTATTTTAGAATTAACTTTATGAGCTTTGGTTGATGTGATGCTTGTTTTGGTGTTTATGAGTGCAAACAGTTTACGAGTATGACAGAGCGACGTTTATCTCTCCTTGAGAAATTTTTCTGGCCCTTTTTCGAATTAAAATTCCAGTTTCCATAAACTTAATCTTTTCTTTGGTTGTTTCACGAATCTTTTCATGAGCTCCAATACTTTATTTGGGTTCCTTATGTTTCATGATGTCTCTAAAAATTTTCCCTGAATTTTTAGAGCTTTTGGAGTATTTTTCATGGCTTAAATAATTATTTTAGACTTTTCTAAAATTATTTTATCCATGAAATTAATTAATTCTGAAAATAAATAAATGTCTCATTTTTCCCAATGCTCAAAGCCCATGTGCAATAATCCTAATAAATCTCAAAGGCTCATACATTTATTTACTAATGGGCTTTAATAATTAATTAGGCCTATTAGTAAAGATGGATGGTGCAACATCAATCAGTACCATGTTGCTAGTTGATGTGAAGGTGGAGAGTTTTCCTCCCTATATATACGTACCTACCCCTTGGGTAAAAGCACACCAAAACTACCATGGAGGAGCCCCTAGTTTGGGAAATCTCTCGTGTAGTAAATTGATAGCTGATGAAAATGAGTTTGCTTATGAGTGGTAGCGGCGTATGGGTTCAAATTGAAATGTTGCCAATAAGGTTAAGGGTATTATTGCCGATGCCGATGAAAGATGGTTTGAAGACTGCTACCGATGAAACAGGGAATGTACCGATGGAAGGAACTTGAAGGCTGCTGCCGATGAAACAGGGATTGTGCCGATAAAAAGGAGGTCGATGAGAATACCATCGTGACTGAGACGGACTATGGAATAAGATAGGAGTTAATTTCCTTATATACGTTTATTAGAGTCTGAGTTGTATCAAAGTCATGTGTTTCCATAGATTTGGATTTAGTGTCCTAGTCGTATTTGGTTACGTTTCTGTAGATCAGGATATAAATATAGGGTGAAGGGCAATGTAAAAAAAAGATCAATCAATACATCAAAAATAACTTTTATTTACATCTACTTTCGACGACTTCGTCAATTTGCATATTTTTCTTTTTTACGAGTTCTCATTGATTCGGTGAGTTACATTGCTCTAGTGCAATCTTCGGCGATCCTCGAGTTCCGCGTGAGTACCTCTTGGCCGTGACTTCCGGGCGTATCGCTGTTGTCAGGACCAAAGTGCTCGTATCTTCATCCTTGTCGATTAACAGGTCAAATCGACTGGCACGCTTTGGATATCGATTTTGGGTATTAGCCCTTTGTGTTTGCAGATCTAATTTTGCATCAACACATCTTTTGGCACGCCCAGTGGGACAGATCTAGTCAAGATGCTTAATCCTGAGATCGATACGGGGAACATCATCGCGATAACAGAAGAAGATCTTAAGAACGATCAGAAGCAGGCTATGGAGAGGGCTATAGAAGAATACAGACAGCTCTGCTTGAAGTCATTAAGTTTGAACAAAAGTGGACAAGTCATCCAGAAGCAAGACTTGCCGTTGCCTCGGCAAGTTACCTTTGATTCTAATCTGGGTAAACTTCAAGAGATGGTTAATTCTGCAGTGAATCATGCTTTAATTAATCATTCCAATGTGTTGTCCAATACTGTTCATAATGCTGTGATTCGAACTTTCAAAGAAGGGCAAGCGTCACCTCGTTACGTTGGGCCTGCTTATCATCAACCAGAATCAGCATCTACTATTGCTCCATCGGCTCCCCCGGCCGTTGCGGGTATAGAGATTTCTTCTCTTCCAGTATCAGCAGGTTTATCAAACGTACAGTCTACACCGATGCGTCCGGATTCAGTATTATCAGGACGAGTTCAGCTTAATACAGATCTATCAGCATCGGCTTTATCAGGTCCTGTACCACAGAATAATCAGACTCCTGCTAATTGGTGGGGATATGGTATGCCTCCAGAGTCATCTGTTTTTAACCATGGATCACCTCAAGTGTTTGATGCAACGGGAAAAGCTCCTATGCTATCGGCCGGTTTACCGATAGCTCAAGTACCCCAATATACTACAACAACTACTGTACAACCAACTCTAGGAGGTTTCCAGGTGTCTTTGGGTCAAACATCTAGTTCAAGTCCATCGGCAAATTTGTTACCGATGCAACAGAAGGCTCCAATCGTAAGTCAACCTGGAGTCCAGGCTTTACCTCAAGTTAGTTGTAATTATCCGGCAATGCCAACAAGTTACCAACCATCGGCAAATTTTGTACCGATGAACGCTAATAATTGGCCAGGGCAGTTTCCCACTCAACATTCAGTTCAGCCAAATCAGCAAGCCACAGGTGTTTATCAAGGTCACATGCATGCTGGTTTTCAGAATCAAGCATCGGTAGCTCAACCGATGAACCCTTTTCAGCAGGTTAATGGACCACAGATAGTGACAAATATGCCAATTGCTGGAGATCATGGGCCACAAAGGTATGTAGAAGGGTATCAGCAAGTACCTCTAGTGGAGATTCAACCATGTCGTCAACAAGATGTTGATGCTTTTTGGGCCGATAAAATAGCAGAAATTATGAAGGATCAGTTTGGGATCAAGCCCAAAGTTAATACTTATTCTTATCGGACTCCGTATCCTCCGGCATATGATTTAATTCCTCTCCCAAATTGTTATAAGGTGCCAGATTTCACTAAGTTTTCTGGGCAAGACGATACATCAACCATGGAGCATGTTAATCGTTTTATTATTCAATGTGGAGAGGCAGCTTGTAGAGATGAATTGAGAGTTCGTTTGTTTTCATCATCTCTATCTGGATCAGCATTTACATGGTTTATCTCACTACCGCCAAATTCTATTATTACTTGGGCTGATCTGGAAAAGCAATTTCATAAGTATTTCTTTGCTGGAGTTCATGAAAAGAAGCTTACCGATTTGGTAAAGATGAAACAGCGCAATGATGAATCGGTAGAAGGCTTTGTGCAAAGGCTACGAGATGTAAAGAACAAATGTTATAGCCTGGTGTTGGATGATCGGTAGCTTGCCGATTTGGCCTTTTAGGGATTGTTGCCACACCTTAAGGACAGATATGCTTCTCAGGAGTTCGAAAGCCTAAGTCATCTAGTGCAAAGAATTTATGATCAAGACACTAGGGTTTTTGAACCTAAAAGGAATTGGAATAAGAAAGTTTCATTTGTCGAAGAAGTAGAAGATTCTGATTCGGATGAAGAACCAGTTATCGGTTTGGCTGAGTGGGTTAAGAATAAAAAGCCGATATCTTGTCCCTTTGGTCACAAAGAGCCAGAGAAGTTTACTTTCGACGTCACCAAAGCCGATAAGATATTTGATCTTTTGCTTCAGGAGGGCCAGATTAAGTTGTCACCTAATCATGTGATCCCATCGGCAGAAGAGTTGAAGCATATGTTGTATTGCAAATGGCATAATGCAACTTCACACAGTACAAATGAGTGCAAAGTATTTAGACAACAATTACAGTTAGCTATTGAGTCTGGGAGAATAAAATTTGGCAATTCCAAGATTCAGAAGCCGATGAAAATTGATCAACATCCTTTTCCAGCAAATATGTTGGATACTGAAGATAAAATTAAGGTGGTGACATCGGAAGCTGCTAAAAAGAATGCATCAGTAGATCCCCAACATCGGATAACTACCGATGATGCAAAAGGCAAGGGGTTATTGACAGAAGGTGGCAGTTCTGGAAAGCCTCCTCGATCTGGCATCATGATTACTCAACAAAGACAACAAGAAGGCTAGCGTCAGCGAAGGGACCGATATCGACAACAGCAAGAGGAAAGACGTCAAGAAGAATGGAATCGGCATAAGGATCATTGGAATTATCCGTTTTTTATTCATTGTTGGGAGGAAGGTATTAAGTTACCTACTATTGAAGATTGCCCAGAGTGCAATGGTTATTATGGAGTTAATCGTCCTATAAGAAGATTTCAATCTGGTAATCAAGGTTTGTCCATTAATGAGCCGATCAGAAGGAGAGCATCAGTATATGATCGGCTGGGGGCAGGCTTAGTGTACATGAAAGGCTTGGTAAACACGTTGCATATTTTCCGAGAAACCAAGAGGAACTTGAAGAGATGGCAAATGCAAGAGTTCCTAATGAAGAAATATTTTACAGGGATCCTAATATACGTCGTGAGGAGACAACCAGGACTTATCAGCCAGTGTGGAAAACTAAACTTCCTCAATGGTGTCCAGAGGGTTTGACAAAGACACAGAAGAGGAAAATGCAGCGAGAGCGTCAAAAAGACTTTTACCAAGAAGGAAGTCCCTCCAATGATAAATCTGGTAATCAGCAGTGGCAGATAAGGCACAGAAATAAAGGCCCATCGGCAGATGTCAATATGGTGTTTATGTTGCCGATGGAATTTTTGGCTCTATCTGATAGCGAAGAAGAAGTTTTTTTCTTTGACCAAATAGCTCAGTTAACACTAGATCCAATGATGGCTATTTTTGAGAAGCCTGCCGATGATGAGAGACAACACCTCAAGGCCTTGTTTGTAAAAGGCAGAGTTGATGGGCAGCCTGTATCTAAGATACTTATTGATGGAGGAGCTGCAATTAATATTATGCCTTATGTGATGTATCGGAAGCTTGGTAAGGGAGATCAAGACTTAACTAAGACTGATATGATGCTAAAGGACTTTGAAGGCAATGTATCACCAGTTAAAGGGACAGTGTGTGTTGAATTGACCATCGACAGTAAAACCTTACCGACAACTTTCTTTGTTATTAATGGCAAGGGTGCATATAATCTGCTTTTAGGAAGGGATTGGATTCATGCTAATTGTTATGTTCCTTCTACAATGCATCAGTGTCTTATACAATGGGTTGGAGACAAAATTGAAGTTCTTCCTGGTGATTCTTCTTATTTCATCGCATCGGCAGAATCAGACACTTATGAGCGAACTAGGTGCATATCAGGAGAAGCTTGGAAAAAAGAGTTCCTCAAGGTTGCCGATTACGAAATTCTACCGATCCAAGCAGTCGGTTCTGAAGAAGAGTTTTAATGGATAGATTTGCCGATGATAGAAAATTAGGTCAAGGATTTACATCGGCAGATGATTTAATAGAAGTAGATATTGGTGAAGGCGATGGGCCAAGGCCCACTTTTATTAGCGCTAAGTTAAATTCCAAGTGTAAATAGCAACTAGTTGATTTGTTAAAGGAATATAAAGATTGTTTTGCTTGGGATTATACTGAAATGCCTGGGTTAGACCGATCTATAGTTGAACATCGGTTGCCTATTAAATCTGGATTTCGGCCACATCAGCAGCCGGCACGCCGCTGCAATCCTAATATACTTCCTGATATTAAGGCCGAAATAACTAAATTAATTGAGGCAAAGTTTATTCGGCAGTGTCGATATGCAGAGTGGATTTCTAATGTGGTTCCTGTATACAAGAAAAATGGGAAACTTCGTGTTTGTATTGATTTCAGGAATCTCAATAAGGCCACACCGATGGATGGTTACCCAATGCCGATTGCTGATTTGTTGATTGATGCTGCAGCAGGGCATCAGATTATCAGTTTCATGGATGGTAATGCAGGTTATAATCAAATATTCATGGCTGAAGAAGATATTTCTAAGACTGCTTTTAGATGTCCAGGACATGTGGGATTATTTGAGTGGATAGTTATGACATTTGGTTTGAAAAATGCCGGTGCTACTTATCAAAGAGCTATGAACTTTATTTTTCATGAATATATCGGCACGTTGGTGGAAATCTACATTGATGACATAGTGATTAAGTCTGGAGACATCACAAAGCATCTAACCGATCTACAGAAGATATTGGAGTGCACAAGAAAGCATGGATTAAAGATGAATCCTAATAAATGTGCATTTGGTGTATCGGCAGGACAATTCTTGGGTTTTATGGTGCATCAGCGGGGTATTGAAATTAGTAGAAAATCTATTGAGGCAATCAACAAGATTGTTGCTCCTGCCGATAAAACTGAATTACAATCCTTGATCGGTAAGATTAATTTCATCAGAAGATTCATATCTAATTTGTCGGGTAAGATCAAGGCTTTCAGTCCATTATTGAAATTGAAAGCCGATCAGGAATTTAAATGGGGGGATGAACAGCAGTTAGCCTTAGATGAAATTAAGAGTTATTTAACAAATCCTCCAGTGTTAGTTCCCCCCAACATGGAAAACCTTTCAGATTGTATTTATCAACTGAAGATACTGTTATCGGTTCAGCTCTTATTCAAGAATTTGAAGGAAAGGAGCGTGTTATCTATTATTTGAGCAGACGGTTAATAGATGCTGAAACCAGGTATTCGGCCATTGAGAAATTATGTCTATGTTTATACTTTTCTTGTATTAAGCTGAGACATTATTTACTATCGGCTGAATGTACTGTCATATGCAAAGATGACGTGGTCAAGTATATGCTGTCAATGCCGATACTGAATGGTAGGATTGGTAAATGGATTTTAGCATTATCAGAATTTGACCTATGTTATGAATCGGCTAAGGCAGTTAAAGGACAGGTTATGGCCGATTTCGTTACTCAACATTGCAACACGGTGGATTCTCTGGAAATTGCTCCGTGGACACTTTTCTTTGATGGGTCTACTTGTGGTGAAGGGGCAGGCATTGGTATCGTATTAATTTCCCCTCAGGGGAAGAAGTATGAGTTCTCATTGCCGATTGTTGCTACATCGACAAACAATCAAGCTGAGTACCAAGCCCTGATAAAAGGGTTAGAATTGCTCAAGGAAGTACATGCTGATGCTGTTGAGATCTTTGGTGATTCTATGTTAGTTATAAATCAGTTGACTGGGATTTATGAATGCCGAAGTGAAATTCTAATTTCATATCATGAAAAGTGTTTGAGATTATTAAAAGGGTTCAGGAGTTTTCATCTAGAACATATTTCTCGGATGCATAATGAAGAGGCTAACCGATTGGCTCAGCATGCTTCAGGATATCAACCTGTTCAAGAAGTATTAATATCAGCAGCTGATACCGATGACTGGAGGAAGGAAATTATTGATTATTTAAAGAATCCATCTAAAAAGGTTGAAAGACGTATAAGGTTCCAAGCTACCAAGTATGTACTCCTCGATGATGAATTGTATTACCGTACCATAGATGGAGTTTTACTCAGGTGTGTTAGCATAGAGGAATCAAAAGGCCTGATGGGTGAAATTCATGAAGGAGTATGTGGGGCTCATCAATCAGCCTTCAAGATGAAATGGATGATCAGAAGAAATGGATATTATTGGCCGACTATTCTTGAAGATTGTTTTAAATATTTTAAAGGATGTCAGAAATTTGGTAATATTCAAAGGGCACCCGCATCGGCTATGAACCCTATAATTAAGCCTTGGCCATTCCGGGGTTGGGCTATTGATCTCATCGGTCGGATTTATCCACCATCGAGTGAAGGGCATAAGTTTATTCTGGTTGCTACCGATTATTTCACAAAGTGGGTTGAAGCAATTCCTTTAAAAAAGGTGACATCGGCTAATATGATTGATTTTGTGAAGGAGCATATTGTTTACCGATTTGGCATCCCTCAAACCATCACTACCGATCAGGGCACTATGTTTACATCGGGTGAATTTGATGAGTTTGCTATAGGAATGGGGATTAAAGTTTTGAATTCTTCACCGTATTATGCCCAGGCTAATGGTCAGGCTGAAGCATCTAATAAAG
The DNA here is from genome assembly GCA_020631735.1 of Saccharum officinarum. Taxonomy (NCBI): domain Eukaryota; kingdom Viridiplantae; phylum Streptophyta; class Magnoliopsida; order Poales; family Poaceae; genus Saccharum; species Saccharum officinarum. Next base: position 24,234,935 of record CM036190.1, on the reverse strand, counting down.
GAATTATCAAGCTCATTAAGCGCAATATTAAAGAGTATCCTAAGAAGTGGCATACAGTATTAAATGAAGCTTTGTGGTCATATCGGATGGCGTGTCATGGTGCAACCAAGGTAACACCTTATCAGTTGGTGTATGGACATGATGCAGTCTTACCTTGGGAGATTAAAATTGGTTCTAGGCGAATACGCTCTCAAGATCAATTAACAGCCGATGATTATGATATCCTTATGAAGGATGAGTTCGAAGATGTAGTAGGTCATCGGTTAAAAGCTTTAGTTAGCATCGAGGAGAATAAGAAAAGAGTAGCTAGATGGTATGACAAGAAGGTGAAGGTAAAAGAATTTGTCGATGGAGAATTGGTTTGGAAGTTGATTTTACCGATTGGGACTAAAAGTTCTAAGTTTGGCAAATGGTCACCTAATTGGGAAGGTCCATATCGGATAAATCAATCTGTTCCTGGTAATGCATATATTCTTGAAACTCTCGAAGGAGTTGTATTTCCCAGAGCATTAAATAGAAAATATTTAAAGAAATATTACCCTAGTATCTGGATGGATGCATAAAAGAGTAATTGCCGATAACAATCCTATCGGCTAGAGTCAAAATAAAGTATCAATCATTGCCGATGCGCAAATTTAACAAAGCTTGGATAGCCGATATCGCACGCAGGCGAATTTCATCGGTTTCTTTTAATTCCTCGGCATCTTCATCGGCACTTCCTTCCACAGGCTTGAGTTTCTTCTTGAGAATCAAGGCCTTGCGAGCTTGGACGTCTCGTTCTTGCTGAAGGGCCTTGATAGCGTCAGGAAGCTGGTCTTCTTCTTGCTTGGCTTGAGTCAGGGCTGTTTCAACCTTTTCCAGTTCGGCTAGCAGAGCTGCCCTTTTTGCCGATAGGTCGAAGATTTTCTGTTTAAGATCAGCACCGGAGGCTTGCAAGTTGCTGATGCTTTTGTGCTTCTCATCGGCAGTTTGCTTCAGCTGCAACATTTCTTCCTTAAGTTGAGCCTGAGCTGCTCTATCGGCAATACGATGAACAACCTTTTGATATTGAAGTTGTCTGCTCTCCAGATGGACTGCTGGGAAGATGATTTCTTCAACATCGGCAGGGACTTGGCCACGGATTGTTTTGAAGATGGTCCTTGCAGGGTCTGAATCGATCACCAGTTGAGCAGTATCTTGTTGCTGCAGATTCAGGAGAACTTCTAGTTTGCCATAGGTATCTGCCGATATTGTTCCTAATACCAGGGAAGAACTCGCCTCTTCTCCGTCATCATCGGAGACGTCGATAGCAAAAGAAAACAAGCTATCGGGAGAATCTTATTCCTGTGAAATAAAGAGAGTTAGGAATCCTATTTGTGGTGTCTGGGGATATTATAAACCAAACAGTTAATTGGTTTACCTGCTTCAGGGCAATTTCTTAAGCCTGGCTTGAGGGAGCGGCTTGAAAAAGATCATGCGAAGGATCGACAGAGGATGCCGATGGAATGTCTTCTATGACCTCATCAGTAGTCGACCCTTGGGCTATAATGGCTGATGGTGTATCTTGTACAAAAGAAGCAGCTTGTTCAATTATATCAGTGGGTCGATTGACAGGTGTTAGAGCGGATAAAGGGGCTAGTGTAGATTTCTGTCGCTTTTGTTGAGCTTCAGCATCGGTTAAAGCTTTGTGCTTTGTTTGGGCCTCAGCAACAATTGGCTGGGGGGCATCGACATGTGTTGATTGGGGAGCTTGCATGCTTGGTGTGCTTGTCGATGTGCCCGTTTGTTGCTGCAAAAACGAGTATAAGATTGGATATTTAACAGAAAAATGTAAAAATAAGAGAATACCTCTGAAGGAGGAGTAGAGGTCATGGTGCTTGATATTGGAAGAGTTGCTGATGACGATCTAGCTGCAGCTCTCACATCCTGATAGTTATATGTTAATATAGTGTGCATCGACAGAAAAACAAAGTAAGCAAGGTTATTACCTTAAAAACCTTGATTAGGCTTGAAGCAGCAGCCATTGGAGTGGCCCTGGATGTTGCTAGTCTTGGTCTGGAGGTGATAGTTTTGGCGCGAGTCCTCTGGAAGGTTAAGGCCTCTAAGGTAGGGGCGTTGTAGCCAATTATTGAGACTGGAGAAATAGGGTGGAGGTTGAAGGGTCTTCCACTTTTGCTTATTGATGAAACTGGATCATCGGCCTGTTTCAGGGAAGATTAGTTACCAATATACATATAAAAGGAAGGAGAGAGACAAAAGTTAAAAGGAACTTACTACATCATCAGGAACAGCATAGTCGGGATCGATCATGTGCCGATATGTATGAACGGATGTTGAAAACAACTGTTCTTTCCTCTCTTGCCACCATTGCTTATATGACTCTATGATGAAAGACGCTGGTGACCAGGCAGAGAGATCAACATTTGAAATATCGGCATCAGGAGCAAGTTTTACTACTCTACTCCATTCAGTTCCAGCTGTAATAATTTCTCTGGGCTTAATCACATCGGCAAAGCATAGCTTGATTGGCAGTTGCCCAAAGGCTAATTGGCGAGACACTGCCGATGGATTGTAGAATTCATAAGTGATATGAGAATTCTTCCCGCTACCAAATGTGTTTACTGGGATTGCTCTGGGGGGTAATAATAGCCATCATAAGATCATTATCTTGGTTCAGATCACTATCGGCAAAATTGAAAAGAAGAGGGAACTTGTTATCCTCATCGATATAGGGTACCCAAGCTCTGAGATCACGAGGGAGACCATGGTAGAAATTCTAAAAAAACCTGCCAATTTGATCTTCATTGGACTCTGTTCCAGGAAGGACGATTATGGCTTCGCCGAAGTTGAGAGGAGGGTGTGTTGCCGATTCATCATCTCCAAGGATGTAATCTTCGGCGATCTCTCATGGGAATTCTTGGGCAAAGAAATCCCATTGTAGACGCTTATGCATGTAAGCGTTTAACCACATATTGATGAACCACCACGGGCCTCCCAGATTGCCGATGGGTTCACCAAGTAGAAGCTTCTGAGACGCTTGGTGGAGAAGGTGGTAAGTTGAGCTCAGGAGGTATCGGCCAAGTGGGAATCTGACACCGTTGGCCAAGAGTTCCGCTGCTGGGAGGAAGGTGTTAGTTGGTCCTACCGATCGACCACAGAAGATAAACTTCTCCAGCCACATGTTCAGGAATATGGCGTGTTCCCTTTGATTGACAGTACCAGTTTTTTGGTACTCTTGGCTGTATCCTGTCCAGCCGCCGATGTTGCGTGTATTTACTCTATACTCAGTTTTTCTGCCAAAAATGTGGCCTTCAACGACAGTTGAGATATCCAAGTCGGTGAGCATATATACATCGACAAGAGTAGGGGCACATGGGCCATGACCGAACATGAAGGTATTTGTGGTATCTAACCAAAAATGAACAGCAGCTATCATCATGGATTCATTCTTTTGCATATCAGCAATGGATAGCCTGATACATTGATCTATCTTCCGTTTTGCCTAGAACACTTGCATTGATCTGTTGACTCTCAAGTACCAGTTTTTCCACCCTTTGGTAGGTTTGGGCCAAGATCGAAATGTGTCTTTCCATAGATTCAAAGAGAAATTTTGAGCTTTGAAGGGAATACGATTAGCCTCTGCATTGATCAGGTCGGTTGGATCTGGATCACCCATTGGACCTAGGCAATGGAGGGGAGGTTGGTTGGTTGGAATAACCAGTGTGTTGCGTAGTTCCTGAGTTTGGAAGATCAAGAGAATGGAAGAAGTAGGAAAAAATACCAACTGTAAGAATTCGCAAGGGGCCAAAAGGGTTGAAGTAAAAAAAACGAACCGCAGGGACATTGAAGTTGACCGCCATTGTTTCGAGAAGGATGAGGGCATGAGCTGGAGATTGGAAAATGACGATGGAAGGAGCTCTGGTGGGTTGAGGATGCGCAGTTAGGGTTGCCGCCGGAGAGAGAATGCCAAAGGTTGCAATTTGAAGGTAAAAGATGAGCAGTTTGGAGAAATATATTTATAGGTCATTTGGGGTAGGGGTATTCTTACTTATCTCTATGTCGTACGTGGATGGATCGAGGTGGTTCAGATAGATATGGTAACTGTTCGCACGACAATCAAGGGATTGTATAGAAGATTTGATGGCATGGCAAGTAGTCATGACTTGAAGGATATTTTGATACAGGATCTTTCAGTTCTAAAATGGTGATGTTGCTGTGATAAGATCTTGCCGATGGATTGTTATTTTGATATCTCAACCGTAATTGAGGCAAAAAAAACAGTTGGAAAATGTGCGATATTTACTGATATACATGGATTAGATCTAGGTTTGATTAAATCTGGTAACAGATCATGTTATGCTTGTAGAATGGGTTGAAAAATAGGTAATAGCAGGCATTATCTGGAGTAAATTTCGGAGCATCAATATCTTATACTCCGAAATTAGGGGGCATGTGTTGACATCGTTTTTTAGCACGTGTCAAGATGGTCAGGAAGGGCTAATCAGCAGAGGAAAGATTATTGTGTAGATTGATAGCTGATGAAAATGAGTTTGCTTATGAGTGGTAGCGGCGTATGGGTTCAAATTGAAATGTTGCCAATAAGGTTAAGGGTATTATTGTCGATGCCGATGAAAGATGGTTTGAAGACTGCTGCCGATGAAACAGGGAATGTACCGATGGAAGGAACTTGAAGGCTGCTGCCGATGGAACAGGGATTGTGCCGATGGAACAGGGATTGTGCCGATAAAAAGGAGGTCGATGAGAATACCATCGTGACTGAGGCGGACTATGGAATAAGATAGGAGTTAATTTCCTTATATACGTTTATTAGAGTCTGAGTTGTATCAAAGTCATGTGTTTCCATAGATTTGGATTTAGTGTCCTAGTCGTATTTGGTTACGTTTCTGTAGATCAGGATATAAATATAGGGTGAAGGGCAATATAAAAAAAGATCAATCAATACATCAAAAACAGCTTTTATTCTTATTTACATCTACTTTCGACGACTTCGTCAATTTGCATATTTTTCTTTTTTACGAGTTCTCATTGATTCGGCGAGTTGCATTGCTCCAGTGCAATCTTCGGCGATCCTCGAGTTTCGCGTGAGTACCTCTTGGCCGTGACTTCTGGGCGTATCGCTGTTGTCAGGACCAAAGTGCTCGTATCTTCATCCTTGTCGATTAACAGGTCAAATCGACTGGCACGCTTTGGATATCGATTTCGGGTATTAGCCTTTATGTTTGCAGATCTACTTTTACATCAACAGGATGGAGATAGAAGATGAAGTATTTGCGGTTCTACCACTGGTTCGTAATATCTTTGTCGTTTCTCCATTTTAATTCCGTTTTACTCTATTTTAGTTGCGTTAGTTTCGTATAGTTGCGCTCTACGTAGTAGTGCTGATGTATATCGTGTCACCTAATTATGAATTTATTGATTTACGTGCAATATTTATTTAATGTATTTTTAATTAAAAGCAATCTAGTGTAGTAACTCGTTCTTGTGATTTTGCGATCATGCCAACTGAAGCTACATGCTATCGGCGTAGACGTGTTACATGATAGTCATATATAAATTAAATATTAATTTAATTGACATGCAATTAGTTCTATGATTAAAAGCAATCTAAGTTTGTAAATTCGTTCTTGTTGTGATAGTTTCATAGCGTCGTGCTCTATACAGTAGCGATAATTTTTATGATGTCACTCAAGTATGAATTTATCTATTTAAATACAACTTAATTAATATTTATTTAACAGCTTTCTAACTAAAAGCAACATAGGGGTATAATTTCGTTCTGGTTGCTTCGTGACTGTGCTGGCGTAAGGGACGTATTAGCAACGTTGTTTACGGCGTAAGGGACGTATTAGCAACGTTGTTTACCATGTCACGTTATGTGTTTACAAATTAAATTATGTTTATTTGATTAATGTTTATGTCACGCTCTTTTAAATTAGAAGCGACTTAGGTTCATACATTGAATATTCTTAAATAAATGTTAACTTGATTAATATTAACTTAAATGTTTTTTAATCATAATTAGTTTAGTTAAACATGAAGCATGTAGTTAATTTAACTAATATTTAGCTAGTGTCTTATCAAATTAAAAGTAACTTTTGATTTATAATTTGTCTTTTATAAATAATCAAATGCTATCATGATTAATAAGAACTTAAGTGCTTCTTAAATAGAACTTGTTTAGTTTATGTAAGAAACATATAATGATTCGATTAGTTGTTATTACCTTCTTTATGCTTTCTAATTTATAAATGTTTAAATGACTTAAACACTAAATAAATATTTATAAATAAAATATGAATAAAGTTAACTTCATCTTTTATAATTCAATGTGAATTGGTTAATTCAACTTTAGGATAATTCTTTAGAAGTCTATCACCTTAATTCATTAACTAAAATAAATCAAATGTATAGTTTATCTTCTCTGATTTATTGTAAACTCCTCGATAGTCGCGTGTCCTCTTTGATGGTAGCTCTGTTATCCGTCGGTCTTACGTTTTCGCGATCATAGCATCATGTCGTATAGTCTAGTGCGCTCTTTTAAAGTGTCTCTTTTATTTGGTGTGTTGTTCTTAGTTATGTTTATTGTCTGTTTGTTCTACTTGATTGCTGAGAGTAGAAGAAGTATGGTTAATTAGCGCTGAAGATGAGGAGCTGAGGACCGACAGTCGAAGCAAGAGGACTTGAGTCTAGAAGATAGCAACTGGAGATTCTGAGTAGCTAACTTTAGGAAAAGGGAAGTATAGCATGGGATCATTCTTGTTTCCTATTCACCTTTAATACACTTAATTCATGTGCATGTGTTGTTACCCCTAAGGATATCATAGTTTTTGTATCTTGTACCTTGATACCGGTGGAACATTGCATTGGGTAGTATTTATGCTAGTGCTCAAGATAAATAACCATGATCTGTAACTTGACTAATGATATATGCAATAAACGTTTAGAAGATGCTTTATACAAACATGGCTCAAGAGGGCTAGAGCATTGGACTATTTTTATGGTGCTCTAGTTTCTCTGCTTAAGGACTTATCTGTAAGCGAACAACTGGGACTTACAGTACAACTGTGAGGGCTATATGGCTCTGGCTTTAGTCAACTATGAGGACCTTTTCTAGCTTGTTAGTGGTAACCTTCATGGCGTAAGAATGGCTTGACGAATTGGGTATAGTGCGGCCTCTGTCCTTATATGTATAGGTTGCGCGTCATTGTGCCATTTGGAAGGGGGGCTCTACATCTGTTTGCCGAGTGAATCTAATGGCCGTAACTTGTTAGACGAATCTTTGAAAGACTTCATAGTGAACCCTGCCGACCTTCCTTGGTAGTGGGTCAAGAGGCTGATCACCTCAGGCGAAAGGGTAAATCACGACTCACAGTGAAAGTGTACAACCTCTGTAGAGTGTAAAACTGGTATATCAGCCGTGCTCACGGTCACGAGTGGCCTTGGACCCTTACAGAATAAATGATGAACACTGATGATAATGATAATACTGATGATATTGATGCTTACTAATGATTATTGTTTCATGCTATACATTATTCTCGTTTACATGATCATAAGGTTATTTGGGCTTACGTAACTTGTTGCTACTCAAATGCTAAAAAGATGACTTATTAAAAGCTATTGCAGTAAACCCATGTCAAACCTTTTGAGCTTCATGAACCCCGTGTTGTATTTGTCGAGTTCGACATGGACTCACTCTTGCTATTTCCCTACACTCCAGTGTGTAGTAATGTGCTGCTTAGAAGAAGAATAAAGGTGTAGTGGAGTTTCTAGAAGTCTATAAGAAGTGCTTGGCATACGGAGCCCCTAGTCAGCCGTCCCTGTGACGTTGGAGCCTGAAGAAAAGATTAGTGACCGTTCCGCATCACTCTGATAGTTGTAAGTGTTAATATAGTATGTTTCTCACTTTATATAAATATTGTTTTGATATTTTTATTCTGTTGTTGTATGTGTGGACTTCCTGGGCACACATATGACGAGCTTGGTTTTGTTCTTTGCAAAACTAGGTGTGACATTTATCCATTAGTGGAGCGAGGTTTATCCTTATTAGTAGACACACTCCTTGCACTAGCCTTCATGATAAACTCCTAGAGAAAAAGAAGGAATCATCCCCAAAATAGAAGAGGAAGTTTTCATAGCCACATTACAAACTTTCTAATCCCATGATTTGGCTATCCATCCCAAACCAGTTGTACTCCAAAAACATTTGAGGGAAGAAGTAATTCTACCCTTGTAAATCATTTTCAATGATTTTGGGAGGAGCATAAACTTCCTGCTTCATAAGAGACCTTTTAGTACATATAGTTTGAATCTTTTCAAGAAGGGATCCCTTTGGAAGCTTTTCAAATCCAATCCCTTTGAAGGACATTTAGAAAGACTCAAGAATGACATGTCAAGTGATGCCATAGAAGGAGAGCAAAGCCACCTAGAATCCACTCCTATCTTCTCCCTTTCTATGCCCACATTAGATATGAAATTCGAACCCATCTTTAAACCCATCCTTGATCCCTATGAATCTTCCTATACTCTTTCTCCTGAGCGATCCTAGAAATCCACCGAGACATCTAAAGCATAGGATTCATCAAGACCATAAGGAGGATCAAGAAGAGCAACATCAATGGCAAAAGAACATTAAAAACCTATGTGCTATTTCTATTGAATGTGTAGGCAAGTCCTTATATGAGACCTACTCGAGAGGCAATACAAGGGAAATTTTGGACATTTATGCCGAATCACCCTTGGAAGTTGAAAATGATGGAGACTTCAATGAACAAGGAAGCTACTTTATAAAAACCCTATCAAGTCCTTGCTCGTATAAGAAATCTCTTGATTCACTTAGTCTCTTTAACATTACCCACACGAGATCTTCAACCCCCTTATGCTCCCTATTTCTAAAGATTTTGAAAGGGTGGTTGAAGACACATATGTTCATCATAAACATTGCAGATCTCGTTGTGTTGAATCTTGAGATTAATACACATAAACTATAGCTAGAGGGGAAACCACTTTGCCAATTCATATCTTGAAGGTTTCCCAAGGACAAGATTAGTGTCCTAAAACAAGCACTGTTCAGACCATGACATGAGTATTCACCTTTCTACTGCGCTGCCCATGTGAAATGAGCATAGAGTTATAATTGTGAAAATATTCTTTCAGGTATTCTTGTCACTAACCATTCCAGGTTGGAGCAGAAAGATTGAAGGAACAACAAATGCAAGGTATGTCCAACCAATCATTATGCAACATTGAATTACATTCATCCAATCTTAATTTTTGCAAAATTCAAGCTTGGGGGATAGACTTCCATAAATACATTTCTTGCCATGTTGCTACATTATCATGGTTGTCCCTACCTTTAAGACATGCTCAATTTGCTAAACAACAATCATGCTCTTTCATCACTGTTTGAGTAAATCTCTATAATGCTTTCATGCTACCCTTGTCTACCCTAGTAAGTGTTAGTTTAGAAGTAGTGTACATGCTTCTATTGGCTTTTAAATTAGGCATGGTGCTTAGGTTAAACAACCTTCCTTAATCTGATTAGACATGGAGTCTAGTTTGGTTATTGAACTAAAAACTGCTAGTAAAGACAATGATATATTTTGTTAGACTAACCCCTGCAGAGAAACTCCAAAATTCAAAATGGAAAAGTCCTGAGATGAACTCATACTGGAGATGAAGAGAGACAGAATAATCTTGCACAAGGGAGACACAACTCATTCATAGCCAAAGAGAAAGAAGAAGAGTACCACAAAACATGATCCACAATCAAAGCACTCACTCCATGGAAGCAGGTGAACAAATCTCCGTCATGCCATTTGAAGACAAAGACCATCGTGGAGGATTTCAAGTTGCAGTTGCATTCTCTTGTCAATTATTAATCATCAGAAATCAAGAAAGGTTGACAAGAGGAGAGCATGCAACTTTCTGCATCCTCATTAGATTGAGAAGCTGATGCATGAGGAAGGAAGACCAACTCCTTTAGATGATCCAACCATGACCTTCCTCATATCATTCTCTCATCGCTCTACACACTGGTTTGCAATCTCTCAATTAACTATTGCTTTATTTCTATAAGTTTGAGTTATTTCATAATGCCTATATGTGATAATCAAATATAAGATAAAATCAATCCTCTAGAAAAGAAGTAATAGTGAATGTTTCTGTGCTAGTATGTTCAAATAAATTCTTCTATAGCATAGAAAATAACCCTTAGCTTTGTGACAACAATGCCCCTATCATTACTTGTATACTCCTTCGGGTATGTGTGTCCACTAATGATTTGTAGGAATAAAACAATAAGAAGAGCTAACGGTCCAAACATAAATTAAAGAGAGAACAAAAGATGGCATGACTAAAGCTAAGAAAGAAGGAGTGCAACAGAGAAGACATTGACGCATGAACAAAAGAACAAGAACGACCAACGAAGGAAAGCTTCTACAAGGTGTTATAGTGCCAGCACGCTCCAACATTAAAGGTAACATCCTAAGGTTAGTGATCATCACATTAAAATCCTTTCCTTGATGTTGGTATACACATAAATAGAGAACAAACCATGTTTGAGTTACAACCTCATTTGACCCAACCTAATTAACTTAACATGCTTAGTTCTCTAATATTTGTTCCTGTCACCACTCTCTTGATCTTATAATCTTAACTCAATGATCTAAAATGATTGCACGTCTTTTCTTTGGAAGTTGATAGTCATAATCATGAAATTATTACACAATATGCATAGATAGACTATCCTTTTATAAAGTTAAGAAATTTGATCTGCCAATTGATTTAATGCTACATTCATGCTCATTGTTTGATCCTATCACCCATGTCAAGTTCAAGCAAAACACATAAACATCGACTTTATCTTGTTCAATATACCTAAGGTTAGAGAAGAATAAACTTTTGGTTCTGTTGGTGTTTTTCCACCAATAGAGCCCATGCACTTGATCTCTGCCTTGTCTCTATGAGCAGGACCCACTTTGAACACAATAGTAAAGGAGCTTGTCAACTCCCTAAGAATCCTATAAGTGAAGATCCTAGACCTACGAACATGTACAATGAGCAAGATGCTGCTAGTTTCCACAACTAGTACTTCACTTCAAACTGCTGGAAGAGTAAGGAACATGGGTGACACCATCTCAAGAGGTGCAAGCTATCAAGGTCTCTACTATGGGACCAGATGGTGCATCTATAGAATGAACATGGTAAGAGGTCCTATTCAGAGGACCTAAAAACACTGAACCCTTGCCAAAAGGTAAAATCGGTAGTTATCCATATTTATCCTTTTTTAGCATTGCATTAGTTTCCCTTTTCACATAGTTACTTTCCAGCAGTTGCATAATCATTCTCCTTTTAGCATGTTTACTTTTCTGCATTAGCATTGCATTAGAAAATAAAATAAATATATGTTTGCTTTGCTGCATCATAAATTATAAGCCCCATGTGAATAATTTCGGGCAAGTCTTGTTGAGTGCCCTCATGTACTCAGGGTTTGTTAAACCCCTATTGTAGGTGCTGACTCATGCTGCTAACCGAGGTTATGTCGGTGGGCTCGACATAATCTGGTTGTCCTCTCTGACTTAGGCACTCTAGCTAAGTTGTCTTCTGCAGCTCTACTCAGCTTCTGCAATTTATGTTAAGTTTACTTAAAAGTAACTTACTCATGTTTTATAAATTAATGTCATCATTTTTTCGCACTTCGATATATATTTTGTAACAAATATTGTAATGTTGTGGTTACTCCTTTGTTGATCTTGGTATGAGTTGTAAAATGTGGATGATTCGGGGTTCTCCGAAGACACCCGACAGACTACTGGAATTATCTGGCTCTTGTGTGTAGCAGTCAGAGGTCTTTAGGACAATGACAGGTGCACGTGGACCATATAATTTGGGTGGTTCTGCCGCAGTGATCGCCGGCACTAGAAGAGCAATGGCACGGATGGTAAGAACGCGTTCCAGGAGGAGATCCAATGGAATGAAGGTGAACGGAGCAATCGACTGCAGGGGCTTTGATCATGTCCCATATGCATGCAGCAGCGAACAGAGGTCACCATGCTAGTGTGAGTTCACTACCATTGATGCCAATGAACAAGCCACTAGGGGGAAGCATAGATGGGGGAGACGATGATGAATTTGATCCTAATGCATGTGGCCCAGGTTTGTTAAGGAATAGTGGCTTGCCATCGCCTGCTTCTGCTTCAGCAAACCCTACAATGTGAAGACGTTATTCACGTAGACAAGTAGGGCATGGGATGAGTCATGTTTTGTGAAGGATCAAAGCATTTTCCATACCATAGAACCAAATTTCCTTAGACGCCAAATTGGAGCCGCTAGCAAACAGAAGGAAATGCATATTTCTTGAAGTTTGATAAGATCCACTGAGGAATATAGGTTTTTTTTCTTGACGGCTTCATTGAACCCTCAAGTAACTTAGGAATTTTCTTGGTGGTTTCATAGTAGTCTCAAGGAAATTGTAAAAGTTTTGGGGCCGGCAGCGAACGAAATGTTTTGGGCACGGGAAACTATCTCAAGGAATTGTGACGCCTAAGAGGTGGGGGTAAATTAGGCTCTCTGAAATTTTTACTATAAACTATGGCCTCAGATTTCCATTATCAAAACCTATGCAAGAGTGTAAACTGTCTAGACATGCAACTAAGGTTTTGTTAAGTATGTTGCGAGCTCTACTGTAAAAAAGTTATGTAACCTAGGTTTTAATCCTATCACCTAGCCTAGCAAGCTAAAATAGACTAGTAAACATACAACCTAGGTATGTAGTGTAAAGTGCAGAAGCTTAATTGAGATAGAGATGACAACTATGGTATTTTTATTGAGCTATCAAGAAGCTCGTGCTTCCGCCTTATCCATGTTAGAGCCAGTTGAGTACCTAACATAGGGGTCACCGAAACCCAGGATTAGCACCATGACAATATGATTAATTTCCTGACCGATTTCCTTAATGAGCTAGGGGCTTAGGGGCTACACCCATCATGTGCTCTTGCGCACACACGCCGAACATTAGAAAGGGACCATCTAGCCTAAGACGACTCCTGGGTAGCCAGAGGCCTTAGCAGGACATATTGGGGCAGGCCCACAGTCGTGCTCCTACGCCTGAGGGCTCACAAGCGTCCCTGGCCTTGGGCTGCCGTGGCCAACAAATGGAGGCCGGGAACTGCATTATTCTCCAAGTGCCATCCCAAGCAACCTATCACTCGGGACGGATGAAGGAAATCTTGCTCTAGGCTCTGACAAAAATCACACACGTACAGAGGCGCTCCAGGCCATGCCGGTGCTCTGTCTCCTCACCCCTGCAAGGGCGGCTGTGACAAAAGCTATAATTAACAAGCATTGTGTTGCAATTGACTTATAGGCTACGTATACCGATACATGTGCTAGCTATATACAGCCTTAGAGCATCTCCAGAAGTTTGGTAAAACAACTTCATGTTTAATTTTTTAGAAAAAGAAAAAAAACGTCTTCTCCAACAGTTTGGTAATAAAATAACTTTTTAAAAATAAAAAGTTGTACAAGCACCTAGGTATAATTCTATTAATTTAGTTTGGGATTTAATATCATCTATTTCAGTTTAATTTGAGATTGTAATAAATAGGTTTTGTCTATCCATTCCGCTTGGGTAGTCATCGAAACAATGTTCACGTAAATCAAATATTCGGAAATTTCAAAAACATTGCAGAACTACAAAGATGGTGAATCCGTTATCATAACATGCATGCTCAATATAGTTTCAGGTTCCAAACAAATATATCAATACATCAATATTTACATAAATCAAATATTTGGTAATTAAACATAATTAATATTTATCCGGATGATGTTGTAGGTGATCAATAAGGTCTTCTTGTAGTTGATGATGAGTTTGAATGTCCATGATTCTTCTATGTGTCTTAATAAATTCGTCAATACTACGATGATGAGATTGCACATTTTCTACACCGTAATCAAAACCATCAACAGGATCAACTACTCCCTCATCCTCCACAATCATGTTATCAATAATAACACATGCATTCATAATGTTTCCTTTTGTGTCCCCATCCCATATTCTAGCTGCACCCGAACAATGGCAAAACAAGATTGCAGAGCTCCAAAAGCGTGTTCGACATCCATCCTTGTTGCTTCCTGTGCTTCACAAAATATTTTGCTCCCAGAGCTTCCAATGGTCAAAGCGTGTTCGACATCCATCCTTGTTGCTTCCTGTGCTTCACAAAATATGTCTTTTTTGCTCCCAGAGCTTCCAATGGTCAAAGATCCAGGGGAGAGAGAGGGGCTGCAAATGGCCACTTTTTTAGCGTCACCGTGGTGGCCACCGCCAAGCAGCGCGGCGACGGGGAGCATCTTTTTATCTACTAGCGTTGTCACATGCAGCGGCGGATCTACTGGGGGGGCTGGGTGGGCTCCAGCCCCCCCTAATGACTGAATTTACCACTAAAAATACTGTAGTAAAAACATCAAATCACCGTTAAATCTTCATGCAAATCAACATCTCCATTGTTTTAGCCCCCCTTGATTCTCATCCTGCATCCGCCACTGGTCACATGGGCGAAAAGTCATGTGGGGGGAAAAACAAACGAATCAGCAGCTAATTAATTCCCACACAATTTTATATTAGCAACAAAAGTAATAATCAAGCAAAACTTCAATTAAATCAGCACAGTCCAAAAATGAAGCCCAGAAAGCAGTCTTGTACGTACACTCAGCCCTCAAAAGCATTATACTGGTACCAAATTCAGGCGCGTTACACTCCTAGACGGCTAGACCTAGTTGATTTTAAGACAACGCACAGTAGCTACATGCTAACCTGTACTTCACAGTTCACACACAACGTGTGAGGCCATAGGATCGGAAGCATTCTTGTGATTGTGACGAGCATGCATTGCACAAAGAGATGACGGGTTAATAAGCATCGCTTTAGGGCCTGTTTGGTCAGAGGTGTTAAAGTTTAATAAACACTGTAGCATTTTCGTCTTATTTGACAAAAAGTTTCTAATTTTGGACTAATTAGGCTTAATAGATTTGTCTCGTAAATTACTCCTAATTTGTACCGACATGCATGCAATTGGTCTATATTTAGTACTCCATGCATTTGCCGCAACATTGATGTGATGTGAGTTAAACTTTAACATGTGGAAACCAAACAGGGCCTTAATCTCCATCAGCAAGACAGCAACCAATCCTTTCTCAAATCCTTCGGCAACCTTAAAAGAGATCTTAACCGGCGACCATTGTCGCAGTTAAGAATTCTATATGCTTTAACCTCATCAGGACCCGCCAAAGCATAGCTAGGTATCTCTTGAAGTGCCTCAAACATTTCTAGCAATGCTTGGACAGAAGCAAGCTCAGCGAAGGAAGAAGGTTGGAGCATTAGATTGCTGGAATCGTCGTCTCTTATTATGAGATGCTTATCAGCGACAACTGCCGGTGGCCTCTCATCAGCTATTTGGATTTGTCCTGTCAAAGTATTGAAGAAATACGATACATTGCTGGGGATCAGTTTGTCTCGGATGTAACAATCATAGTCATAAAGTTTCTGGGTCGATGGGGTCGAGGTACGGGGTCGTGGTACGTGGTACGCTAATTGCGAGAGACTTTTACACTTCGGGTCGAAAATGAACCCGTGAACCCGGATCGGGGTCGACGAACCCGAGTCGAGGGTCCAAGGTGGTGAACCCGTTTTATGTGACTATGGTAACAATACCCAACTTCTTTTCCCTCAAAAAACAATACCCAACTTCTTCTTCGTGGCGTGAGACTGAATGTATTGTTTCGCTTCTCATGTTGACCATTATCTGCCATAGCGTCCGGCTGCTGTATCTGGTGTCGCTCAACCTGAAACAGATGACCTCCGGTTCGTCCAAGCTCACGACGGGACGGTCAAGTGGGTCGCATGGGAGGCCCTTGTAGGCATCGAGCGACCACAGCTCGGTGGCGTCGACCATGCCATGCTTCACCCACTCCATGTCGCGACCGTCGATCCTCATTGTCCAGGTGTGGATGGTGTAGGCGTGGCGAGAGCGTTTGCAGCCGCAAGAAGCGGCAGCGCCACAACAGCAGCGGCCTAAGATGTTAACAAACTTGAGCGCACTGCCGCCAGCAGTGGTGCACACGTTCCGATTTGATCTATTGGCCCCAAAGGGATCCATAGGGAGCCGTATGTACTGCAGCGTCGGAGGCTCCTCGAACACGTCGATGAGCATGACGCCGCGGTACACGTCGACCCAGCAGAGCAGATGGTCGTTGACAGGGACGACGGTGTCGAACGACACAGAAGGAAGATCCCAGTCCTCTCTGATTTCGAAGTAGTAGCGCTTCCACTCACCAGAACAGAACAGGTGGAGCACGACCACCCTCGGCATGTCGTCGCTGAGCGACCACGCCCACAGCTCCGCCACCACGAACTCGTCGCCCCCACGGCACAGGAGGCCTGTGGCATCATCAGACAGCACTCGAGGCACGAGGTCTGAGCCTGAGAAATATGTCTTCTCATAGTAAGGCGGGAGGAGCCACAACGACGGCGGCTGTGGGGGCTCCGCAGCGGTGGCGTCGGCATTATAGACGAAGTGTTCAGCCAAAAATTCTTGATACTTCTCTTCGATACAGACCTGGATGAGCACAGAGTCACCGTGCACCGCGAGCACCTTAGATTTCTCCTATTTGACACCGTCAGGAATCCGGACTTCCGGAGGCATACACGTGAAAGTGCCGGAGGCTCCGCGAGGCGGAGGGAGACTTGGATCGGGTGGCCGACGCTGGTGCGGGCGGCCGCCAGTGTCTTGCCATCGTCGGTCGGCAAGAGGAGTCATCCTCGACCCTGATCTCCAAGTACTGCTCGAACATCACCCACCGTGGGTAGGTGGTGGAGGACGAACCGGATGGAGGTTGGGCTTCCTGGCCGCCGCCGCCGCCCCCAACGTTCGTTGCCCTATGCTGGGTCCACATATATGGAACGGTGTATGGATTGCAATTTGCAAACAAACTTTGTCGACGAGTTGGACTTTTTTCTCTTTTCCTTTTTTCCTTTTTCTTTTTTATATATACTAGCAAATATGTCCGTGCGTTGCAACGGGCGTATAGTTAGTTGGATGGCGCGGAGATGGATGCATTTAGCGAGCTGGAGGCGTCAGAGCGGTGTATGGAGCGGTGGAAGCAGCACAGTGGGCCCATCCCAGCGGCAAAAGGTGCGACGGCTCAGGGACGTACGGCACTGGAACGTCGCCGCCGGCAAGGTGGCGATATTCCACGACCGAAGCAAAGATGTCAAATGTTTAATAATTTTTTTTATTCTGTTATAATACACGGACATATTTTACTGGCATATAAAAAATGGTGAGCCCGTTAATCTGAACGTTCGTCGGCCTTATCCTTTCATTCTCGGTCCTCAGCACGTTCGTCTCCCTTACCTCCCTTCATCTCTTTCTCTCTCATCCCAAGTCCCAAATCACTTGTTTGCCGGCGAAGGGGTTGAATCTCTCTGCCAAAGGAAGAACTTTTAGCAAGATTGAGATCCAGAGGAGGCCTTCCAGGATCATGAACTGGTCGTTTGTCGAGTTTGCGATGCCGAGCCGGCCGATGGCCGCGACGGTGCTCTGTGCGCCTCGACCCTACAGAGTCCAGGTCCACCCATGGAGCGCCGACCTCATCCTCTGTCTGGCGACAACAAGGTACTGCCTGTGCTTGGATTAGTTCTTCTTCTCCTGCCTCGTGAAAAAGAATGTTGTTCGAAAAAAAAATTCCCCTGCGAAAATCTCTCTTCTTTCTACGCAGTTCTTGGCGCTCGAGCCCGATAGAGCGGGCGGCGTGCGGCGCTGTGGCTGAGGAGCACGGTCCGGCATGGGACGGCTGGCCTGGCTGCATCAGCTAGCGTCGAGCGCGGTGTTTGCAGCAACTAAATTTATCTCTTTTGTGACTCTTTTCCCTTACTACTCTTTTTTCTCATGATTTTGATGC
Source organism: Saccharum officinarum (assembly GCA_020631735.1). Classification (NCBI taxonomy): domain Eukaryota; kingdom Viridiplantae; phylum Streptophyta; class Magnoliopsida; order Poales; family Poaceae; genus Saccharum; species Saccharum officinarum. The sequence continues at coordinate 24,216,974 of CM036190.1, read as the reverse complement.
ACGTTCCTTGGTTCCTTCTCAGATCCGGCGAAGTAGGGCAAGGGTTGGCGACGTCCCGGATGTTTGGTGATGTGATCTCCTGATTTTCACAAGCGTTCCTTGGTTTCTTCCTCAGATCCGTCGCTATGCTCCGCCAGCGCTCATCCACCAGCGAGCTCTATAATTTGTCTTCAGAATAGAGGAAGATTAATTTTAGATTGATTTGGTTTGAGGAGCCGTGATCTTATCTAGGTAGCAATGGTTCTATTGATTTGATTTGAGGAATTATAGTTGCCTTATTGTGTAGTCCGATGTGGCAATGTATCTATTGATTTGATTCGAGGAATTATAGTTGCCTTATTGTGTAGTCCGATTTGGATTTGTAATTCTGTTCGGGGTAGGAGACGTGAGCGAGGATGAATACGATACCTCATCACGTAACCTGGATACATGGCTGGCAGACAGAAAATTAGAGGGCAGAAACAAATTTGAGTGCAGAAATTTTTACAATTTATTATTAGGTATAGATATAGACTAGCAAACTTGTCCGTGCGTTGCAACGGGACTCAATATGTGTAGGAATTGGACTTATGTCATTGCTAGATGCGAGTTGTCATGAGTCTGAGTTACTTATGAGATACGTAGGACGTAATCCAATACGTATTAAAATCAGACTCGGTATTCATCATTGTTAGACGCGAGTTGTCTTAACTCGTATGAGTATGAATCATGAGTCCAGGCTGGATACGTAGAGTGCAATGCAATACGTATTGGAATCGACTCTGTATTTATCATCGCTACACGCAAGTTGTTCTAACTCGCATGAGTATGGGTCATGAGTTTAGCTCACATACGAAGGTCTCCACTACTCTGGTAGCTAGGGAGAGATAGGCGAAAAAATAGATGGAAAGAAATTTTACCTATTTTATTAGTTATATTGTTATAATATATAATAACTATGTTAGAAAAGGATTCGAACTGAGCTGAAATTGACGGACGAAGAGGAAAAAAAATTTCGTTTTAGAAGCCGAAATGCAAAATGGACGCTTAGCACTTTAGTAGCCGAAACAAGCCAACAGCGGCACTTTCAGAACTGAACGCCCACACGTTCTGGGCCAGCACTCCTCCGGTTGCTGATGCGAGGCCAGCGGTGGCGCATCTGGAGGCCGTTGGAGGTGGTGGCAGCGGCGCATCTGGAGGCAGGGGCCGCCGGTGGCAGCGCGTCTGGAGGCGAGTCGCGGGGCCACCACGCCTCCGAGGGGGCGCCGGGTTGAACATGTGTAGTTCCGCAGGCCGCGCAACCTCGGGGTTCCTAGTCGTGCGGACAGGCTAGCAGGTATTCGATCCTTTGATTCGGGAACATCTGGTTACAACTCTACGTGGTCCTAATCTGATTGGTTCTGCTTATATATGTACACAGCTGATAGGCGTTATGCATCAATCTGATGCTGATTTAGGTTTTCTTTTGCGATATGCATAGCTGCTTGAGATTTTGTTGTTTTCCGGATCGATGAAAGCGATCCGACTCAAACTCTTTCGGTGGACAGATTCGAGGATATATATGTTCGGTGTTGTTTTTTACTGCCTTACCAGACACGGACCAAAGGTGGAACGAGAATAGGAGACGGAGAACAAGGGAGACGGATATAGATAGGCCAGACGAAAATCTGGCCAGAATACGGCTGAAATTTTGCCTCTACAGTGGGCTATTGGGCTGGCTATAGTGGGCCGCGAGAAAGCTCAGATCACCTGACAGACAGAAATCTATGGTGAAAACTAAAAAGTGTGCAAAAATTTTCACAATTTATTATTAGGTATAGATGTAAAATTTTTTGAGAGGATTTTATATGTAAATGAGTTGGACTTCATGGCGGGATGCCATGGACTTCCTCACAAGTTGGACATACTGGCAGACCTATATCGTGGTCCTTGTGCCATGGACTACCCTACAGTTTTGGCTCAAGGCCTAATAAACTGAGGAATTTTGACCCGCATCTGAGAGCAACAAGCCCAATAATATATATAGCCAAGTGTCACACGCCCAATGACAAGCCCAACACATAGGCCCAAGACATAGGCTGAGAGACCGGACTGAGCCCAATGCAGGCCTGATGTGAATAGTACCCATGGGTACTGTAGTGCCACCGCCGTAGGTTAGGTTAAAATCAATTTCGATTGCTTGCAGGCTAAGTTCCCCAGGACTATAAAAACAAGGAGCCATGTAACCGTTCAATCTTCCGCAAGGAACAGGTCAAGTGCCTTCTATCTTCTCCCTCTCCCTTCTAAGCCTCGGTCTTCTTCCTTTGCCCTAGCGCCGCCGCCGCCCCTTCGCCCAAACCCTAGCTGCCTCTCCTCCATAGCCGCCGCCCCCAAGGGAACCCCCGCGTCATGCTTGTTACACTGGTATCCGGAGGCCAAGTCAATCCTTCGAGCACCCATGGCTTCCACTGCCACCATCATGAAGGAGCTATTCTAGGAGTTCTCCTCCAACCTCAATGCCAAACCGGATCTGATCCTGAACCTCAACGACAAGGTCTATGCGAACTCTGCCAATCTCAACGCCACCTTGACCCGCATCAAGAGTGCACACCCCAAGGAGGACGCCGCCAATGACTTCATCAACGTGTGGACACGGAAGTTCCAAGAGTTCTTTGACAGGCGCAACACCTCTCCATCTACAAAGATCCAATCCCGCTAAAGACCAACACCCTGCAGAACTCCAACACCACAGCAATGATCCAAGCCAAATTGAATCTAGACGCCGCCATCGACAATCTTGCTGTGAAGACACAACAAGTTATGATCGCCACCGACAACCTTCTAGCTGAGACAGTGCACATCATGATCTACCTCGGCAAACCCAAAGAACCGCTGCCCAACGCTGCCAAACCCTTATTGCTCGCTGCACCCCGCAGTGACCAGGCAGCAAACAACGTCGCCTCAGCCCTTTCAGCAACAACTTCACCACCAAGTTGATGGACAACGATGCCTCCCTGAGCAACTACGACATCCACAAGGTCATCGACACTTGGAAGAAGAAGTCTGAGGAGTTCTTCGCTCTCCAATTATCTCCTCCAATAACAGCACCCTCCTCACAGCTTTCTCAACCGGTAGCAAATTCCAAACTGCTCTCGGGAGAAATCGGCGCAGCACCGACATCTACATTACCAATACTAGCACAAGCGGCGCCCCAAACCCTACCAAAGCAGCCGACACAGCAGGCGCCCTCCCCTACATCACCACAGGGTCCTCTTCCTTCGGCAGCACCAACACCACCAAAGCCTTGGCTAACCATCAAGGCCGAGCTGCCAGCCTTGATGCATGATGGCTCCGCAGATACACTAGTGTGGCTCAACAATTGCGAACCCATCGGAGGCTGAAAGGGCATCAAGACCTTTAGTGGGTTTTGGATGATTCAATGACAACGTGATTAAAGGTCTAGCCCGTTTGCTAAGTGTGGACAGAAAATAGGTTATCTCACAAGTACTTAATGAAAGCCAAAATGATGTATTGTTGGAAACAATCTAGTTCAAACACAAGACAACAACGCAAATGTATTTCATGCAAGGCTTACTCATTTGTGGGATTTCTATAACTTATATGAAAGCAAGCACATTGAAAGATAATCAATGAGACATAAGGGATTGCATATGGAATGGTCTCACCTTTGGAGACTGCTAGATGAAAGACAAGTATACAATTGAGCTTAATGAATGATTCAACACTAAGTGTGACTAGATGGCTTGAGATGGTGTAGATAGCAAGGAAAGGCTTCGACATACTAAGCAAGGGTGAAGGGCAAGCGAGGGGGTGAATAGTCCTTTCTAAAACTTAATCGTGCCGGCTAACTGAAACAAATGCGGAATTAGAACTATCGGTCTTGCCAAGACTACACTTCTCTATCTATAACTCTAGCACCTTATAAAAGATCCTAACCAAGCAAATAAGGTGCCTTCCTAGCAAGAGCTCACCTAAACAATTCTAGCTTGCAAGGTCACACAAACCTATGCAACTAGTACTTCAAGCACTGGGGAGCTCCTACACAATTCTAGTAAGCAAAAGCACAAAGCTCCTAAGCTCACTAGCAATGCTCAATAACAGGGCTATACAAGCCAAATTAGAGAGCGCAAATTATTTAGCTACACAAACTAAGCAATGTGACTAACAAGGTTACACAAACCAAATTAGCCTCACAAAGGGGATACTTCTGGCTACACAAGCAAGAAGATATCTAGCTAACTACACAAGCACAACTAGATACAAGAGCAACTACACAAGCAAGATATATATATATGAAAGTAAATACAAGCTTGTGTTGCACGAAGTCAAACCATCAAGAAGATGACGAACAATGTTGACGTGGTGATTTTTCTCCCGAGATTCACTTGGTTGCCACCAAGCTAGTCCCCGTTGTGTCGACCAACACCTCGTGGTTTGGCGGCTAATTGGTATCCACAACCGAGCCTCCCAAAGGAGCCATAAGAACCCACTGCAAGTGTGGTAGCTCAATGACATGCTCTACTAGAGTTCCTCTTCGCGATCCCCGTGGAGTGAGCACAATCCCTCTCACAAAGCTTCTCTGGAGCCTCGCATAATATTCTTGCGAGCTTCAATGGAGCTAGAAGCCACCAAGCCATCTAGGAGGTGGCAACCTCCAAGAGTAACAAGCACCACCGGCTTGTAACTCGAACACCTAGTGCCACTCGATGCAATCTCACAATGCAATGCACTAGAATCACACTCACTCGCAATCGATTCACACTCTTGCAAGCAAAAGTGAGTTAGAGGCTCTCCTAGCACTCCCAAAGCATGGACACTAAGTCCCAAGGGTGCCAAGCACTAGCCAAGGCCAGCCAAGGGGTTATTTATAGCCCCCACAAACAAATATAGCCGTTGACCCCTTCACTAGGCGCAACATGAGGGCATCAGACGCTCCGATCCAGTGGCACCGGATGCTACCAGCGCCCGATGCCTAGATGACAGCCACGTGTCCCTCAGGGTTGAACATCGTCTGTCAGATCTCACTCACAACGGTCAAGACGGGTTCAGTTAAGTTCACACCAGATGCTTCGGTGCTCTTCATCGGACGCACCACACCACGGCGTTCGATGCGGTCCAGTAAGCTCCCCGAGCTCGAAAACGCTCATCGGACACGTCCGACGCGTCACCATCAGACACACCACTGTGTCCGGTGCTCTCCAGCTCTTCTGCCATGCACCACATTAGCAGGCACTAGACGCTGAACAGTGTTCAACCAGCATCTGATGCAACACCGTCGGACACGCCGGTGTAGCCTCCCAACTGCGCAGCACCTAGGGTTAGCCACCGAACGCGTCCGGTGACTCTAGAGCCAACGTCTGGTGTAGCATCTGATGGTCCTTTTGCCTCCGAAACTTCGCCGAACCCTGTTGAACACCACCATAACAACTTTTCCTTTGCAAATGTTCCAACACAACCAAAGATCACCACCAAGTGCAAGTGTGTTAGCATTTTCTCAATCATTTTCCAAGGAGTAAACCACTCAACTTGCCACGCCACTTGATCCTCGCAATGATGCAAAGTTAGATCACTCGAGTGGCACTAGATGACTGATATGCAAACAAGTTTGTCCCTCTTAATAGTATGGCCATCTATCCTAAACCCAGTCATCAACTTCTCTACACACCTATGACCGATGAAATAGAAATTCCCTAGGTTATACCTTTGCCTTGCGCATTCCATTCCATCTCCTCCGAGGTTGATGCAACACATGCACCAACCAATCACCAAATGATATGATCCACTTCATATCATCACATGACCGTATTGGTTCATCGATCTTGACCTCACTTGCTCTTCACCGTTGCGTCGGTCCATCGGCGCCAAGTCTTGCTTAAGCTTCACCATTACACACGGTCCCTCGCTTCAAAGCCTCTGACTTGCCCTTCGCACTTGCAACCGGGCTGTCGAGCCAAGTCATGTCTTGATCTTCTCCACCTTGATCACATGACTCAATGTCATATCTCATATGCAATGAGCTCCTCCATCATCACATGTGCAAGCTTTTCAACATCTCCAAGCCATTTTCATCTTCATGGCATATGTTGCTCACACACATGTACCTGTGGACTAATTACCTGTGTATCTCACATAAACATAATTAGTCCACCTAAGTTGTCACTCAATTACCAAAACCAAACAAGGACCTTTCAGCCTACTGCTTGGCAGCTGCCATGGTGAAGTGAAGCATCTGTCCGAGCCAAGTGATGAAGCCGTGGGTATGATTGTTGCTGACGGGCCTGATGTAGGCGTTATTGATGCAGATGAGCTGGCGGCCCAAGTTGTCGATGAAGACCACGGTGGTGGTAGACACCGTGTTGTGCCCAAGGAGGATGGTCATCACTGTACCATTGTCATGTGTCGTAGACGGAGGTGGACGTGAGCTAAGCGCTAGTTGTTCCATGCGCCTAGGTTTAGCATGTAGCAACACCTGCAGTATGGTAGCTGGAATAGATGGTGCGGCAGGTATGTGGAGACGACCGTCGAAGAGGATCAGCCCTTGGTCCTTAGACCAGGCTGGCGCTGCCGCGCTATCGGCTATAGCAGCTTCCCAGGCTCCACTGCTGCTGGTGCGGCCTAGGCCAATTGGGTTTGGGCCCTCATTGGTCATATGGCACTACTCCCCCCTTCTCCGATCAGTGCGTCCTCGCGCTGAGCCACGAGCTGTGTCAGAATGGTGGCGAAGTTGTCGATGTAGTTGTTGGTGTCGTCAGAGTCCACGATGGCTCTCGAGGCATCGATGGTGATGTTGTCGACGTAGTCGTGCATGGTGCTGGTTTTCCTAGTCTTCCTGGGAGTTGCGAGGTTGCCGATGAAAGTCCTATGTTTGGTGTTGGTAATTAGTGACAATGCCTAAGTACTAATCCTATGCCTAAGTTGTATGTAGCATATGATGATTAGTACATTCCAAGGTTGGTGGCAAGATGGACATGGTGATCATGATGGCCACACTTGGATTTGGACGCAACCCTATGTGATCAAGGCAAAGGTATATGCTTAAGGGTTGTGTTTTAGTAACCAAGACACCTAGTGGGTGTGGTTACATTATAGGATAGATAGCCGTACTATAAAGAGGGGAATGACGTGGCTATTGAACTCCTAAGTGCCTCTAGGTGTGCATTTCATGATCATATGCATTTGGATAGAACTAATATCGCCTCGAAAAATGATTGTGAAAATGCTAACACACTCACACATGATGAAGATCACCTGGTGGTGTTAGCATGTTTTGCGAAGGCACTGGAGTTTGAGCGGTAGAGAGGGTTTGGGTCACTCTCTCCCTCCCGCCGAGCTTGCGAGGCGGGATTCAGGCATTTTCGAGAAGTTGAAACGACTATTTTCCACTACGCCGGAAGTCCAGAAAAGAAACGGAGGTCACAGAGGTGACCGGACGCTGAACCGGACGCGGTCCTTGCATGACCGGACGCGTCCGGTCAGTGTTCAGTGTCTGCGCGTTTTTCAGTTCGATGATCGGACGCGAGGCGCGTCCGGTCACTGATGATCGGACGCGTCCGGTCGTTCAGGGAGCTTAATGGACTCAAACCGGACGCTGGCACTGTCGCGTCCGATCATTTTCTTCAGCGCGTCCGGTCACTGTTTCGTTGAGCGCTGCTCAGGCGACCAGCGCGTCCGGTCATTCTCGGGACCAGCGCGTCCGGTCGTTTCCAGCGCGTCCGGTCTGCGCGATGAGCGCGTTCGATCGTTGCTTCGCTGTTAGCCGTTGGGCGACCGGCACGTCCGGTCAGTTGGACCAGCGCATCCGGTCAGTACTTCACGAGTTAGCCGTTGTGCGACCGGCGCGTCTGGTCAGTTGGACCAGCGCGTCCGGTCAGCCCGATTCCGGCTGTTTAAGTTTCTAACGGCTCTATTCGAAGGGGTACGTCTATAAATACTCGTTGGCCGGCTCAAGGCTCCATCTCTTGCACATTTGACATACTTGTGAGCACTTCGAGCTAAGCAACTCCCCTCCCACTCATCTCTCTTGCTTCTTTGCATATTCGAAGTGAGATTGAGTGATCCAAGTGCATTTGCATTGTGAGATTGCATCTAGTTGGCACTTGGTGGTTGATTTGCTGCGGGATTCTTGTTTCTCTTGGTGGTTGCCGCCACCTAGACGGCTTGGAGCAGCTTGGAGGCGTTGGCAAGAGTTGGTGATTGTTCTTGGCCAGCTCCGGTGATTGTGAGGGGTTTGTGCCTACCTCGGCGAAGCGCCAAAGGCAACATTAGTAAATTGTTCGTGTCATTGCAACCTTTTGCCATTTGGTAGGTTCTTGTGGCGCCTTTTGAGAGGCTCGGTGTGAGACCGATTAGCCACCGAACCACGTGGTGAAGAGGGACACAATGGGGACTAGCGTGCCGGCAAGCACGTGAACCTCGAGATAAATCTTCGTGTCATCATTCTTATTGTGTTTGATTGATCTCGGTGGTTGTATATTGTGGTATTCATCTCTTGATCATATTGATTGGTTGGCTCAATACTTCGCCCCTCGGTGATACCCTCCTAACTCTCTCTTGTATTAATTTCTTAGTTACCTTGCTAGCTTGTTAGTGTAACTCTTAGCTTGAGTAGCTAGCTAGCTTTAGTTGTAGTTAAATTGTGCGGTTTGACTTGTGCGGTTGAGTGCAAATATACTAGAATTGTGAATTGGTTAGGTGGCTTGCAAACACCCCGTAGGCTAAGCAAAACTCGCATCTCGCTATTTGTTTTATTGATAAACTTGTTTAGCTTGTCTTTGTAGAAATTTTTAATAGGCTATTCACCCCCCCTCTAGCCATCAAGACCTTTCAAGTGGTATCAGAGCCGTGGTCACCGTTTGTAAGGCTTAACAACCTCGGTGTAAGATGGCTCAAGTTATGTTCAATCATGTAAATGGCAAGCCTCCATTCTTTGATGGTGTCTCTTCCTTTGATCATTGGAAAAGGAAGATGAAGCAATATCTTAGAAATATACATGAGAAGGTTTGGGATGTGACCAAAGAAGGATACATCATTCTTGATGAGGAAAACCTCACTCCCAATGACCGCATCAACAAACAATGCAATACGGCGGCACTTGACACAATCTACCGTGCCATTGATGACAAAGTATTTGAGCAAATCAAAGATCTTGAAAAGGCAAATGAGCTTTGGATAAGGCTTGAAGAAACATATGAAGGCACTTCAACGGTAAAAAGTGCCAAACTATATATGCTCAAGGACAAGTTCTCCACATTCAAGATGAAGGATGATGAATCCATCCCGGAGATGTTCTATAGGCTCCAAGTCATTGTCAATGATCTCAAGGGGCTTGGGGAGAAGGTTGAGGACAAGGACTTCTCACACAAGTTCTTGATGTGCTTACCCAAGAAGTTTGCCACCTTGAGAAGAATGATCTTTAGAGAGGGATTGGACAAGGTCAAACCAACCAATGTGCTTGGAGATATAATGACCGATGCCCAATACAATGATGATGAAGATGAGGTAGAAGAGAAGAAGGAGACCAAGGTCAAGCAAGAGAAGACCATTGCATTCAAGGCTTCATCCTCTAAGGGCAAGAGCAAGGTGGAGAGTGATGATGATGATCCATTCGATGATGAGATCATGGCCCTTCTAGTGCAAAAGATGGGTCGGTTCATGAAGAAGAGAGGCTATGGTGCAAGAAAGAGAAGGGACTTCATGAAGGCAAAGGAGGTGCTTTGCTACAATTACAATAGCCCCGATCATGTAGTGGCGAAGTGCCCCTATGAAGACAAAAGATATCATGATGAGGAGTTGAAGCTCAAGAAGAACAAGAAGGATAAGAAAGAGAATGAGAAGAAAGCAAAGAAGAGCTTCACATTCAACAAAAAGAAGAAGGGTGGTGGTTATGTAGTCACTTGGGATAGTGACAACTCCGATAGTGATGATGATGCAAGCTCTAGTGATGATGAAAGGACCACTCGGCGAGCCATTGCAAACATCGCCCTCTCCAACAAGCCATCCATCTTCGATACTACATCAACATGCCTTATGGCTAAGCCTACCAAGGTAAAATATAATGATAGTGATGATGATTCTTGTGCTAGTGATGGTTGTAGGAGTGATGATGAGGAGGATGAGGACTACTCCAAGGATGATCTATTGGGCATAATAGATCAAATGAGCAAGGGCTACAAGAGAACCACCAAGAAATATAAAATCTTGGAACAAGAGCTCATTGCCAAGAGCAATGAAAATGATGCCTTGATGGAGGAGCTTGTTGCTCTCAAAAAGAGTAAGGAGTGCAAAGGAATTGAACAAGAGCTCAAAGCTCTTAGGAAATCCTTTAATGAGCTAGAGGCCTCTTGTGAGTGTCTAAAGGAAGACCACGAGGACCTTAAAGTTGCTCACACTAGGCTTAAGGAAGCCCACTCCACTCTACTTGAGCTCATCAAGGAAAAGGACCTTAAGTTGGAGAAGTTCATGAAGGAAGCTAAGAAGGAGCAAGTGATTGTCACTTGTGATATTGGACTAACATGTGATATTATTGATGATTCTTTATTTGTTAGTTCTACTAATGCTTCATGTAGCTCATCATCATCCACCACAACCAACTCTACCTCTACTACTAGTGATTCATCACTTGTGGTTGAGACTCTCAAGAGAGAGGTGGATGATCTCACCCGCGCATTAGGCAATGCCTATGGTGGGGATGCCCACTTGCTAAAATGCTTGGGTAGCCAAAGGTTCTCTCTTAACAAAGAGGGATTGGGCTATACTCCAAAGAAGGGCAAGACGGCCTTTGCTACTCCAAAGCCACGCTTTGTGAAGGGCAATGGTCGTTATTGCAATAGATGCAAGCAAGTTGGGCATCTAGAGATTAATTGCAACAAAATAAACAAGAACAAGAAAAATGCTAATGTACCTTACATTCCTTTTGATTCTTGTTATGTGCTTACGAAGGGTGAGAAATGTGTGCATGCTAGGTTTATTGGTACACCAATTGTGGGCCCAAAGAAGAAGGCCATTTGGGTACCAAAGAGCTTAGTGACTAACCTCCAAGGACCCAAGCAAGTATGGGTACCTAAAAGACATTAAATTATTTTGTAGGTAAATTACAAGGCCGGAGAAAGGCATTGGGTGCTTGATAGTGGGTGCTCTCAACATATGATCGGTGATTCAAGAATGTTCAACTCTCTCAAGTCAAATGATAGTGGCATTGATTGTATCACATTTGGTGACAATAGCAAGGGTGATGTAAAGGCTCTTGGAAGGATTGCAATCTCAAATGATCATAGCATTTCCAATGTGCTCTTAGTTGAAAAGTTGAACATTCAATCTTCTCTCGGTTGCTCAATTGTGTGATCTCGGTTTCAAGTGCATATTTGGTGTTGATGATGTGGAGATAGTTAGTGTTGATGGCTCTAACTTGATCTTCAAAGGCTTTAGATATGAGAATCTATACTTGGTTGATTTCAATGCTAGTGACACTCAACTTTCAACATGCTTGCTCACCAAATCAAGTATGGGTTGGTTATGGCATAGAAGACTTGGTCATGTTGGCATGAAATAATTGAACAAGTTAGTGAAGCATGACTTAGTTAGAGGCTTGAAGGATGTCACATTTGAGAAGGATAAGCTATGTAGTGCATGTCAAGCCGGAAAGCAAGTGGGCAACACTCATCCATTGAAGAGCATTATGAAGTACTTCCAAGGCATTTGAGTTGTTTGCACATGGATCTATTTGGGCCAACTACATACAACAAGCATTGGTGGCAACAAGTATGGCTTTGTGATTTGTGGATGGATTTTCTAGATACACATGGGTATTCTTTTCTTGTGGTACAAGAGTGATGTATTTGACATATTCAAGA
>CM036190.1:24118642-24205046 GCA_020631735.1 Saccharum officinarum | reverse complement strand
AGAGGGTTTGGGTCACTCTCTCCCTCCCGCCGAGCTTGCGAGGCGGGATTCAGGCGTTTTCGAGAAGTTGAAACGACTATTTTCCACTACGCCGGAAGTCCGGAAAAGAAAACGGAGGTCACAGAGGTGACCGGATGCTGAACCGGACGCGGTCCTTGCATGACCGGACGCGTCCGGTCAGTGTTCAGTGTCTGCGCGTTTTTCAGTTCGATGATCGGACGCGAGGCGCGTCCGGTCACTGATGATCGGACGTGTCCAGTTGTTCAGGGAGCTTACTGGACTCTAACGGACACTGGCACTGTCGCGTCCGGTCATTTTCTTCAGCGCGTCCGGTCACTGTTTCGTTGAGCGCTGCTCAGGCGCGACCAGCGCGCGTCCAGTCGTTTCCAGCGCGTCCGGTCTGCGCGATGAGCGCATCCGGTCGTTGCTTCGCAGTTAGCCGTTGGGCGACCGGCGCGTCCGGTCAGTTGGACCAGCGCGTCCGGTCAGTACTTCACGAGTTAGCCGTTGTGCGACGGCGCGTCCGGTCAGTTGGACCAGCGCGTCTGGTCAGCCCGATTCTGGGTGTTTAAGTTTCTAACGGCTCTATTCGAAGGGGTACGTCTATAAATACTCATTGGCCGGCTCAAGGCTCCATCTCTTGCATATTTGACATACTTGTGAGCACTTTAAGCTAAGCAACTCCCCTCCCACTCATCTCTCTTGCTTCTTTGCATATTCGAAGTGAGATTGAGTGATCCAAGTGCATTTGCATTGAGAGATTGCATTTAGTTGGCACTTGGTGGTTGATTTGCTGCGGGATTCTTGTTTCTCTTGGTGGTTGCCGCCACCTAGACGGCTTGGAGCAGCTTGGAGGTGTTGGCAAGAGTTGGTGATTGTTCTTGGCCACCTCCGGTGATTGTGAGGGGTTTGTGCCTACCTCGACGAAGCGCCAAATGCAACATTAGTAAATTGCTCGTGTCATTGCAACCTTTTGCCATTTGGTAGGTTCTTGTGGCGCCTTTTGAGAGGCTCGGTGTGAGACCGATTAGCCACCGAACCACGTGGTGAAGAGGGACACAACGGGACTAGCGTGCCGGCAAGCACGTGAACCTCGGGATAAATCTTCGTGTCATCATTCTTATTGTGTTTGATCGATCCCGGTGGTTGTATATTGTGGTATTCATCTCTTGATCATATTGATTGGTTGGCTCAATACTTCGCCCCTCGGTGATACCCTCCTAACTCTCTCTTGTATTAATTTCTTAGTTACCTTGCTAGCTTGTTAGTGTAACTCTTAGCTTGAGTAGCTAGCTAGCTTTAGTTGTAGTTAAATTGTGCGGTTTGACTTGTGCGGTTGAGTGCAAATATACTAGAATTGTGAATTGGTTAGGTGGCTTGCAAACACCCCGTAGGCTAAGCAAAACTCACATCTCGCTATTTGTTTTATTGATAAACTTGTTTAGCTTGTCTTTGTAGAAATTTTTAATAGGCTATTCACCCCCCTCTAGCCATCAAGACCTTTCAACCGATCGTTGCCCAGTCGATGGGTGAGCCAAAGTCGCGGATGTGGTTGTCATCGTTGGGGGCGTTCGGGTGATGAGGTCATGTCACCTAGCTCATGTTGCAGCAAGGTAGGGGTAGCGGTGATGGTGACCGAGGTGGCGTATCCTACTGACGTGCTGCCTGCATGATGGCCAACAGTGCGAGTAGCGTGGTGATGATGGATGGAGCTTGCCTATGAAGGACGCTGGTGTTGATACGCTTCTCCGCGAGGCCGATGATGCACCCAAAGTTGATGCTGATGAAGATGTGGGTTGCACCTGTGTCGACGAGGATGTGGTCAACGGTGTCGAGGATGGCACCAGCTCGGCACATGGTGTGCCGGCCACGTACGACTGACCGCGAGGTGACAATCATCATGAGGAGGTTGTGGTCCATGGCGTCGGCATCGATGATGAGCGAGAATTTGAGAAATTTCTCGCGGTTGTAGTAGTGGATGGGTTGCTTGTTGTAGGCGATGTGGATGTTGATCTATCGTCATGTGTCCAGCGGATCACCTTGACTTGGCTGGCTGAAGTAGTCATTGATGAAGTGGCCAACATTTTCCATGTCCATTCCTGGGTTGATCCCTGTCATTAGGTCCATGTACTGTAGTTGTGCTTTATCTACTAAATGAAAAATTTTATACCTGATTTCCATGTCGTGGGCAACTTATTGGCCTCTGAAAAGGACCAAGGATGCTGCCTAGAGGGGGGTGAATCGGCGTTTCTAAAAATTCAACACTTCAAAATGTAGAAACGATTAGAGTTTGACTTTGGAAACTACAAATCAGAGAAATAAACCCCTCACGAGTAAGCAAACAGAGAAAATAAGGTATATAAAAGATGTCTAGAAGCTAAAGCCCTGCAACACAAAGATTAGAGTAGTGAATAGGCAAATCAGCATAGAGGCCAAATACCAGACACGTCCGTATTGATACTGGACACGTTCGGTATACACGGGTTGCGCGACGCGCTGAGGATTTGCTTTCTTTTGATTCCTATCTTCTCACTAAGCTGCAGGCACTGTCCAAAAACCAGTATGCAACCTCAAGCACCACAAAAGATCACAAATACAAAAGTAAAGAGAGATCGAGACATGATATTTGTTTTACCGAAGTTTGGTCTCCGTCAAGACCTACTCTTCGTTAAGGGGGCTGTGAGCAACCAACTAAGGTCAGCTCTAGATGACCACGTAGGTCACTCTAGTTGGAGCCTTTTCCAACTCCTTTTCCTCCTTCCACTAGATTGATTCCTTCCCTTGCGGTGGTGGAATCGAACCATTACAAACTTTCTGAGGCACACCACAACTCTTGGGCTCTCCGGTGACGCCTAGCCATTTAGGACCAAAGAGTCCAAGAGTGACAAATGCAAATCATGAGATCGACAATATGCACAAGTGCTCAAGGATGGGTTGCTCTCAAATTTTGAATATCACTCAACCCACAAGATGGATTCGCAAGATTGAATCAATCACTCACAAAGAGAGGGTTGGAGAGTGTTCTCAAGGCTCAAAAATGTGTGAGAGATCAGTAGAATTAGCAGCCTCCAAAGGTGGAGGCTAAGGGGTATTTATAGCCCCTTTGAAAAACTAGTTGTTATGTGACCGTTGGGCAATACCGGGCATGTCCAATATCAATACCGGACACATCTAGTATCAATACTGTATTGGCCATATAGCCACCAACGGTCACTTTGTCAGTGACGCGCGAGACGTCGGAACTCCCAATGATTATCGGAACTCCCGACCGTCAGAACTCCCGATGTATGTCAGAACTCCAATGACCCAAGTTGAGAGAACCAAGTCAGATGCCACAGTTGACTGAATACCGGACATGTCTGGTATCCGTTATTGCTTGCTGCAGCAAAGCAAAATTAACATTTTGTCTCTCAAACACTCAAAACTCTCATGGGTTGGCTTGAGCACTTATGAATGATTATCTATCAACATGGTGCATCCCTCTTAATAGTATGGCATACCTATTTACTCAAGATTAAATGAAAACGGAGTTTGAACCACTTGAGTTGAATTCCTTCGAACTAAAATGCCATTGTTTTCAATCTTCGACAAGTGAGGGTGTCAACATGTCAACTTTGATTTTCTCCTTGAGCATAGCCATCTTGAGCATGTGACTTGACTTCTTTCAACAAATATGAGTTGGCTTCAAATATATCAAGTCACTCCTTTACAAAGTCATCTAGGATTTGATTCTTCACTTCAATATGACCAATATGGTTTGATTGGTGCCTTGACTAAATGCAAGTACTTTCTTCTTCACCCTAGCTAGGTTCCTTGGTCCCCAAGCCGTCGCTTGCCCTTCACCCTTACTTAGCACCTCGAAGCTTTTGCTTGCTATCTACACCATCTCAAGCCATCTAGTCACACTTAGTGTTGAATCATTCATTAAGCTCAATTGTATACTTGTCTTTCATCTAGCAGGCTCCAAAGGTGAGACCATTCCATATGCAATCCCTTATGTCTCATTGATTATCTTTCAACGTGCTTGCTTTCATATAAGTTATAGAAATCCTAAAATGAGTAAGCCTTGCATGAAATACATTTGCATTGTTGTCTTGTGTTTGAACTAGATTATTTCCAACAATACATCATTTTGGCTTTCATTAAGTACCTGTGAGATAACCTATTTCCTGTCCACACTTAGCAAACAGGTTAGACCTTTAATCATGTTGTCAATGAATCATCCAAAACCCACTAAAGGGCTTGGTGCACTTTCAATCTCCCCCTTTTAGGTGATTGATGACAACTTGATTAAAACTTACAAACGGCTATAAACAATTAAGCTCTTGGGTTCAATGATTTATGAGAGCTCCCTCTTAACATGTGCACATGAATAGAATTCACAAAATGACCTCAAATGTCAATTGCACATATTAAAACACATAGGAGACCCCCTAAGTCATTGCATCCGTGGGGTGCAAGTGTGTGTGACAAAATAAATATGTGATGCATATGACAAGATATATCACACAAGAATAAATAAAAAGCATCACATCATACAATTTCATTCTAGCATGCATGGTCCTTATGAAAGTAAATACAACACATATATATCACACACATAGCACTCATTACACATTTTCTCAAGTCCACAAACCACTAAGATAGATTTTATTACAAGATAAAGATCATGTCACATGAGCCTCAAATGATACATCCATGAAGCACAAGTCTCATCTCTCACATGATACACTCAATCTCAAACTCAAGATACATCAATGAAGCTCAAAAGATAACTACAACTATAGTACAAATCTCTAGATACAAAGATAACATATGAAACACATCTGAAGCTTTAATCAGTCTCTCTCTCCCCCTTTGTCATCCATCACCACAAAGGTCCAACAATGACATACTAAGCACAAAGGGGCTACAAGCTGTATATAACACCTGTGATCACTCCTCGTTATCGTCGTCATCCTGTCCACCCATCATCCTCATCATTTGAACGTGGAGCACCAGCTGATGAGAACCACCCTCACCAAAGGGGCACGAAGAGCTCCCACCATAGTGACCATGTCCACCAGGTGGATAGTGACCATGCCACATACCTGAACCAAATTCCTCTCCTGCACTAGGACGTGGCTGAGTGTGAGTAGGCACATGAGCCTACAGTGGCAAGGTGTCAGGGTGTTGCTGTGACTACTCCAGCTGCTGCTGACCTTGCTGCCGCTCTTATCACTAAAGAAACTTAGCAAACTCTCTATCGTATCTGACCTGCTGGCTCCTCTGTCTCTGGCTCACTAGTCTCATCATCTGAAATAGGAGACCTAGGAGGATCAAGCTCAAGACTTAGAGAAATCTGCTTGAGCGTGCGAGTGTCCTTCCTCCTAGCATTCCTCTCCTCTCGCTGCCTAATCTGAATATCTCTGCACATCCCAAAGATAGAACTGAAGAACTTGCGGATGGGCGAGGGAGGGCTACCATGGCGTGAAGAGGAACGTGAAGGGGCACGTGAGGTGAAACTCCTCCTACTATTGCTGCACACCACTCAGGTGCATCTGCCTTTGCTGCTACTCTAGCTCCTCCTAGGCAAGGTGGAGGTACTCCAATCTCTATCAAATCAGCCGATATCTTCAGAATCTTGTGAGACTTATCATAATCAAACTGATGCCCTACCTCCTGCTCAATTATGTGCATAATGTATGGAGCAAATCCATAGCCCTTGAGGGGCCTCTCACCAACACTCTGAATCTCACACCAGATAAAGTCAAAGATACTAAAGGGCCGTGCACCTAGTGCCATCTGGTGGAGAAGGTTCCTAGAATAGTCTGCAATTGTACCCTTGTCACCACCCTTACAATCAGCATACTTCCTGAACATCCTGTCTAGGTACCTGTAGGTGGGATGAAGGCCATCCACCTTCACAATAGATCCACCTCTGTACATGTAAGCCATCCTCTCAGGATGTAGAACCCCCTTAGTGTGAATCATGTCTTTCTGAAGCTCATCCTCAGGAATACCCAAATATCCTGCAAAGACCTCATAGTCCACACTATACCACTGTCCATCTAGCATCCAATGCATACGCCTCGGCTGCTCCTCAACAAACAATGTAGCGTAGAATTAAGCAATTACCTCTGTGTTCCATGGATGCTGAAACTGCATGAGCTCATAAATACCTGTACACTGACATGTCTCAATAGCAGAACAGCGTGCGTGGGCGATTGCGACAGCAAGAGACTAGGAGAACGGGCTCAGGCGATGCGCAAGGGAGAGGCGAAGCTTGCTGCGTGCTCAATTTAACCAGAGGACGATGGGTGGCGGTGCTGTGCGTGCGCCGGCGGGAAGGAGCTCGACGGCAGCTGCGGCGGAAGGAAGAAGGACGGCAGCGGACGGCTCCGAACTTTAAAGGCGAGGGTGACAACGGGAGGACGACAGCAGCAGCTTGCAAGTGCTTCGGCCAAGCAGGACGTGGAGCGGGCGCTTTTGGAAGTGGCAGGAAGGCCGGCGATGGTGGACAGGCAGACAGGCAGCTTGCCGTGATCACTGTAGTGACTAAAACCACCTCATTCTCCTCACCTTTTCAAATTACTTCAAAAAATCATATGGAAACTTCAAAATCTTCCAACATGAAAGTTGTTCAAAATTGAAAAATCTACAACTTTCATTTTTGGACCAACTCCAAATTCCAATTAGTTTTGAAAGTAGGATTTTTAATTTGGGGATTTTGAAATCCAATTTGGGTTAATCAACATAGTTAAATTAGCAACTTAGGCAATTAATTAGTGATTAACTATCAACCAAACATTACAACCATTAATACCATTTCAATGTACAATTTTCATACTGATCATTGAAATCAAAGTTTGACAATTTTTTATTTATGAACTTTCATTTAATATTTCCCCAAATTTGAATCTAAAACTTGAATTCCAATGATTAATTAACATTGACTAAATAATGGAATTCAAATTCAAATCCACACTTGGAGTTTCAAAATTGAACATATTTGGCTTGAAAATTCTAAAAAAAAATTATTCTATATTATAAAGCATACTTTAAACAACAAAGTTTATATTAACAAAATTTTAATTGTTTAATCAAATTATGAAACAAGAAAACCACAAAGCACCTTAATTGATGTTGTTGCTAACATTCCATGTAATGCATTTGCAACACATATACAACATATAAGGATTACAATTGACACATGCATTGCATTCATGCCATGATGTTGGATAATTATGCATGATGAGTAGCATGATCAGACTTTTATGAATTTCGTAACACCAGGGTTGTTACAATCACTGCCTGGTCCACCATGTGTGTAAGCCGTTCACAACCCTAAGGTTTCAGGTGGGCAATCTCGCTCATCACCAGAGATCCCTTTTCATCCCCACCTTGGATATCATGAATCAATAGCACATGCCGCGGAACCAAGGAGCCGCACCACATAGTTTTAAGATGGGACTTAGGGTTTCCCGCGATCTTAGGGAACCCGCAACATCCCTTGTATCAGACCTAGATGGGCCCTGATCCATCATCTGCCATCAGATCATCGGCCAACAGGAGAGTCTGGCTTAGTCCCGGCATCCCTTTGCATATTGGGGAGTCCCCAACAGAACGTGGAAAAGGATTATGCCATTACTCAAGTCGACCAGCGGAGCCGTCTAGTGCGACGCCGAGGGAGAGCATCCTTTGCATCATTGTTCTTCTTCCTTCCATGCAATCGATCGACAATGCCGTGTCAAACCCTAGGTTAACCCAACGCTGTCGCCAAGGAGTCGCTCCGTCACCCTTCTATCATTTTTTGTTCATTTTGGGTTACATATCTCTTGTTCGCACACCGTTAATGTTCAAATCAAGAGAGCACAATGCATCCACTGATACATTAAAAAGCCCCAATCCTCATGTGTCGTCAACCTTCAAGAAATCCAAGAAAAATCCCTCTACTCTTGGAATGTTACTTGACCTGTTGACACAACGCACAATAATTAGAGTTATTTGTTCTTCGTGGTTCACACCAAGGGTACAATCCAAGATAACAAAGAAGTACTTGGCATCCTTGATGCGATCTACAACTTTGTTGTTGACAAATATTTTTATCTAAGACCATTTATTTAGAGACCTAAATATTCATTCTTAATTTCTTAGATTTTGGAATTCTTTTTATTTTTTTCAAATGACCTTGGATGTTTATTTTTTTGACAGCAAAATGACCTAAATTGTAGATCTCAATACAATCTATAATTTTGTAGTTAAAAACTTTTATTTGAGATGGTTTAGAGGCATAAATATCCGTTTTAAGTTCTCTAATTGTTAAATTCAAAATTATACTTTTTCAAATGACCTCGAATGGAGACACTGTTTACAAAAATTGTAGTGCTTGTAGTAGACATACAAAATTTTCTAGTTGAAAACTGAAAGGAGCTCGAATATTCAATAAAAGATAGCATAACTAGAAAAACTAAAAATATGTGGGGCCCATATGTGAACTCAGCCAAACTACTACTATGAAAACCACTTTGAACTATTTTATGTAGAAATAATCTATCCGGTTTTTAAGTTGAGGAGTATAGGTTGTCTGTTATTCATTAAGTTTAAAATGTTTTATTTTAAATAAATTCAGGAACAAATTTAGGGGGAGTAATTCAGACTGTATACTTACCAAAACAAAAGAATTATCAAAGCCAAGTACAGCGAGAAATCCAACTCGTCACGAAGTCGATAGCTTTGCGCCAGCGAGTCCAACTCGTATATACCTATAATAACAAAGAAAAAAGAAAAAGAAAAGAAAAGAAAAAGAAAAGAAAAGTGAGTCGAACTCGTCGACAAAGTTTTTGTTTGTATAAATCCACTGTTCCATATATATGTGGAAGACCCATCGATCCTCTCCATACGGGCATATACACGGCCATATAGGATAGGGCAGCGAACTCGTCGTCGGCGGCCATATATGGAAGCCCAACCTCAATCCGGTTCGCCCTCCGGCGCCGCCTACCCCCGGTGGGTGATGCTCGAGCAGTACTTGGAGACCAAGGTCAAGTATTCCTCTTGCTCCCCGACCGACGACGCCAAGACACTGGCGGCCGCCGCACCAGCAATTGCCACCCGATCCAAGTCTCCCTTTGTCTCGCGGAGCCCCCGGCACTTTCGCGTGTATTCCTCCAGATCCCTGACGGTCTCAAAGAGGAGAAATCCAAGGTGCTCACGGCGCACGGCGACTCTGTGCTCATCCAGGTTTGTATAGAAGAGGAGCATCAACTAGACTACACGGCCGAACATTTTGTGTACAATGCCGGCGCTCCTGCTGCGGAGCCCCCACGGCCGCCGTCGTTGTTGCTGCTCCCGCCTTACTATGAGGAGAGATACATATACTTTGCAGACTTATTCGAGATCGTGCCTCGAGAGCTAAGTGCTAAGAGCACCGGCCTCCTGCGCCGTGGCGAGGACGAGCTTGTGGTGGCGGAGCTGACAGAGGTGTCACTCCTCCTCGAGGACACGACGAGGGTGGTCCAGCTCCAGCTCTACCTATTCCGTTTTGGTGAGTGGAACTGTTACGACATCGATATCAGAGAAGATTGGGATTTTCCATCAGTGATGAGAGATGATCGGGGTCGTCCAGTGGTGTCGTGGGACACCGTCGTCCCCGTCGACGACCGTCAGCTCTGCTGGGTCGACTTGTGCCGTGGCGTCATGCTCGTTGATGTGTTCGAGGAGACGCCCACTGCTCGGTACATACGGCTCCCCATGGATCCCCACGAGGGTTTGACGACGTCAAACCGGAACGTGTGTGCCACCGCTGGTGGCGGCGCGCTCATGTTTGTCAACATCTTTGGCCGCTGCTGTTGTGGCGCCGCCGCTTCTTGCGGCTGCGAACGCTCTCGCCACGCCTACACTATCCACACCTGGACGATGAGGATGGGCAATGGCGACATGGAATGGGTGAAGGACGGCATGGTCGACGCCACCGAGCTCTGGGCACTTGACGCCTACAAGGGCCTCCCGTGCGACCCACTTGACCTTCCTGTCACGAGCTTAGACGAACCGGAGGTCATCTGCTTCAGGTTGCGTGATACCAAACATGGCAGCCGGACGCTGTGGCAGATAATGGTCAACATGAGAAGCAAAATAATACATTCGGTATCACGCCACGAACAAGAAGTTGGGTATCGTTACACCCAGGACAAACTGATCCCCAGCAATCTATCGTATTTCTTCAATACTTTGACACGGCAAATCCAAATGGACCATGAGAGGCCATCGGCAGATGTCGTTGAAGAGCAGCTAATAACAAGAGACGACGATTCGAGCAGTCCAACGCTCCAACCTTCTTCGTTCGCTGAGGTTGCTTCTGTCCAAACATTGTTAGAAATGTTTGAGGCACTTCGAGACATACCTAGCTATGGCTTGGGTCCTGATGAGGTTAAAGCCTATAGAATTCTTACTAGCAGTGACGACGATGGCCGCCGGTTGACATCTCTTTCAAGGTTACCGAAGGATCTAAGGAAGGATTGGTTGCTGATGGAGATTGAGGCTACCGATGCAAATTGACCGGACAGCTCTTTGTGCAGTGCAGGCATGTCGCGAGGCAAGATTGCTTCTGATCCTAACGTCTGACACATTGTATTTGAACTGTGAAGTAGTACAGGCTAGTATCTACCTATTGTGGCTCGTCTTAAAATCAACTAGGAGTACGCTTTGTAGTTCTATTGAGTGTCTGACTGAATTTGATACGCTTTGTAATTCTTCCTGGGTTTCATTTTGGACTATGCTGATTTAACTTGAGTGTTGCTTGATTAACCCCTCAGCTCCATGTCGAGTTGTGAGGAAATTACGTGCACTACTGGAAACTAAACTGTCGGTTTCTCACCGACAGGGAAATTCGGGTTTCTAGTAGTGGTGCCATGCCGCTTATGTGTTCGTTTCATTCTTCTCAGACACACAACTTTGCAAATGCGACCACGCTATTAGATAGAAAGACAAAGCATCCTGTCAAATACTTAATCTATGGCATCACTCTCTATTCCTGAACTGTAATGCTGCCGCAGGCAAATTTGGCTGGTAGGGTCCCTCCGCTAACGAGGAGGGCGTTGCAATCACTACCAAGATGGTGGACTTCTCCTAGTGTTTTTAAGTAGTAGTAAAACACTACCACTAGTCATAGCACATGAAAATCTCATTATGAGGCATTTAGTTGAGAAAATTTATACTAAATTTTGAATGCTAAAACACTAGGGAAAGTCCATGCCACTAGGAGAAATCTAAAATTCTGGTTGTGAATGGACTGTTACTGACAGCAGCAGCAGCCAGGGTAGCTTCCTGGTGTCGGTGTGCTACCTGCATGGATCCCCTTCGCGAGATGACTTTGGGACCCCTTTTGTATTTTTGAGCTGCAGGCACTCCAAGGATTGCTATACTTTCGAGACCCAATTGTCTGATATGCTTATGTTAGTAGTACCGAATTTAGCCTGTGCAATTTGTTCATGAGGTAATAAGATAAATTGCAGCACACAGATTGTAGCTGCCCGTTCAAGTTGTCAATGTTTTGTGGATTAGATGCAATTGATGGAGATGGATTTTGTTACTTGAATGAGTACTGATTTTGCAATTTGATAGTAGTGCTGACGACAGTTTTTTTTATAAAGAATACGTCTTTTTGATGAATATTTCAGAACAAAGCTATTTGGTTTAGTGTTTCTGACAAATGTTTGATCAAAATATATAGTTGCAACCTATTGTATGTATATATTATCAGATATGTTTTTCAAATGATCCATCTAATTTGTCAATCGTTATATAGCACTTAGTGATCTTCCTGTGAAGCAACACGAGGACAATTTAATGATCCACTAGATACATATGCCCGTGCGTTGCATGGAGCTACAATTTTTTGTCGGTCTATTGTGAAGTATTTGATTACTTTTAGAAAATAATTTAAAAATGATGAAATGATTTTACATTGGCCACCTAAACATTTTCAAATGCACTTAGGTTTCTTTGATAATATTCAAAATAATTGATGGCCGTTCCAATCCTGACATCGAGTGCACATCATGACTTTGGAGTTAACAATTTTTAGGCTTTTCAGACTATTTTTTGGGCAGACTGTCTATTTATTGTACATGCTCTTAGGCTTTCTGGTATTTATATTTCACACACAGTGACATGGTTTCACTCTTTGATCAAAAGTAACTTAACAAAATTTAAATTATAATTTTTTATTTTAATTTGACTTTATTTTAATTTTATAAGTTTGGTTTCATTTGTGCATTGTTTGGGAAAAGACAAGAAGCTTACAAAAACACTTTGTATTGGGAACCCTGAAGTCTATGTAAATTCTAGATCAGCTTTAGCTATACACTTGCTATTTGTATTTCTTTGTGTTTTTTCACCTGGAATCCTCCACTTTTTCCTATTCTTGCATAAGCTTCTTTCTGAATTAGATCGGGCCGACTCACGTACTCCTAACAAACTCGTTTGTGAATTGGATCACGCCGACTCGTACGTACTCGTAACAAACTCGAAGTCGTGCGTGGGTGATTCGAAACGGGGATGTTTTTTCTTTTACGTTTTTTTTTTGCCGGCTTTCTTTTTGCCGTGAGTTTTTTGCCGTCATTTTTTTTACCGTATATATAAGGGCGATCGGACCGACTCACGTACTTATGAAAAACTGTTTTTTTTTGCCATGAGTTTTTTGCCGCCTTTTTTTGGCCGTGATTTTTTTTAACCGTATACATAAGGACAATCGGGCCGACTCACGTACTTGTAACAAACTGTTTTGTGAATTAGATCATGCCGACTCATACGTACCCGTAACAAGCTCGGAGTCGTGTGTGGGTTGGAGATTGGAAACGGGTATGGTGTTTTTTTACGTGTTTTTTTGCCAGTTTTTTGTTGTTGCTTTTGCCGGCCTTTTTTTGCCGTGAGTTTTTTGCCGGCTTTTTTTTTGCCGTGATTTTTTTTACCGTATATATAAGGGCGATCGGGCCGACGCACGTACTTGTAACAAACTGTTTTGTGAATTAGATCATGCCGACTCGTACGTACCCGTAACAAACTAGGAGTCGTGCGTGGGTAGAGATTGGAAACAGGTATGGTGTTTTTTTTGCCAGCCTTTTTTTTGCCGTGAGTTTTTTGCCAGGCTTTTTTTTTGCCGGCCTAGGCGAGGGGAACGCAGACGATGCGTTTAGTTGTAAATAGATCTACAATCTGTGCTTTCTCTAAGAGGAGGATGCAGTAGGATGCTGCTTTAATTTTGTCAACCTTGTATTTTTGCCAGAGCAGAGCAGCACAAGTTTTCAAGTCTTGGAAATACGGAGTATTTTATTTGGTTGAAATGGAAAGGCATTTTTTTCTTACTCCCATTATATATATATATATATACACACATGACCTTGATCTTGAGAGCATGATAAAATTCTCAGCCGTGAGTCAACAAAGTTTGACAAAGCTCAATACAAAGACAAGTAGTATGCATATGTGAAATGTTTTCAACATATAACATGATATTTGACCTTGGTAGGAAATCTCACCATTGAGAAGTGAGGCTATTCAATTTTAATTTTTTATGAAAATAAAAAATCTCCAAGAGCTTACATAAAAAAGATAGGATTTATTTAGTCTTTACCATATCTTACTTCACAACAACTTAGTTGACATGTTTTTCCTAATAAAGATATGTCCACAAGAAAAAAGAATATGAGCTTGGAATAAAGCTTATGCTGGCCAACCTTTGTAAATCCAAGTTCAGAATTTGGCCTGATTTTATTTCACAACTTAAGTTTGATTATCATGAATGACATTTTTAAACACATCAAACTGATAGAAACAAAGCAAAGACTGAGCTGGGGTGGGGGGGGTGTGCAAACAAGTGTGATAGGGTGACGGGGCTGAGAGGAGGCAAAGAAGAATCATCGGATGGCCTCCCCACACTAACAATACCCGCAGTGGGTACTCTAAAACGATACTATAAAGCTTTAGAGTATGAATATAGAGTAAAAACTGCTGCACTGGGTACTCTAAAACGATACTCTATCATTTCTCTCACTCTATATTTAGAGTGATACTGTGCTTACTCTATACTCTATAGTGGTGGGCCCACTAGCTAAACAAAGGAAAAAATGCTACAACTCACAAACCAAAAATCTAAATTAAATTTCGATTTCATCATTAAATTCGTCTTAATAAATCATTCAAAACTAGATCACACATGGATATATTTAGATAAAGTGACAAGTGGGTCCCACAGTAAATAGAGTGGATAGAGGATGATATAGAGGATGGATGGGTGCGGGAGAATTGAGTATAGAGAAGAGAATCTTGCTGACTAGGACGTATAGAGGATGAATATAGAGGTCTATGAGTGCGGGTAGTCTAAGACTTTTATGTCACTCGACAGTAAAGCCTAGTGTGAATGTTGGGGTATCCTCAGAGTGTACTACATGACATCTTGTCAAGTTGTTGTCATCTTATTGTTTTTTTGAAGGCGGGCATCACGTCCACCAGTGACAAAAAAAAGCCTGTGTTAATCATCATTGTCACAGGCGGTCACTGTGTTCGTCTGCGTTAATCACATTTTTTTTGCAGGCAATCATTGTGCCCATATGCAAAAATAAATTAAAAAATAGAAAAGCCAAAAGCCCACCAATGAGCTCATTTTCGAGCCCACCGGCGAGCCTGTCGGCTCCTAGGACTGCCGTTATTGCTGAGTAGCTGGAGCCACCGCTTGATGGTCGCACCGCTGCTGCATCCGCTCGCCAGATCCATGTTACAATGAATTGGAGGAAGGGAGAAGGGCTAGATTCGTGGGCCCCGTGCGCGTCGGAGAAGGGCCTGGCAACGCCTAAGCAGGGGATCCAACACGCCGCGCCTCCATCACCAGATCCGGTCGTGCCACCACCGAAACCGCGGACTCCACCGAATCCACCACCACCTACTCCAAATCTGGCTGCCGAGCTCGCGTCGAGGAGGCGCTGCTCTAGCCGGGGAGGGATAGAGAGGAGTGTTGTTTAGGGTTTGTGTTTTTCTTTATATAGTGGAGATGGTAGTGGGATGCTATTGGTTAGCGGGCTGGGCCTGAGTTTTGGAGGCGGACGCCTTGTAAATGTCCGCCACCATTAATGGATATTACAGAGGTGGGCACCTTAATGTGTCCACCTCTGAAAATAGTTCCATTTTTAGAGGCGGACATCTTAAGATGTGCACCTCTATAAATCTATTTTCGGAGACGGACATTTGTGACCGCCTGTCTAAATAAAATGATAGCCTCCGTAAATCAATTGTGAGAGACAGACATTTCCTAACCGCCTTAGTAAATAAAACGTCCGTCTCCAAAATCCTCGCGTATTTTAGGAAACGATTGAATTTTATGACTCTGACCATTAATGATTCGGCAATGTCTTGCAAAATCATTTATGTAGTAGTGAATGGCATCGAAGGATGACACTGACAATGCCACCGCCATCGACCTTAAAAGCTTCTATGGAAGTGCTTTCGACCGTCATCACAGCCAAACCAAGGGAGGCGGGGCTTACGCCAAAACCCAAGCGATGAACATCATCGCACTAGAAGCCACGCGAGGAACAAGCTCCCCTAAGACAAACTCGATGGCATCGAGTGTGTCACAGATCCTGAGCACAGCCATGCCTCGAACTTCCAAGGCGCCACGCACGCATGGGCCACGGCCCTGCCGCCATTGCCTCGGCCGGCCGCAAGCCACGAGCCGAGCCCCACCACTGCCGCAAGCTTGCATGAGGGGCTCCCACCCTCCTCTCAGCCGTGTGGGCACCAATGCACTACAGCCCTACCGCTACCCAGCAGCCGCATGCAGAGGCTTTTGGAAGGAGAGAGAGATGGGGGAGGGAAGGCGCTGTGGATGGCTGCCTTTTTGAGTGTCGTCGTGGCGACTGCCGCCCCTCGCTGGAGAGCGGCGGCGGCGCAGCCAGGGAGCTGACCGACGGAGAGGCCAGGTGTTGGCGCATCGCCTTGCGGGGAGATGACATGACTCTTATCTTTTTATCTACTTCTAGTGTTGTCGCATGGATGAAAACTTATGTGGGAAAAAGAAACGAATGGATATACTCACTACCAAAATGGTGAGTAGTAATAAAACACTACCACTGATCATAGCACATGAGAATCTCACTAGGACACATTTAGTTGGGAAAATTTATACTAAATTTTGAATGCCAAAAACCCTAGGAGAACTCCACCTCACTTGGAGAAATTCAATATTCAGGTTGTGACTAATCAGCATGTAATTAATTACCAGACAATTTTATGTGGAGATGGAAAAATTGGCACTTGAGCACTCTATGACAAGCTCTACAAAAAAATCTAGAGCTGATGTGTTTATAAGCAGTGTATTAACTCAGTTGCAACAAAAGTAATAATCAAGCAACGCTTCAGTTAAATCAGCACAGTCCTAAAATGAAGCCCAGAAAGCAATCTCGTAGGAGTCAGGTCACACTCACACTACACAGCGTACTCCTAGTTGATTTTAAGACAAGGCACAGTAGCTACATGCTAACCTGTACTTCACAGCTCTAGTTACGAGCCTGCAGTGTACAAAGAGCTGACGGATTAATATTCAAGCATAGCTAGCTTTAATCTCCATCAGCAACCAATTCTTTTTCATATCCTTCGGTAACCTTAAAAGAGATCTTAACCGTCGACCATTGTCGATGTTAAGAACTCTATACGCTTTAACCTCATCAGGACCCAAGCCATAGCTAGGTATCCCTTGAAGTGCCTCAAACATTTCTAGCAATGCTTGGACAGAAGCAAACTCAGCGAAGGAAGAAGGTTGGAGCATTGGATTGCTGGAATCGTCGTCTCTTACTATTAGCTGCTCATCAACGACAACTGCCGGTGGCCTCGCATTGTCCACTTGGATTTGGCCTGTCAAAGTATTGAACAAATACGATACATTGCTTGGGAACAGTTTATCTCGATCATAACAATACCCAACTTCATCAAGTTCGTCGCGCGATGCTGAATGTATAGTTTTGCTTCTCATGTTGACCATTATCCGCCATAGCGTCCGGCTGCCATATTTCTTGTTGAGCAACCTGAAGCAGATGACCTCCGGTTCGTTCAAGCTCACGACGGGACGGTCAAGTGGGTCGCACGGGAGGCCCGTGTAGGCATCGAAAGCCCAGAGCTCGGTGGCGTCAACCATGCCGTCCTTCACCCACTCCATGTTGCCGCCGTCGATCTTTATCGTCCAGGGGTGGATGGTGTAGGCGTGGCGAGAGCATTTGCAGCCCCAAGAAGCGGCGGCGCCACAACAGCAGCGGCCAAAGATGTTGACAAACTTGAGCACGCTGCCGCCAGCAGTGGTACACACGTTCCTATTTGTTCTATCGCCCTCATGGGGATCCATGGGGAGCGGTACGTACTGCACAATTGGTGGCTCCTCGAACACATCGATGATCATGACGCCGCGGTTCATGTCGACCCAGCAGAGCAGACGGTCGTCGACAGGGACGACGGTGTTCCACCACGCCACAGGAATATCCCAAGCCTCTATGTTTTCGATGTGGTAGTATTTCCACTCACCAGAACGTATCAGGTAGAGCTCGAACACCCGCTGCGTGTCGTCGCTGATCGACCCTGGCGAGAGCTCCACCACCACGATCTCGTCCTCACCACGGCGCAGGAGGCCGCTGGCCTCACCCGACAGCTCTCGAGACACGATGTCTGCTGAGAATAATGCCTTCTCGAGACACGATGTCTGCAGCGGCGTTGCCCGCGTTGTAGACGAAGTGGTCGGTCATGTCATAGCACCGTTGATACTTCTCTTTGATACGAACCTGGATGAGCAAAGAGTCGCCGTGCTCAGCGAGCACCCTAGATTTCTCCTCTTGGACACCATCAGGAATCCTGAGGAATACACGTGAAAGTGCCAGGGGCTCCGCGAGGCGGAGGGAGACTTGGATCGGGTGGCCGGTGCTGGTGCGGGTGGTCGCTAGCAAGGTTTTTTTTACCAGTAAGAAAAAAATTTCGGTCCCAGCGAAAATATGAAAATTCGGAAATTTTGGAAATATCGGATAAAATTTAAATGAATTTAAATTGATTTTTAAATAAATTTGGTATCATTTTACTAGAAAAACTCTCTAATCCATCATCCATCACAAATTTTTATAACATTGACGAAATAACACAATATATCACAGCTGCATATGCTAGTGCTATTGAATGTGAGAGTGAGAAAATTAAATAAATTTGAAGAAATTTAGGGCTTTGATAAGACTAGAGGATATGGACGGTCATTTTAGCGTGGTTTGGTGTAATTTTGGAGCGGAAGATGAATTTAATCAGAAAATTTTGACCGATATAAAATTTTTTCGGGCCTCAACGAAAAAGGTGATATTTCAGAAATTTCAGCGATATTTCGCCGAAATTGAAAACCTTAGTCGCTAGTGTCTTGGCATCGTTGGTCGTGGAGGAGTCCTCGACCTTGATCTCCAAGTACTGCTCGAACATCACCCACCGTGGGTACGCGGCGGAGGACGAACCGGATTGAGCTTGGGCTTCCATAACCGCCAGGGGTGGGCCTACCATGATTCAATGGTATTCAGCTGAAAACCCAAAATTTTGACAAAAAATTTCATACATATAGTATATATACATTTATGTATACTAAAAAAAAGCCAAAATGAACACATATACAACAAATTAGCCCAAACTAGCAGCGAGCCGTCTCCCCCGGCGATGTGCCTGGTGTGGCCGCGCGGCGGCGGCCCACGCCCACTGCGATCGACTGAGGCCCGACGCTCAACAAAGAATTTGTTCTGTGTTCTCTTTTCTCTTTTTCTGTAAGTTTAAATTCAGTTTCTCTGTTTCTTGGATTGGCTTCCCAATTTCCTATTCAATTTGTTATGGATATCATAGCAATTTGTGAATCAGTTTGCCTGAATTTTTTTCCCAAATTATTTAGTCTCGTTTGTTAACTTTAGGTCTCAAATACGAAGAGAAAAAAGAGTAGTACTACATATTTCAGGACTTTCTTGCAAAGAGTTGCGATTTGCTATATATTGCATAATTAGAAGTGGTGTTATATATGCCAAATATTAGGATTTGGGAGTTCATGTTGTAAAAAAAAATTAGACCCCTTCATATTTTGAACACCGAAGGAAAAAATCTTGGGGCCGCCGATGATGGCCGCCGCTGACGACGTTCGTTGCCCTATGCCCGTATGGAGGATAGATACGTCATCCTTACGGTGGCAACAATGCATCGACTTCCTCACAAACAAGACTTCGTTGACCAGTTGGACTTTTTTTCTTTTCCTTTTTATATTATGTAAAAATGAGCTGGACCTCATGGCGACAATGCATCGACTTCCTCACAAGTTGGACTTATTGGCACACATATATAATGGTCCTTGTGACCATGGACTACCCTACAGTTTTGTTTCAAGGCCTAATAAACCGAGGAATTTTGACCGGCATCTTAGAGCAAGCCCAATAATATATATAGAGCCAAATATTAAACTAAACAATAGCTGTCTCTTAATTAATTAAAATTTTTTGTTATTACTTTTATCCATGTTGCACCTTCTCTTTTATAATCCTCCTCATGTTCACTTGATATCTAGGTTCACGACTACATAGGCTTCCCATGTCCAGCTTGTTGTAGCATGAGACTAGCTTGGCTATAAGACTATTATTAGTGTACTTACTTTTATCTATTGGATTGCTGCCTACTTTTATCCTATGACCTTTTTAAGTTAATTGTATTGTGTATGGTAATTTAATTATATACACTAGCAAAAGTGTTTGTGCGTTGCAATGGGTTGTTATTTTCATTCTTAAGTTGTTCATTAATAACACCTTCCTCATCCTCACAGTTCTATTATCTTTGAATCCATCGACGAAAAATATGTATCGACACCCTCGACGACAATATGTATTTACCCTTAAAGCATCTTACAAATGTACGGGTTAGCCGTCTATCTCCACCAGAACAGTCATGCATGGTCCGCGGGTTGTTCTACATTGCACACGCTAGCGGCTTCATCGACTGCGGCTCGATGTTTGTCGTCTTTCTTAGGCGTACAACAAATATGCCTCTCCTTATGCACAGTCGCATTATCGGGCACTTAGCTCATTCTTCCACAAAAGCTAGTGTGTCACAGTAGTGGCTGATCCAGGATTTCATCAAAGGGTATGCCACGCCAAAATTTTCACATACACTTTGGTAAAAATTCATTTACCAACTCAGAAAATAATTGTAAAATTTATGACTCAATTTGATATATAAGCAATAAAAATATGAGAAGTCTTCAATTTAAAGATTCTATACCTAATCTATACCTAATAATAAAGAGGCAAAATTTCTCACCCTGATTTTGGTTTCTCTCCCCTTAATTTTGGTCCGGCTACCCTCACGTCTGGTTCGTGCGTCCGTTTTTCTTTTCCTGTTTGTCAACGGTGGATTCTGCTTAGGAGTCCGCCCTGGAGTCAAGTTGCTTTCCAATTCCGTTTTGTTCACGTAGACTCCACGTGCTTTCCGTTCTCTTTGTCCAGCTGATTCATTTCCTTTTGTTCCCACGTCCACCCAACTCTAAATATATCTCCCTTTTTCTTATATATATATATATATATATATATATATATATATATATATATATATATATATATATATATATATATATATATATATATATATATATATATATATAAATTAATGTTGACAATTTTTTATGCTAATTCTGTCAGAGTTTTGTGCGTTGGATAATTGGATTATGCTTTAAGATACGTGTTTCCGTTGTAGCTTAATGTGTCGACGATCATGTTAACGGTTTGGACTGTGCGCACGGAACTCGTAACTCTACGCTGGCTTAGCTTGACAAATCTATCTATAGCAGTTGCTCTTAATTTGACAGATTTGTTGTGATCTGATTGGTAAAAATAAAACCGACAGATCTTGGCAGTACAAATCTGTCAACGGATAAACAGTCACAAAAAAAAAACAAATAATGGATACAATATTAGGAATCTTTGAACTCTTCGTCTTCTTAACAAACAAATATTCTCACTACTGAGTTATTCATATAGTTTTGATTAGGCGTGGAGGTCGCGGTTGCTTGATGAGGAGGCGAAATCACTGCGCCGCTCACCCGGACCAGCCGTTCGCTTGCTCGCCGTGGCACCCCCCGCCCCCATGCTACACGCAGCACACTCAGCCACGCGTCTGCCACAACGGGAGGGAGCTGAGGAGGAAGTGCATGAGCTAGAACCTAGCGTATATAAATAGGTGATTGGGCGTGGAGGGCGTGGTTGCTTGATGCGGAGGCAAAGTGCAGGATGAAAGCCAAGTGCGGGCTGGGGCTGCCGACCTACCGTGCCGCTCACATGGCCGAGATGTCCGCCTACTCGGCACGGCGGCCCGTTGTTCCCATGCTGCATGCAGCACACTGAGCCACACGTCTGCCACGCCGGGAGGAAGCCGCATCAGCTAGAACGTACTGCAAACATAAATAGGTACATTTCATTTTCTATAAATGGTTGGTTTTAATTCTCCAGTTGCAACGCACGGGCATATTTGCTAGTAATAATAAAAAGACAAATTTTTTCTCCCCCAAATTTTGGTTTCTCTCCCCTTAATTTTGGTCCAGCCCTTTCTTTTGCTTTGCCCAAACGTTTGCCAAAAAATTTCTTGAGTCCGACACCAATACAAAATAAAAAATAGAATAGAATACATAAATACATATAGTTTTAGGGGGTGTTTGGTTGCAGGGACTAAAATTTAGTTGATGTCACATCGGACGTTACATGGGGTGTCACATAGGGTATTCGGATACTCATAAAAAAATAAATTATAGATTCCGCCAGTAAACCGCGAGACGAATTTATTAAACCTAATTAATCCATCATTAGCACATGTTTACTGTAGCACAACAGCATCAAATCATGGACTAATTAGGTTTAAAAAATTTATCTCGCAAATTAGTCGCAATATGTGCAATTAATTATTTTTTAGTCTATATTTAATACTCCATGCATGTGTCAAACATCCGATGTGATAGACACTTAAACTTTAGTTGGGAAACCTGACACCCCCTAATTCTAACAGGATACAAATCCCTTGGCATGGCGGCGGATGACCTGGGCCATGACTACAGCAAGCCCCTGTCGGCGCCGCTGTTCGAGGCGTCAGAGCTCTCGTCATGGTCCTTCTACCGTGCGGGCATCGTCGAGTTCGTGACCACGTTCCTCTTCCTCTACGTGACGGTGCTGAGGGTCGGAGCTCTCGTCGTGGTCCTTCTACCGTGTGGGCATCGCCGAGTTCGTGGCCACGTTCCTCTTCCTCTACGTGATGGTGCTGACGGTGATGGGCGTGAGCAAGTCCCCCTCCAAGTGTGGCACCGTGGGCATCCAGGGCATCGCGTGGGCGAGCCTCGGCACCGCCATCATCTACGACAGCCCGCACGGGTGGCACGGCCACATAAGTTTGGATATCTACCGTACGCACGCACGTACTGATGGTGCCTATTAGACTAATCAAAATTATTATCTTCTGACGACAATTGCAATTGCAATGCTTGCACTGGATTGTGACAGTGGATCTTCTGGGTGGGGCCGTTCACCGGAGTGGAGCTTGCGGCGGTGTACCACCAGATCATCATCAGGGCTATCCCCTTCAAGTCCAGTGGGTCGAAGCAGCCTGTATGTTGTCTCAGGCTAAAAAATTGGATGGCTACCATGGAAACTGAATCTCTACTATAATGGAAAAGTTAAATTATACTTGGTCCACCCAATAAAACGTCCCCCAGTGAGAGCTCTAACCATTGTGCACCCAGAAAATTACACACAGAAAATTATCTCTATTAAAATCAAGGGCTAACAAAACACATAGATTAGATCTGATGGCCACCAACGAAAGTTTGATGCAAGGCTTCAAACTCAGCCCCCACCCCGCACTCCCCCCGCGCATCCGCCGGTACCGGTCAGGGTTCGACGCACAATCAGGACAGAAGAAAAATGATCACGGAAAAAAAGGAAAACTAAAAAAACGACGCGCCGCCGGTCATATCCTGCCCAGCGAAGTCACGGCCATCTGCCTCGACGCCACGTCCGACTGCCGCAACAGCCGCCGTGCAGCCGCGCGAGGTCTGCTCCGTGCCGCCCGCCTACTCATCCGTGGCCTGTCGCCTCCTCCACGATCCCGCGGACGAGAGCGGGGGCTTTCTCCCGACGGCGACGATCCACGCGGCGACAAGGACGCGCGCCCGCCGAAGGAAGCATAGGAAGACCGGTTTGCCACCACCGCGGCACTCGTGCCGCGGGATCAGCGACCTGCGTCCACGCCAGTTACGGTGGGTGCTATGCTCTTCCCTTCACTCCCTCCCTTTCGCCGCAATCAATGGATTTTAGTTCGTTAGTTGATTAGTTCATCGTGTGGAAAGCACGAATAATCTACTGCATCATCGATCTGGTTTGCCATCGTCTTCCTGCGCCATCTCGACCTGGTCGTGTGCTTGCTGCGCTGCTGCCGCCGCTATATGGCTTCGTGCCAGCCGTCGCCCATGCCTGGTTTCCCATGGCCGCCGCCGCTAGAACTGCCTTGGCCGTAGCCGAGCTTCGTCCGCGCCTGCGCCTGCACTTCGTCATCTCGGTGACGAGCTCCAACTCCACGGTCTGTACCGCGTCGGCGATGTCTTGGCCTTCATCTCTGTGCTACGCCATGGCCGGCTGCTGCCTCTGTGTGTATTCCTGCTGCCCGCCTGCCTGCCTGCTGGTTGCCGGTTCCTGCTGCCTGCCTGTCTGCATGCTACTATGCTCTGCTGTTGGCCGCAGCATGGTATTGTGCTCTGTTGATGGCTGCTGATGGTACCGAACTGCTACTGGCCGTCTGCTTGTGAGATTGTCTGCAGCTTGCATATATGTTCCTATATACTGGTTCCATGGTACTTTGAGAAAAGGGAGTGTGAAATATTAAGTGGGACTAAATTTTGATTTTTATCTCGAGCCGCAGGGAGGACAGGTGCACGTGATGACAACAATGGCCATATGCTTGGCCGCAGGCGCAGCTGGCCCTGCGATTAGCAACAGTGTGTCTTCTTTGATCTGTGCTGCGCACAAACTACTCTGATCTCAATGATTTGACAATTCAATAGTAGTTCATTCATGTTATATTTTTTTTCATTCAAGCGTCACAAATTTCTTTAATTCATTGTTTATTTAATTCAATTATCTCATCCAATCAGTAATGACAGGCCAGGGTTTCGTAACTAGCTCTGAATCTATCTCCTATTGACGTAACATTGGGCCAGGGCACTCTTGCAAGCATACATAAGCAGGTCTGTAAAACTGCAATCTACCATTCCCTAAACTTGAACTGAACCCCGTGGATGCTGCTCCCTTACACTTTCTGAGAATATTGTAGTGAGGGAACGCTTGCATAATCTTGCGTACCGGCTCTAGAGACTAACCGCGTGAACTTTGAAATGTCTACACCGGGAGGTACACCCGATACGCTAAGCGACATCACTAACATCGCAGGTATGGTTTCAACAATAAATATGTAAAAAACACTCTTGGGGTGTCACTGTGATTTCTTATATAATACTGTATGTCCAAACTCCCAATTTAGATGAGTCCTCGCGGAAGAGGGAGCGAAGAAACATGCAACAACGCAATCGTCGAGCTGAGATGACCGACGAACAAAGGGAAGAGATTAAGAGAAAACAACGTGAATACCAGCGTGATTACCGATTACGAAAGAAGGCTGCATCCCAAAATAGTAGCACTTCATGTGCTTTGACTGCAACAATGGCAACATCATCAACCACAGGTACTTAATCTCTTTGACACTTCACCTTGCCAACCATTTAACAACTGATGAAAATATGTGTAGGTACTAATTACACCAATATGGACCAAAACACGCCAATTATAATGGACAAGAAAAATATCCCACCAGATGCACACGACAAACATCACCCAAGTAACAATGGGTTTATTATTGTGTAAATTTATATATAAATACATACATACTACTTTTAACAAATTTGTTAATATCCCTTTCTAAATCTTGGTGCTTTGGTCATATCAGTTAATAGGGATGGAAAGACTAATAAAACGTGCAGCAGAGCTTACACAGCTGAACCTAGCAAAATGGAAAAAGGACATCGAAGTGGCATCTTGGCCAAAAAAACATAAGATCATCAACAAATTGCAAACAGATTGGTAAAAGATCATCTATATCTTGTTGTGTAGATGCCATTGCCGTACCAGCAATGGTATCTGTATCACTCATATTTTGTTTTTTCAATATTGCACAGTGTAAGCTGTGGTTTATGGATGATTAATTTAATGGAGTACTGGACTGGATCTTCTTTTTTTTGACGATGTGACCCAGGTAGTTTCATATGATATTCTGAACATAGCCATTTTTTGAGACTGGTTAATATCTTAGTACTTGCTACCTGCAATCTTGTATAACTCCCCGTTAAACAAAGCGAGAGAGTTACCGGATGATGTGCAAGATAATAAGACCACCGATAATCTAGATGATATGCAGGACATATCTATTTTACTGTCAGGTACAATAACATATACAAACAGGCAAGAGCTTTTGACTGCAATTCGCAATCACATTCTGTATTTCACTGATGCTGGATCTTTAGAGTAAGTCATTCTTTAAAAATTGTTTTGTTCTAATATAAGGATTTTTCACCGCTTTTGCTAGAATAACTAAAATAAATAATTTGTTCCTTGTCCTTTTTTTTATTTTAGTGCAGCATGGGTCCAAAGCACACAACCATATCCCATTTTTTTAAATCTCAGAAAAATTAGAGATATTTTATATGAGAACACAGAGATGGATCATGATTGCTTCAACATGGCTGTTTGGATGGCTGCCTACAACAAATCCATGCTGTTGAAGAAAGACAAATACCACTTCATGGACCTCAAGTTTGCTGTAAGTTGATATAATTATTCCCTTCATATGTATATACAATTGTAATAATCATCGGTTTCTAATAAATTTTGGAAAATCAATGGTCCATAACTCAGTTTGGGAGAGATCCACGGTGTTGCGACAAGATAGACTATAAAGAACTAGCAAGATTGTTTGAATGCTGGCCTGATATGGACTATAAAATTCAAAATTGCACCACTGTAAGATATTGTTCTATAAACTCCTTTAAAAAGTTACATTTCTGTTTAGCACTTATAGCCTTGGTCTTTGTTTCAGGTTCTATTGCCATATTGGAGAGACAGGAACTATACTTTATTCATAATAGACAGGAACTATACTTTATTCATAATAGACAAAAGTAACCAATTTTTGTACATTATGGATCCGCATTCTCCAAATCTATGGCACATGAGTGATGATCCAAGCTTGCCATATACAGCTACATTAAATATTATTTTGAATCATTTCAGTCTCGCCATGAAATAGGCAAATCCTGCATGGAACGAGAATATTTTTGTCTGGCGTTGTGAATTAAAAAAAGGGATTCCAAAAAGTCTGGACTGGTAAAAACTTATTTTATTTTTTATCTTTCTTATCAAATTGTCATTTGATTTATTTACAACGAACAAACACTTGCTCCCTTCTTCCATAGGAAATTGAATGGATTCCTTGTGTACAACTACCTAAAGTCATGGAACGACAGAAGATATTTGCCGTTTATCGACACGGTAAAGCATATATAATTTCTATGTAAATTTTGTAGTATATATACCAAATAAATAAGTTAACTCATTATCTGTCATTCACATAGGTCACGTTCACTGAGGATGGAATTCATAGTGGACATCTTGAAGAGTAGCGCAAATGAATATAGAGATAATATCCCTGGAGAAGTCCAAAATCTACTTCAACAAACAAATTAGTTGTAATATACGAGACATGACTTTATTATGCCTTGTTGTGATTAGCATTTTCCAAATAATATACATGGTTATATACAATTGAGTGTGACTTAAACTATCAAAAAATATCATTGTTTGGTTCTTTTTAAGTGCACCCCTAGAATGAAACCGTGGCGTTAGCACGGGAATTATACTAGTCAGACTTAAAAAAATAGATGGGAGATACAATCAAAACATCTAGCCGCCGCTCCCGTGCTCCTTGCCTGCTGCGAGATGGCCAGGGCCACCACGCCCACACACATGACCGCACCGGGGTCGCTGAGGCTGCTTGAAACATGAGCTCGGAGTCACAAACCGTCTTGAATCAAATCAATACATTTCAAGCCGAATATAGCACGGTCTCCGGTGACTACAAAAAATCAAATGCGCAAGCTACTGTCCATATATGTCTAACCAATGAAGCGAAACACCAAACCAAAGAATATAGTATATTATGCAAAAAAAAACATAGAAACAAATCATAAAGCGGCAATGAATGTGTACTATTCGCTGTCCACAAAACAACAAGATCTAGTTAAAACATGCCATATGGAGCTCCGAACAACACGCAGTGCCATAGTAATCATAAAATAAATTATTTTTAAATTTTATAAAAATGATAAAACATAATTAACAAATATATAACATTGATATTATTGTTTGCCACATGTTTAGTAGTTTTTTTCTCCCGTTGCAACACACGGGCATATTTGCTAGTAAGTTGTAAAATTGCATGAACTACAATGTAAATTGTATTACCCTAAAAAAATAAATGTAAATTGTAAACACATGTCAAACATATATGAATGTGCGATGTCAAGGAAAAAATATAAACAGGATGAAAATAAACATATGCAAACTAAATGGAGTAAAATCTATCACAAGCAGAAAAAAATAAAAGATAAGAGAATATCTATATGAGTACTACGTTAAAATAATACTAGTATACAAACTAAATGCTAACTAATTCTGGTTGCAGGATACCCAACAGGTTGATCTCAACTGACAGCAAGGACCGGTAGTCAAGATCTAAAGGAGAAGGACAGAGGACGGTCTCGAACGCAAGACACCTGAATTGAGAAATCTAGCTGCCATTCTTCTGCGCAACAGATCAATAAGTTGCACCGGCTGTACCACATCTAGAAGCAGCTGATGGGCAGCCTGTCCAGGCCGTCATTGGAGGCTCGGAGCTCAGCTGCCGGCATCAGGTCAGCCGCATGCAGGTGAATGTGCAGGAGGCGGTCGTTTCATGCCCAAGATACACTAGATGAGTTCCTTTGTACTATACACATGGGTGGATCGCAGGTTATGCCGTGACATATACGGCATACCTTGTAGATCCGCCACTGTGTCACAGTATTGCTACAAGATATATATTTTATTAGTTGTTTTTGCTACTATAGATAATACATAGCCGACAGGCTCTGTGGAATCTCTTTTTCTTTTTTTTCTTTTTTTTTTTGCTCATAGGCTTCACAGAGCCTTTTTAGGTTTTCCTACTTTTTACACCTAATGGATTGTCTACATGATTGTTTTGTGCACTGTATGGATTTGTATGCCTTCATTTCTCACGGCTCATTCAGACATATTTGCGATTCTGAGTGAAGCTCGTATCCGTGGAGCCCCCCATCCTTAATCGCCGCCCTGGCAAAGTGATTGAGGCTGAGATTCTGCGCCATTATGGTTCTCCGGTTTGTTTCGATCTTGCCTCCTCTCCTCAGGAATTCCTTCTTGTCATTTCGGTGGGCAGATGCAAATTCCGTCTATCTCCATTGACGGTGGGTTTTCTCCTTCAATCTGTGCTTGGTGGTGCTGCTAATGCTTTTCGTGTGCTTCAACTGGATGATCGAGTTTTCAGATTCTCGGTCTTCTCAAAATTGGTTGGTTTCCATATTGCCCAGCTCTGTTCTTTTGAATGTTCAGAATACAAGGTCTTCTTCCATCTCTGGCATGGTGGAGGTCCAAATTACAGAAAAGAGCTACAGCAATGGGAGGCTGAACAAGCTGCTGAATGGAACTATGTTCCTACTCGTGCTGATGTTGTAAGTCTGCGTTCTCCTCCAAAGCGTCAGATTCCGGTACGTCTCACAGGTGCTAATGCCAGCCCCATTCCTGATCGCCGTCTTCAAATTTCAAACGTCCTAATTATGATAGGAGGTCAGCTGTTAAACGCCTGAGTAATGCCCCAAATTCAAATCAATTTAAGACACGTTCTTTAAATGTCTTAATCTCTGCTGAGGCGCCCAATCCTTTGACTGTTGCCGGCATTTTAGGCCCAGTGCCCAATCTCTCTAAGCTATCGCCAGGAACCAGGCCGTTGGCAATTCTTGGCCCCGGATGTCTCGCCCCAGCCCATGAACGGCCCTTTTGCAATAATCCCATCCGGTGCCGGAAATGTCTCTGTCTGGGTCATAAATTTGCTCACTGTGTCGCTACGCCTAGATTGACGCGCCAACCTGCCCAGAGTGGCCCTTCAACTTCGGGGACTCAGAAATCTGGCTGCTCTTTGACTGGTGGGCCAAGGGTGTATAATTCTTTCATTAAATATATTGCGAAGGCTTCTAGCATTACCCCTCCTCCCCCATTACCGTCGCGTGGAGCAGAACCTGGCGACTTCAGGCGCCGGAGTTTGACGACGAGCCGTCTTCTCCGTTGATCAGCGCTCCATCGGAGGTGACCCCAGCATTGTTTGTTCATCTTTTCATGACTTTGCTTCACGTATTCTTGGCATTCGAAGTATCCCTGCTTCTCTCCATATAGCTTGGTCTGAGAAAACCCCATTCTGGCTCTGTTCTGCTGGTTATGTTTCGGCTTGTTTCAGCTTATTCTCTCTCACAGAACACTATTGAATCAGCCGAAATCAGCCGGCTTTTATACCAGCCGAACTAGCCCTCTGTGCTACAGTGCAACCTCCATAGGCGGCGATGGCTTATCGCTTCGTTGATCCCCGGCCTTTCATGCCACCCCATGCGCAGAGGGTCATAGTTCCTGGTCGCCCTACGGCAATAAGGGTTGTGACAGGAAGAGTACAAGAGCACAACAATGACATGGCCATAGCGATCCTCCACCCACTGCCGGCAGAGGAGCTGAATTTTGAGAATATCAGGAATGCTTTGATTGCCTTTCTATAGATCTTCATGCTCAAAATGTATGTTGCTTCTCCTAAATCCTTCATAGAAAAACTATTATTCAATGAAGTCTTTACGGATTGCAACATCGGAATATTATTCCCAATCAATAATATGTAATCTACATATAAGATTAAAATACTACAGCGCTCCCACTTTCCTTCTGGTAAACACAAGGTTCTTCTTCATTCTGACGGAAGCCAAACCCTTTGATCACTTCATCAAAATGAATGGTCCAACTCCGAGATGCTTGCTTTAACCCATAAATGGATTTCTGAAGCTTGTATATTTTTTTAGCATTGTTAGGATCAACAAAACCTTCGGGTTGTATCATATACACGTCCTCTTCCAAATTTCCATTTAGAAAGGCTGTTTTAACATCCATCTACCATATCTCATGATCGAAATATGCAGCTATCGCTAGAATGATCTGGATAGATTTAAGCATCGCTTTCAGCGAGAAAGTCTTGTCGTAGTCAACTCTTTGAACTTGCTGAAAACCCTTTGCAACAAGTCGAGCTTTATAGACGAGAATGTTTCCATCCATATCATTTTTCTTTTTATAGATCCATTTGCACCCTATGGGTCTAATCCCATTAGGCGGGTCAACCAAGTTCCAAACTTGATTGTCTCCCATGGAATCTATCTCGGATGTCATGGCACTTTGCCATTTCTCGGAATCAGGGTCCATCATTGCTTCCGCATACGTTGCAGGTTCGTCATCGTCTAACAATAACAATTCCTCACGTGACTCGTGGATTCTTGCTGACCTTCGTGGGTGTGGCGGTGCTTCTATTGCCACGGGTATCTCAACTTGTTCTGCTATATTAGCATCACTCGTAGAGTCCTTCCCAACTGGCTCATCTTGAACTTCTTCAAGATACACTTTCTGTCCACTTTTCTCTCTTTTGAGAAACTCTTTCTCTAAGAAAACGTCATTCCGAGCAACAAACACTTTACCCTCTGATCGGTTGTAGAAGTAATACCCTAAAATTTCCTATGGGTATCCCACGAAAAAGCATTTGTCCGACTTGGGTGTTAGTTTATCTGACAAAAGTCGCTTGACATAAACTTCACAACCCTAAATTTTCAGAAAAGACAAACTGGGACTCTCACCGGTCCACATCTCATATGGTGTCTTAACTACGGACTTAGACAGTACCCTATTTAATGTGAAAACGGCTGTTTCTAGAGCATATCCCCAAAACGATAAAGGTAACTTCGACCGGCTCATCATAGACCGAACCATGTCCAACAAAGTCCGATTACGTCATTCGGACATGCCGTTTCTCTGAGGTGTTCCAGGTGGCGTAAGCTGTGGAATAATTCCGCAACTCTTTAGATGATTGCTAAACTCGTGGCTCAAATATTCGCTTCCACGATCAGATCGCAAGACCTTAATTTTCTTGCCACGTTGATTTTCTACTTCATTCTGAAATTCTTTGAACCTTTCAAATGTCTCAGATTTATGTTTCATTAAGTAGACATAGCCATATCTACTAAAATCATCAGTGAAGGTTATAAAGTATTGGAATCTGCCTCTAGCTGTCGTATTCATTGGTCCACATACATCAGTATGTACAAGTTCCAACAAGTTAGATGCCCTCTCAAGAAAACCTGTGAAAGGTGCCTTGGTTATCTTTCCTAGCAAGCAAGCCTCACATGTCTCGTATGATTCAAAATCAAACAAAGTTAAAAGCCCATCAGCATGGAGCCTCTTCATGCGATTCTCACTTATATGACCTAAACGACAATGCCACATATAAGTAGGACTTAACTCATTAAGCCGAGGCCTTTTAGTACTAATATTATAGACAGTTGCATCATCAAGATTTAAAATAAATAACCCATTCACAATGGATGCAGAAGCCACAAACATGCCATTTTTAGAGATCACACAACCATTGTCCTCACTTGCAAATGAATAACCATCCTTCATCAAACATGAAGGTGACACAATGTTTCGACTTAAACTAGGAATAAAATAACAATTATTCAACTGCATAATAAATTCTGACGGGAGGTGGAGTTGCATCGTCCCGACGTTCAACACAGCAACTCTTGCATTATTGCCCATGCGGAAATCAACTTCTCCTTTTTCCACGCTTCTACTACTTATCATTCCCTGCATCGTATTGCAAATATGAGCATCCGATCCAGTATCAAATACCCAAGAATTAATATAAGAGTTAGCGAGCAAAATGTCCGTAACATAAACAACAAGTGTATGAGCAGTGGGAGTACCTTTACTGCCGCCATCCTTCTTTAAGGACGCCAAGTACAGCTTGCAGTTCCTCTTCCTGTGATCTTTCCCCTTACAATG
Source organism: Saccharum officinarum (assembly GCA_020631735.1). Classification (NCBI taxonomy): domain Eukaryota; kingdom Viridiplantae; phylum Streptophyta; class Magnoliopsida; order Poales; family Poaceae; genus Saccharum; species Saccharum officinarum. The sequence goes on along the minus strand of CM036190.1, from coordinate 24,172,737 downwards.
AAAGCACTCTTCATCAGAAGATGGTCCAGCCTTGGGTGCAAATGGGTTTGGCTTAGAGATGTCATATTTAGCATTGCCCTTCTTCTTCTTCTTCTTCTTCTTCTTCTTCTAAGAATTGCCCTTCTTCTTAAAGTTAGGCTTGTTTTGGACTGCCATCACATGGCTGCTGCTAGCACCTTTCTTAATGTTAGCCTTTGCTATTTTAAGCATGCCACACAATTCATTCAAGCCCTTCTCTGCCCCATGCATATGGTAGTTCGAAACGAAGTTCCCATAACTGGCGAAAGAGACGTGAGAATGAAATCAGTAGCCAACTCTTGGCCAATTAGGAAGCCTAGCTTCTTCAACCTCTGAGTGTAACCAACCATTTTAATCACATGTGGCCCAACTGCCGCGCCCTCTGCTAGCTTGGTTTTAGCAAAAGCCTTTGAGACATTGAATCTTTCAGTCCTAGCTTGAGTCTAGAACATATCATTGAGCGCCATGATCATATCGTACACTGCATGGTTATTGTTGAACTGCATCTGTAGATCTGGTTCCATACAAGCAAACATAAGGCAACTCACTTCAAGATCAGCATCACATGCTCTCTTGTAAGCATTTTTCTCTGCAGCAGGTGCATTATCAGCAGGTTCATCTAGTAATGGGGTGTCTAGAATTTCTTCCTTTTTCTTAGCCCTAAGAACAATTCTCAGGTTGCGGATCCAATCCGCATAGTTTGTTCCATTCAACTTATCTTTCTCAAGGTTTGAACGCAAAGTAAATGGTTGGTTGCTAGGCGCCATTTATCTACAACAAAAGTAATGCAAAATACTAAGACAATGTATCCATGACAGAGTAAACAATATTAAACCTTTTAATAGAATCTACTCCCACTAAAATCAATATCCCTCTATTGAAACTTAGTGATTCAAGACCTACAACTAACAAGTCTACTAGTGAGCTTTGGCATCACTACTAGAAGACATGGTAGTTCGGTAAGCAACTTTTTACTAATCATATCACACATGACTCTTGTAGTTGGGTAGCATCTCTATGCTGTGCTGCCCAACTCCTTATGCTCCAAGGTCCCTAGCCGTTAGGATGACCTTGTTCAAGTAACCAACCCTTCTGCAGTAAGTATCCGATACGAACCTGTCTAGTCAAGGAAAACCAGTGGCACCCTAATTTCATAGACCCACCACCGATTGTACAAGACACATGACAGTGCAAGGTTTGGGGAAGCATATAACTTAAACATTGCCGAGGGATCGTTCTACTTCACTACCGCATGTAGAAAAAAACATGAATCGCACGTGAAAGTAGAACATAGTAAGAACGACATTAACACATATATGACTTGGTATAGCCTATTGTTCCCTTAGGGATCTCCATCTCCATCGATCTGTTCATCATGATGATCTCCATCTCCATGATCCATGTATGACATCCTCCAGTGATGAGTCCACCGAGACTAGCTATCACTAACATAAGGCAGTGAAGTAATATTACACAGTCGCAGATAGGATCATCACAGTTTGGCATGCAGGCCATTACATCAAATTGACAATATCTATGTGGCTCCAACCATATTGTCATACTCATGACATGCAAGCCATGAATTAATTACATACATGCATCACATACATACAAAGGCTATACCAGTCATGAATTCCTGCAAAACAGAGTTAACCGATTCCGACGTCTAAACTTAAAACGTCTAGAACATCATTTTCCTGCCGTTTTTTGCAAATCTAAATTCAGCGATACTGTCGTTGGCTATTTTCTCTCTCTTTAAAATTTTTTGTAGATACAAATTCATATATTATGGGTCTCTAGCTGAATCTGTATGCAGAAGTTACGATCTTACCGAACAGCACAAATCCACGGCATCCGGCGGCGCCTAGCAGCAGCAGATCCAATCTACCGCTGCCGCGCATCACATGTGCTTGATGCTTGATCTAGGTTTGATTCGATCAATCTGATTGATCTCCAACTCACCATGACTGGATTTACATGTATCACTTAACTTGGATGGCGGAATTCCGACCGATACGAGTAGATCGTTACAAGACCAACACAACAAGATTACAAACCATGATCAAAGACTCATCTACAACCGTGCATATCTCCATATGAACTCATCCGAACCTATAACAAAGCAGCTACAGCTCTGATACCGTTGTAGGGATATGGGGATGCTACGCTAGCCGGAAAACAAAAATTTTCGACCCCATAAACCAGGAACTACTGCTAGTTATAGATCACGGGATTACCACTAGACGCGCAGGTGCAGTGGAAGCGACTCGATGTAGTCATACATGTCGTAGCAGTGTCATGCAGTTGTGAGGTCATCCATCCGTTTGTCCCCTTCGTGTAGTTCATCCTTGTGCTCGAGATGCAGCACCTCCAAGGTATCCACACGTACAGGGAGGAAGAGTTGCGCCACCGGACTGCTAGGTCCGCGAGGAGCAGCAGGCGTGGGCGTGAGATGGGTGACAGCGGCTGCCAAATGGCATGGCTTAGCCCTGGCTGCGCCCACCCCTTTCTTATATAAGCGTCCTAATGAGCTCCCGAGTTGGAGGCCCATTAGTAACCCTAAGCCTTGTCTAATTTGGGTCCAACCCTAATCAGGCTTCCAGCCCCTTAAGCGTGCGACCCTATAGGTTCACGCACACATAGACACGGCCCGAGTACTCCTACTCGATCGATAGTTGATAGCGGCCTCTAGCAAGACGTGTCAACTCCTATGTATACGCAAAGATCATATCAGACGAACCACCACAAACCACATATATGTTATTCCCTTGCCTCATGATATTTGGTTCAACTCATAAGTTAATACTTAGCCCAAGCACGGTCATGCATTTCTTGATCCAATCATTCGAGTGGTCCAGTGATATCTCTCTCACATGGAGATGGGCAAATTCCTTCTTGGTTGCCTATGTCTCATAGCATATTTCCCGACAAACCCGAAAACCACCTTTATAACTACCCAGTTACGGAGTAACGTTTGACAATCCCTGAGTAGGTTGTTTTACATCTTGAGTACATACGACAATCTCAGGTCTAAGGACATAACATACATGATGTGTAAAGAGATAATAAGAACATCTCACTTTGGGTCAGTCTAGCCCCGTGTCATACATGTGCCCACATTATTAGTTCGACATCTCTATGTCTATGACTTGTGAAACATAGTCATCAGCTAATACATGTGCTGATCTAATATTCATTTGTGTCCTCACACGAACTCCGATCAGGGATAACTTTAGAATAACCATACAAGTAAAAGAGTTTCACAAACAATTTACATAATTGCCAATCGATACAAGTTGTCTTTAATGGATATTCAATGAACACATAATATATCATGGATGCAGTTGCAATATCATCATCTCTATGATTACCTCTAGGGCATATTCCCAACACAGGACACGGTGTTAAACCTTAAAAGAAACCAGATGATAAACCTTAAAAGAAACCAGATGATTCTGCCGAGTTGAATGTCAAGGTCTGATGCCCTTGTAATAACTCCAAGCGCAATGATTCCATGATTAAGGTATAATTCTCATGATAAATATGACTTTTCTAACTGTTTGGTAGTCTTTTGTGTCCCGCAGCTAAACCGGTAAGATTGATGTATTTGTTGTTGATCCAGGTCATCGCACAAGTCGTATTCTGAATCACCGAAGCATCTCATTGTTTATATTCTGAAACTTTCAAAGTAGTTGGTCTTAAACTTTAGTGTAACCAGATCCTTTTTGGACAGACATGTACTAAACTTTAGTGTAATAACCAGTTGCCTTGGAAGTATTTAAACAATCATAGTATCTATTAACCAGCTGTGGAGAGTAATCTTGTATGAAAAGTACATATCTACTGACTTAATTTACATAATTCTGGTAGCCAAGGTCTAATCTTTTGGTAAAAGGGCTAGGCCAACCTCACAGGCTGGGGACGCCTTGGGGTAAGTGAACAGGGGCGCCGGCTTTGGCGTCGGCTTCAAGCCTTCGAGTGGCAGCGTGTGTATGATTGCTTATCTCAATCTCCTATTCCTAGTGCAACATGGATTGAGTAACACAAAAGAATTGCATTCTGTACCAACATAGTATGGTTGAAAAGATTTATCTTCTCTATTTATACGGGGAATTGAGACAAATCCATTTTCTTAATTAAAAAGTTGTTCTTCAGCGTTTTCTTATGGCATCTATATTTAATTTCTGTTGATAAATTTTACCCACCATGGTATTTTAATTTCAAGCGAACAGCCATATACCTAATTGATTGCTGTGTACAAGCACATTGGTCAGAGAAACTGCTAGCTTAATTTGAAGTTATTTCAAGAATCATCAGTAGTATTATGTAATTCTATTGCCATGTAAGTAGTAACGAAACAGCTGGGTGGGTAATCTGCATTACTAGTATTACGTAATTCTAGAAGCACAGCCCTGATCCTTTGGGAAAAAGGCTACTGCAACCTATAGTGATGCCCTGGGGCACATGTGCCACGAGTTGGACAAGCAACACAGAACTAGTACATAATGCAACGTGCTAGGCCACTTGGAGACTGTTTCCAAGGGGTAATGCGCCCAGATATTATGCTTAGTGAATCCTCATCACAAAATGAGTTGGAGTTATTTGAACAAGCACCACTAAACTAGTACATAATGCAACATACAACATATAGGCCACCAGTTGCAGACTGTTTCCAACAACATTTGCTGGAGTTATATCAGCACCAAACTGAACATTTTAAGTACATAGGAGCTCTCTTTTCAAAGAGTTGAATCTCACAATCCGCCGAGGTGTGCGGACAGTCCAAGAGAAGGGTTGCTCAGCACCACTGAACATTTGAAGTACATATCCTAGGAGCTCTATTCAACGAGTGGAATCTCACAATCTGTTGAGCCATGCAGACACTCCAGGAGAAGGGCGCAAGCATCAGCTGCTCGTGTGTGTGGCAGCACCGCGTGGGGTTTCAGGTCGAGGGCTGTGGCAAGGAGGCGGATGGCAAATGCAAGCTTAGCAGCTCCTCCTCTAAAGTAGTCTAAGAGAAGTTGCCGCAAGGTGTTTGTTATGCAGGGAGCTCCAAATGCTTCTTGGTCAGCCGTGAACTCCTCGTCTTGGTGGGCGTTATCGACCCTCTATCAATCAAAGGATGCATGACTGACGAGATCAGATTACAATGCAAAAATTCAGGTTGATCTATGTGATGGGCAACATACAGTTGGGACCTATCATAAGGGTAAGGTGTCTGAGGTGAGGTATGTGGAGTAGGTCTAGAAGGTCCAAAATCTACAGCGGGGTGGATATCTATATGCAGAGAGGTGCAATGTGGCGACCCTTCAACTGGATGTATTCAGTAGTATGTTAGGGTTACCTACCAAAGCAAATGTATGTACTATGGAGTATGTGTGCATATGTGAATCAATCAGTTGAATGCAACAATGTAGTTGTTACAAATCAACATGTACTGTATCTTGCTAATGAAGGGAAGGGGTGTCATGAAGGATATGTCAAATGTGATGTACAGTATGTGTGCATATGTTGATCAATCATTTTGATGCAATGCAATTAGTACAACAAGCAAGCAACGTGAAGGAATGTAAGGTTTAGGTACTTTTCCATTGAAGTGGGTCACAAAGGACAAGTCGTGGTAGTAGAGCATGAGGCCGTGAAGCTCACGCAAAGCACCAATGGTGTGCAGGTCGATGGTTAGCATGACGTTGCGGTCCTGCAGGCGCACGCTTGTGCAGAGTGACTGTAGCCTCAGGGTGTACTAGAGGGAGACTCTGCCCGAAGCCGTGCACGTCCACATATCTAGCACTTAGCGTCCTGAGGCCGTACAGCTCGGGGATGACCGCTGATAATGCCTGGCCATAGAAATCGCAAGCCTTGAGCCTCAGCTCCATAAGGCCAGCGAGGTGGTTGGCATCTAGGGGCCTCAGGGTGAAGAAGCAGAGCGAGAGACTTCTCAGGCATGAAGTAAGGCATGAACTAAGAGATGGATGCTATGGTGTGATTTGATTATTCTATCCACACAAAGTTAAATGACTAAGGCATGAACTAGATAACCATGAAAGGGCATTCAAGTAAATAGAGAAGATAACTATGTTAATACTCGAGGCTTCCAAAGGAAAGTTACAAAAGCATACGAGACTTAAGAGGGCTCAACTCTCCCCAACTCTCAACTAAGCTATTCTACTTCTACATCTTGAGGGAGTGATGAAGACTTGCTTCCTTGTGGTGTGCATTGCAAGTGAGAAGTGAGGGTCCTATTTATAGTGTGAGTAGGAGTACGGCCTACTCCATGGTGGGCCCATGAATTCATGGGAGAGCTCCTTGCAACCATTGGATCATACTACCTCAAACCAACGCACTAGATTGATCAAATTTGTGCTAGTTTATTGCATGTGTAAAAAGCTAAGGCAGTGGAGTGAAAGTGGAGGGTCGGCTGACCCTCCTTGGGTCAGGTGACCTAAGACTGAGGTTGGGGCCTCTCCCCTTCTGCGTGGTGGCCCCCATAGGTGTAGTAGAGTGTGGGTATGAAGCTTTCAAGTTCTGTATTGGAGTAGTGATAGGAATGGTGGGTCCAAGGATCCATGTACTGTTTCATTTGAGCCTTTGATCATCAACTGACGTTGAACCAATGGATGGATGTGCTCTTGATTGTGTTTCTTGTCTTGGCATGAGGATTGGTGAGGTGGCACTAGTGGGGCCCGGTCAGGCGACCCTTGGTAGGGTCGACTGACCCGACCAAGTGGTCCCTAGTGGCCCTGCCTTGTCCCACTTGCCTTTGGTGCTTGATCTTTGATGTTTTTGCATATTTTCCTGCATAAGCAAAGATCTCCAAGTACTAGTGGAACCATATGAATTTGAAAACAATGTACTACTATGGTGTTTATTATTCTTTCACTTTTGGTGCAGTGTTGATGGTTAAAACTGATGTTTTGTGACCATCAACACCTAGCAAGCCCTCAAGCTTGGCCCTCAACATGGGCACTTGTGTTTGAGCCGGCTGGGTGACAAGGCACTCAAACAAGATTCTTGATTCCACTAGAGTTGCCCTTAATGATCCCCACGAGGAAGAGTACCAAGCCTCTTACAAATCTTCCACTGGAGCCCCTGCACAATCACCACACGGTGGTCAATAGTGTCCAACTTCTCCAACCCATCTAGGTGGTAGCAACCACCAAGAAAACCGCAACAACAATGATGAACTAGTACCACTAGCTGCTAACTCTCAAAGCAAATGCAATAGATCTTTGTCCAATCTCACTCTAAATGAATCTCAAGTAAGAAAAGTGAGTGGAGTATGCATGTTCTTGGGTGCGAAGTATGCAAGAATATCAGCCAAGGGTACCAGGATAGCTAAATTGGCCGAGCCCACCTCTATTTATACACTTCCTTGACTATTTACTACCACTGCCAAGGAACACAACGTATTCCTTAGCGGTTTCAATTTGGCCCCCATGGAAATTTGGTTTTGTGGTAGTGACAATGCTTTGATCCTCCATAAAACATGACTCTTCATAGCACAGCTAGTACCTTGACTCAGTGCAAGTACTCTCTTCTTCACCCTAGCCTTGGTGCCTTTGTCTCCAAGCCATCCCTTTCCCTCCACCTTCGTTTAGTACCTCGAATCCCTTTGCTTAGTATCTTCACTCTATCAAGCCAAGAAGTCACACAATACTAGAAACCATATCATTTCTATTGTTGTCTTGTGCTTGAACTGGATTGTTTCCATGAGTTTCCTTCTTAAAATGCACATCTTACCATTTCATCAATAATAAACCCTAATTCGTATGAGCAACCAAATGATAACTAACAAACATGTCTCTTTTATTGTTTTCACCATACACATTATTCTTGGATTTCATAACTTCGCCTTGGACCCATTTCTCATTTACATGTCATTTGCTTCATTTGAGCCAAATCACAATAAATTATACCTAGGGTAATCACCTTCAATGCTCATGAAATACATTACTCCCTTAATCATGTTGTCATTGAATTCACCAAACCCACTTAGGGCCTATATACACTTTTTGCTCACTATTTTTTATAGCAAATAAAACATTATTCCAAATAAACATACCAACTAAAAATTCAGAATTCTCAAGTGTGGTTTACCAATGATTGAGCATCACTCACTACTTTTGGGTCATCTATTGAAGTTCTCTTCATTAGTTCCTGCAAAGCTAATACTATTTGAGGAGTTTTGTACCTGATAGGTTGCACACTTTGTATTCGACTCTCCCAATGAGATTAGATAAGTGTTTGACAGTCAACCTCTCAACTTGAGAAAGCAAAATTTTCCACCTCTTAGTGTAGAACATGAAAACAACACATATATCCATTTGATAACACCAAAGAATGAAATAACTATATTACAAAATTTGCCATATCACAAAGAGTGAGATTCAAACTACGACATGCATATGGCATATATAATGCTCTTGTGTTAATTTGATGTAAACACCTTTTGCACACCTTGATGTTTTTCCTTCACATCGAACCATTATCATAACCTTGACCTCTCACATCATTAATGTTCAAATCAAGAGAGCGCAATGCATCCACCGATACATTAAAAAGCCCCAATCCTTATGTGTCATCAACCTTTAAGAAGTCCAAGAAAAATCCCTCTACTCTTGGAAGGTTACTTGACATGTTGACACAATGCACAATAACTAGAGTTATTTGTTCTTTATTGCTCACGTCAAAGGTACAATCCAAGATAGCAAAGTACTTGGCATCCTTGATGGATGCGCTCTACAACTTTGTTGTTGGCAAACTTTTTTATTTGAGATCATTTAGAGACCTAAATATTCATTCTTAATTTCTCAGATTTTGGAATTCTTTTTTATTGTTTCAAATGACCTTGGATGTTGACATGATCCATACCAAAGTTGTAGATCTCAATGCAATCTATAATTTTTATAGTTGAAAACCTTTTTATTTGAGATGATTTAGAGGCATTAATATTTGTTTTAAGTTCTCTAATTATTAAATTCAAAATTTTACTTTTTCAAATAACCTCGAACGGAGACACACCGTTTATAAAATTTGTAGTGCTTGTAGAGATACAAAATTTTATAGTTGAAAACATTTTCATTTGAGATTATTTATAGGAGCTAAAATATTCAATAAAATACAACATAACTAAAAAAACTAGAGATACGTGAGGCCCATATGTCAACTCAGCCAAAATACTACTATGAAAACCACTTTGAACTATTTTATGTAGAAATAATCTATCCACTTTTAAAGTTATTATTAAGGAGTAGGTTGTCCGTTATTCATTAAGTTTAAAATGTTTTATTCTAAATAAACTCAGGAACAAAGTTAGGGGGGAGTATTACTCCCGGCGTAATTTGGATTCTGCTTATCAAAACAAAAGGATTATCAAAGGCTGAGCTACAGCGAGAAGTCCAACTCGTATCTATATCTATACCTATAATAATAAAGAGACAAAATTTCAGGCTCTTTTTTCGTCCATCCATTTGTTTGGTCCATCTGCCTTTAACTACCGGACGATGGAGAGTTTTTTCTTTCGTATCTAGACTTATATATATAACCCGTGGTCATACAAGTAGAATAGCTCTTGTCCAGCATGAGGCAGAGTCCGATTCCAAAATATATTGGGTTTGTGCTTATATGTGTTAAAACAACTCGCGTCCAACGATGATATGGAGAGGTGAAATTTCTCACCCCCTCATTTTGGTTTCTCTCCTCCTTAATTTTGGTCCGGCCCTTGGGTAAATTGTCCCGGCAAAACACGGCCATGTATGCAAGCCCAGAATATGACGAGATGTGTCCTATTCTATGTCCTATTCGGCAGAGGAATACGAACACGACCTGCACATCCGTATATAAAAACGTTGTCGGACCCTCCGTGGCTTTCAATTTGTGCATCCCATGCAGTAGTATATATGTACTGCACACGTAAGTGGCCAGGACAACGTTGTACCAAGCTCTAGCCGCAATGTCGAGGTCTCGTCGTCGTACCAAGCTCCGCAACGATGAGGAGGAGGACGGTAGCGCGTCGTCGACCAAGTTCACCGGGACAGCCACCGAGTGGCACATGCTCAAAATCGAGAGCTACTGCCAAATCAGTGGTCTCGGCGTCGCCAGTTGCCTGAAATCATGTCCGTTCGTCGTCGGAGGGCACGCCTGGTGCATCGCCTACTTCCCCGATGGTGTCACCGAGGACACCGCCGACTGCATCTCTTTCGTCCTACGTCTTGAAGATCGCTGTGCCGGGACCGGGAGAGAGGCCGTCATGGTACGGACTACGTTCAGCCTGCTCGGCGTGGCCGGAGGTCCGGCACCATCTCTCACCGTATCATGTGGTGTATGGACCTTCTCGAGAATAGGCCAGTCAGGTTGCCACGCACGGTTCATGGAGCGGAAGGAATTCGAGTCGTCCTACGTGAAAGACCACGAGTTCTGCATAATTAAGGTGTGACGTGACAGTCTTGTCGGCAGGTGCGCCGCCGCCGCCGGACCTGCGCCGGCAATTCGGCGACCTATTCGCCAGCGGGGATTGGGCGGACATGACGCTGGACGTCGGCGGCGAGTCTATCTATACTCAATAATAAAGAGGTTATGTTTTTCCCCAACCTGTTTTTTTCTCTAATCTATATCTAATATTAAATTTATACTTAATTTTTTCTTTATTCTTTTTTGTCCATCTCTCCCTAATATATGGAGGTCGACATATATATACAGTAGGAAAAAAAGTTCTAATATCATTATGAGTAATTTGTTTTTGAGAAAAAATATTAAGACTGTATTTTTTCCAGTAACATTAGATAGTTCTTTTATCCCGTTGCAACGCACGGACATATTTACTAGTCTATAAAGAAAAGAAAAGTGAGTCAAACTCGTCGACAAATTAAGTTTTTGTTTGTATAATAAATTGCAATACATGAAACACGGATCCAGTGTTCTATATATGTGGAAGACGCATCGATCCTCTCCATATATATAATATAATACGCATATATACGGCCATACGAGATAGGGCAAGGAACGTCGTCGGCGGCGGCCATGGAAGCCCAACCTCAATCCGGTTCGTCCTCCGCCGCCTACCCACGGTGGGTGATGCTCGAGCAGTATTTGGAGATCAAGCTCGAGCAGGATTCCTCTTGCTCCCCGACCCACGACGCCAAGACACTGGCGGCCGCCCGCACCAGCAACTGCCACCCGATCGAAGCCTCCCTCCGTCTCGCGGAGCCCCCAGCACTTTCGCGTGTATTCCTGCGGATTCGGCCACAACTTTCACGTGTATTCCGTGAGGAGAAATCGAAGGTGCTCGCTGCGCACGGCGACTCTGTGTGCTCATCCAGGTTTGTATCGAATATGGACCACACTACGCGGCCGAACACTTCGTCTACAATGCCGGCGCCTCCGCTGCGGAGCCCCCACGGCCGCCGTCGCTGTCGCTGCTCCCGCCTTACTATGAGGAGACATGCAGGATCTTCTCAAAATCAGTGATCTTGCCTCGAGAGCTGAGTGCTAAGAGCACCGGCCTCCTGCGCCGTGGCGAGGACGAGCTCCTAGTGGCGGAGCTCACAGCGGTGTCGCTCCTCGACGACACGACGAGGGTGGTCCAGCTCCAGCTCTACCTGTTCCGTTCTGGTGAGTGGAACTGCTTCGACATCGATATCAGAGAGGATTGGGATCTTCCATCGGTGATCAGAGATGATTGGAGTCGTCCAGTGGTGTCGTGGGACACCGTCGTCCCCGTCGACGGCCGTCAGCTCTGCTGGGTCGACTTGTGCCGTGGCGTCATGCTCCTCGATGTGTTCGAGGAGACGCCCACTGTTCGGTACGTACGGCTCCCCATGGATCCCCACGAAGGTTTGGCGACGTCAAACCGGAACGTGTGCACCACGGCTGGAGGCTGCACGCTCAAGTTTGTCAACATCTTTGGCCGCTGCTGTTGTGGCGCCGCCGCTTCTTGCGGCTGCGAACGCTCTCGCCATGCCTACACTATCCACACCTGGACAATGAGGATGGGCAATGGTGACATGGAGTGGGTGAAGGATTGCATGGTCGACGCCACCGAGCTCTAGGCGCTTGAAGCCTACAAGTAGGGATGAAAACGGTACGGATATTTTCCGACCGTATTCGAGACCGAATCCGTTTAGAGAGGTTTTAATCCGTCTGTATCCGAGTCCGGATATTTAACATCTGATACCGTATTCGTATCCGAATATTTAAATTATATATTTATGATGTCGATATCCAACCATAGTCTATCCGGCATTTTTTATACTATCCGTATTCGAATCCGAATCCGGACATAAATATGAAAACAAATACGATATCAGTGATATCCGTCCGTATCCGATCCGTTTTCATCCCTACTGTAAGAGACAGAGATGGGAGAGAATGCTCAGCAATCGTGTTCATAACAGTGTGCCGGTATAAATACAAAGGCCAGAACAACAGTGGCCGTATACTCCTAACCACTACCCTGAAGACTAGGATCAGCTGAAGAATAGGCATGCACTGACCAGTTCCTATCCAACAACTAAACAGCTGATCCTTATCTATTCTAGAGTATCCGAGGGAATTGGCCGTTTACACCCCCCCGCAGTTGGAGCTTCGGTTATCCGTATGCACAAACTGTCTCTGAAATCATTGAACAATGAAGTTGGCAAACCCTTCGTCATGATATCTGCAAATTGGTGGCGAGTAGGGATTTGCAGAACTTTGAACTGACCAAGGGCGACCTTCTCTCTTACAAAATGAATGTCAAGCTCCACATGCTTCGTTCGGCGATGATGCACTGGATTTTCAGCCAAGTAAACTGCAGAGACATTGTCACAATAGATTACCGTGGCCTTGTCGATGCGCACATGCAGTTCGCGAAGCAAATTCCGGAGCCAACAGCATTCCGCGGCGGCGTTCGCCACGGCGCGATATTCAGCTTCAGCGCTAGACCTGGATACCGTCGTCTGTCGCTTGGACGACCATGAGACGAGAGAGTCCCCGAGGAACACACAGTATCCCGAAGTTGATCGCCGTGTATCGGGACAGCCTGCCCAATCGGCATCCGAGTACACCTTCAGGTCGGTCGATGGTGACGCAGAGATCTTCAGCCCGTGCTGGATTGTGCCCCTCAAGTAGCGTAGGATCCTCTTGACAATGGTCCAGTGCACATCATGTGGAGCGTGCATATGCAGGCAAGCTTGATTGACTGCATACGCAATGTCCGGCCTCGTCAGCGTCAGGTATTGGAGGGCGCCGGTGATGCTGCGGTAGAAGGATCCATCATCGACAGGATGACCATTAGCGGCTGACAATTTTGGTGTAGCCTCAATTGGTGTGGAAGCAGGCTTGCAGTTTGCCATTCCGGCTCGCTCAAGTATGTCCTCCGTGTACTGAGCTTGACTGAGTGTGAAGCCATTGCTGTCGCGGCGAACCTGGACGCCCAGAAAGAAGTGGAGGGCACCGAGGTCTTTGATTGCGAAGGCCTGACTGAGCTTGTGGACGACCTCACGCAGCAAGGATGTTGTCGAGGCAGTGAGGATTATGTCATCCACATAGACGAGGAGGTATGCCGCCTGCCCACCGTGACTGAAGATAAACAAGGAGCAGTCTGAACCAGCCGCTGTGAAGCCCATGCTGCGCAGGTGGCTGCCGAGGCGCTGAAACCACGCTCTGGGTGCTTGCTTGAGGCCGTATAAGGACTTGATCAGGAGGCACACATGGTCTGGTCGGGAAGCATCTTTGAACCCAGCAGGTTGATGGCAATAGACTCGCTCGGCAAGATCACCGTGCAGGAACGCATTCTTGACATCGAGTTGGTGAACCGGCCACTGACGGGTCGCTGCAAGGTGAAGCACTGTACGTATGGTTGCTGGTTTCACCACCGGAGAGAAAGTCTGATGGAAATCTACTCCAGGTCGTTGAGAGAACCCTCGTACAACCCATCTGGCTTTGCGCCGCTCGAGCGTTCCGTCGGCGTTGAGCTTGTTCTTGAACAACCACTTCCCGGTGATGATATTGGCATGTGCTGGCCGAGGCACCAGAGTCCAAGTGCCGTTGGCCTGCAGAGCATCATACTCCGCCTGCATCGCTGCGAGCCACTCGGGATCGCGAAGGGCAGCGCGGACGGAGGACGGCGCCGGGGTGATGTCGGCGGTGGTGGCCACGTGCGCGTACTTCGGGTTAGGCAGGTGAATGCCATCCCGCGCGCGTGTGACCATCGGGTGCCGCGGCGCTGGTTCCGGTGTTGACGAAGACGGGCCCGGCTGCGGTGGAGGAGGCTCGACCGTCGATGGCGACTGGTGCTGCGGAGGTGCTGATGCCGCAGCAGGTGATGCGTCACGCGCCGGGGACCCATGCGCCTGGTGACCGCGGACTGAAGCGTCGCGAGGTGGTGACCGCGCACGCTGTCGTGGTTGTCGGGGCGCCGCATGAGCATGTACCACATCATCCGAACATGGTTGGCATGGAGGGTGTTCGAGCAGTGGTGTCGTCTGTTCCTGCGCAAAAGGAAAGCATGTCTCGTCGAAATACACGTGACGAGAGATTAGCACGCGTTTGGTGACTGGGTTATAGCATTTGTAGCCACGCTGATCGTGCGGGTAGCCGAGAAAGATGCAGCGTGCAGAGCGTGGCGCGAGCTTATGGGGTACGGTAGCTGCTGTGTTGGGGTAGCACAAGCAACCAAAGACGCGGAGGTGTTGGTATTCTGGCGCTGTGCCGAACAGCAGTTCATACGGCGTGGCGTGCGCCCTTGGACGGCACGGGCGGCGGTTGAGTAGGTATGTGGAGGCTGCAAGAGCATCTGGCCAGAAAGTGAGGGGAGCTGAGGCCTGGAAGAGGAGAGCACGAAGTCCATCATTGATGGTACGCAGAGCACGTTCGGCGCGGCCATTTTGTTGTGAAGTATATGGGCATGTCAGGCGAAGAACAATCCCATTCTGTGCAAAGAATGCGCGAGTGGCTAAGTTATCAAACTCTGTACCATTGTCAGTTTGGAGGCACATAATAGGAACTTGAAACTGTGTGCGCACAAAAGCATGGAATGAAATAATGGTTGGGAGGACATCTGATTTGTGGCGCAGTGGGAATGTCCAAGCATAGTGAGAGTAATCATCCAACATGACAAGGTAGTATTTATAACCGGAGTTGCTTAAAATGGGAGATGTCCAAACATCACAATGCAACAATTGAAAGGGAAAGCTAGAAACATTATTGGAAACACTAAATGGCAGTCGAACATGCTTGCCGAGGCGGCAGGCGTGGCAAGTATGGCGACTGGATTTGGTGCAGGAAAAGCCAATGGAGCGCGACATCCGCTGGAGCGTGCCCTGGCCTGGATGACCGAGGCGAGCATGCCACAGCGTGCTGTCGTTGGAGGCGAGAAGGGCCGCTGCAGGGCGAGCCGAGGAAGCTGAGGTGGGTGCCTTTGAACCAGGTAGAGGGTAGAGGTCACCGGAAGAGTCACATCGGAGGAGCGCCATCTTGGTACGAAGATCCTTAATGGAAAAACCCCAGGGGTCAAATTCAACAGAAACTGAATTATCACGGGTTAAAGCACGTATAGAGATGAGATTCTTGATGAGTTGTGGAGCTATTAAAACATTGCGAAGATGAAGGGGGGTTGAGGAGGTGGGAATTGAGGCATGGCCAGTATGCTGTGCAGGAAGGAGTTGTCCATTGCCGACAACAATGTGACGATGGACAGTAGGGGAAGGGGAAGAATGTAGAATACCGGAGTTGGACGCCATGTGGGACGTGGCGCCCGTGTCGAGGAACCAATCTGATCCGCCCCCACCGGTGTTGTTGAGCGTCATGCCGTTCAGCGCGGAGTAGAGGCCGGCAGGCAGGGAGCCCTGCTGGCCGGCGTGGAAGGCGTGATCCGGTGTTGGTGCCGAGTATGCCGCCATCGCCTGCGGAGGGTTGATGCCGGGGCGCGATCCGAGAACACTGGGGCGCCAATTGTTCATGGGCCAGGCCTGAACGACACCCTGCCACGGGTTGTAGTTCGAGG
The DNA here is from genome assembly GCA_020631735.1 of Saccharum officinarum. Classification (NCBI taxonomy): domain Eukaryota; kingdom Viridiplantae; phylum Streptophyta; class Magnoliopsida; order Poales; family Poaceae; genus Saccharum; species Saccharum officinarum. The sequence continues at coordinate 24,156,737 of CM036190.1, read as the reverse complement.
CCCATGGCTGCGTTGGCGCGCCGCCGTGTGGTGCAGGAGGCCCGCCGGAGGAGGAGCCCTGGCCGCCGGAGTTGTTCGGGCGGTTGCGACCGTCGTTGGGCTTGCGCTTCTTGCGGCGATCATTGGCACCGTTGGTGGGGGCCGGTGTAGTTGGTGGAGACGGCGCCACAGGCTTGGTCGACGCGTTCGCGGGGGCGGCCGAGAGAAGGGCCGTCTGCGCCTCCATCTGCAGGGAATGCCGAATGCGATTTTCCTCCTGCAACAAATACGATTTGGTGTAGAGGAACGTCGGCGGCGGGGACATGGTGGAGAGCACTGCGATGGCCTGGCTGAACTTGTTGTTGAGGCCTCGCAGGGTGTTGATGACGAGCGCCGTGTCGGAGACCGCAGCGCCGCAGTCGTAGAGGGTGTCGGCGAGGCGCTTGAGGCGGCCGCAGTACTCGCTGATGTTCATGTTGCCTTGGAATAGGCTGTGGAACTCCTGCTGAGCGTAGACGGCGCGCTGAAGGCTGTTGTCAAGAAACTGCCCGGTGATCGCCGTCCAGGTGGAGTGGGCGGTGGCGTTCGGCCGGTTGACGTCGTTCCAGATCTCCTTCGACACCGTGTTGTAGAGCCAGGAGGTGATGCAGGAATCCACCTGAAGCCACTCCGGGTCGTTGAACATGGCGGCGGCGTCGACCGTGCCATCAATGTGGTTGATGAGGCCGAATTTCTTGATGGTCAGCTCGAAGAAGGAACGCCACTGGCGGAAGTTCCCATCGTCCGTGGAGAGGATGACAGGAACGTGGTTGCGGATGTTCAGCAGCACAAGAGTGGCGGCTGAGGGTGGAGCAGGGTCATTAGGGCCAGCGAATGGGTTGGAGGCACCGGACGCAGCGGAAACAGGACTGGCCATGGCTGAAAGATGGAGAGGAGAGCAGCGGAAGGATGTTGGATCAAGATTAAGCTGATACCATGTAAGAGACAGAGATGGGAGAGAATGCTCAGCAATCGTGTTCATAACAGTGTGCCGGTATAAATACAAAGGCCAGAACAACAGTGGCCGTATACTCCTAACCACTACCCTGAAGACTAGGATCAGCTGAAGAATAGGCATGCACTGACCAGTTCCTATCCAACAACTAAACAGCTGATCCTTATCTATTCTAGAGTATCCGAGGGAATTGGCCGTTTACACCTACCTACAAGGGCCTCCCGTGCGACCCACTGCACTTGACCGTCCCGTCGTGAGCTTGGACGAACCGGAGGTCATCTGCTTCAGGTTGCGTGATACCAAATACGGCAGCCGGACGCTATGGCAGATAATGGTCAACATGAGAAGCAAAACAATACATTCGGTATCACGCCACGAACAAGAAGATGGGTATCGTTACACCCGAGACAAACTGATCCCCAGCAATCTATCATATTTCTTCAATGCTTTGACATGCCAAATCCAAACGGACCATGAGAGGCCATCGGCAGTTGTTGATGAGCAGCTAATAATAAGAGATGATGATTCCCGCAATCCGACGCTCCAACCTCCGTTCGCTGAGCCTGCTTCTGTCCAAGCATTTTTAGAAATGTTTGAGGCACTTCGAGAGATACCTAGCTATGGCTTGGGTCCTGATGAGGTCAAAGTGTATAGAATTCTTATTAGCAGCGATGACGATGGCCGCCGGTTGACATCTCTTTCAAGGTTACCGAAGGATCTAAGGAAGGATTGGTTGCTGATGGAGATTAAGGCTACCGATGCTTATTGACCCATCAGTTCGTTGTGCACTGCAGGCATGTCGCGAGGCAAGATTGCTTCTGATCCTATGGTCTGACACTGTGACACATTGTGGTTTCAACTGTGAAGTAGTACAGGCTAGCATCTAGCTATTGTGGCTCGTCTCAAAATCAACTAGGAGTTGGCTTTGTAGTGTGAGTGTATGGCTGCATTTGATGCTAGTATAATGCTACTAAGAGTTGAGTACATGACTGCATCCCGGGTTTCCCATTGGACTATGCTAATTTAATTGAAGTGCTTGATTACTTTTGCTACAACTGATTTAAGACACTACTTATTAACCCCTCAGCTCCATGTGGAGTTGTGAGGAAATTACCAGCCATGTCCCTGATTACATGATTATAATTTATTCGTTCTTTTTTCTCACACACACAACTTTGAACATGCGACCACGCTATTATATAGAAACATAAAGCATCCTGTCATATACTTATCTATGCCACCACTCTCTATTCATGAACCGTAATGATGCCGCAGGAAAATTTGGCCGGTAGGGTCCCTACGGTTACTGACAGCAGCAGCAGCAGCAGCCAGGGTATCTTGCTGGTGTCGGTGTCCTACCTGCATTGATCCTCTTCGCGAGATGACTTTGGGATCCCTTTTGTATTTTTGAGCTGCAGGCACTCCAAGGATTTAGCCAGTGCAATTTGTTAGTAGTACCCAAATGTCTGATATGCTTATGTTTGTAGTACCCGAATTTAGCCAGTGCAATTTGTTCATGAGATAATAGGATAAATTGCAGCACACGGATTGTGGCTGCCCATTCAAGTTGTCAATGTTTTGTGGATTAGATGCAATTGCTGGAGATGGATTTTGCTACTTGAATGAGTCTTGATTTTGCAATTTGATAGTAATGCTAATGACTATTTAACAAAAATGAATACATATTTTTTATGAATATTTCAGAACAAAGCTATTTGGTTTAATGGTTCTGACAAGTGTTTGATCAAAATATATAGTTGCAACCTACTGTTTGTATATATTGATCAGATATGTTTTTCAAATGATTCATCTAATTTGCCAATCGTTATTGCAATTCCGTGATCTTCCTATGCAGCAACACAAGACAATTTAATGATCCATCTACAACCTGTGCTTTCTCTAATGAAGATGCAGAAGGACGCTCCTTTAATTTTGTCAATCTTGTATTTTTGCCAGGGCAGAGCAGCGCAAGTCTTCAAGTCTTCACATGGAGTATTTATTTGGTGAAAATGGAAAGGCATGTTTTTACTTACTCCCAGTGTAGAAGTATAGCATACATATTTGGAGTTGTAACACCCGAGGTGTTTGCCACCAGTTAAGCAGTAGGTTTGAGCTCAAACATGGTAGTTTAAGTGGTGATGAAGATGTCAAGGTCAAACCTATGGAAGCGAGCCCCAACCTAAACTTGGATGTTGCACCCTTGCTTTACATATAGTCTATTTTTAAGATATATGCTTGGGTGGTGTTATTGCAATATCTTCATGTGTCTCACCTTAGTACCTATCTATATTGTTCACTTGAAAAGTTTCATGTCATTTGGAGTCAAAAAGTCACATAAAATGATAAGTTATATCCTTGTTGGAATGACTTTACTAAGTGCGGGAATTACATTATTAAGTGGATGGAAATATAGGTCATCAACTAAACCTTGCAACTTTGCCCAAATGACTCTAGATGGACTCTACAACAAAAGTCGTGAAAGGTTCGTGTTGAGCAAATGCCCAGAAAATGCTCCAATGGATCAAAAAGCACAATTTAAGCTTTATCGCGATACCACTTTGGTCAAAGTAGAAATATAGTTTCTATACCAGTTTTGATGTTGGACATTCGATGAAAGTTGTAGTTCATGTTGTGTAGAAGAAGCTTTGTTTTTGGACCAAGAGCTATATTAGCTTGTAAGCTTGTTAAACAGATGCTCGAAGTTTGGATCAGCTGCTGTTTTTCAGCCCTAGAAATAATTCTAAGTCCTGGATTGACAGCAGTGAGTTGCTATGTTTGTGACCTTTTATCTTCCCAATTCTTAGGGAAGCTCAATTGGAGTCCTTAATATGAGTTGGAGTACGCCTTGTGAAGGAAAGGATAGATCAAGTCTCACTAGATTTGGAGCTTGGTTGGACCTTCAAAATCAATTCACAAAACTGCTAGTTTCGTCGTGATTCATGGAGTTGGACCGGCAACACAATACGGTTGGCACTTCGCGTTCTCGTGATTTTGCTAAGCAACACAAGTTGAGCCAAATGTAAAAGTTGGAGCACACTTTGTCGAGAAGAGCATACAAAAAGTTGGCTTGAGTTTGACCACGTTTTGGTTGTCAATTTTGAGTTCCATTGTCGGTCGTCAATGTGTTGACATTGTCATCTTGGAGGCCAATTATCTCTTAATCCATAGCTCTATTGACAGAGTGGTCTTAACAAAAATGATAGAGTGTTGCATGGGCTACAACTTTGGTTTTGGGCCCATGTCCAAAATCGGCTCGGATCTGGCCCAAATCGCGTTCCACCTTTGCCACTCTGCCGCGCACCACGTGTTCGATCAAATGCCGCCGTGGCGCCCATGCACAGAGCATGACTCGCCAATGCTGCCACGCGTCGTCCTCCTCACCACGCATCCTGCCCGCGCCTCGCATCGATTTGGAGCGCCTAAGCCGCGAGCTGAGCTTCATGGCCGCGAGCTGAGCTTCATGGCCGTCGCGTTCCCGCCTCTCCTCTCCACCGCAGTCGCGGCCGCGTGCTCAACAACCCTCGCTGCTTCCTCCTCTCCGACCGGCGCCCCTTGGTCAAGCAAGACGACTGCCGGAGCAGCCGGCCATGGGAGCGTTCCTGTCGCCGCCGCCGACGTTCGCGGCCAGACCTCGTCGGCCCACCTCGGGGTGAGCCGCGGTCACCAACGAGTTCGCGCAGGCCTCCCGGTGCTTCCCCGCCACTCCCCGGCCGCCGGCGTGGCCTCCCTCGCCGGAACCGGCCCTCCCCCAACGGCCTCTGTCTCCCTCCGGTGCTCTCTGTGCGAAGAAGAAGAAGGACCCACGTGTAAGAGAGAAACAAATCTAGGGGGTTTTCTGCACTGTCATAGACTCATATGAATAGTGCTCTCGGGACTGATTTGTAATTATTTTGCAGGAACTTTGAAAATTCATAGTAAATTGTAGAAAAATCGTAAAATAGCAAATGAGGACTTTTTGGAATCCTTATGAAATTATCTATGCAGTAGATCTATAATATGACATGTTTTAGTTTAAATTTTTCTCTGTAAAAATGGATTTGTGCAGCTAGGTTTTTAATGCTAGTTGTATTTGTCATTTTCATAACTGTAGATCTAGGCCTCCAAATGAAGTGAAATTTTTGTGACATGCTACTCATGTGATGATTGATGTGTGGTAAAAATTTCATGAATTTTGGTTGCCATTTGAGTGAGTTATTAGTATATCTTTCTCTCACATGAATTCTTGCAATAGCAATTTCTCTTTTTCATGAAGCTTGATATACATGTCCAAATGGCTTGAAATTTGTACAGTATACTATTATATGTATGTAAGAGCTACTGTAATTTTTATAGATTTTATTATGGACTTTTGATATATGTTTATTATTTCACCTTGCTATTTAAATAAATTAAGAAATGCATTAAAAGAAATTATTTAATGATGAGCACTATGCTTTTTGGTGATAATTTAACATGCAATTTATGATGGTAACATTGGTTGTGGCCAAATGTATGTTTGGAATGTAAGTTAATATTTATTCTTGCAATTGATGCTTTCCTGGACAGTTTCTGGGACTTTGGTAATTGCACCATGAAAATGATGTTTACTGAGAAACATGCTTATAACCAAGTTGTAGATAACTCATTAATCTAGCTTGTGTTAAATTTTGGTGGCATTTGGCCATATAGTTTTTGGGTAATGACTGTTCCAAGTTGGGTTCCAGAAATAGTTGTTCTCTGTAATCTCTGGACCAGATTCTGTAATTATGCTTGTTTGACTTGGTTAACTTAAGAATCATGATAAGATGATTAAAGATAAATTATAGACAATTTCATAAGCTTTTTAGAATGTCTTGTTGCATGGCTATTGGATTTGTATAACTCCAGTTATGATCCAAACATACAGATGTTGTTTGCAGTCCAGAAATTGTCAGATGCTAGTTATGGTTGTTTACTCCATGTGTTACTAAGTGTGGCTTATACCCTTGATGATGGTCAAGTTAAGATACTTGTGATCTTGTCAAACTTGTGTTATGCTTAATGTGCTTGCCCTCTTTAATTGGTTGTGTGATGTTAGTTAATTAGCTTTTGGTGTCTATGTCTTAATCGTGTGTTTACATGAATGATTATCTGATGCATCTTGTGTTACCATTCATCATATTCATACACATGCATCTTGCATCTCATTTAGGTTCGCCAGATGCACCACGTGAAGGATGAGATGTTGAAGCCAAACCTGAAGACGGTGTTTGGTGGACCTATCCGAAGATGGAAGGACTAAACAAGTATCGGGATGGGAGATGCTCGTCAAGCGAGTGTCATCTGTCAATCACTAACCTAGTGTTCGATCCCAGGCAAGCCCCGGAGCATTCTAAGTCTCCTACTTTATAAAAGCAATTGAGTATATATATGTTATATATGTATTGTTGCATTAAGTTATAGGAGTTGATTGGAAACACTTGCTGCATATATACCCTTTCCTTGTCCCATGAATATGTCTGAAATCCTATTTTGGTTCAGGATCGAAAATATTGCTTAGCCATGCTTAAACCGGTAGCGATCGGTGATTTCCGGTCACCTGCAATTATAGGTGGTTACTGGAATACTTTAGCTATGGAATGGATGATATCCTGGAAATAACCAAGTGTTGATGGATAATTGGAGACCGGGTGGAATAAGTATTGGGCAACCAGACAGGGTTCTGGGGTGCTTGTAGTTTCCGCCTGTGTCGATTAAGGACCGTCCGTTGTTGGGCCTCGGGTCATGTTGAACGCATGCCTCACATTTAGCTGGCCGGATAAAGTACCTTCCGACCGCAAAGCTGGGAGATTATTCGGGCTGAGTGGATTGCCTGCAACGCACTGTACCAGAGTAGTAGTGGCAGGATACGGGGGCGCGATGATAAGGCCAAAGAGCAGTCGGACGGCCCCCGGGTACAAGTGGTTCCAGGCAAGCTCGCGACTTTACCTGAATGGTTGACTCGGTGACCAACACCTCACTTTAGCGGGTGAGTGAGGTTTGTGTGAGGAATAACTTACCAGCTGGTTAATAATCGATTTGAATCGCCATCGTTCACTGGATAGTGAACACTTGACTCGAGTTACTGCATCGTAGTAATGATTATGGAACATGGATGGTTATGTGGATGATGTTGGAAATGCTAAACCTGAAATGGTAACCTTTAATGTTAATGGTTAATCAAGTGATTGCTTTAGCATAGGTGCTTACCTAGATTGAATAGGTTATAACAAAGATGATGCAAAAGGACTTAAATTAGTTTATTCATGATAACTTAAGCTTTTTGCAAATGAGTCAAGCTAGCCCACTGAAAAAAAGCCTTGCATACTCCTTGGTGTCATTATTTCTGGTTTATGACGGGTAAGTCTAACTGAGTACCTTCTCGTACTCAGGGTTTATTCCCACTTGTTGCAGGTTATGGTGTATCATAGCTACTACGAGTTTTGGAAGACTCCTGCTGTAGTGGCGGAGTGTGATCATGGGCATGATCCGTCTGAGCTATCTTGTTTCTCATGCTTTTATGGGAAATTGACCTTGGTACTGGCATGTATTTGAATTAAGGTGATATTAGTTTCAAACTACTTTGCTTCCACTATTTTTGAACATGAGTTGTAATAACTCTACTGAACTCCGATATATGTTGAATTACTTATGAAATGGATGTAACATATGACATGTTATGTTGGACCACTACGATCTTGGCTTGTATGTTGGTTGGTTTAAAATCCCTTGAGATTTTATTGGACTACCGAGGTTATAGGAGCTTAAGTACGGGAATTTAATTGCTCCGACGATTGTTTTTGTACTTTTGTTCTTATAATTTGGGCGGTTCCGTGATAGCTGGTATCGGAGCGAGGTTCAACACTAAACGTGTCATATGTGTATTGAAAACAAAGGTTTTGTTTGCAAAAATCAGTTTTTGACAACTTATAGCTACTACATATATAGGTTTGTTCAAATCTAAATTTTAAATCTAAGTATGCTAGTGGTCATTTCCTTTATGCCCAATTAAGGACCCTTAGGTGGCTTAATTAAGTACTAACTTGGGGGTTTAAAATTTTTGCATCTATGCCCAAGCCAAGGTATGTATGAGTGATAACTTGACCGCACTGTTACCCTGTGGTCGAATGGTAGTGGTAACCTTCATATATGAAATAGCCATATATGTCGCTAGAGTTACATTTTTGCAACGTCGCACCTACGACAAGGTAAGTGTGAGTTGGGAGAGCATGACCGTTCAACCATCGGTGTAGGGGAGAGTTAGCTGTGGTTACTGGCATAATTACATGTTTAACCATGTATTTATGAAAGTACTTAATTGTGGGTACATTTGTTGGGTAGCTATGATACCGAAGTATATGCATCAGGGGATGTATGTATGGAGAGTATTTAGTTTACTGCTTTCATTGTGTGCTATATTGGGAATTGTTGGGCTGCAATGAAATTTTCTACAGGTACGCTAACCACGAATGCGTAAGTTCAATGTAGCTGACGACTAGCTCTATATCGAGAGAATGCATGTTATGCCACCGACATAGAACGTGATTGCCACCTTAGGCTGGCAATCTTGTGAGGACGAATAGGACGAAGCATGCATCATCATGATTGTTGCTTTGTGCATATAACTATGCTCCTCCCACCTTTGTCCTAATAAATAAGTAAATTGTGATTGATGTGCTGCACTATCCTCCTTGTATGGAGTTAGTCAAGAATACCTTGTTCCATGTTACTTGAATAGAAAGTGCTTGAAATAGTGTGTGCTTAGCCTTGATTGAAATAATTAGGGTTATATGTTTGAACTTATAAATGTCCTCTAGTTTAGGCTAGTGGTGGATGTGTTGCTCATGCAAGCTCTTGCAAATGCTTACTTAAGTAATTATGATTCCTATGAATAAACTAAACTATTGATTAGTCTAAAGTAAGAATGTTTGGAGTTACTAGAATAATGTGATTGTGTGCTCTCGTGTTAACACAACAAGGTTAAATATTGTTTTGCATATAATGAACTTTGGCTGCTAGAACAATTTCTGTTGTAGTAGTATTTTCATGGTCATAATAATGTAATCTGTGAATTAGTCCTTAGTGTGAATAAGAAAGTTATAGATAACTTAGTAAGCTTTCCAATAAGTCTAGTACCACCTTAGTTTGATGCTTACAACTTATGTTTTGTTTAAAACACGTGTCTGCTGCGTTGCTCTCTATGCTCTGTGTATGTACTAAGTTGGTTACTTTAGCATGCTTTTGTTTTGGCTAAACTTGTAGTTAGTTCTTGTTGGATAAATGCTTGTTAGGTGTGAGCCTTCTGCTTAGCATCAAGTGCTTAAGCTAACCTGACTCGTTGTCTCAAGTGTTCGCTTAAAACAGTGATGTTGTGTAGATGCTTGTTATCTAGGTAGTGTCATAGTTGACCTCTCTTTTGTCCTCGGTGAGCATGTGAGTATCGAAGATGCTTTATCCTAGATCAACGCTCATGTTACGTAATCGCATGGTTGTCGTCTCTAATTAGATTCTCTCGTAGGAGCCAGAGCCTGTAGATGTGGTTGCTAGCCCTTGAATGTTTTTGTATCCATGCCTTGCTTGAACCGTAGGCCCTAGCGTAGTCCCCTTATATGTTTGCTTAGGCCTTGGACATCCGCTACCTTTTGGAGAATGCCCTTGTTCCATTGACCAACCAAGTTCAGTCCAAACGAACGTCGATCTTGACCACAGTTGTTGCTTGCCAAGTTTTGGAGACCATACCCAATTCTATGTTGGACCTCCCGATTGTCTCTCCTACAGATGATCCGAGCAACGCTAATCTCTCGTTGTTTGATCTAGAAATCTTTGCTTGCGAAATCAGATGGCTATCTTATCAACCCAATCTCTGATCGGTGTATCATTTTGTTTGAAAGTTTGCTAAGTCCATCTCAACTTCTGACGTCTCTCAACGTTATTAGTCTTTGATCTCATATTGTTGTCCAACATGACCGTAACCTTTAGTCTAGTAATCACCTTGGTGGACGCAAGGCGTGCGTGAAAATAACCAAGAACCCTTGCTCAGTTGGTTTCAGCAATTAAGCTATGTTCTCTTGCGCTGTATTTCAATCTTTGAATCGCCTCCTTGTTGACTCTAAACCTTGTAACTACCCTTACTTGCTACTCCTCCCTTGTCTGGTGCTTGTTCTTACCACCCAATCGGTGTCACTTGAAATTCCACTTTGTTTGTGCGTTTAATAATGGTGTTCTGATTAGCATTCTATGGTGCCGCGACGAAACCGAGAGCCTCCTGTGGGCACGCACACAAGGTTGTGCTGCTCGGCACGCGCTGGTATCAAGGTTGCTATTCATGATCCATTATGAAACGACATCCGATGTGTTATTTCTCGTGACCGTTTTCCTTGGTTACCTCCCTATATCTTATCTAAAGATTCATATCTTAGACCTTATGTAGTAGATATCCCTTGAAGTTGCTAAGAAGATGACCTTTGAAGAACAGTCATCAGCATAAGCATTAACAGACTGCAAGAGGTGGTAGACGAGTGACTCTCCCCGAGTGTCCTTGTACGACGTCGGACATCGATTGAGCAATGTATGCCATCCCTGTTGAATCGAATGGGCACCTAACACTAAATGATTGGACAAGTTGTCCATTGGAAAAGAACCGATCGTCACATGGTGCATATGACCTAACTATCAAAGTCTTGATCCTTGTGTAGATGACAGTCATACAGATGAAATCAACTCTCTCTGGTGTGACTCCTTATCTGTAGACTTCGATGCCGACCACTTGTTTGTGCCTCGACTGCAATTATTGTGGTGGTCAAGAGTAAAGGTTGGAACTTTGAGAATTGAGAGACAACTGATCAGTTACCAGTAAGAAGGTTAATCTCCAGCCAAGTAACGATTCTTCAATAGCTGTGATGGTTATGTCTCAACGAACAATATTAAGCGAAGAGGCCATGAAGCCATTCAGCAATGCAGGTGTTGCATCTTCTCCAAATGTGCTATCAAGTCAATTCCATCTTGGACAATCACGTATATAGTGCAAGTCAACCCAACTTGTTACGCAACTGCACCACGAAGGAAAATTGTGCTCAACCTGCTTAGTGGTGAACTAGTTCCCTAGTTTGGTGGATACTTGCAACTTTTGTTGTCTTTCAGACCTAGCTATCATCCTTTTGCAGTAATGGTTCTCTAGTGCTGACGTGCCTATGGTACTTTATATGTGTCTTTATTCAAGAGATTGTTTCTGATTCAACCCAGATAACTGTTGCCTTTGTATAAGAGAATCTTCTTAGGTAACATTTGGTAGAAATCCAGAACCGACAGAGTCAGCTATCACTCTCATTGTTCCCTCAATAGACTCATATAATACAGTGTCGGTATCAGAGAAAGAGAACTGCACACGTGGAACAATATGTAGTTTTCCATCCGTTGGCATCTGAATGAGTGAATAGTCTATGACCGGTATAGACATTATCTATTGGTTAGACGGTTTCTGATAGCCTCGAAGAATGATTACCTCGTATATGGATCCAACCCTTATCGAAAGTTGTACATGCTATGCCACCAGAAAAGATGCTACGAGTAGTTAGTCCATGTTTGTAGTACTCTTCGTACACCGTGAACGAAGGACCGTATTGTCTTGGATTCCTCCCAAAGTAAAAAAAATGCTTCATGGAAGTCAGTGAAGGAAATTTTTTAGACAAAAATTTATGTGTAAAGCGAGTATCAGAAAGTGTCTTGCCCAATTAGCCTCTCTGATGCTTGAAGCTAAGTAGCCCGATGCGCTTGTAGATGTTGGCATTGGATAACATGCTTCTCTTCCCTTGGAAAGTTCTTCGCACCGAATCTCGGGACGCGATTCTTTTAAGGGGGGAGGGCTGTAACACCCGAGGTGTTTGCCACCAGTTAAGCAGTAGGTTTGAGCTCAAACATGGTAGTTTAAGTGGTGATGAAGATGTCAAGGTCAAACCTATGGAAGCGAGCCCCAACCTAAACTTGGATGTTGCACCCTTGCTTTACATATAGTCTATTTTTAAGATATATGCTTGGGTGGTGTTATTGCAATATCTTTATGTGTCTCACCTTAGTACCTATCTATATTGGTCACTGGAAAAGTTTCATGACATTTGGAATCAAAAAGTCACATAAAATGATAAGTTATATCCTTGTTGGAATGACTTTACTAAGTGCGGGAATTACATTATTAAGTGGATGGAAATATAGGTCATCAACTAAACCTTGCAACTTTGCCAAATGACTCTAGATGGACTCTACAACAAAAGTCGTGAAAGGTTCGTGTTGAGCAAATGCCCAGAAAATGCTCCAATGGATCAAAACGCACAATTTAAGCTTTATCGCGATACCACTTTGGTCAAAGTAGAAATATAGTTTCTATACCAGTTTTGATGTTGGACATTAAATGAAAGTTGTAGTTCATGTTGTGTAGAAGAAGCTTTGTTTTTGGACCAAGAGCTATATTAGCTTGTAAGCTTGTTAAACAGATGCTCGAAGTTTGGATCAGCTGCTGTTTTTCAGCCCTAGAAATAATTCTAAGTCCTGGATTGACAGCAGTGAGTTGCTATGTTTGTGACCTTTTATCTTCCCAATTCTTAGGGAAGCTCAATTGGAGTCCTTAATATGAGTTGGAGTACGCCTTGTGAAGGAAAGGATAGATCAAGTCTCACTAGATTTGGAGCTTGGTTGGACCTTCAAAATCAATTCACAAAACTGCTAGTTTCGTCGTGATTCATGGAGTTGGACCGGCAACACAATACGGTTGGCACTTCGCGTTCTCGTGATTTTGCTAAGCAACACAAGTTGAGCCAAATGTAAAAGTTGGAGCACACTTTGTCGAGAAGAGCATACAAAAAGTTGGCTTGAGTTTGACCACGTTTTGATTGTCAATTTTGAATTCCATTGTCGGTCGTCAATGTGTTGACATTGTCATCTTGGAGGCCAATTATCTCTTAATCCATAGCTCTATTGACAGAGTGGTCTTAACAAAAATGATAGAGTGTTGCATGGGCTACAACTTTGGTTTTGGGCCCATGTCCAAAATCGGCTCGGATCTGGCCCAAATCGCGTTTCACCTTTGCCACTCTGCCGCGCACCACGTGTTCGATCAAATGTCGCCGTGGCGCCCATGCACAGAGCATGACTCGCCAATGCTGCCACGCGTCGTCCTCCTCGCCACGCATCCTGCCCGCGCCTCGCATCGATTTGGAGCGCCTAAGCCGCTCCCGATCTCCCTCACTCATTCCCTGCTCTCTCCCTCGCTCTCAGCTCCCTCCTTTGCACTGCTGCTTGTGTCTGCCACCATGGCCGCGAGCTGAGCTTCATGGTCATCGCGTTCTCGCCTCTCCTCTCCACCGCAGTCGTGGCCGCGTGCTCAACAGCCCTCGCTGCTTCCTCCTCTCCGACCGGCGCCCCTTGGTCAAGCAAGACGACTGCCGGAGCAGCCGGCCATGGGAGCGTTCCGTCGTCGCCGCCGACGTCCACGGCCAGACCTCATCGGCCCACCTCGGGGTGAGCCGCGGCCACCAACGAGTTCGCGCAGGCCTCCCGGTGCTTCCCCGCCACTCCCCGGCCGCCGGCGTGGCCTCCCTCGCCGGAACCGGCCCTCCCCCAACGGCCTCTGTCTCCCTCCAGTGCTCTCTGTGCGAGGAAGAAGAAGAAGGACCCACGTGTAAGAGAGAAACAAATCCAGGGGGTTTTCTGCACTGTCATAGACTCATATGAATAGTGCTCTCGGGACTGATTTGTAATTATTTTGCAGGAACTTTGAAAATTCATAGTAAATTGTAGAAAATCGTAAAATAGCAAATGAGGACTTTTTGGAATCCTTGTGAAATTATCTATGCAGTAGATCTATAATATGACATGTTTTAGTTTAAAGTTTTCTCTGTAAAAATGGATTTGTGCAGCTAGGTTTTTTATGCTAGTTGTATTTGTCATTTTCATAACTGTAGATCTAGGGCTCCAAATGAAGTGAAATTTTTGTGGCATGCTACTCATGTGATGATTGATGTGTGGTAAAAATTTCATGAATTTTGGTTGCCATTTGAGTGAGTTATTAGTATTTCTTTCTCTCACATGAATTCTTGCAATAGCAATTTCTCTTTTTCATGGAGCTTGATATACATGTCCAAATGGCTTGAATTTGTACAGTAGACTATTGGATGTATGTAAGAGCTACTGTAATTTTATAGATTTTATTATGGACTTTTGATATATGTTTATTATTTCACCTTGCTATTTAAATAAATTAAGAAATGCATTAAAAATTATTTAATGATGAGCACTATGATTTTTGGTGATAATTTAACATGCAATTTATGATGGTTACATTGGTTGTGGCCAAATGTATGTTTGGAATGTAAGTTAATATTTATTCTTGCAATTGATGCTTTCCTGGACAGTTTCTGGGACTTTGGTAATTGCACCATGAAAATGATGTTTACTGAGAAACATGCTTATAACCAAGTTGTAGATAACTCATTAATCTAGCTTGTGTTAAATTTTGATGGTATTTGGCCTTATAGTTTTTGGGTAATGACTGTTCCAAGTTGGGTTCCAGAAATAGTTGTTCTCTGTAATCTCTGGACCAGATTCTGTAATTATGCATGTTTGACTTGGTTAACTTAAGAATCATGCTAAGACGATTAAAGATAAATTATAGACAATTTCATAAGCTTTCTAGAATGTCTTGTTGCATGGCTATTGGATTTATATAACTCCAGTTATGATCCAAACATGTAGACATTGTTTGCAGTCCAGAAATTGTCAGATGCTAGTTATGGTTGTTTACTCCATGTGTTACTAAGTGTGGCTTATACCCTTGATGATGGTCAAGTTAATATACTTGTGATCTTGTCAAACTTGTGTTATGCTTAATGTGCTTGCCCTCTTTAATTGGTTGTGTGATGTTAGTTAATTAGCTTTTGGTGTCTATGTCTTAATCGTGTGTTTACATGAATGATTATGTGATGCATCTTGTGTTATCATTCATCATATTCATACGCATGCATCTTGCATCTCATTTAGGTTCGCTAGATGCAACACGTGAAGGATGAGATGTTGAAGCCAAACCTGAAGACGGTGTTTGGTGGACCTATCCTGAAGATGGAAGGACTAAACAAGTATCGGGATGGGAGATGCTCGTCAAACGAGTGTCATCTATCAATCACTAACCTAGTGTTCGATCCCAGGCAAGCCCCGGAGCATTCTAAGTCTCCTACTTTACAAAAGCAATTGAGTATATATATGTTATATATGTATTGTTGCATTAAGTTATAGAAGCTGATTGGAAACACTTGCTGCATATATACCCTTTCCTTGTCCATAAATATGTCTGAAATCCTATTTTGGTTCAGGATCAAAAATATTGCTTAGCCATGCTTAAACCGGTAGCGATCGGTGATTTCCGATCACCTGCAATTATAGGTGGTTACTGGAATACTTTAGCTATGGAATGGATGATATCCTGGAAATAACCAAGTGTTGATGGATAATTGGAGACCGGGCGGAATAAGTATTGGGCAACCAGACAGGGTTCTGGGGTGCTTGTAGTTTCCGCCTGTGTCGATTAAGGACCGTCCGTTGTTGGGCCTCGGGTCATGTTGAACGCATGCCTCACATTTAGCTGGCCGGATAAAGTACCTTCCGACCGCGAAGCTAGGAGATTATTCGGGCCGAGTGGATTGCCCGCAACGCACTGTACCGGAGTAGTAGTGGCAGGATACGGGGGCGCGATGATAAGGCCAAAGAGCAGTCGGGCGGCCCCGGGTACAAGTGGTTCCTGGCAAGCTCGCGACTTTACCTGAATGGTTGACTCGGTGACCAACACCTCACTTTAGCGGGTGAGTGAGGTTTGTGTGAGGAATAACTTACCAGCTGGTTAATAATCGATTTGAATCGCCATCGTTCACTGGATAGTGAACACTTGACTCGAGTTACTGCATCGTAGTAATGATTATGGAACATGGATGGTTATGTGGATGATGTTGAAAATGCTAAACCTGAAGTGGTAACCTTTGATGTTAATGGTTAATCAAATGATTGCTTTAGCACAGGTGCTTACCTAGATTGAATAGGTTATAACAAAGATGATGCAAAAGGACTTAAATTAGTTTATTCATGATAACTTATGCTTTTTGCAAATGAGTCAAGCTAGCCCACTGAAAGAAAGCCTTGCATACTCCTTGGTGTCATTATTTCTGGTTTATGACGGGTAAGTCTAGCTGAGTACCTTCTCGTACTCAGGGTTTATTCCCACTTGTTGTAGGTTATGGTGTATCATAGCTACTGCGAGTTGGAAGACTCCTGCTGTAGTGGCGGAGTGTGATCATGGGCATGATCCGTCTGAGCTATCTTGTTTCTCATGCTTTTATAGGAAATTGACCTTGGTACTGGCATGTATTTGAATTAAGGTGATATTAGTTTCAAACTACTTTGCTTCCACTATTTTGAACTTGAGTTGTAATAACTCTACTGAACTCCGATATATGTTGAATTACTTATGAAATTGATGTAACATATGACCTGTTATGTTGGACCACTACGATCTTGGCTTGTATGTTGGTTGGTTTGAAATCCTTGAGATTTTATTGGACTACCGGGTTATAGGAGCTTAAGTACGGGAATTTAATTGCTCCGGCGATTATTTTTGTACTTTTGTTCTTATAATTTGGGAGGTTCTGTGATAGCTGGTATCGGAGCGAGGTTCAACACTAAACATGTCATATGTGTATTGAAAACAAAGGTTTTGTTTGCAAAAATCAGTTTTTGACAACTTATAGCTACTACATATATAGGTTTGTTCAAATCTAAATTTTAAATCTAAGTATGCTAGTGGTCATTTCCTTTATGCCCAATTAAGGACCCTTAGGTGGCTTAATTAAGTACTAACTTGGGGGTTTAAAATTTTTGCATCTATGCCCAAGCCAAGGTATGTATGAGTGATAACTTGACCGCACTGTTACCCTGTGGTCGAATGGTAGTGGTAACCTTCATATATGAAATAGCCATATATGTCGCTAGAGTTACATTTTTGCAACGTCGCACCTACGACAAGGTAAGTGTGAGTTGGGAGAGCATGACCGTTCAACCATCGGTGTAGGGGAGAGTTAGCTGTGGTTACTGGCATAATTACATGTTTAACCATGTATTTATGAAAGTACTTAATTGTGGGTACATTTGTTGGGTAGCTTTGATACCGAAGTATATGCATCAGGGGATGTATGTATGGAGAGTATTTAGTTTACGGCTTTCATTGTGTGCTATATTGGGAATTGTTGGGCTGCAATGAAATTTTCTGCAGGTACGCTAACCACGAATGCGTAAGTTGAATGTAGCTGACGACTAGCTCTATATCGAGAGAATGCATGTTATGCCACCGACATAGAACGTGATTGCCACCTTAGGCTGGCAATCTTGTGAGGACGAATAGGACGAAGCATGCATCATCATGATTGTTGCTTTGTGCATATAACTATGCTCCTCCCACCTTTGTCCTAATAAATAAGTAAATTGTGATTGATGTGCTGCACTATCCTCCTTGTATGGAGTTAGTCAAGAATGCCTTGTTCCATATTACTTGAATAGAAAGTGCTTGAAATAGTGTGTGCTTAGCCTTGATTGAAATAATTAGGGTTATATGTTTGAACTTATAAATGTCCTCTAGTTTAGGCTAGTGGTGGATGTGTTGCTCATGCAAGCTCTTGCAAATGCTTACTTAAGTAATATGATTCTATGAATAAACTAAACTATTGATTAGTCTAAAGTAAGAATGTTTGGAGTTACTAGAATAATGTGATTGTGTGCTCTCGTGTTAACACAACAAGGTTAAATATTGTTTTGCATATAATGAACTTTGGCTGCTAGAACAATTTCTGTTGTAGTAGTATTTTCATGGTCATAATAATGTAATCTGTGAATTAGTCCTTAGTGTGAATAAGAAAGTTATAGATAACTTAGTAAGCTTTCCAATAAGTCTAGTACCACCTTAGTTTGATGCTTACAACTTATGTTTTGTTTAAAACACGTGTCTGCTGCGTTGCTGTCTATGCTCTGTGTATGTACTAAGTTGGTTACTTTAGCATGCTTTTGTTTTGGCTAAACTTGTAGTTAGTTCTTGTTGGATAAATGCTTGTTAGGTGTGAGCCTTCTGCTTAGCATCAAGTGCTTAATCTAACCTGACTCGTTGTCTCAAGTGTTCGCTTAAAACAGTGATGTTGTGTAGATGCTTGTTATCTAGGTAGTGTCATAGTTGACCTCTCTTTTGTCCTCGGTGAGCATGTGAGTATCGAAGATGCTTTATCCTAGATCAACGCTCATGTTACGTAATCGCATGGTTGTCGTCTCTAATTATATTCTCTCGTAGGAGCCAGAGCCTGTAGATGTGGTTGCTAGCCCTTGAATGTTTTTGTATCCATGCCTTGCTTGAACCGTAGGCCCTAGCGTAGTCCCCCTTATATGTTTGCTTAGGCCTTGGACATCCGCTACCTTTTGGAGAATGCCCTTGTTCCATTGACCAACCAAGTTCAGTCCTAACGAACGTCGATCTTGACCACAGTTGTTGCTTGCCAAGTTTTGGAGACCATACCCAATTCCATGTTGGACCTCCGATTGTCTCTCCTACAGATGATCCGAGCAACGCTAATCTCTCGTTGTCTGATCTAGAAATCTTTGCTTGTGAAATCAGATGGCTATCTTATCAACCCAATCTCTGATCGGTGTATCATTTTGTTTGAAAGTTTGCTAAGTCCATCTCAACTTCTGACGTCTCTCAACGTTATTAGTCTTGATCTCATGTTGTTGTCCAACATGACCGTAACCTTTAGTCTAGTAATCACCTTGGTGGACGCAAGCGTGCGTGAAAATAACCAAGAACCCTTGCTCAGTTGGCTTCAGCAATTAAGCTATGTCTCTTGCGCTGTGTTTCAATCTTTGAATCGCCTCCTTGTTGACTCTAAACCTTGTAACTACCCTTGATTAATACTCCTCCCTTGTCTGGTGCTTGTTCTTACCACCCAATCGGTGTCACTTGAAATTCCACTTTGTTTGTGCGTTTAATAATGGTGTTCTGATTAGCATTCTATGGTGCCGCGACGAAACCGAGAGCCTCCTGTGGGCACGCACACAAGGTTGTGCTGCTCGGCACGCGCTGGTATTAGGGTTGCTATTCATGATCCATTATGAAACGACATCCGATGTGTTATTTCTCGTGACCGTTTTCCTTGGTTACCTCCCTATATCTTATCTAAAGATTCATATCTTAGACCTTATGTAGTAGATATCCCTTGAAGTTGCTAAGAAGATGACCTTTGAAGAACAGTCATCAGCATAAGCATTAACAGACTGCAAGAGGTGGTAGACGAGTGACTCTCCCCGAGTGTCCTTGTACGACGTCGGTCATCGATTGAGCAATGTATGCCATCCCTGTTGAATCGAATGGGCACCTAACACTAAATGATTGGACAAGTTGTCCATTGGAAAAGAACCGATCGTCACATGGTGCATATGACCTAACTATCAAAGTCTTGATCCTTGTGTAGATGACAGTCATACAGATGAAATCAACTCTCTCTGGTGTGACTCCTTATCTGTAGACTTCGATGCCGACCACTTGTTTGTGCCTCGACTGCAATTATTGTGGTGGTCAAGAGTAAAGGTTGGAACTTTGAGAATTGAGAGACAACTGATTAGTTACCAGTAAGAAGGTTAATCTCCAGCCAAGTAACGATTCTTCAATAGCTGTGATGGTTATGTCTCAACGAACAATATTAAGCGAAGAGGCCATGAAGCCGTTCAGCAATGCAGGTGTTGCATCTTCTCCAAATGTGCTATCAAGTCAATTCCATCTTGGACAATCACGTATATAGTGCAAGTCAACCCAACTTGTTACGCAACTGCACCACGAAGGAAAATTGTGCTCAACCTGCTTAGTGGTGAACTAGTTCCCTAGTTTGGTGGATACTTGCAACTTTTGTTGTCTTTCAGACCTAGCTATCATCCTTTTGCAGTAATGGTTCTCTAGTGCTGACGTGCCTATGGTACTTTATATGTGTCTTTATTCAAGAGATTGTTTCTGATTCAACCCAGATAACTGTTGCCTTTGTATAAGAGAATCTTCTTAGGTAACATTTGGTAGAAATCCAGAACCGACAGAGTCAGCTATCACTTTCATTGTTCCCTCAATAGACTCATATAATACAGTGTCGGCATCAGAGAAAGAGAACTGCACACATGGAACAATATGTAGTTTTCCATCCGTTGGCATCTGAATGAGTGAATAGTCTATGACCGGTATAGACATTATCTATTGGTTAGACGGTTTCTGATAGCCTCGAAGAATGATTACCTCTTATATGGATCCAACCCTTATCGAAAGTTGTACATGCTATGCCACCAGAAAAGATGCTACGAGTAGTTAGTCCATGTTTGTAGTACTCTTCGTACACCGTGAACGAAGGACCGTATTGTCTTGGATTCCTCCCAAAGTAAAAAAATGCTTCATGGAAGTCAGTGAAGGAAATTTTTTAGACAAAAATTTCTGTGTAAAGCGAGTATCAGAAAGTGTCTTGCCCAATTAGCCTCTCTGATGCTTGAAGCTAAGTAGCCCGATGCTTGTAGATGTTGGCATTGGATAACATGCTTCTCTTCCCTTGGAAAGTTCTTCGCACCGAATCTCGGGACGTGATTCTTTTAAGGGGGGAGGGCTGTAACACCCGAGGTGTTTGCCACCAGTTAAGCAGTAGGTTTGAGCTCAAACATGGTAGTTTAAGTGGTGATGAAGATGTCAAGGTCAAACCTATGGAAGCGAGCCCCAACCTAAACTTGGATGTTGCACCCTTGCTTTACATATAGTCTATTTTTAAGATATATGCTTGGGTGGTGTTATTGCAATATATTCATGTGTCTCACCTTAGTACCTATCTATATTGGTCACTGGAAAAGTTTCATGACATTTGGAATCAAAAAGTCACATAAAATGATAAGTTATATCCTTGTTGGAATGACTTTACTAAGTGCGGGAATTACATTATTAAGTGGATGGAAATATAGATCATCAACTAAACCTTGCAACTTTGCCCAAATGACTCTAGATGGACTCTACAACAAAAGTCGTGAAAGGTTCGTGTTGAGCAAATGCCCAGAAAATGCTCCAATGGATCAAAAAGCACAATTTAAGCTTTATCGCGATACCACTTTGGTCAAAGTAGAAATATAGTTTCTATACCAGTTTTGATGTTGGACATTAAATGAAAGTTGTAGTTCATGTTGTGTAGAAGAAGCTTTGTTTTTGGACCAAGAGCTATATTAGCTTGTAAGCTTGTTAAACAGATGCTCGAAGTTTGGATCAGCTGCTGTTTTTCAGCCCTATAAATAATTCTAAGTCCTGGATTGACAGCAGTGAGTTGCTATGTTTGTGACCTTTTATCTTCCCAATTCTTAGGGAAGCTCAATTGGAGTCCTTAATATGAGTTGGAGTACGCCTTGTGAAGGAAAGGATACATCAAGTCTCACTAGATTTGGAGCTTGGTTGGACCTTCAAAATCAATTCACAAAACTGCTAGTTTCGTCGTGATTCATGGAGTTGGACCGGCAACACAATACGGTTGGCACTTCGCGTTCTCGTGATTTTGCTAAGCAACACAAGTTGAGCCAAATGTAAAAGTTGGAGCACACTTTGTCGAGAAGAGCACACAAAAAGTTGGCTTGAGTTTGACCACGTTTTGATTGTCAATTTTGAGTTCCATTGTCGGTCGTCAATGTGTTGACATTGTCATCTTGGAGGCCAATTATCTCTTAATCCATAGCTCTATTGACAGAGTGGTCTTAACAAAAATGATAGAGTGTTGCATGGGCTACAACTTTGTTTTGGGCCCATGTCCAAAATCGGCTCGGATCTGGCCCAAATCGCGTTCCACCTTTGCCACTCTGCCGCGCACCACGTGTTCGATCAAATGAAGCCGTGGCGCCCATGCACAGAGCATGACTCGCCAATGCTGCCACGCGTCGTCCTCCTCACCACGCATCCTGCCCGCGCCTCGCATCAATTTGGAGCGCCTAAGCCGCTCCCGATCTCCCTCACTCATTCCCTGCTCTCTCCCTCGCTCTCAGCTCCCTCCTTTGCTCTGCTGCTTGTGTCTGCCACCATGGCCGCGAGCTGAGCTTCATGGCCATCGCGTTCCCGCCTCTCCTCTCCACCGCAGTCGCGGCCGCGTGCTCAACAGCCCTCGCTGCTTCCTCCTCTCCGACCGGCGCCCCTTGGTCAAGCAAGACGACTGCCGGAGCAGCCGGCCATGGGAGCGTTCCCGTCGTCGCCGCCGACGTCCGCGGCTAGACCTCATCGGCCCACCTCGGGGTGAGCCGCGGCCACCAACGAGTTCGCGCAGGCCTCCGGTGCTTCCCCGCCACTCCCCGGCCGCTGGCGTGGCCTCCCTCGCCGGAACCGGCCCCCCCCAACGGCCTCTGTCTCCCTCCGGTGCTCTCTGTGCGAGGAAGAAGAAGAAGGACCCACGTGTAAGAGAGAAACAAATCCAGGGGTTTTCTGCACTGTCATAGACTCATATGAATAGTGCTCTCGGGACTGATTTGTAATTATTTTTGCAGGAACTTTGAAAATTCATAGTAAATTGTAGAAAAATCGTAAAATAGCAAATGAGGACTTTTTGGAATCCTTGTGAAATTATCTATGCAGTAGATCTATAATATGACATGTTTTAGTTTAAAGTTTTCTCTGTAAAAATGGATTTGTGCAGCTAGGTTTTTAATGCTAGTTGTATTTGTCATTTTCATAACTGTAGATCTTGGGCTCCAAATGAAGTGAAATTTTTGTGGAATGCTACTCATGTGATGATTGATGTGTGGTAAAAATTTCATGAATTTCGGTTGCCATTTGAGTGAGTTATTAGTATTTCTTTCTCTCACATGAATTCTTGCAATAGCAATTTTTCTTTTTCATGGAGCTTGATATACATGTCCAAATGGCTTGAAATTTGTACAGTAGACTATTGGATGTATGTAAGAGCTACTGTAATTTTTATAGATTTTATTATGGACTTTTGATATATGTTTATTATTTCACCTTGCTATTTAAATAAATTAAGAAATGCATTAAAAAAATTATTTAATGATGAGCACTATGATTTTTGGTGATAATTTAACATGCAATTTATGATGGTTACATTGGTTGTGGCCAAATGTATGTTTGGAATGTAAGTTAATATTTATTCTTGCAATTGATGCTTTCCTGGACAGTTTCTGGGACTTTGGTAATTGCACCATGAAAATGATGTTTACTGAGAAACATGCTTATAACCAAGTTGTAGATAACTCATTAATCTAGCTTGTGTTAAATTTTGGTGGCATTTGGCCTTATAGTTTTTGGGTAATGACTGTTCCAAGTTGGGTTCCAGAAATAGTTGTTCTCTGTAATCTCTGGACCAGATTCTGTAATTATGCATGTTTGACTTGGTTAACTTAAGAATCTTGCTAAGATGATTAAAGATAAATTATAGACAATTTCATAAGCTTTCTAGAATGACTTGTTGCATGGCTATTGGATTTGTATAACTCCAGTTATGATCCAAACATGTAGATATTGTTTGCAGTCCAGAAATTGTCAGATGCTAGTTATGGTTGTTTACTCCATGTGTTACTAAGTGTGGCTTATACCCTTGATGATGGTCAAGTTAAGATACTTGTGATCTTGTCAAACTTGTGTTATGCTTAATGTGCTTGCCGTCTTTAATTGGTTGTGTGATGTAAGTTAATTAGCTTTTGGTGTCAATGTCTTAATCGTGTGTTTACATGAATGATTATGTGATGCATCTTGTGTTACCATTCATCATATTCATACGCATGCATCTTGCATCTCATTTAGGTTCGCTAGATGCAACATGTGAAGGATGAGATGTTGAAGCCAAACCTGAAGACGGTGTTTGGTGGACCTATCCCGAAGATGGAAGGACTAAACAAGTATCGGGATGGGAGATGCTCGTCAAACGAGTGTCATCTGTCAATCACTAACCTAGTGTTCGATCCCAGGCAAGCCCCGAGCATTCTAAGTCTCCTACTTTATAAAAGCAATTGAGTATATATATGTTATATATGTATTGTTGCATTAAGTTATAGGAGTTGATTGGAAACACTTGCTGCATATATACCCTTTCCTTGTCCCATAAATATGTCTGAAATCCTATTTTGGTTCAGGATCAAAAATATTGCTTAGTCATGCTTAAACCGGTAGCGATCGGTGATTTTCGATCACCTGCAATTATAGGTGGTTACTGGAATACTTTAGCTATGGAATAGATGATATCCTGGAAATAACCAAGTGTTGATGGATAATTGGAGACCGGGCGGAATAAGTATTGGGCAACCAGACAGGGTTCTGGGGTGCTTGTAGTTTCCGCCTGTGTCGATTAAGGACCGTCCGTTGTTGGGCCTCGGGTCATGTTGAACGCATGCCTCACATTTAGCTGGCCGGATAAAGTACCTTCCGACCGCGAAGCTGGGAGATTATTCGGGCCGAGTGGATTGCCCGCAACGCACTGTACCGGAGTAGTAGTGGCAGGATACGGGGGCGCGATGATAAGGCCAAAGAGCAGTCGGGCGGCCCCCGGGTACAAGTGGTTCCTGGCAAGCTCGCGACTTTACCTGAATGGTTGACTCGGTGACCAACACCTCACTTTAGCGGGTGAGTGAGGTTTGTGTGAGGAATAACTTACCAGTTGGTTAATAATCGATTTGAATCGCCATCGTTCACTGGATAGTGAACACTTGACTCGAGTTACTGCATCGTAGTAATGATTATGGAACATGGATGGTTATGTGGATGATGTTGAAAATGCTAAACCTGAAATGGTAACCTTTGATGTTAATGGTTAATCAAGTGATTGGTTTAGCATAGGTGCTTACCTAGATTGAATAGGTTATAACAAAGATGATGCAAAAGGACTTAAATTAGTTTATTCATGATAACTTATGCTTTTTGCAAATGAGTCAAGCTAGCCCACTGAAAGAAAGCCTTGCATACTCCTTGGCGTCATTATTTCTGGTTTATGACGGGTAAGTCTAGCTGAGTACCTTCTCGTACTCAGGGTTTATTCCCACTTGTTACAGGTTATGGTGTATCATAGCTACTGCGAGTTTTGGAAGACTCCTGCTGTAGTGGCGGAGTGTGATCATGGGCATGATCCGTCTGAGCTATCTTGTTTCTCATGCTTTTATGGGAAATTGACCTTGGTACTGGCATGTATTTGAATTAAGGTGATATTAGTTTCAAACTACTTTGCTTTCGCTATTTTTGAACTTGAGTTGTAATAACTCTACTGAACTCCGATATATGTTGAATTACTTATGAAATGGATGTAACATATGACCTGTTATGTTGGACCACTACGATCTTGGCTTGTATGTTGGTTGGTTTGAAATCCCTTGGGATTTTATTGGACTACCAGGGTTATAGGAGCTTAAGTACGGGAATTTAATTGCTCCGGCGATTGTTTTTGTACTTTTGTTCTTATAATTTGGGCGGTTCCGTGACAGGAGTGTACGTAACCTTGATCTTGAGAGCATGACAAAATTCTCAACATGGGTCAACAAAGGTTGACAAAGCTCAATATGCAAAGAAAAGTAGCATGCATATGTGGTAGGTTTGCAACATATAACATGATATTTTGCCTTGGTAGGAAATCTCACCCTTGAGGAGAAGTGAGGCTATTTAATACGGATCTATAGCCATTGCTAATTTTGATGCCATGTTTCTTCTATTTTTAGTGCAAGTGCTACTATGAGAGGGGGATGAGAGGAAGGGGAAGAGAGTCAGGAGAGGACAACAATGACCCAATGTAAGTCATGGTTGTATTTGTGCTCACTTCTACTTATGGCATGATCTGATCATAGCTAATATTGAAATCATGTTTCTTCTCTTTTTAGTGCAAGTGCTATTGGAGGTGATCCAATGTAAGTCATGATTGTATTGGTATATTTATTTCTTGATGTAATCGTTACTAACCAACCTGTTCAATGCTTTTCAATTCAAGCTCTATGAACAGAGGTAGAGGGAGGGGAAGAGGAGGGCGAACAGGACGAAGGCTAGCAAGTCTGTTAGGTCACTAGGTGGTCCTTGGATGATATGCTTGTAGCTTCTGTGCACATGTTCATATGGTGTAGACTTGTTGCATTTGTGGACATGTTGACATGGTGCACGCTGGTTGTTCTTGTGGATATGGTAACATGGTGCACACATGTAGCTTTTGTGGACATGTTGGCATGGTGTATGGGAGACTATGAAATGTTGTTTCTCCATAATTGTTGTCATGTGTTTTATATGTGCTTCATATTGTTGTCATAATGCTATCAAATTATTGCTAAGGTGCTACCAAAATTTTAATATTTTTCAATATTAAATCTAAATTGAAATAATTGCAAGTTGTGCCAAATTTAATCATTTTTGTCGACATACAATATAAATGTATTATTCCAAATCAGGGGTAAAATCACAAATAGAAATAGCCATAACAAACAGGCCAAAATCACATGGGCATTTTTGTCCCTTTTTACAAAATTTAACACCGTTAGGGAGGATGACAGAGTAGGGGCAAATTAGTGCTTTGTTTTGAAATCATAAGGGTAAATTCACAAAGTAAAAATAAATAGGACAAAATCACAATTCTAATACAAAACAGGGGTAAAACTATAAGAGCCACATTTAATTTTGATGTTATATCAAAACAAGAAATCTCCAAGAGCTTATATAGAAAAGATTTAATTTATTTAGTCTTTACCATATCTCACTTCACAACAACTTAGTTGACATGTTTTTGCTAATAGAGATATGTTCACAAGAAACAAGAATATGATTTAGAAATAAAGCTTATGCCGACCAGCCTTTGTAAATCCAAGTTCATAATTTGGCCTGATTTTATTTCACATCTTAAGTTTGATTATCATGAATGGCATTTTTAAACACATCGAACTAATAGAAACAAAGCAAGACTGAGATGAGAGAGTTCAAATTAGTGTACTAGAGTGACGACCGAGGCTGAGAGGAGGCAGAGAAGAATCGGGCGGCCTCCCCACACTAGGACTTTTATGTCACTCGACATTAAAGCATAGGGTGAATGTTGGGGCATCCCTCAGAGTGTACTCCATGACATCTTGTTCAAGTTGTCGCCACCGTGTTGTTTTTCGGAGGTGGGCATTATGTTCACCTGTGACAAAAAGCCTGCGTTAATCATCATTTTTGCAGGTGGTACTGTGTCCATCCGCATTAATCATCTTTTTCCCAGGCGGTCATGGTGCCCGTATGTGAAAAGGTAGAAGCCCACTGACGAGCCCATTTTCGAGCCTGTTGACGAGCCTACCGGCTCCTAGGACCACTATCGTCGCCGAGTCGCTGGAGACGCCGTTCCATCCGCTCACTAGTTCCACGTCACACCGCATCGGAGGAAGGAAGAAGGACTAGATCCATTGGCCTCGTGCGCGCTGGAGAAGGGACTACCCACGCGTAGTGCCTAAGTAGGAGATCCCTGGTGTTGGCTCCTTGTGGTAGTAAAAAGCATAAAGTCACATTAATACCCGTCTCTTTTTTTATTTTCTTCTATCTTGTTTCTTCATTTCCTTACAGCTCAGCCCTTCACGTATCCTCTGGCGCTGGCCGCCTGATGGCCATGCATGCGGCGGCCAACACCTCCGCCTCCACCGCCCCAACGGTTGCCCACCGGCCAGCAACCCTGCTCAAGCCCGAATGTGATCACAACTTGAAGCATGGCGGTGGCGGCGCGGCGTGCGCGTGCGCACACACATACATGGATCCACATCGAGGCTTCTAATCAACTCCCTCGACCATCGTGCTCCATCTCCGTCCCAACCTCTATCGTCCATCCGCATGAACCGGGAGGGCCATTTTGAAACAGGCCTGAAAGCACCAAGGTTGGAGCCAGGTGAAGCTTTTTTAGTTCCACCTCCCCCATGCGATTCTAGCCATTGTGATTTAAGGAGTTCCAAAAGAACTCCAAATAGCTCTTGGAGTTGCTAGTGGATCAGAGCAATGCCAAACATGACCTTAATGCTTAATGCTTTTTGAGTACCAAACTATTATTTATGTGTTTCATTTTTTATAGGTCAAACTCGAGAACTCAATGATCACGTTCCCTCAAGCGCATATACCACAGCTACACGACACACATGACTATATAGCTGTCGCTATTCTTTTAACTATACATTTTTAAATCTTATATTGTATATTTGACACTCAAACAATCTCAAACTAAAATTATTTTTTTGACGAAATTGGAGGGCCAGAGCCCCTACTCAAACTAAAATTGTTAACTGCAAAGTTATAGATCTCATTGAGTACGGCAACTTTGATGTTCACTTTGTCTCCATTCAACATTGTTAATCATATCAAGTCTGATAAGAGAACTTATATTGAATATTTGGATGTGCAAACTTTCTCAAAGTAAAAAACTATCAACAATAAAGTTTTAGATCTCTTTAAACTCTACAATTTTGATATAAAGCTTATCTTAGTTTGGTCTCAAATAAAAAAGTTGTGAAATTTTCTTGTGCAACACAGCTATAGCTGCCGGTTGAAGCCATGAACCGGCAGTGATAAGTGGGCTATCACTGCCGGTTCGTGGCTTCAATCACTGTCGGTTCAGGCAACAAATCAGCAATGATTGTCCAGCAGTGAAGGTCTTTACTGGCATAGTGGTGGAAAGGTGATTTGGGGCTTGATTTGATGTGTCCTAAGAATTGTACTGCTTGCATTCCAAATTATAAGTTATTTTAGCTTTTGTAGAACTTCAATAATGTATTTAGACATAGGCTACATCAAAGTGCATAACAAAAACAATGTGAAAAAATAGAATGACTCTTATAATTCGAGAAAAATCAGAATGACTCTTATAACTTGGAACGGAAGGAATACATGCAACATGGAGACTGAATGATACATGAGTTCGTTTCTAACAAGATACGAGAGCCTATTGACATACAAATTTACAATGAAGGCTAATAACATACTGAGCGTTTAGACTAATAATGTTTGCTACTATACAAGGACTTCGAATGGATGATAGGAGGCATGGACTTAGGCAACATGGAGACCAGCATAGTCAGACACCTTGAGCAACACATTAGAAGACATACAAAAAGTCTAAGACATGGTATGAAATTAAGCCGGACATGAACATGAAAACAACAGAGCCGTGTGCATGCTCTCTGCATGCACCGGATAAGTTCGGTTCCTGCCCAATCAAGCCACGGAGAAAGCGGGCGAAGGGTGCTCTAGCTAGAGTTTGCAGACCACAAGATTTGTGTGGTGGGTGTGCTGTAGGTGCGTCGCATGTGCGCCAGCACTGTTCACTAGGGGAGTACACTTACCAGATCTATCCGATGTGAACAGGAGGAAAGCACCGGAAGAAGAGGTTGCCACCAGAGAGGTTCCAGAAGAGAAAAGTGGGGACCGGATTAGTCCGGGCATGAGCATCGGAAAATATGGTATGAGTAGTGCGGAACAACTAGTCCAACACCTAGCTGCGGAAGAGGCACTCGAATTGTCTGCACTAGTAGAGAACAGACCTTTGATCCTCGGCCAAAATGGGCTCTAGTCCCGGAATTTTTTGCCCCCGGGACTAGAAATACCTTTAGTCCCGGTTGGTGGCTCCAACCGGGACTAAAGGTCCCTGCCCAACGGCTACTGCGCCAGACAGAGGTGGCAGGGACCTTTAGTCCCGGTTGGAGCCACCAACCGGGACTAAAGGTATACTTTTACTCCCGGTTGGTGGCTCCAACCGGGAGTAAAGGTCTACTCCCGGCCGTGGCTGCGCCCGGGGTTGGAAAGTTACCTTTAGTCCCGGTTGGATCTATCAACCGGGACTAAATGTTCTCCCTTTATAAATCGGCCGTCTCCTCCTTCCTCCCCGAGCCCGAGCTCAGCACATTTTGAAGCTCACTGGTGTTCTTGCTTCCTCCCTCCCTCCATTGTTCCTCCATCCATTCTTCGATTCCTCCGTCGATTCTTCAGTTGTAAAGGTTACCAATCTCATACTCTCATTTTTTACCATTTTCTTATGCCATTTTATTCACTATATATATTTATGGTTCTTTATTGTGGTTTTTTTTCATTTGTAAGCAATTTGAGCTCAAAATCACTTTAAGCTTGCATATTTACATGAAAGAAGGTTAAAAATATCATTGTTTAGAGATGTAGATAATTTTATAGTTTGTTAATTTTATTTGTTTATAAAAGAAGAAATTTATAGTGTATTAAAAAATGAGTATAGAGAGTAGATGGCAACTGCTTCCGGGTCCTCGGCCTCTCATGGGTTTTCAAAGCGACTTAGGCCGGGCCTTCCTCTCATTCCATGTGGCAAGTGTCATGATGAGACGAAGATTGTGATGGAGTACCGAGTGAAGAAGGAGGGTCCCAACAAGGATCGTATCTTCTACAAGTGTCCGGATCGCAATGTGAGTTATTTTATCGTATTTAATGATTATGGTTAGTTTATACCTATTTTCATGATGGTTGTGATTAAAGTTCTAATTTTTTGTTTTAATTTCAGTGGGATGGCAGTGGACGATGTTCAGGCTTCTACTGGGAGGAAGAGTATGTTGAACTCGTGCAAAAATATCTTGCACAACAGGCAGATACGGCGGCTAATGAGGCAGTGATCCAGCCGAAGAAGCCCAAAGATGTTGCACAATCGGGGGATCTGTCTGTTTTAGTTGAGATTGGTCGCGAAATCCTTGTGCTCCTAAAATGTATTTTAGCTTTAGTTCTTTTAGTGGTAGTTGAGATTGTCTACATTGTAGCGATGCTTTCATAAATTTGTATCTTTTGTGGTGGCACGCATGTTGTATAAATAATTAATTATGATCTAGGTTTTAATATGATATTTATGTCATGTAATGCAGATGAGCCGTCATTGGATGTATAATGCTGATCGCCGCTCACAAGAGTTCATTGACGGCGTGCATTCTTTATTACGTGCGGCCGAGACAAACAAACGCGACGGTTTCATGTGCTGCCCATGTGCCATATGTAAGAATACAGTGGAATATCCTTGCTCAAGGACTCTTCATTCACACTTGTTCAAGTCGGGTTTCATGCCAAACTATATTTGTTGGACAAAGCACGGAGAAACCGGTGTTGTAATGGAAGAAGATGAAGAAGAAAAATGGGACGACAATGATATTATTCCTGATGGTGCGTGCCTCAATGATACTGCAATGGGAGAAGCTGAAGAAGAGGTAGCCGTAGAAGATGAGCCGGCTGATGATCTTTGTCAGGTCATTCGTGATGCACAAAGAGAATGTGAAAGTGAAAAGGAGAAGATCAAGTTCGAGCGGATGCTAGAAGATCACAAGAAATTGTTGTACCCAACTTATGATGCAGGGCAGAAAAAGTTGGGAACCACACTAGAATTGCTGCAATGGAAGGCAAAGAATGGTGTATCTGACAAGGGATTTGGAGAGTTACTAAAAATCCAAAAGAAGATGCTTCCGAAGTACAATGAATTGCCCGCCACTACCTACGAAGCAAAACAAGTTATCTGTCCTATGGGGCTAGAAATAGAGAAGATACATGCATGTCCTAATGACTGCATCCTATACCATGGCAAAGAGTACGAGAAATTAGATGCATGCCCGGTATGCCATGCGTCGCGGTATAAGATCAGGCGAGATGACCCTGGTGATGTTGAGGGCGAACGTCCACGTAAGAAAATCCCTGCCAAGGTTATGTGGTATGCTCCTATAATACCACGCTTGAAACGTCTGTTCAGAAACAAAGAACATGCAAAATTGTTACGATGGCACAAAGAAGACCGTAAGGTAGACAATATGTTGAGACACCCTGCTGATGGGTCCCAGTGGAGAGCAATCGACAGAGAATTCCCGGAGTTTGCAAATGACGCAAGAAACTTAAGGTTTGCTTTAAGTACAGATGGTATCAATCCTTTTGGAGAGCAGAACAGTAGTCATAGCACTTGGCCTGTTACTCTAAGTATCTACAACATTCCTCCTTGGTTATGCATAAAGCGGAAGTTCATTATGATGCCTGTGCTCATCCAAGGCCCGAAGCAACCTGGCAATGACATCGATGTGTACCTGAGACCACTTATTGATGAACTTCTCATTTTGTGGAATAAAGAAGGTGTACGTGTGTGGGATGAGTACAAACAGGAACACTTTGATCTGCGAGCATTGTTGTTCGTAACAATCAATGATTGGCCTGCTCTAAGTAATCTTTCAGGACAGTCAAACAAGGGATATAATGCATGCACACACTGCTTCGGTGATATTAGAGGTGTATTCTTGAAAAAATGTCGAAAGGTCGTGTACCTTGGCCATCGTCGATTTCTTCCTGCAAATCACCCCGTAAGAAAGAAAGGTAAGCATTTTAAAGGGAAAGCAGACCACCTGACCAAGCCTCGCAACCGAACCGGTGAGGATGTACTCGATATGGTCAATGATGTGAAAGTCGTCTTTGGAAAAGGACATGGAAGCCAACCTATTCCGAAAGACGCTAACGGTCACGCACCCATGTGGAAGAAAAAGTCCATATTTTGGGACCTACCCTATTGGCAAGTCCTGGAGGTCCGTAGCTCGATCGACGTGATGCACCTAACGAAGAATCTTTGTGTGAACCTGCTAGGCTTTATGGGTGTGTATGGAAAGCCTAAGGACACATTTGAAGCACGACAGGACCTACGTTGTTTGAGAGAAAGACAACCTGCATCCAGAGAAGACAGATGATGGACGCCATTACTTACGTCCTGCTAGCTACACTCTAAGCAAAGAGGAGAAGGAAATCATGTTTGAATGCTTAAACAACATCAAGGTACCATCTGGATTCTCCTCGAATATAAAGGGTATTATAAATGTGCCAGAGAAGAAATTCTGTAACTTAAAGTCCCATGACTGTCACGTTCTCATGACGCAATTACTTCCAGTTGCATTAAGAGGAATTCTACCTCCAAATGTACGTCTAGCCACCGTAAAGCTATGTGCATTCCTCAATGCAATTTCTCAGAAGGCAATTGATCCAACTGATCTAGCTAAACTACAGAATGATGTGGTTCAATGTCTCGTCAGCTTTGAGTTAGTGTTCCCTCCTTCCTTCTTTGATATTATGACACACCTCCTAGTTCACCTAGTCAAGGAGATTTTCACTCTCGGTCCTGTGTTCCTACACAACATGTTCCCCTTAGAGAGATTCATGGGAGTCCTGAAGAAATATGTTCACAACCGTGCTCGCCCAGAAGGAAGCATCGCCAAGGGCTATGGAACAGAAGAGGTCATTGAGTTCTGTGTTGACTTTATTCCCGACCTTGACTCGATTGGTGTTCCTGAATCGAGACATGAGGGGAGACTAAGCGGAAAGGGGACACTAGGGAGGAAAACATATATTGGTACGGATGATGATTATTTCAATAAAGCGCACTACACAGTTCTACAGAACTCCTCTTTGGTAGATCCGTATATTGAGACACACAAGGATCTCTTACGATCCGAGTTTCCAGGGAAGACTGAAGCTTGGATTACGCATAAGCACATGGAAACTTTCGGCGGTTGGTTGCGAAAAAAATGTCAAGGTGATGAGAGCATCCATGAGCAACTGTATTTATTGGCTATGCAACCATCATGGCATATCGTCACATACAAAGGGTACGAGATAAATGGGAACATATTCTACACAGTAGCCCAAGATAAAAGGAGTACCAACCAAAACAGTGGTGTCCGCATAGATGCCACAGACCCGAATGGGAATAAGCAGACATATTATGGACGCATAGATGAAATATGGGAACTAGAATATGCACCTACTTTGAAGATCCCATTGTTCAAGTGCCAATGGGTCAAGGTGACCGGAGGCGGGGTAACAGTAGACAACGAGTATGGAATGACAACAGTAGACCTTAGTAATATTGGGTACAAAGACGAACCATTCGTCCTTGCCAAGGATGTGAATCAGGTGTTCTATGTCAATGATATGTCTACCAAACCAAAAAGAGGGAAAAACGATAATGACTCAACCAAAGAGCCAAAGCGCCACATAGTTCTTTCAGGGAAAAGAGTCATCGTGGGAATTGAGGACAAGTCGGACATGTCAGAAGAATATGAAAAGGATGACCGAATTCCGCCCTTCAAAGTGAACAAAGACCCTAGCATCTTGGTAAATGATGAGGACACTCCATGGTTACGAAGCGATCATAACCAAGGGACATACGTAAAGAAGAAGTTCACTGCTGTGCCCACTTGATGATATAGTGATTTAATATAGTGTGTGTTTGAGATATTATGTAATAATTGTGAATTCAGATGTTTATTATGTCATGTTTCAAATTAAATCAATGTTTGATTTGGTTACTGAGTGATGAAATATTAAAATATTAACGTTAAAATGATGTGAAAACAAATTTCCTGTCCAAAACCAATAATTTTAATAATTTTAATTAAACAATACATTTTGCATTAACGAAATAATAAATATTAGTTACATTATGTTTCATAATTCTAACAAAAAATAAAAAAGTTAGGTTATCGATTTTTCCTATGTGCAATAAACAAAAATAAAATTCATATTTTTTAACAAAATAATTTTATGCCTTTTATTTAATTTACTATGTATTTAATAAAAACTATTGCATTTCTATTGTATTTAACAAGACTATTCCTTAAAACAGGCGGGAAACGAAACTGCAGGCCACCTTTACTCCCGGGTGGGAAGCCCACCCGGGAGTAAAGGTGGGCTGCAGTTTCGTGGCCCGCCAAAAAAAGCCTTTACTCCCGGTGCGTGTTACCAACCGGGAGTAAAGGTATACCTTTACTCCCGGTTGGTAACACGCACCGGGAGTAAAGGTATACGTTACTCCCGGTTGGTAACACGCACCGGGAGTAAAGGTACCTTTACTCCCGGTTGGTAATACGCACCGGGAGTAAAGGGTTTTTACTCCCCGGTTGGTGGCTGGAACCGGGAGTAATTCTCCTCTACTATATAACTCCGGCGCCTGGCAGATCGATCCGCTCGTCTTCTTCCTCGTCGAACACCGCCGCCCTCTTCTCCTCGCACGCGTCCGTTCGTCTACCGTGACACCGCGCCGCCGTCTTCTTCCTCGTGCGGCCTCCACCGCGCGCGCCCGTGCCCCTCCTCCGGCCCGAGGCCCTCCACCGCGCCCTCGCCCTCCTCCGCGCCCGAGGCCCTCCACCGCGCCCTCCTCCGCGCCCGAGGCCCTCCCGAGGACATAGATCAATGTTTGTTAACGAAATTTTATCCAAATATATTCATGTAGGGTTTTTTTGAAGGATTTGTTGTAGGATATATAATGGTCAAATAGGAACTCAATTTTGATACCCAGTTTGTAAACTAAGCGTTTTTAGTTTATCAAAAATATCACATGTTTCTTCATTTGTGAACTTTGAATATACAGATATAATATATTAATGTTGCTAAAGTAATATGAGCATTACATATTTTTTTCCGGGAAGACTATCTTCAAACTTTATATCATAGCATCAGAGATCGCCTGTAGAAGAAGAAAATAAATTCTTATCATTTCGGAAATAGTAATGGCTATATGAGCAATAAGACACATATACTTACATTTCATAATGACTTATACTTATATTATTAACATAGACTTTTCTCATATGATGAATGACTACATGGTTGACGTACTATATATTGGTTTTGTTTTTTGAAGCTAGATGGCCGACCCGAGAAATATGGATGAGGAGGAGTTGATGATGAATTTGATCAACACTGGCACTCAAGTTGCCGGCGATGATGGTGCTAAAAATAACGTGCAAGAGGATGTAGATGACGGGAGTCAGTACTTAGCTCTTGAACAAAATGAGCAACAACATATTGGCCAAGTATATATTTTTTTTATTAGCTATATATATATATTATCATATGTCTTATGTGTGCTCATGACATTAAAAATAATGTTTATGTTTTGTAGCCCTCTGGATCGACATCAACAACTACAACGAAGAGTAAAAAATGTTCGAGGTCCCAAAAAGCCATTGGAGGGTCGCTTCATCATCTCGGAGTTCAATGTGGATACAGGAGAACCGGGGGGCGAATAAAATGAAATTTGTGCACCACTGTGGTTACCTTGTACGGGACCGGCTCCCGATTAGTACCCGTGAATGGAAGAAGAAGACCAATGCTCCTCATATCAGTTTTGTCTCCGATCGTGACAAGGCGTTAATTTGGAATGATGTCTTGTACATTTCACGCTCCAAACAGATGATTATGATGATATAATAGATGGTGATGAATTGAAGGAGCGAGTTAGGGATTGGGCAATGAAGAAGATGGCCACCCAGTTTCAGACTTGGAAGAAACACCTATACACGACGTATGTCAAGAAGAACATAGCACCAGATTTTACTGTCCCAGGCCCGATCTCAAAGCAGAGGCCCTATTGGGATGAGTTTGTACAGTACAAGACTTCGGAAGAGGGTGTGAGTCGAGTGATAAAGAACCAACGTAATGCCCAACAGAAGACATACCACCATACCTTGGGATCAGGTGGCTACCCGACTGCCATTAAGAAGTGGAACAAAATGGAAGCAGACCTTCTTGCCAAGGGTATCAGACCAGAATCACTCGAGTGGGGAGAACGTGCAAAGAATTGGTTTTTCGCTCATGGGGGAACACTAGACCAGGAGACAGGGAAGTGCGTTTATGGCGCAAGACTGCAAGAAGCAGCAGAAAGATTGTTTTATGCTCAGAGAGCTACTGCTAGTGGTGCGTTCAGGCCAACAGAGATAAGGATGAGCTGACATACGCCATCGGGACTATTGAACATGGTGGCCGAACTAGAGGCAAAGGAAGTGTCTCGTGGGAGCATGGATTCCCTCAGGACAGACCTTCCTACAGAAGTCGCCAGAGAAAGAAGGAAGAAGAGGCACAACGGCTCCAGAGGTTGGAGGAAGCGGTGCGTGAAGCACAGGAGCGGGAAAAAAACCTTGAAGCGAGAATGCAGGAGGAAATCAAAAGGCAAGTGCAAATAGCAGTGAGTGCAAGCAAGCAGGCATCAGAGCCAGGAATCAACATTAG
This sequence comes from Saccharum officinarum, assembly GCA_020631735.1. Taxonomy (NCBI): domain Eukaryota; kingdom Viridiplantae; phylum Streptophyta; class Magnoliopsida; order Poales; family Poaceae; genus Saccharum; species Saccharum officinarum. The sequence goes on along the minus strand of CM036190.1, from coordinate 24,119,694 downwards.
CCAATCTGTTCAGTTGAAAAGCAGCTGCGCTTCCACGGAGATACCAAATCAAGGGGACACAGGACTGCACTTCCCTGTGGATGACGTCACTGAACCTTGTACAACGTGTGAGCTACACATTCCGAAGGAGAATTCCACAATCAAGGTGGCTATCGGTCTTGTTAATCCTATCGACCGAACCAAGACACCAAGGATTCATGGGAATATAATCCAAGAAGGATATGCCACCATCTCGGTAGATAAAGCTGAAAAAGGTTTTAGTGATTTGCCTCTTGATATTCCTGGAGGTGATGGTGAGAAGACTCTAGGAGAAGCGGAGAAGACATTCATTCTATGGCGCAAGCGCTACATCATCATTCCAGGGATGTCGGCTCCACCTCCTCCTGAACTACCTCACCATAGGTACGTGCGGATGAAAACACTACATCATTAATTTGTATTGGCTTAAATAATTAACAATCTGCTCATAATAATATGTCATTCCTTTTTTTGTAGCAGATCCTCCCCCAACCTAAATCCAATTGTTCAATCGCCAGATCATCATAGTGCTCTGTACGATGACATTATGTTGGAAGACGAGGCTGCATCCACACCCTCTACAAGGAGGTCTCCAACGCCGCAGCCGCCACCTCCAGGAGGTCTCCAACGCCGCTGCCACACCAGGAGGTCTCCAACGCCTCCCCCTCCGCCCTCGCTACCAAGAAGCCTAGCAAGAGGCCAGCCCCTCAAACGAAGAACCAGTCCCCGCCTGCAAAGAAAGCCACCGTGAAACCAAGGGCTATTCCCAAAATAATATCTGAAGAGAAGGAAGAAGGAACTGATGCATATAAAAAAGACATGTCTAGATTCTATGACAAACTTAAAATGAATCAAGAAGCAAGGAGAACCCAGAGAAACGGTACTTCTTCGTAGCTCCGGATATTTTAAGAAAAAGGTGACTTCTTACCAGCATCAACAGCGGGAATCTCGTAAGCCGTCCAAATCAACGTTATCAGACTATGACCGCACTCTCACCAAGTCAATTGAGGCGGCACAGAAAAAAGAAGCGGGCA
>CM036190.1:24019433-24118542 GCA_020631735.1 Saccharum officinarum | reverse complement strand
CCGACACTTGTTTGTGCCTCGACTGCAATTATTGTGTGGTCAGAGATGTAAGTTGGAACTTTGAGAAATGAGAGGACAGACCTGATTAGTTACCAGTAAAGAAGGTTAATCTCCAGCCAAGTAACGATTCTTTCAATAGCTGTGATGTTAATGTCTAAACGAACAATATTAAGCGAAAGAGCCATGAAGCCGTTCAGCAATGCAGGTGTTGCATCTTCTCCAAATGTCTATCAAGTCAATTCCATCTTGGACAATCACGTATATAGTGCAAGTCAACCCAAACTTGTTACGCAACTGCACCACGAAGGAAAATTGTGCTCAACCTGCTTAGTGGTGAACTAGTCCCTAGTTTGGTGGATACTTGCAACTTTTGTTGTCTTTCAACCTAAGCTATCATCCTTTTGCAGTAATGGTTCTCTAGTGCTGACGTGCCTATGGTACTTTATATGTGTCTTTATTCAAGAGATTGTTTCTGATTCAAACCCAGATAACTGTTGCCTTTGTATAAGAGAATCTTCTTAGGTAACATTTGGTAGAAATCCAGAACCGACAGAGTCAGCTATCACTTTCATTGTTCCCTCAATAGACTCATATAATACAGTGTCGGCATCAGAGAAAGAGAACTGCACACATGGAACAATATGTAGTTTTCCATCCGTTGGCATCTGAATGAGTGAATAGTCTATGACCGGTATAGACATTATCTATTGGTTAGACGGTTTTCTGATAGCCTCGAAGAATGATTACCTCTTATATGGATCCAACCCTTATCGAAAGTTGTACATGCTATGCCACCAGAAAAGATGCTACGAGTAGTTAGTCCATGTTTGTAGTACTCTTCGTACACCTGTGAACGAAGGACCGTATTGTCTTGGATTCCTCCCAAAGTAAAAAAATGCTTCATGGAAGTCAGTGAAGGAAATTTTTTAGACAAAAATTTCTGTGTAAAGCGAGTATCAGAAAGTGTCTTGCCCAATTAGCCTCTCTGATGCTTGAAGCTAAGTAGCCCGATGCTTGTAGATGTTGGCATTGGATAACATGCTTCTCTTCCCTTGGAAAGTTCTTCGCACCGAATCTCGGGACGTGATTCTTTAAGGGGGGAGGGCTGTAACACCCGAGGTGTTTGCCACCAGTTAAGCAGTAGGTTTGAGCTCAAACATGGTAGTTTAAGTGGTGATGAAGATGTCAAGGTCAAACCTATGGAAGCGAGCCCCAACCTAAACTTGGATGTTGCACCCTTGCTTTACATATAGTCTATTTTTAAGATATATGCTTGGGTGGTGTTATTGCAATATATTCATGTGTCTCACCTTAGTACCTATCTATATTGGTCACTGGAAAAGTTTCATGACATTTGGAATCAAAAAGTCACATAAAATGATAAGTTATATCCTTGTTGGAATGACTTTACTAAGTGCGGGAATTACATTATTAAGTGGATGGAAATATAGATCATCAACTAAACCTTGCAACTTTGCCAAATGACTCTAGATGGACTCTACAACAAAAGTCGTGAAAGGTTCGTGTTGAGCAAATGCCAGAGAAAATGCTCCAATGGATCAAAAAGCACAATTTAAGCTTTATCGCGATACCACTTTGGTCAAAGTAGAAATATAGTTTCTATACCAGTTTTGATGTTGGACATTAAATGAAAGTTGTAGTTCATGTTGTGTAGAAGAAGCTTTGTTTTTGGACCAAGAGCTATATTAGCTTGTAAGCTTGTTAAACAGATGCTCGAAGTTTGGATCAGCTGCTGTTTTTCAGCCCTATAAATAATTCTAAGTCCTGGATTGACAGCAGTGAGTTGCTATGTTTGTGACCTTTTATCTTCCCAATTCTTAGGGAAGCTCAATTGGAGTCCTTAATATGAGTTGGAGTACGCCTTGTGAAGGAAAGGATACATCAAGTCTCACTAGATTTGGAGCTTGGTTGGACCTTCAAAATCAATTCACAAAACTGCTAGTTTCGTCGTGATTCATGGAGTTGGACCGGCAACACAATACGGTTGGCACTTCGCGTTCTCGTGATTTTGCTAAGCAACACAAGTTGAGCCAAATGTAAAAGTTGGAGCACACTTTGTCGAGAAGAGCACACAAAAAGTTGGCTTGAGTTTGACCACGTTTTGATTGTCAATTTTGAGTTCCATTGTCGGTCGTCAATGTGTTGACATTGTCATCTTGGAGGCCAATTATCTCTTAATCCATAGCTCTATTGACAGAGTGGTCTTAACAAAAATGATAGAGTGTTGCATGGGCTACAACTTTGGTTTTGGGCCCATGTCCAAAATCGGCTCGGATCTGGCCCAAATCGCGTTCCACCTTTGCCACTCTGCCGCGCACCACGTGTTCGATCAAATGAAGCCGTGGCGCCCATGCACAGAGCATGACTCGCCAATGCTGCCACGCGTCGTCCTCCTCACCACGCATCCTGCCCGCGCCTCGCATCAATTTGGAGCGCCTAAGCCGCTCCCGATCTCCCTCACTCATTCCCTGCTCTCTCCCTCGCTCTCAGCTCCCTCCTTTGCTCTGCTGCTTGTGTCTGCCACCATGGCCGCGAGCTGAGCTTCATGGCCATCGCGTTCCCGCCTCTCCTCTCCACCGCAGTCGCGGCCGCGTGCTCAACAGCCCTCGCTGCTTCCTCCTCTCCGACCGGCGCCCCTTGGTCAAGCAAGACGACTGCCGGAGCAGCCGGCCATGGGGAGCGTTCCCGTCGTCGCCGCCGACGTCCCGGCTAGACCTCATCGGCCCACCTCGGGGTGAGCCGCGGCCACCAACGAGTTCGCGCAGGCCTCCGGTGCTTCCCCGCCACTCCCCGGCCGCTGGCGTGGCCTCCCTCGCCGGAACCGGCCCTCCCCCAACGGCCTCTGTCTCCCTCCGGTGCTCTCTGTGCGAGGAAGAAGAAGAAGGACCCACGTGTAAGAGAGAAACAAATCCAGGGGGTTTTCTGCACTGTCATAGACTCATATGAATAGTGCTCTCGGGACTGATTTGTAATTATTTTGCAGGAACTTTGAAAATTCATAGTAAATTGTAGAAAAATCGTAAAATAGCAAATGAGGACTTTTTTGGAATCCTTGTGAAATTATCTATGCAGTAGATCTATAATATGACATGTTTTAGTTTAAAGTTTTCTCTGTAAAAATGGATTTGTGCAGCTAGGTTTTTAATGCTAGTTGTATTTGTCATTTTCATAACTGTAGATCTTGGGCTCCAAATGAAGTGAAATTTTTGTGGAATGCTACTCATGTGATGATTGATGTGTGGTAAAAATTTCATGAATTTCGGTTGCCATTTGAGTGAGTTATTAGTATTTCTTTCTCTCACATGAATTCTTGCAATAGCAATTTTTCTTTTTCATGGAGCTTGATATACATGTCCAAATGGCTTGAAATTTGTACAGTAGACTATTGGATGTATGTAAGAGCTACTGTAATTTTTATAGATTTTATTATGGACTTTTGATATATGTTTATTATTTCACCTTGCTATTTAAATAAATTAAGAAATGCATTAAAAAAATTATTTAATGATGAGCACTATGATTTTTGGTGATAATTTAACATGCAATTTATGATGGTTACATTGGTTGTGGCCAAATGTATGTTTGGAATGTAAGTTAATATTTATTCTTGCAATTGATGCTTTCCTGGACAGTTTCTGGGACTTTGGTAATTGCACCATGAAAATGATGTTTACTGAGAAACATGCTTATAACCAAGTTGTAGATAACTCATTAATCTAGCTTGTGTTAAATTTTGGTGGCATTTGGCCTTATAGTTTTTGGGTAATGACTGTTCCAAGTTGGGTTCCAGAAATAGTTGTTCTCTGTAATCTCTGGACCAGATTCTGTAATTATGCATGTTTGACTTGGTTAACTTAAGAATCTTGCTAAGATGATTAAAGATAAATTATAGACAATTTCATAAGCTTTCTAGAATGACTTGTTGCATGGCTATTGGATTTGTATAACTCCAGTTATGATCCAAACATGTAGATATTGTTTGCAGTCCAGAAATTGTCAGATGCTAGTTATGGTTGTTTACTCCATTGTGTTACTAAGTGTGGCTTATACCCTTGATGATGGTCAAGTTAAGATACTTGTGATCTTGTCAAACTTGTGTTATGCTTAATGTGCTTGCCGTCTTTAATTGGTTGTGTGATGTAAGTTAATTAGCTTTTGGTGTCAATGTCTTAATCGTGTGTTTACATGAATGATTATGTGATGCATCTTGTGTTACCATTCATCATATTCATACGCATGCATCTTGCATCTCATTTAGGTTCGCTAGATGCAACATGTGAAGGATGAGATGTTGAAGCCAAACCTGAAGACGGTGTTTGGTGGACCTATCCCGAAGATGGAAGGACTAAACAAGTATCGGGATGGGAGATGCTCGTCAAACGAGTGTCATCTGTCAATCACTAACCTAGTGTTCGATCCCAGGCAAGCCCCGGAGCATTCTAAGTCTCCTACTTTATAAAAGCAATTGAGTATATATATGTTATATATGTATTGTTGCATTAAGTTATAGGAGTTGATTGGAAACACTTGCTGCATATATACCTTTCCTTGTCCCATAAATATGTCTGAAATCCTATTTTGGTTCAGGATCAAAAATATTGCTTAGTCATGCTTAAACCGGTAGCGATCGGTGATTTTCGATCACCTGCAATTATAGGTGGTTACTGGAATACTTTAGCTATGGAATAGATGATATCCTGGAAATAACCAAGTGTTGATGGATAATTGGAGACCGGGCGGAATAAGTATTGGGCAACCAGACAGGGTTCTGGGGTGCTTGTAGTTTCCGCCTGTGTCGATTAAGGACCGTCCGTTGTTGGGCCTCGGGTCATGTTGAACGCATGCCTCACATTTAGCTGGCCGGATAAAGTACCTTCCGACCGCGAAGCTGGGAGATTATTCGGGCCGAGTGGATTGCCCGCAACGCACTGTACCGGAGTAGTAGTGGCAGGATACGGGGGCGCGATGATAAGGCCAAAGAGCAGTCGGGCGGCCCCCGGGTACAAGTGGTTCCTGGCAAGCTCGCGACTTTACCTGAATGGTTGACTCGGTGACCAACACCTCACTTTAGCGGGTGAGTGAGGTTTGTGTGAGGAATAACTTACCAGTTGGTTAATAATCGATTTGAATCGCCATCGTTCACTGGATAGTGAACACTTGACTCGAGTTACTGCATCGTAGTAATGATTATGGAACATGGATGGTTATGTGGATGATGTTGAAAATGCTAAACCTGAAATGGTAACCTTTGATGTTAATGGTTAATCAAGTGATTGGTTTAGCATAGGTGCTTACCTAGATTGAATAGGTTATAACAAAGATGATGCAAAAGGACTTAAATTAGTTTATTCATGATAACTTATGCTTTTTGCAAATGAGTCAAGCTAGCCCACTGAAAGAAAGCCTTGCATACTCCTTGGCGTCATTATTTCTGGTTTATGACGGGTAAGTCTAGCTGAGTACCTTCTCGTACTCAGGGTTTATTCCCACTTGTTACAGGTTATGGTGTATCATAGCTACTGCGAGTTTTGGAAGACTCCTGCTGTAGTGGCGGAGTGTGATCATGGGCATGATCCGTCTGAGCTATCTTGTTTCTCATGCTTTTATGGGAAATTGACCTTGGTACTGGCATGTATTTGAATTAAGGTGATATTAGTTTCAAACTACTTTGCTTTCGCTATTTTTGAACTTGAGTTGTAATAACTCTACTGAACTCCGATATATGTTGAATTACTTATGAAATGGATGTAACATATGACCTGTTATGTTGGACCACTACGATCTTGGCTTGTATGTTGGTTGGTTTGAAATCCCTTGGGATTTTATTGGACTACCAGGGTTATAGGAGCTTAAGTACGGGAATTTAATTGCTCCGGCGATTGTTTTTGTACTTTTGTTCTTATAATTTGGGCGGTTCCGTGACAGGAGTGTACGTAACCTTGATCTTGAGAGCATGACAAAATTCTCAACATGGGTCAACAAAGGTTGACAAAGCTCAATATGCAAAGAAAAGTAGCATGCATATGTGGTAGGTTTGCAACATATAACATGATATTTTGCCTTGGTAGGAAATCTCACCCTTGAGGAGAAGTGAGGCTATTTAATACGGATCTATAGCCATTGCTAATTTTGATGCCATGTTTCTTCTATTTTTAGTGCAAGTGCTACTATGAGAGGGGGGATGAGAGGAAGGGGAAGAGAGTCAGGAGAGGACAACAATGACCCAATGTAAGTCATGGTTGTATTTGTGCTCACTTCTACTTATGGCATGATCTGATCATAGCTAATATTGAAATCATGTTTCTTCTCTTTTTAGTGCAAGTGCTATTGGAGGTGATCCAATGTAAGTCATGATTGTATTGGTATATTTATTTCTTGATGTAATCGTTACTAACCAACCTGTTCAATGCTTTTCAATTCAAGCTCTATGAACAGAGGTAGAGGGAGGGGAAGAGGAGGGCGAACAGGACGAAGGCTAGCAAGTCTGTTAGGTCACTAGGTGGTCCTTGGATGATATGCTTGTAGCTTCTGTGCACATGTTCATATGGTGTAGACTTGTTGCATTTGTGGACATGTTGACATGGTGCACGCTGGTTGTTCTTGTGGATATGGTAACATGGTGCACACATGTAGCTTTTGTGGACATGTTGGCATGGTGTATGGGAGACTATGAAATGTTGTTTCTCCATAATTGTTGTCATGTGTTTTATATGTGCTTCATATTGTTGTCATAATGCTATCAAATTATTGCTAAGGTGCTACCAAAATTTTTAATATTTTTCAATATTAAATCTAAATTGAAATAATTGCAAGTTGTGCCAAATTTAATCATTTTTGTCGACATACAATATAAATGTATTATTCCAAATCAGGGGTAAAATCACAAATAGAAATAGCCATAACAAACAGGCCAAAATCACATGGGCATTTTTGTCCCTTTTTACAAAATTTAACACCGTTAGGGAGGATGACAGAGTAGGGGCAAATTAGTGCTTTGTTTTGAAATCATAAGGGTAAATTCACAAAGTAAAAATAAATAGGACAAAATCACAATTCTAATACAAAACAGGGGTAAAACTATAAGAGCCACATTTAATTTTGATGTTATATCAAAACAAGAAATCTCCAAGAGCTTATATAGAAAAGATTTAATTTATTTAGTCTTTACCATATCTCACTTCACAACAACTTAGTTGACATGTTTTTGCTAATAGAGATATGTTCACAAGAAACAAGAATATGATTTAGAAATAAAGCTTATGCCGACCAGCCTTTGTAAATCCAAGTTCATAATTTGGCCTGATTTTATTTCACATCTTAAGTTTGATTATCATGAATGGCATTTTTAAACACATCGAACTAATAGAAACAAAGCAAGACTGAGATGAGAGAGTTCAAATTAGTGTACTAGAGTGACGACCGAGGCTGAGAGGAGGCAGAGAAGAATCGGGCGCCTCCCCACACTAGGACTTTTATGTCACTCGACATTAAAGCATAGGGTGAATGTTGGGGCATCCCTCAGAGTGTACTCCATGACATCTTGTTCAAGTTGTCGCCACCGTGTTGTTTTTCGGAGGTGGGCATTATGTTCACCTGTGACAAAAAGCCTGCGTTAATCATCATTTTTGCAGGTGGTACTGTGTCCATCCGCATTAATCATCTTTTTCCCAGGCGGTCATGGTGCCCGTATGTGAAAAGGTAGAAGCCCACTGACGAGCCCATTTTCGAGCCTGTTGACGAGCCTACCGGCTCCTAGGACCACTATCGTCGCCGAGTCGCTGGAGACGCCGTTCCATCCGCTCACTAGTTCCACGTCACACCGCATCGGAGGAAGGAAGAAGGACTAGATCCATTGGCCTCGTGCGCGCTGGAGAAGGGACTACCCACGCGTAGTGCCTAAGTAGGAGATCCCTGGTGTTGGCTCCTTGTGGTAGTAAAAAGCATAAAGTCACATTAATACCCGTCTCTTTTTTTATTTTTTCTTCTATCTTGTTTCTTCATTTCCTTACAGCTCAGCCCTTCACGTATCCTCTGGCGCTGGCCGCCTGATGGCCATGCATGCGGCGGCCAACACCTCCGCCTCCACCGCCCCAACGGTTGCCCACCGGCCAGCAACCCTGCTCAAGCCCGAATGTGATCACAACTTGAAGCATGGCGGTGGCGGCGCGGCGTGCGCGTGCGCACACACATACATGGATCCACATCGAGGCTTCTAATCAACTCCCTCGACCATCGTGCTCCATCTCCGTCCCAACCTCTATCGTCCATCGCATGAACCGGAGGGCCATTTTGAAACAGGCCTGAAAGCACCAAGGTTGGAGCCAGGTGAAGCTTTTTTAGTTCCACCTCCCCCATGCGATTCTAGCATTGTGATTTAAGGAGTTCCAAAAGAACTCCAAATAGCTCTTGGAGTTGCTAGTGGATCAGAGCAATGCCAAACATGACCTTAATGCTTAATGCTTTTGTGAGTACCAAACTATTATTTATGTGTTTCATTTTTTATAGGTCAAACTCGAGAACTCAATGATCACGTTCCCTCAAGCGCATATACCACAGCTACACGACACACATGACTATATAGCTGTCGCTATTCTTTTAACTATACATTTTTAAATCTTATATTGTATATTTGACACTCAAACAATCTCAAACTAAAATTATTTTTTTGACGAAATTGGAGGGGCCAGAGCCCCTACTCAAACTAAAATTGTTAACTGCAAAGTTATAGATCTCATTGAGTACGGCAACTTTGATGTTCACTTTGTCTCCATTCAACATTGTTAATCATATCAAGTCTGATAAGAGAACTTATATTGAATATTTGGATGTGCAAACTTTCTCAAAGTAAAAAACTATCAACAATAAAGTTTTAGATCTCTTTAAACTCTACAATTTTGATATAAAGCTTATCTTAGTTTGGTCTCAAATAAAAAAGTTGTGAAATTTTCTTGTGCAACACAGCTATAGCTGCCGGTTGAAGCCATGAACCGGCAGTGATAAGTGGGCTATCACTGCCGGTTCGTGGCTTCAATCACTGTCGGTTCAGGCAACAAATCAGCAATGATTGTCCAGCAGTGAAGGTCTTTACTGGCATAGTGGTGGAAAGGTGATTTGGGGCTTGATTTGATGTGTCCTAAGAATTGTACTGCTTGCATTCCAAATTATAAGTTATTTTAGCTTTTGTAGAACTTCAATAATGTATTTAGACATAGGCTACATCAAAGTGCATAACAAAAACAATGTGAAAAAATAGAATGACTCTTATAATTCGAGAAAAATCAGAATGACTCTTATAACTTGGAACGGAAGGAATACATGCAACATGGAGACTGAATGATACATGAGTTCGTTTCTAACAAGATACGAGAGCCTATTGACATACAAATTTACAATGAAGGCTAATAACATACTGAGCGTTTAGACTAATAATGTTTGCTACTATACAAGGACTTCGAATGGATGATAGGAGGCATGGACTTAGGCAACATGGAGACCAGCATAGTCAGACACCTTGAGCAACACATTAGAAGACATACAAAAAGTCTAAGACATGGTATGAAATTAAGCCGGACATGAACATGAAAACAACAGAGCCGTGTGCATGCTCTCTGCATGCACCGGATAAGTTCGGTTCCTGCCCAATCAAGCCACCGGAGAAAGCGGGCGAAGGGTGCTCTAGCTAGAGTTTGCAGACCCACAAGATTTGTGTGGTGGGTGTGCTGTAGGTGCGTCGCATGTGCGCCAGCACTGTTCACTAGGGGAGTTTACACTTACCAGATCTATCCGATGTGAACAGGAGGAAAGCACCGGAAGAAGAGGTTGCCACCAGAGAGGTTCCAGAAGAGAAAAGTGGGGACCGGATTAGTCCGGGCATGAGCATCGGAAAATATGGTATGAGTAGTGCGGAACAACTAGTCCAACACCTAGCTGCGGAAGAGGCACTCGAATTGTCTGCACTAGTAGAGAACAGACCTTTGATCCTCGGCCAAAATGGGCTCTAGTCCCGGAATTTTTTGCCCCCGGGACTAGAAATACCTTTAGTCCCGGTTGGTGGCTCCAACCGGGACTAAAGGTCCCTGCCCAACGGCTACTGCGCCAGACAGAGGTGGCAGGGACCTTTAGTCCCGGTTGGAGCCACCAACCGGGACTAAAGGTATACTTTTACTCCCGGTTGGTGGCTCCAACCGGGAGTAAAGGTCTACTCCCGGGCCGTGGCTGCGCCCGGGGTTGGAAAGTTACCTTTAGTCCCGGTTGGATCTATCAACCGGGACTAAATGTTCTCCCTTTATAAATCGGCCGTCTCCTCCTTCCTCCCCGAGCCCGAGCTCAGCACATTTTGAAGCTCACTGGTGTTCTTGCTTCCTCCCTCCCTCCATTGTTCCTCCATCCATTCTTCGATTCCTCCGTCGATTCTTCAGTTGTAAAGGTTACCAATCTCATACTCTCATTTTTTACCATTTTCTTATGCCATTTTATTCACTATATATATTTATGGTTCTTTATTGTGGTTTTTTTTCATTTGTAAGCAATTTGAGCTCAAAATCACTTTAAGCTTGCATATTTACATGAAAGAAGGTTAAAAATATCATTGTTTAGAGATGTAGATAATTTTATAGTTTGTTAATTTTATTTGTTTATAAAAGAAGAAATTTATAGTGTATTAAAAAATGAGTATAGAGAGTAGATGGCAACTGCTTCCGGGTCCTCGGCCTCTCATGGGTTTTCAAAGCGACTTAGGCCGGGCCTTCCTCTCATTCCATGTGGCAAGTGTCATGATGAGACGAAGATTGTGATGGAGTACCGAGTGAAGAAGGAGGGTCCCAACAAGGATCGTATCTTCTACAAGTGTCCGGATCGCAATGTGAGTTATTTTATCGTATTTAATGATTATGGTTAGTTTATACCTATTTTCATGATGGTTGTGATTAAAGTTCTAATTTTTTGTTTTAATTTCAGTGGGATGGCAGTGGACGATGTTCAGGCTTCTACTGGGAGGAAGAGTATGTTGAACTCGTGCAAAAATATCTTGCACAACAGGCAGATACGGCGGCTAATGAGGCAGTGATCCAGCCGAAGAAGCCCAAAGATGTTGCACAATCGGGGGATCTGTCTGTTTTAGTTGAGATTGGTCGCGAAATCCTTGTGCTCCTGAAATGTATTTTAGCTTTAGTTCTTTTAGTGGTAGTTGAGATTGTCTACATTGTAGCGATGCTTTCATAAATTTGTATCTTTTGTGGTGGCACGCATGTTGTATAAATAATTAATTATGATCTAGGTTTTAATATGATATTTATGTCATGTAATGCAGATGAGCCGTCATTGGATGTATAATGCTGATCGCCGCTCACAAGAGTTCATTGACGGCGTGCATTCTTTATTACGTGCGGCCGAGACAAACAAACGCGACGGTTTCATGTGCTGCCCATGTGCCATATGTAAGAATACAGTGGAATATCCTTGCTCAAGGACTCTTCATTCACACTTGTTCAAGTCGGGTTTCATGCCAAACTATATTTGTTGGACAAAGCACGGAGAAACCGGTGTTGTAATGGAAGAAGATGAAGAAGAAAAATGGGACGACAATGATATTATTCCTGATGGTGCGTGCCTCAATGATACTGCAATGGGAGAAGCTGAAGAAGAGGTAGCCGTAGAAGATGAGCCGGCTGATGATCTTTGTCAGGTCATTCGTGATGCACAAAGAGAATGTGAAAGTGAAAAGGAGAAGATCAAGTTCGAGCGGATGCTAGAAGATCACAAGAAATTGTTGTACCCAACTTGTGATGCAGGGCAGAAAAAGTTGGGAACCACACTAGAATTGCTGCAATGGAAGGCAAAGAATGGTGTATCTGACAAGGGATTTGGAGAGTTACTAAAAATCCAAAAGAAGATGCTTCCGAAGTACAATGAATTGCCCGCCACTACCTACGAAGCAAAACAAGTTATCTGTCCTATGGGGCTAGAAATAGAGAAGATACATGCATGTCCTAATGACTGCATCCTATACCATGGCAAAGAGTACGAGAAATTAGATGCATGCCCGGTATGCCATGCGTCGCGGTATAAGATCAGGCGAGATGACCCTGGTGATGTTGAGGGCGAACGTCCACGTAAGAAAATCCCTGCCAAGGTTATGTGGTATGCTCCTATAATACCACGCTTGAAACGTCTGTTCAGAAACAAAGAACATGCAAAATTGTTACGATGGCACAAAGAAGACCGTAAGGTAGACAATATGTTGAGACACCCTGCTGATGGGTCCCAGTGGAGAGCAATCGACAGAGAATTCCCGGAGTTTGCAAATGACGCAAGAAACTTAAGGTTTGCTTTAAGTACAGATGGTATCAATCCTTTTGGAGAGCAGAACAGTAGTCATAGCACTTGGCCTGTTACTCTAAGTATCTACAACATTCCTCCTTGGTTATGCATAAAGCGGAAGTTCATTATGATGCCTGTGCTCATCCAAGGCCCGAAGCAACCTGGCAATGACATCGATGTGTACCTGAGACCACTTATTGATGAACTTCTCATTTTGTGGAATAAAGAAGGTGTACGTGTGTGGGATGAGTACAAACAGGAACACTTTGATCTGCGAGCATTGTTGTTCGTAACAATCAATGATTGGCCTGCTCTAAGTAATCTTTCAGGACAGTCAAACAAGGGATATAATGCATGCACACACTGCTTCGGTGATATTAGAGGTGTATTCTTGAAAAAATGTCGAAAGGTCGTGTACCTTGGCCATCGTCGATTTCTTCCTGCAAATCACCCCGTAAGAAAGAAAGGTAAGCATTTTAAAGGGAAAGCAGACCACCTGACCAAGCCTCGCAACCGAACCGGTGAGGATGTACTCGATATGGTCAATGATGTGAAAGTCGTCTTTGGAAAAGGACATGGAAGCCAACCTATTCCGAAAGACGCTAACGGTCACGCACCCATGTGGAAGAAAAAGTCCATATTTTGGGACCTACCCTATTGGCAAGTCCTGGAGGTCCGTAGCTCGATCGACGTGATGCACCTAACGAAGAATCTTTGTGTGAACCTGCTAGGCTTTATGGGTGTGTATGGAAAGCCTAAGGACACATTTGAAGCACGACAGGACCTACGTTGTTTGAGAGAAAGAGACAACCTGCATCCAGAGAAGACAGATGATGGACGCCATTACTTACGTCCTGCTAGCTACACTCTAAGCAAAGAGGAGAAGGAAATCATGTTTGAATGCTTAAACAACATCAAGGTACCATCTGGATTCTCCTCGAATATAAAGGGTATTATAAATGTGCCAGAGAAGAAATTCTGTAACTTAAAGTCCCATGACTGTCACGTTCTCATGACGCAATTACTTCCAGTTGCATTAAGAGGAATTCTACCTCCAAATGTACGTCTAGCCACCGTAAAGCTATGTGCATTCCTCAATGCAATTTCTCAGAAGGCAATTGATCCAACTGATCTAGCTAAACTACAGAATGATGTGGTTCAATGTCTCGTCAGCTTTGAGTTAGTGTTCCCTCCTTCCTTCTTTGATATTATGACACACCTCCTAGTTCACCTAGTCAAGGAGATTTTCACTCTCGGTCCTGTGTTCCTACACAACATGTTCCCCTTAGAGAGATTCATGGGAGTCCTGAAGAAATATGTTCACAACCGTGCTCGCCCAGAAGGAAGCATCGCCAAGGGCTATGGAACAGAAGAGGTCATTGAGTTCTGTGTTGACTTTATTCCCGACCTTGACTCGATTGGTGTTCCTGAATCGAGACATGAGGGGAGACTAAGCGGAAAGGGGACACTAGGGAGGAAAACATATATTGGTACGGATGATGATTATTTCAATAAAGCGCACTACACAGTTCTACAGAACTCCTCTTTGGTAGATCCGTATATTGAGACACACAAGGATCTCTTACGATCCGAGTTTCCAGGGAAGACTGAAGCTTGGATTACGCATAAGCACATGGAAACTTTCGGCGGTTGGTTGCGAAAAAAATGTCAAGGTGATGAGAGCATCCATGAGCAACTGTATTTATTGGCTATGCAACCATCATGGCATATCGTCACATACAAAGGGTACGAGATAAATGGGAACATATTCTACACAGTAGCCCAAGATAAAAGGAGTACCAACCAAAACAGTGGTGTCCGCATAGATGCCACAGACCCGAATGGGAATAAGCAGACATATTATGGACGCATAGATGAAATATGGGAACTAGAATATGCACCTACTTTGAAGATCCCATTGTTCAAGTGCCAATGGGTCAAGGTGACCGGAGGCGGGGTAACAGTAGACAACGAGTATGGAATGACAACAGTAGACCTTAGTAATATTGGGTACAAAGACGAACCATTCGTCCTTGCCAAGGATGTGAATCAGGTGTTCTATGTCAATGATATGTCTACCAAACCAAAAAGAGGGAAAAACGATAATGACTCAACCAAAGAGCCAAAGCGCCACATAGTTCTTTCAGGGAAAAGAGTCATCGTGGGAATTGAGGACAAGTCGGACATGTCAGAAGAATATGAAAAGGATGACCGAATTCCGCCCTTCAAAGTGAACAAAGACCCTAGCATCTTGGTAAATGATGAGGACACTCCATGGTTACGAAGCGATCATAACCAAGGGACATACGTAAAGAAGAAGTTCACTGCTGTGCCCACTTGATGATATAGTGATTTAATATAGTGTGTGTTTGAGATATTATGTAATAATTGTGAATTCAGATGTTTATTATGTCATGTTTCAAATTAAATCAATGTTTGATTTGGTTACTGAGTGATGAAATATTAAAATATTAACGTTAAAATGATGTGAAAACAAATTTCCTATCCAAAACCAATAATTTTAATAATTTTAATTAAACAATACATTTTGCATTAACGAAATAATAAATATTAGTTACATTATGTTTCATAATTCTAACAAAAAATAAAAAAAGTTAGGTTATCGATTTTTCCTATGTGCAATAAACAAAAATAAAATTCATATTTTTAACAAAATAATTTTATGCCTTTTATTTAATTTACTATGTATTTAATAAAAACTATTGCATTTCTATTGTATTTAACAAGACTATTCCTTAAAACAGGCGGGAAACGAAACTGCAGGCCACCTTTACTCCCGGGTGGGAAGCCCACCCGGGAGTAAAGGTGGGCTGCAGTTTCGTGGCCCGCCAAAAAAAGCCTTTACTCCCGGTGCGTGTTACCAACCGGGAGTAAAGGTATACCTTTACTCCCGGTTGGTAACACGCACCGGGAGTAAAGGTATACCGTTACTCCCGGTTGGTAACACGCACCGGGAGTAAAGGTACCTTTACTCCCGGTTGGTAATACGCACCGGGAGTAAAGGGTTTTTACTCCCGGTTGGTGGCTGGAACCGGGAGTAATTCTCCTCTACTATATAACCTCCGGCGCCTGGCAGATCGATCCGCTCGTCTTCTTCCTCGTCGAACACCGCCGCCCTCTTCTCCTCGCACCGCGTCCGTTCGTCTACCGTGACACCGGCGCCGCCGTCTTCTTCCTCGTGCGGCCTCCACCGCGCGCGCCCGTGCCCCTCCTCCGTGCCCGAGGCCCTCCACCGCGCCCTCGCCCTCCTCCGCGCCCGAGGCCCTCCACGCGCCCTCCTCCGCGCCCGAGGCCCTCCACCGAGGACATAGATCAATGTTTGTTAACGAAATTTTATCCAAATATATTCATGTAGGGTTTTTTTTGAAGGATTTGTTGTAGGATATATAATGGTCAAATAGGAACTCAATTTTGATACCCAGTTTGTAAACTAAGCGTTTTTTAGTTTATCAAAAATATCACATGTTTCTTCATTTGTGAACTTTGAATATACAGATATAATATATTAATGTTGCTAAAGTAATATGAGCATTACATATTTTTTTCCGGGAAGACTATCTTCAAACTTTATATCATAGCATCAGAGATCGCCTGTAGAAGAAGAAAATAAATTCTTATCATTTCGGAAATAGTAATGGCTATATGAGCAATAAGACACATATACTTACATTTCATAATGACTTATACTTATATTATTAACATAGACTTTTCTCATATGATGAATGACTACATGGTTGACGTACTATATATTGGTTTTGTTTTTTGAAGCTAGATGGCCGACCCGAGAAATATGGATGAGGAGGAGTTGATGATGAATTTGATCAACACTGGCACTCAAGTTGCCGGCGATGATGGTGCTAAAAATAACGTGCAAGAGGATGTAGATGACGGGAGTCAGTACTTAGCTCTTGAACAAAATGAGCAACAACATATTGGCCAAGTATATATTTTTTATTATTAGCTATATATATATATTATCATATGTCTTATGTGTGCTCATGACATTAAAAATAATGTTTATGTTTTGTAGCCCTCTGGATCGACATCAACAACTACAACGAAGAGTAAAAATGTTCGAGGTCCCAAAAAGCCATTGGAGGGTCGCTTCATCATCTCGGAGTTCAATGTGGATACAGGAGAACCGGGGGGCCGAATAAAATGAAATTTGTGCACCACTGTGGTTACCTTGTACGGGACCGGCTCCCGATTAGTACCCGTGAATGGAAGAAGAAGACCAATGCTCCTCATATCAGTTTTGTCTCCGATCGTGACAAGGCGTTAATTTGGAATGATGTCTTGGTACATTTCACGCTCCAAACAGATGATTATGATGATATAATAGATGGTGATGAATTGAAGGAGCGAGTTAGGGATTGGGCAATGAAGAAGATGGCCACCCAGTTTCAGACTTGGAAGAAACACCTATACACGACGTATGTCAAGAAGAACATAGCACCAGATTTTACTGTCCCAGGCCCGATCTCAAAGCAGAGGCCCTATTGGGATGAGTTTGTACAGTACAAGACTTCGGAAGAGGGTGTGAGTCGAGTGATAAAGAACCAACGTAATGCCCAACAGAAGACATACCACCATACCTTGGGATCAGGTGGCTACCCGACTGCCATTAAGAAGTGGAACAAAATGGAAGCAGACCTTCTTGCCAAGGGTATCAGACCAGAATCACTCGAGTGGGGAGAACGTGCAAAGAATTGGTTTTTCGCTCATGGGGGAACACTAGACCAGGAGACAGGGAAGTGCGTTTATGGCGCAAGACTGCAAGAAGCAGCAGAAAGATTGTTTTATGCTCAGAGAGCTACTGCTAGTGGTGCGTTCAGGCCCAACAGAGATAAGGATGAGCTGACATACGCCATCGGGACTATTGAACATGGTGGCCGAACTAGAGGCAAAGGAAGTGTCTCGTGGGAGCATGGATTCCCTCAGGACAGACCTTCCTACAGAAGTCGCCAGAGAAAGAAGGAAGAAGAGGCACAACGGCTCCAGAGGTTGGAGGAAGCGGTGCGTGAAGCACAGGAGCGGGAAAAAAACCTTGAAGCGAGAATGCAGGAGGAAATCAAAAGGCAAGTGCAAATAGCAGTGAGTGCAAGCAAGCAGGCATCAGAGCCAGGAATCAACATTAGCCAATCTGTTCAGTTGAAAAGCAGCTGCGCTTCCACGGAGATACCAAATCAAGGGGACACAGGACTGCACTTCCCTGTGGATGACGTCACTGAACCTTGTACAACGTGTGAGCTACACATTCCGAAGGAGAATTCCACAATCAAGGTGGCTATCGGTCTTGTTAATCCTATCGACCGAACCAAGACACCAAGGATTCATGGGAATATAATCCAAGAAGGATATGCCACCATCTCGGTAGATAAAGCTGAAAAAGGTTTTAGTGATTTGCCTCTTGATATTCCTGGAGGTGATGGTGAGAAGACTCTAGGAGAAGCGGAGAAGACATTCATTCTATGGCGCAAGCGCTACATCATCATTCCAGGGATGTCGGCTCCACCTCCTCCTGAACTACCTCACCATAGGTACGTGCGGATGAAAACACTACATCATTAATTTGTATTGGCTTAAATAATTAACAATCTGCTCATAATAATATGTCATTCCTTTTTTTGTAGCAGATCCTCCCCCAACCTAAATCCAATTGTTCAATCGCCAGATCATCATAGTGCTCTGTACGATGACATTATGTTGGAAGACGAGGCTGCATCCACACCCTCTACAAGGAGGTCTCCAACGCCGCAGCCGCCACCTCCAAGGAGGTCTCCAACGCCGCTGCCAACACCTCCAAGGAGGTCTCCAACGCCTCCCCCGCCCTCGCCTACCAAGAAGCCTAGCAAGAGGCCAGCCCCTCAAACGAAGAACCAGTCCCCGCCTGCAAAGAAAGCCACCGTGAAACCAAGGGCTATTCCCAAAATAATATCTGAAGAGAAGGAAGAAGGAACTGATGCATATAAAAAAGACATGTCTAGATTCTATGACAAACTTAAAATGAATCAAGAAGCAAGGAGAAACCCAGAGAAACGGTACTTCTTCGTAGCTCCGGATATTTTAAGAAAAAAGGTGACTTCTTACCAGCATCAACAGCGGGAATCTCGTAAGCCGTCCAAATCAACGTTATCAGACTATGACCGCACTCTCACCAAGTCAATTGAGGCGGCACAGAAAAAGAAGCGGGCAGGGAAAGGAGTTGCCCAACTCGGACAACAAGCGCACCAATCAATCCCCCCGCTAGTTGTTGGTAATGAATATGGTTCGAATTTAGGATTAATGCATCAGGCAAACATACCTCCGGATGTCGATTTGGATCACCTTGGTGAATTTCTTGATGAGACTGGTCTCGACCTTTACCAGATGTTTGGTGATGGAAACATTGAGAGTGCGGCGGAGGTTGATATTTGGAAGAAAAAATTTGTACTAGGCCAGAGTCTATACAACCCTCAAGCCTTATCTGATCTGGGGACGCAAATGTACCTGCTAAACAAGTGGTACATGCAGGCATCTACCAGTGGAGACTTCTGCGTTGGTGTCAGAATTAGAGACGAACATTGGTTTCGTGGCGATGATGTTATGTATGTTGACTTTGCAGAATTTCATCAACTATGCCACCTGACCTCTCTGGACAAAGTTATCATTAGCTGCTATTGCCTGTAAGTAATAATTCTTTCGATCTATTATTAAACTCATCATATGTGTGTATATGCATATAAATTATCCTAACAAGTACTATATATATGCAGATTTACAATGACAGAGCTCAGAAAGGAAGGATGCAATGAAATTGGTTTTGTTGATCCCCATATAGTATTCAAAGACCCACTTACTCCAATGACTAATTGGAAGTCTGAGTCAGAGAGTAACCTCATGAACTTCTTAGTGAACCAACGCCACAAGAAGGATATACTCTTTCCCTATAACTTCAAGTGAGTGTTAATCATGTCGATCATAGCCTTAATGGCTCATATGTTGATTCTAGTTAATTAATGAGTGTTATGCGTTATATCCTATAAACATATGCAGCAATCACTGGATATTGATGGACATCGATCTGGTGAAAAGTCACTTGATAATCTATGACTCGATGAGAAAACCACAACAAGACTACCAAGATATGATAGATATTATCCAGAGGTAATTTCGGGATCTCTAGCAACTATATATACACACAAACATGATGATTAACTATATCTAATGATGTGGCAAATTTTTTATTGGGCAGTGTTTGGAAAACCTTTATTGAGAAGCAACACATGGAAAAATGCAAAGCGCCACTGAATGTAATCCCATTGAAAGTAAGTCCCCTGAATCGCATCATCTTTATTAATTAAACATATAGCTTTCACCGGATTACCAGATTGGATGACAAATCTTTTTCTCGTAAAGTGGTGTCTGAGGCAGGAACAGGGGAACAACTACTGTGGTTACTATGTTTGCAAGTTTATCAAGGTGGTCTCCCAAAGAACTCCTACAGAGAGACTCAAAGTACGTTAAAAATACACTATATATTCATTTAATTATTATTATTGATTGTGTTACTATGTCTTTATATATATATGTACATATATTAATTTATTTTCCTTTAATTCAAACCTGTAGACTCGATGGTTGGAGGAAAAGGTCATACGGCAAGACCAAATCAAAGCAATTCAAGAGTCTATAGCCGGATTTTTTAATGAGCAGGTCATCGATTCCAAGGGCGAGTTCTACTTCGACCCAACACTGCCATTGAAGCCAAGCTAGAGGATGAGAAGAAACTCGTTATGTCACAACAACTATAATGCAATCTTTTGTAATATATGCACATGAAATAATATAATGTAAAATACACATATGCATGCATGCATGTAAATATATATATGATGCATGCATATATATATATATATATATATATATATATATATATATATATATATATATATATATATATATATATATATATATATATATTTCTATGCTTGAATTGTGTGATTTAATACGTTCATTGTGCTTGAACCGAAACATACTATATGCGCGTATAAATGTATAATTAGCAGCGTACAATACGACTTCGAAAACCTATTTTGAAAAGAAAACAAAAAAATGAAAAGAAAAGAAAAAAAAACCTTTAGTCCCGGTTCGTATTACCAACCGGGACTAAAGGTGCTGGCCATCGTGGCATGTCAGGAGGCACATTTAGTCCCGGTTGGTGTTACCCACCGGGACTAAAGGTCCTCCTTTAGTCCCGGTTCCTCACCCGGGACTAAAGGACCCCCCTTTAGTCCCGGATGCTTGCTCCCGGGTGGGGAACCGAGACTAGAGGGGGTTCCCCACCGGGAGTAAAGCCCGTCTCTGTACTAGTGCTGGTGACCCCCACCAGACTTTCATTGAGTGCACAGAAACTGCAGCAATTTCACAACGGCTAGTTTCACGTACTGATGCTATATATAACCACAGCCAACCATTTGGAGAGTGTTGGAGCTCAAGGAAGGTATAGGAGGGCTGGAGCTCATCTCTTTAGTTGCTCTAGCCACCAAAGTTCCTAAAGATCATATCGGTGATTAGCGTAGATGCTTTGCGAATTGCTTAAATTAGTTAGACCACTAATTATGAGCTGCTCTAGATTTAGGTCTAGAGTTTAGTGACGTTTGCACACCTCTTACCACCCGGTGCTTGCGCACACCATTGCTGTACTGGAGGGGCTTGTAGTCTTGCGAGATCCCATCGACTGCATTTGTGGTGTGGCAGCCTCGAGTGTACTAGAGGGAACAACGCTTGCGGCGGTTTGGCCGGAAGCTCGATAGTGAAGATAGCGGGGACCGGTCCTGGAGATGCCATCTTGGAGACCTACTTGCGCGTGACGAAAGCTCGGAGGCAATCAACAGTGTTACCCGACTAGGACCTTAGCCCTTGCGAAGGCATCCTGGTGAGCGGCTCCAACAAGGAGAGGAGGGAAGTGTGAGCTTCTTGATACCTTGGTATAAAATATCAAAGTCATCGATAAGAGTTTGCATCTCTACCTCAATTAAGCTTACACATTTATATTGTCTACTTAGTTTGTTTGATTTATATTCCTAGTTTAGCTTGCTAGGCTAGTGTAGGATTGAAACAGGTTTCATAACTCTTTTGTGATAGAGATATCAACACACTTAGCAAAACCTTAATGGACATCTATATAGATTACATTATTGCATATGTTTTGATAAAGTGGGAATTATAGGCCATGTTAGGTTTAGTGTCACATCTGTAATTGATGATGGGGGAGCACAACATATAAGGCGGGGGCAGTTCTCACCTATCAAACTTGTCTTTTGGGTTGAGTTAAGCCTAAGGTCATGGTATGTTGTGGACTCTGGTGAACCTGGGCCCGAGGGGCATCGGCTTGTGGGTATAGTGGACCAGACTAGATTCCACTGCGCACTCTATCAAGTGGTATTAGAGCCCATGGTTGGAAAACCTGAAAAAATTCAAGGGTCACATGGCGACGGGGGAGGTTTCGGAGGTCACACGGGTTGTGTGTGACATGGAGCGTTGAACTCGGGGCCTAGAAAACATCTTCCGGAGATCACACTTTGTTGAGCGATGTGAAGAGTTGGGTCCAATTTGTGACAGGAGAGATTGTTCGGTTTAGTTTCACATCGGTAATTGATGATGGGGAGCACGATATATAAGGCAGGGGCAGTTCTCACTTATGAGACTAGTCTTTTGGGTTGAGTTAGGGCTACATCCTTGGTATATTGTGGACTCTGGTGGACCTGGGTCCAAGGGGCGTCGGCTCTTGAGTATAGCGGGCCGGACCGGATTTCGTTGCGCCCTCTAACATGCCATAGTTTAAAATGGAGTTTTAAGAAAGCATAATTCCCCTTTCCCTTAGGCGTCACGGTCTCTTCCACCATGAGAGGTTTGCCATCCCTTAGTAGCTACATGAGCAAAGCAAAAAGATGAAAACTCAAATGAGACGATTCTGCATAAATTATTTGACAAACTTCGTGGATGATGCCAGTTGGTATGTCATGGTACTAGATCGGTGCGCATTTACAGAACTGGATAGTTGAAATACATGTGTGCCATCTCTTTTCTCCTTGTTCGCCTGCTCATGTTCTGTCTGCATGTACCTGCTGTCTGCTGCTTTTTTTTCATTCTCACAGATTTTCTTTGGGTCATCGTGCGTGGTTTTCTTGTGCACATTGATGACTGCTACTACCTTCCTAGTAGGGTGTGTGCTGTAGGGTTTGTGACAAATTTCTCAGAAAAGCTTCTTTCGGAGCGCACTCGCTTGGAACGCTCGGCGCGCCCACCCTCTCCGCTGTTCGATGCGGGGGTGTGGCCGTACGATACGCTCCCATGCGCCTACGCTCACTTCTTCCCCAACGCGCTCCCGCCAAAGGCGATGTTTGTGCCCGCGCTGTCGGAGGCCATGCCAGTGCCCGCGCCGCTGGAGGCCATGCATGCACCCGCTCATCTAATAGCCGCAACACCACCGAAGATGAATAAGATGCTGCCCCACTCCGGCGACCGCACCACCGCTGCCCCCAACCCTAACTCCGGTGGCCTTAGAAAGAAGGCATTCAGGGGACTAAGGCGGGCCAGGCGGTGGGGACGTTGGCGGGCAGTTTAGGGGCCCTGATAGCAGTGGAGGCAGCTGGGCCAAGACAGGCCAGGGGCGCGATGGGCAGAGTTCGCCGGTTGTCGCCATGGCTACATGTGGGAGGGGGAGGGGAAGAAGGTGAGTATAGCCGCGGGTGGTAGGGTGTTGCCGGACCTCCACGGTCGCGGGGCTCCGGTGAGACCCTACCACCCATGGCGGGGCGGTGGGCGGTAGTGGAGGTGGGCGTGAGGGCGAGGGTAGCGTCTCCAGATCTGGAGCCAGTCAGGGTGAGGAGGCAGCGGGGGAGGTGACACCAAAGGGGAGGAAGATGCAGGGGAGGAGAAGCCGGAAGCAAGGAAGACACTAGGAGGGAGATGATGCAGGTGGATTTTTTTTTGAGTGGATGATTCTGGCGGAGGAAGTGGAGTTGTGCGGGCAGAAGTGCGGTCGAGTGCGCACGCTGGCCCTAATAACGCCACAAATTTATGACTACCTTTTGGGAAAAAAATTTATGCAGCACCGCCGCACGCCGATCCTGCTGCGACACGGTTTAGATGGACGATACGTGTCCTGCTGGCCCACGAGCGAGATGGCTGCAGCTTCTTGGCCTTAGACTATCCGCAGTGGGTACTCTAAAACGATACTCTAAAGCTTTAGAGTATGAATATAGAGTAAAAACTGCTGCACTGGGTACTCTAAAACGATACTCTATTCTTTCTCTCACTCTATATTTAGAGTAGTACTGTGCTTACTCTATTCTCTGTAGTGGCGGACCCCACTAGCTAAACAAAGGAAAAAATGATATAACTCACAAACCAAAAATTCAAATTAAATTTCGATTGCACCATTAAATTCGTCTCAATAAATCCTTCAAAACTAGATCACACATGTATATATTTAGATAAAGTGACAAGTAGGTCCCACCGTGAATAGAGTGGATAGAGGATGATATAGAGGATGTATGGGTGCGGGAGAATTGAGTATAGAGGAGAGAATCTTGCTGACTAGGACGTATAGAGGATGAATATAGAGGTCCATGAGTGCAGATAGTCTTATGTGGTATGGAATGACGGGTGGGGCCACGGAACACGTCTCCCGTAATGACGCCGTGTCATACAAGCTTTATCTGTGCGACGGTGTCACAGAGAATTTTTTTTCCTACCTTTTGTGAGACTGCATGGCATATGCATGCTTTATTTCCAATTATTTCACCATTTAAATACCGTCCACGAAATATTTTCCGTCCGCGATACATGCATGGAAACGGATCTACGGACCACGACGTAAACGTGGAGAGCAACTATACCACGTGGTAAACGTGGAGCACAACTATACAATTGTTCATGAAAACGGATGCAGACAAATCTGAGGAGCCCACCACAAATATGAGCCCGTCGATGTCCCTATCCCTACGGAATACGACAAACTAACCAACGTTGACCGGCGGCGGGGGAGGCCATGGAAGCCCAAACGGCGCACCCTCCCTCCGGTCCGTCGTTCTCCGGCGCCTACCCACGGTGGGTCATGCTCGAGCGGCGTTGCTATTGCAGCATCGGCGCCGGCAACTCCTCTTGCTCCACGGCTAGAGGTGGGACTTGGCCGTGCCTTGCCGGCACGGCACGGCTCTCTCATGCTTCGTGCTGTTTCGGGTCATACTCTCTAGGCACAAGAGGCACATCAGACCGTGTTGATATGGCATGATGAATCTTTTCTTCGGCCCAAGCACGGTCCGTGGCACGCTAGCACGCCTTCGGGTCATGTCGGCTCAAGCACGGCCCTTAAAATATCTTTATTAGTTTTCTTTTTTTACTCATGATATATATATATATATATATCTTGTGTGTACTATTTTAAAAAAAGTTTAATGATTTTCATAATCTATTCAAGAATTAGATAAGTAGTATAGTAAATGCTAGAAAATTATATTATATAGTTATAGAAGTGTCTGCGTGCCATTTTTTGCCGTGCCGGCCCAAGCACGGCTCAAGATACAGGCCGGGCCATGTAGCCCGCGGTGCCGAGATTCTGGGCACGACACGGCCCTCGTGTTCATGTCGTGCCGGCATGACCTAAAATATTTCGTGTCGTGCCAAAAGACCGTACCATGACCCGCCCTAAAATGGCACGGCCTAAGTCCCAGCTCTATCCGCGGCCGACGCCAAGACTCAGGCAGCCGCCCGCACCAGCAACGGCCACATGATCCAAGTCTCCCTCGTCCTCGCAGAGCCCCTGTCAACTTCAAGCGTGTGCGTCCTGGTTCCTGACGGCGTCGGAGTAGACAAATGCAACTCGATCTATGGTGCTGGCGGCGCACGGCGATTCAGTGCTCATCGTGGTTGCTGTCGGTGAAGAGAATCATCAGTACTACTACTACGACAACACTGACCACTTCGTCTACAACGCAGGAGATGCCGCTGCGGACCCCACACAGCCGCCGTCGTTGTTGCTGCTCCCGCCTTTGTACCAGTATCCCACCGAGGAGGGGGAGGAGGAGGGAAACCCTGTGCCTCGAGATCTGTCTGGTTTTGCCATCGGCCTCCTGCGCCGTGGAGAGGACGAGCTCGTGGTGGCGGGGCTCAGGACAGGCTGTTCGTCCTCCCTGTCGGCGACCGGCGACTCTGCTGGGTGCACTTCTCGCGCGACGTCCTGGTGATCTGCGACGACGTGTTGGAGGAGAGCCCCAGACTGCGATATCTACGGCTCCCCATGGATCCCTGTTCGGGCTCGCTATCGAACCGCAACATGTGCACCACCGCCGGCGGCCGCGTGCTGAAGTTTGTCAACATCTTCCCCCGCTGCTGCTGCGGCGGCACAGGTGTCTCCTGCTGCAAACGTTCCCTCCACGCCTACACCATACACAGCTGGATGCTGAGAATGGACGACATGGAGTGGGTAAAGGACGGCATGGTCGACGCCACTGAGCTCTGGGCGCTCGACGCATACAAGGGCCTCCCACGCGTCCCACTTGAGTGTCCCGTCGTGAGCATGTACGAACCAAATGTCATCTACTTCCAGTTGCGAGAGAGTTACCATGTCAAAAATTGTATTGACGACACGATATGGCTGCTCAAGGTCGATATGAGAAGCAAGACAATACAATCATTCAACGGAGATGGGCTTTCATGCATGTTGCATAAGCTAATCCCCAGCAATGTATCGCAATTCTTCTATACTTATCCAAGTAACGCTAGTGATGGTGCATTGACGGTGCAAAGACAGATGGGCATTGAGAGGCCACCGATAGTCGTCGTTGATGAGCAGACAGTAAGAGAGGACGATGCCAACAATCCAATGTTTTTTTGACCCAAAATGCTGTGGGGGTGAACCCCACAGTGCTCAAACTTTTAATTAATTTTAACAAAGAGAGAGTTTCTTAAATACATCTTAACTGAAGGCATCTAGCCACACGCAGAAAGATGACCTAAGGTCATCCTTGAACCTAATTGACTGAAGAAAACATTGACGTTTGAAATTAGAAAGCCAAACACTGGGACTTTGATCCCTCCTCTGGAAGACCTTGTCATTCCGAACTTTCCACAGCTCCCACGCCGCTATCAAAGTCGCCTCAGTGAAGAAAGGGATTGAGTGTGTCTCCCGGGCTTGAGTATACCCATCCAACAGAGGCAGTGACATGTCCCAAATGATATTGATGGCTGCCCAGCACTCTTTTGCAAATTCACATTCGAAGAATAAGTGTTCTATAGTTTCCTCTTCTCCACTATTACACATAACACAGATTGGGTCATCTTGAATGTGAAGGTTTCCCCTCTGTAACATAATCTTGGTGTTGAGACGATCCACAAGAATCAACCAGGCAAAGAACTTGACACGTGGAGTACATCTAGATTTCCAGATGATTTTGAAAGCTGGAAGAGCCTCCGTGTGCTTGACTACTTCAGAATAGAAACAATCCAATGTTGCAATCTTCTTCGTTCATGGAGCCTTCTGATCAAGCATCAGAAATCTTTGAGGCCCTTCTACAGATATCTAGGTACGGTTTGGATGGTGATGAGCTGAAAGCGTATAGCATACTTGTCCAGGACAACGGCCGCCTGTTTAGATCTCTCTTAAGATTACCAAAGAATATGAGGAAGGATTGGTTGCTGATGGAGATAAAGGCTAGTCAAGCTTATTGACCCAGCGTCAACTCTTTATGCAGCTCAGGCCCTCGTTGCAAGATTATTGCTTCGAATGGCCTGGCAAGTTGTTTCATGTGTCACAGAATTTCGAACTAGTATAATGCTTGATACTTTTGTGAGTACAAGTCTCTGTTCTTTCGGGGTTTCATTTTCGGCTGAGCTTGTTTAATTCAAGTGTTGTCTGATTACCTCACCTCTCAACTGTGGTGTTTACACTTGTATTTATGCGTTGGATGGACAAGGTGTGAACACAACGGTTTTATCACTGGCCACGTTATCATTATACAGCAAGCAGGTTATTATTACTATCCAAAATACAGCAAGCAGGTCTTAGAGCGCACAGCTGTGGGGCTTACCATCGCTCTCCGAACCCTCGCGGCATGGGTATTGCAAGGGTAGAGAGCGAGGATAGCCCACAGGAGTAAAAGTAAAATTGGAAACAAGCACGGGAAGAAATAAATGGCATTCAACTCAATTCCAATCAGCTATATTGTGTCTGTATTTGTAGCCGATATAGGCACGAGTGGTCTAATTACATTCATGACGTTACAACTGGCGAATATTCTTGGCATACCCAGGGGCAATCTAGTCTTTTGGAGTCACGAATCTAACTACTCCCTACGCGCAGTGAGGCCTTGTGTCTTCCTCGGTCGGTTTTGGTTGTCTCACCAGGGTTCTTCTCGCTCCTCTCCTAGCCTCGAGTGTAGCAGCGGAGGTTCGCCGACGATGGTATCTTTGTCAAGTTGTCTCCGTGGGTTGTTGCAACAAAACAATTACCATGAGTGAAGACAAATTTTTATGGGTGGAGTACAAGGGGTGTCAAGTCGAGGGTACTCTCCCCAAAAGCAACCAACGCAAGTGGTGGAGCTCGAATGAAAATTTTAGATGGGGCAAACCGCAGGCATATAGATTAAAATAACATAAAAGAAGAGCCACTGCATACACACACCATATTCTTATTGATATCTAACAGATGCGCAACAAACGACTAATATACGGTAAATTTCAAGATTGAATGGAGGAGGTACCTCAACATTAGAAGGTAGAAATCGAATTTGATTTTTATGACTACATGGGCAGGATGAGGAGCCTGAGCCAACACTCATCTTTGAAAAAAAAATGCACTTCAAATCTGCGGTATAAACAATACAATTAGAATCTCAAATCTCACATCTCTAAAAATTACTAAATGCAAATTTTTTTGTTGCTAATTGCCGAACACATATCTCTTGTTACCAACATTTTTGCGAACACAAGGTTGACAAGTACCCTTGTGTGTTCGTTTTATGATGAGTGATTATCAATGTGATCTACGAAGCAGGTTGAGTGGTGACTAATCCTACCTTAGCGAAAGCCTTGTATGCGACATGTCTCTTGGCTTGTGTTGTACAGGTGTGGAGCACGGAGGCGGTAGCCGACGGCGAGGTGAAGTTCAAGGAGGATGTGCCGTGCCGATGGACCGGAGGGGTGAAGGACGGACGTGAGGCTTGTACCGAGGGACCCGGAGGCCGGGTGGCTAGCCGCGGTGGCTGACACTTGGGACACCGACAAGCGTGAGAAGACATGGGAGTGACCGTGTTGACCGTGGAGGTGACACGTGTCGAATGGCGGGGGACGCGTATGGAGTACGCTACTCGCGGAGCGGTTTGATGGTTTGGGCCTTAAAACCATCGGAGGCGGGTTTATGGGTTTGGGCCTCAAAACCCGGGCGGAGGTTCCGAGGAGGAACGGACGACACGTGGCGGCATCGGGGAGTTCGCGTCGAGGCGAAGCTACCGGTGAGGAGGCGCGGTGGCCGTCGGATGAAGATGACACAGGGTTGGACCTTTACGCCCTTGGGCTAAATGGTTTGGCACTTTTGTATCCAGGGGCAAAACTGGGAATGTGTAATAGCCCTGTTAAATAGGATGAGGGAGCCCCCATCTCCCTCACCTCCTCCATTTTCATTCTCTCCTTTAGGGTTTTCTCGTCTAGTTGCTTGTGTGAGAGAGAGGTCCACTAATCCACCGATTAGTGTAAGAACCATGAATCTTTGAGGGAAGGAGGTCCCGAATCCTCCGGTGTCCTCCGGTGTTCGGCAGAGAAATCAATTTGTGAGTTCATGATGTGTTCTTCGCGTTCTTCGTTTTCTCCCCTCTAGTTCTTCATTCGATTCATCGTTTCTAGACCATTTTGGTTCGTTTTTGTTGCCTTGATTCGTGCTATGATGTGAGTACAATCTTTCCACCGAAGGAAATCCATCAATTCCTCACAAGCAAGTAGATCGGGCGATTTCTTGGTTTAGGTTGCAAGAACCGATGTTTTTCGTGCCCCTTCGATTTTCCATTGATTGGCATCAAATTGGGCGATGACCTCTTAGAGGTAGCTCCCCTACTGCCTTGTGATCATGCTGACCAAGTTTCGTGGCAGTTGGTGAAGATTTGGCCACAATTTTGTGGATCGAAGTGAGAAGGCGATTTTCGGAGCTCTCTGTTCCTGCTGTTTCGCGATTCGCGGACAGTCCACGGTACTGTAGCGGATAATCCGGGAGTTAAGATTTTTTCTGTGCTTTCATTGCTGCACGGTGTCCGTACTCGCGGACTGTTCGGCCCCCAAGCCTGGACTGTCCGTGGTACTGTAGCAGTTATTTTTTAGTCGAGAACAGAACTGCTTCCGCGAAGTTCGTTTTTAGATTTTTGACCTGCGGACTGTCCACGGTACTGTAGCGGACTGTCCGCGGCTCGCAGTCTATGCTGTTGCGATCTGTTTCTCGCACGTTCGGTTTTCGATTCGAGTTCCGTCTTTTGCGTTGGGTTTCTAGTAATCTGAGGAATGTCTTTAGGGTCTCTTAACTCTTGGTGGCTCGAGTTTTCGTAGCATTTGTTTGTGTGCCTTTTGGGGGTTGATTTTGGGACAGCGGTCGAAAGTTTCGAAAGAAATTTGAGGCTCCCATTCACCCCCCTCTGGTCG
Organism: Saccharum officinarum; assembly: GCA_020631735.1. NCBI lineage: Eukaryota > Viridiplantae > Streptophyta > Magnoliopsida > Poales > Poaceae > Saccharum > Saccharum officinarum. Next base: position 24,088,515 of record CM036190.1, on the reverse strand, counting down.
TCGTTTTGGTCCTTTAATTGGTATCGGAGCCGGTTAAGGATCATTCCACCTTAATCGGTCCGTGATCCACGAAGGCGACATGGAACGTGGTTCCGGCAAACCACCGTTCTTCGATGGAACAAATTATCCCTATTGGAAGATCCGTATGTCCGCTCATCTCCAGGGGATTGATTGGCTTGTCTGGGAGATTTGTCAGGATGCTACTTATGTTGTGCTTGAACCTCGTGCTCGTGTCACGCAAGACCAAAAAGATCGGCACAACGCTAATAGTAGAGCTCACGCAGTTCTTTTCTCGAGTCTTTCGCTTTCAGAGTTCAAGAGAGTCTCTGATTGTACTACCGCTCGGAAGATCTGGGTGAGGCTTCAGAGCTATCACGAGGGGACCGCACAGGTCAAAACCAGACTCTACGAGACGTACAAGAGGGGGTATGAGAACTTCACTCAGCTTGATGGCGAGTCTATCGATGCCATGTTTTCTCACTTTCAGACCATCGTTAACAAGATGCGAGCAAACAAGCCACAATTACCTTATGACGATCACGAGAGGGCACTCAAGCTTCTATATGCCCTAGATCGGAAGGTATGGGATGTGAAGGTGACCGCCATCATTGAGTCTTCGGGGTATGAGACCCTCACCGTGGATGAGTTTTTCAGCAAGCTCAAGTCCACCGAGATCGACTACCAGACCCAAGCCAAGCTCAAGAATCCCTCTGCACCGACTATGGCCTTAGTCTCAGGTAATGGCTCAAGTTCTTTGGCTAACCCTTCACATGTGTCTTTTGCCTTGTCTTCTTTGGTGTCTGTCACAGAGGAGCAGATGGAGAGTCTTGGGGATGACGAGCTGGCGTTGATCATCAGCCGGTTCTTGTGGTTTCACAACAACCGCTTGAATCGCCGGCGTGGTGGTGGTCCGAAGGAAGGATGCTACGGCTGTGGAGATCCCGACCACTTCGTCGCCCACTGCCCCAAGAAGAACAAGCACTCCTTCAACAAGTACGACTCTAGCAAGCGCGAGGACAAGCGCGAGTACACCTCCAAGCACAAGTCGAAGGGAGGATTCGATAAGGAGGCGCTGAAGAAGAAGTACTTCAAGAAGGCCAAGGCTCAAGAGCGTGCCTTCCTCGCCTCCCTTAGCGACCTCGACAACGACACCGACGACGACCGGTCTTCTTCTCCCTCGAGCGATGATGAGTCCGAGAAGAGGCGTGAGGACAAGTTGACTGAGCTTTGCTTCGTCGCCAAGTCCATCCACGGAGGCTACTGCACCATGGCTGTGGATGAAGGGGTGAAGCCCAACAAGGACGTGCTTCTCGGTGATGACGACTCTACCGAGGTAAAACCCTCCATCGATGCTCTTATTGCCGAGCTTGATATCATGACCGATATTTTGATGAGTCAAGATAAGCTGCTAAAACGTGCTGCTTGAGAGAGGAAAGAGTTTAAGGACAAGCTAGAAGTTGTAGAGAAAGAGCTTGAGGAAGCTAAGAAGCTTGTTGTTCATGTGTCTGACGAGGTTGAGTGCGATGAATGTGTTGTTCATATGACTAACTTTTCTGAGTTGCAATCTAAGTATGCTACCTTGTTAGATGAGAACGATGAGCTGAAGGCTAGGTCTAGCTTGTTGGGTGCGTGCAAGTCTTGTTCAGGCTTGCAATCTAAGCTAGCAGAGAAGAATGCCAAGATCCTTGCTCTTGAGAAGGCCAGTTCAGATAGCACTGTTGTTGAGTGTGCACGTTGTGAGAGTTTGGTGTTGGAGCTTGAGTCTTGCAGGCATGACAAGATGAGATCCGAGGAAGAAAACATATACCTTCGGTCCATCTTGAATTGGGTGTCTTGTAGTGAACCGCAGTTGGGCATGATGATGAGCCAGTTCAGACGGGGAACTGGGACATCGGGAGTAGGCTTTGCTCTAGGTGGGAAGGGTGAAAATGTCTATGGCAAAGTTGGTGAGTTCAGTGGTTTGAGCCCAAGTGAGAAACCTTCCACTACTCCCAAATTGATCAAGATCAATCCACCTAAACCTACCGAACCCACTGTGAAAGATGGAGTGTTTGAAGAGCATCCAAGAGCTCCACCTCAGAAATAAGTTTGGGTTCCAAAACCGAACCATCTCAGGAACCCACTTGACACTCTACCGAACATCTCTGAGGATCCCCTTCCTAAAGCCAGAAAGCTACCAAGAGTGACATATACCCATAAGAAAGTGAGCCAACAACCACCCAAGAGAGAGGTGAGGTATCACTGTGACTGTTGCCATAGGGATGGTCACCTTGTTGAGTTTTGCTTTAGGAGGAAAAGAGATGAGCGGCGGGAGTATGAGTTGAACAACCAAAACATGTACTGCCTGCCCCATGGTGTACATGTGCCGCCTGTTCAGAGGCGCAATGCTAGGCCAAGAGGTGCAATGCCTCAAGGTGCTAGGCCTCATGTTGCTAGACCACGCGGTGGTCATGGTGGTCGTGCCCGGCGTGGTTCAGATCATGATCAATATAATTTTGGACCTCATGACAGTGGCTTTCAGTCCTACAGCTCTAGCGGACCATGTTTTTCCCCACGTGTGAAAGTCCTATGTTTGGTGTTGGTAATTAGTGACAATGCCTAAGTACTAATCCTATGCCTAAGTTGTATGTAGCATATGAGGATTAGTACATTTCAAGGTTGGTGGCAAGATGGACATGGTGATCATGATGGCCACACTTGGATTTGGACGCAACCCTATGTGATCAAGGCAAAGGTATATGCTTATGGGTTGCGTTTTAGTACATTTCAAACTTGTCTAAATATTTGCTTCAACATGGTGCATGATAACCCTTCTAGTGAGGTGTGAAGAAGCTTGCCCTTGGATCAAACCAAAGCATTTTATTTATGCAAGCAATCTAGGTTGAATCACAAACTTGATACTCACCCCATATTTTAACATGATAATCTATCTAAAATTGGTCCCTTGTGGTCATTGGTGCCAAAGGGGGAGAAATTGTTGTTCACAAAGATAGAACTTAAAGGAGGAGAAGCACAAAGGGGGAGAAAAATGTTGTTCACAAAGATAATTTTGAGCACACAAGTAGGGGGAGCAAGCTCTTAAACATGAATATTGCATTTACATGTGCACTTCATATGTATGATGCATAGTTATGCATTTCTTTTTCTCTGATACTTTGCTTGTGTGGTGACTTGCTAGTATAATTTGAATGGTGTATTAAGGTACTAGCATGAATAGGAAGTAGTTAGATTTTTCTTGCTTCATGTTTTTCAAAGTGGTACTAGAGCCTTGCTTATAATGTTGATCTCACGAGGTTTCTAGTTATGTTTGTGCTTTTCCAAGTAGAATCTAACTACACAAGATGCTAAGATGGTGTTTATCGCTACTCCGATGGTATCACGCTTCAAAGGTCTATAATCTTAAACAATTAGCACCTATTGGTAGTCAATGCTCCTAATCTTTCCTATCTAACATGTATGCTTCCAAAATCCAAACATATAGCATACATGTAGGGGAGCCATTGCTATCAATTTGAATTCATGATCACATGTCCATAATTCTTACATATGGTAATATACTTGGACAATGTGACATGGGTTCAATCAAAATTTTATCATAATATCTTTGTGAAAGGTTTGTCATCAATTACCAACAAGGGGGAGATTGAAAAGTCCTATGTTTGGTGTTGGTAATTAGTGACAATGCCTAAGTACTAATCCTATGCCTAAGTTGTATGTAGCATATGAGGATTAGTACATTCCAAGGTTGGTGGCAAGATGGACATGGTGATCATGATGGCCACACTCGGATTTGGACGCAACCCTATGTGATCAAGGCAAAGCTATATGCTTAAGGGTCGTGTTTTAGTAACCAAGACACCTAGTGGGTGTGGTTACATTATAGGATAGATAGCCATATTATAAAGAGGGGAATGACACAACTATTGAACTCCTAAGTGCCTCTAGATGTGCATTTCATAATCATATGCATTTGGATAGAACTAATATCGCCTCAAAAAATGATTGTGAAAATGCTAACACACTCACACATGACAAGATCACTTGGTGGTGTTAGCACGTTTGCGAAGGCGGTGGAGTTTGAGCGGTAGAGATTCAGGCGTTTTCGAGGAGTTGAAACGACTATTTTCCACTACACCGGAAGTCGAAAAAAGAACGGAGGCGAACGGAGGTCACAGAGGTGACCGGACGCTGAACCAGACGTGGTCTTTGCATGACCGGACGCGTCCGGTCAGTGTTCAGTGTCTGCGTGTATTTCAGTTTGATGATCGGACACGAAGCGCGTCTGGTCACAGTCGATCGGACGCGTTCGGTTGTTCAGGGAGCTTATTGGACTCTAACCGGACGCTGGCACTGTGGCTTCCGGTCATTTCTCCAGCGCGTCCGGTCAATGTGCTATTGTGCGCTGCTCAGGCTTGACCAGCGCGTCTGGTCAGTCACGGGACCAACGCGTCCGGTCAGCACGTCAAGCGCGTCCGGTCAGTGCTTCGCGACTTAGCCATTGTGTGACCAGCGCGTCCGGTCGTTTGGACCAGCGCGTCCGGTCAGTGCTTCACGAATTAGCTGTTGGGCGACCGGCGTGTCCGGTCAGTTGGACCAACGTGTCCGGTCAGCGCGATTTCAGCTGTTTAAGTTTCTAACGGCTCTATTCGAAGGGGTACGTCTATATATACTCGTTGGCCAGCTCAAGGCTCTCTCTCTCTCACATTTGACATACTTGTGAGCACTTTGAGCTAAGCAACTCCCCTCCCAGTCATCTCTCTTGCTTCTTTGCATATTCGAAGTGAGATTGAGTGATCCAAGTGCATTTGCATTGTGAGATTGCATCTAGTTGGCACTTGGTGGTTGATTTGCTGCGGGATTCTTATTTCTCTTGGTGGTTGCCGCCACCTAGACGGCTTGGAGCAGCTTGGAGGCGTTGGCAAGAGTTGGTGATTGTTCTTGGCCACCTCCGGTGATTGTGAGGGGTTTGTGCCTACCTCGGCGAAGCGCCAAAGGCAACGTTAGTGGATTGCTCGTGTCATTTGCAACCTTTTGCCATTTGGTAGGTTCTTGTGGTGCCTTTTGAGAGGCTCGGTGTGAGACCGATTAGCCACCGAACCACGTGGTGAAGAGGGACACAACGGGGACTAGCATGCCGGCAAGCACGTGAACCTTGGGATAAATCTTCGTATCATCACTTTCATATTGTGTTTGATTGATCCTGGTGTTTGGTTATCTTGGTATTCATTATTGATCATATTGGTTGGCTCAATACTTCACCCCTCGGTGAAACTCTCCTAACTCAACTCCGCATTACCTTCTTAGTTATCTTTGCTAGCTAGTTAGCTTTGCTAGAGTAATTCCTTTGGTAGCTTGCTAGTTGTAGTTGTAGTTACCTTCTCAGTTTGACTTGTGTGGTTGAGTGTAAATATACTAGAATTGTGAATTGGTTAGGTGGCTTGCAAACACCCCGTAGGCTAAGCAAAACTCGCATCTCGCTACTTGTTATATTGATAAACTTGTTTAGCTTGTCTTTATAGAAATTTTTAAAAGGCTATTCACCCCCCTCTAGCCATCAAGACATTTCAACGTGGTATCGGAGCCGTGGTCACCGCTTTCAAGGCTTAACAACCTCGGTGTAAGATGGCTCAAGTTGTGTTCAACCATGTCGGGGGCAAGCCTCCATTCTTTGATGGTGTCACATCTTTTGATCATTGGAAAAGAAAGATGAAGCAATATCTTGGCTCTATTCATGAGAACGTTTGGAAGGTGACACACCATGATTATGCTATTATTGATCCCGACAACCTTACCAACAATGATCGCATCAACAACCAATACAACACTATGGCTCTCAATACTCTCTACAATGGGATTGATGCAAAGGTCTTTGAGCAAATCAAGGATCTTAAGATGGCAAGTGAAGTGTGGACAAGATTAGAGGAAACATATGAGGGCACTTCAACGGTAAAGAGTGCCAAGCTCTATATGCTCAAGGATAAGTTTGCAAGCTTCAAGATAAAGGATGATGAATCCATACCAGAGATGTTTCTATAGGCTACAAGTTATTGTCAATGATCTCAAGAGCCTAGGGAAGATGTCAAGGACAAGGACTTCTCACATAAGTTCTTGATGAACTTACCTAAGAAGTTTGCTATCTTAAGGAAGATGATCCAAAGACAGGGTTTGGATAAGGTGACTCCAAACCAAGTGCTTGGAGATGTCATGACCGATGCTCAATATGATGATGATGAAGATGAAGATGAAAAGAAGGAGGTCAAGGTCAAGCAAGAGAAGCCCATTGCATTCAAGGCTTCATCCTCTAAGGGCAAGAGCAAGGTGAATAGTGATGATGATGATCCATTGAATGATGAGACCATGGCCCTCCTAGTGCACAAAATGGGGAGGTTCATGAAGAAGAAAGGATATGGTGCAAGAAAGAGAAGGGACTTCATGAAGGCAAAGGAGGTGCTTTGCTACAATTGCAATAGCCCCGATCATATAGTGGCAAAGTGCTCATATGAAGACAAAAGATATCATGATGGGGAGTTGAAGTTGAAGAAGAATAAGAAGGAGAAGAAAGAGAAGAAGAGCTTCACTATCAACAAGAAGAAGAATGGTGGTGGCTATGTGGTCACTTGGGATAGTGATAACTCTGATAGTGATGATGATAGCTCTAGTGATGATGAGAGGACCACTCGGCGAGCCATTGTAAGCATCGCCCTCTCCAATAAGTCATCCACCTTTGACACTATATCGACATGCCTTATGGCCAAGCCTACCAAGGTAAAACATGATGATAGTGATGATGATTCTTGTGCTAGTGATGGTTGTAGGAGTGATGATGAGGAGGATGAGGACTACTCCAAGGATGATCTATTAGGCATAATAAATCAAATGAGCAAGGGCTACAAGAGGACCACCAAGAAATACAAAATCTTGGAACAAGAGCTCATTGCCAAGAGCAATGAAAATGATTCCTTGATGGAGGAGCTTGTTTCTCTCAAAAAGAGTAAGGAGTGCAAAGGAATTAAACAAGAGCTCAAAGTTCTTAGGAAATCCTTTGATGAGCTAAAGGCCTCTCGTAAGTGTCTAAAGGAAGACCACGAGGATCTTGAAGTTGCTCACACTAGGCTTAAGCAAGCCCACTCCACTCTACTTGAGCTCATCAAGGAAAAGGACCTCAAGTTGGAGAAGCTCATGAAGGAAGCTAAGGAGGAGCAAGTGATTGTCACTTGTGATATTGGACTAACATGTGATATTATTGATGATTCTTTATTTGTTGGTCTCACTAATGCTTCATGTAGCTCATCATCATCCACCACAACCAACTCTATCTCTACTACTAGTGATTCATCACTTGTGGTTGAGAATGAGACTCTCAAGAGAGAGGTGGATGATCTCACCCGTGCATTAGGCAATGCCTATGGTGGGGATGTCCGCTTGCTAAAATGCTTGGGTAGCTAAAGGTTCTCTCTTAACAAAGAGAGTTTGGGCTATACTCCCAAGAATGGCAAGGCGGCCTTTGCTACTCCAAAGTCTCGCTTTGTAAAGGGCAATGTTCGTTGTTGCAATAGATGCAAGCAAGTTGGGCATCTAGAGATTAATTACAATAAAATGAACAAGAACAAGAAAAATGCTAATGTACCTTACATTCCTTTTAATTCTTGTTATGTGCTTACCAAGGGTGAGAAAGGCGTGCATGCTAGGTTTGTTGGTACACCAATTGTGGGTCCAAAGAAGAAGGCCATTTGGGTACCAAAGAACTTAGTTACTAACCTCCAAGCACCCAAGCAAGTATGGGTACCTAAAAGACATTAATTTATTTTGTAGGTAAATTACAAGGCCGGAGGAAGACATTGGGTGCTTGATAGTGGGTGCTCTCAACATATGACTGGTGATTCAAGAATGTTCAACTCTCTTAAATCAAATGATAGTGGCATTGATAGCATCACATTTGGTGACAATAGCAAGGGTGATGTAAAGGCTCTTGGAAGAATTGCAATCTCTAATGATCATAGCATTTCCAATGTACTCTTAGTTGAAAAGTTGAACTTTAATCTTCTCTCGGATGCTCAATTGTGTGATCTTGGTTTCAAGTGCATATTTGGTGTTGATGATGTGGAGATAGTTAGTGTTGATGGCTCTAACTTGATCTTCAAAGGCTTTAGATATGAGAATCTATACTTGGTTGATTTCAATGCTAGTGACACTCAACTTTCAACATGCTTGCTCACCAAATCAAGTATGGGTTGGTTATGGCATAGAAGACTTGGTCATGTTGGCATGAAGCAATTGAACAAGTTAGTGAAGCATGACTTAGTTAGAGGCTTGAAGGATGTCACATTTGAGAAGGATAAGCTATGTAGTGCATGTCAAGCTGGAAAGCAAGTAGGTAACACTCATCCATTGAAGAGCATTATGAGTACTTCCAAGGCATTTGAGTTGTTGCACATGGATCTATTTGGGCCAACTACATACACAAGCATTGGTGGCAACAAGTATGGATTTGTGATTGTGGATGATTTCACTAGATATACATGGGTATTCTTTCTTGTGGACAAGAGTGATGTATTTGACATATTCAAGAAGTTCATCAAGAGAGTGCAAAATGAGTTTGAGACCACAATCAAGAAAGTAAGAAGTGACAATGGAAGTGAGTTTAGAAACACAAGAGTTGATGAGCTATGTGATGAGCTTGGAATCAAACATCAATTCTCGGCCAAATATACACCTCAATCAAATGGCTTAGTTGAGAGGAAGAATAGAACCTTGATTGATATGGCAAGATCAATGTTGAATGAGTATAATGTGAGTCATTCATTTTGGGCCGAAGCAATCAACACGGCTTGCTTCTATAGCAACCACCTCTATTGCCACAAGTTCCTAGAGAAGACACCATATGAGATCTTAAATGGAAGAAAGCCTAACATTGCATACTTTTGGGTATTTGGTTGCAAATGCTACATCTTAAAGAAGGGCACTAGATTGAGCAAGTTTGAGAAGAAATGTGATGAAGGATTCTTACTTGGGTACTCCACTACTAGCAAAGCTTATAGAGTTTGGAATTTGGCTAGTGGTTTACTTGAAGAAGTTCATGATGTTGAATTTGATGAAACAAATGGCTCTCAAGATGAAGAAGATAACTTAGATGATGTGAGAGGAACTCAATTGACCAATGCTATGAAAGAAATGGATATTGGTGATATTAGGCCAAAGCAAGTGATTGATGTGGATGACGACAAAGATCAAGTGCTCCAAAGTCCAATTACACAAGCTAGTGGTTCTATAATGCAAAATCAAACTAGTAGATCATCTCAAGTGCAACAAGATCAACAAATGGCTAGTTCATCATCTCTAACTCATGACCAACATCAACATCCAAGCAATCAAGTGCAAGTGCTTCAACCAACTAACATTGCAAGAGACCATCCATTTGATTCCATCATTGGTGACATACAAAGGGGAGTTCAAACTAGATCAAGATTGGCATCCTTTTGTGCTCACTCTTCTTTTGTGTCAATGGAAGAACCCAAGGACATTGATAAAGCATTGAGAGATCCGGATTGGGTAAATGCAATGCATGAAGAGCTCAACAACTTCAAGAGAAATGAAGTATGGGAATTAGTTGAGAGGCCTAAGGATCATAATGTCATTGGAACAAGATGGGTCTTTCGCAACAAGCAAGATCAAGATGGGATAGTAGTAAGGAACAAAGCAAGACTAGTGGCTCAAGGTTACACACAAATAGAGGGTCTTGACTTTGGTGAAACTTATGCCTCGGTTGCAAGATTGGAAGCAATTAGGACCTTACTTGCCTATGCTTGTGCTCACAATATCAAGCTATATCAAATGGATGTGAAGAGTGCATTTCTCAATGGGTACATCCAAGAGGAGGTGTATGTGGAGCAACCTCCCGGTTTTGAAGATAACAAGAAACCCAATCATGTCTACAAATTGAGAAAAGCTTTGTATGGATTGAAGCAAGCACCTAGAGCATGGTATGAAAGATTAAGGGACTTCTTGCTATCCAAAGGATTTTTCATGGGAAAAGTGGATACTACTCTCTTCACCAAGAAGATTGAGAAAGACTTGTTTGTGTTACAAATATATGTTGATGATATCATATTCGGTTCAACCAATCAAGATTATTGTGATGAGTTTGGGAAAATGATGGCAAAGGAATTTGAAATGTCAATGATTGGTGAACTTAGTTTCTTCCTTGGACTTCAAATCAAACAAATGAAAGAAGATACATTTGTGAGCCAAACCAAATATATAAAAGATATACTAAATAAGTTTTGGTATGGAAGATGCAAAAGGAATCACTACTCCAATGAGCACTAATGGAAGCTTGGATAGTGACAAGAGTGGCAACATGGTGGATAAAAAACTATATAGATCAATGATTGGTAGCCTACTCTATGTGACGGCATCAAGGCCCGATGTGATGTTTAGTGTATGCATGTGTGCAAGATTTCAAGCCTCACCAAGAGAAAGTCATTTGAAGGCAACAAAGAGAATATTGAGGTACTTAAAGCATACACAAGATGTTGGATTATGGTATCCCAAAGGTGCAAGCTTTGAGCTAGTTGGATATTCAGATTCCGACTATGCCGGTGACAAAGTGGAGAGAAAGAGCACTTCCAGGACTTGTCAATTGTTGGGAAGATCACTTGTCTCATGGTCATCCAAGAAGCAAAATAGTATTGCACTATCTACCGCCGAGGCCGAATACATCGCCGCGGGTAGTTGTTGTGCACAAATCTTGTGGATGAAGGCAACATTGAAGGATTTTGGAATCAATTTCAAGAATGTGCCATTGCTATGTGACAATGAAAGTGCCGTGAAGCTAACCAACAATCCGGTTCAACATCAAAGAACAAAGCATATTGATGTTCGCCATCACTTTATTAGAGATCATCAACAAAAGGGTGACATTGCTATTGAGAGTGTGGGCATCGAAGATCAATTAGCCGATCTATTCACCAAGCCACTTGATGAGAAGAGATTTCACAAGCTAAAGAATGAGTTGAACATACTTGACTTCTCCAACATGAGTTGATGCACCTCCATGATATGACATGCCTCTCCTTCGAGCCCCAAGATATAATTGGTTGACATGTCATACATTCTATGTTAAGGACTTGTTTAGTGCATCTAGTCATAATTTACATATTCTAGGCTCATTCATGAAAATCAAATGAATTTGAAGTTTATATGGTGCCACTATTTTTTCCATGACTTGTATGATCTAGTGGTAGCATATAACTTGTTTAAGTAGCTTGTGATCCTAAGTGTTTAATCTAGAAAACTTGTCTAAATATTTGCTTCAACATGGTGCATGACAACCCTTCTAGTGAGGTGTGAAGAAGCTTGCCCTTGGATCAAACCGAAGCATTTTATTTATGCAAGCAATCTAGGTTGAATCACAAACTTGATACTCACCCCATATTTCAACATGATAATCTATCTAAAATTGGTCCCTTGTGGTCATTGGTGCCAAAGGGGGAGAAATTGTTGTTCACAAAGATAGAACTCAAAGGAGGAGAAGCACAAAGGGGGAGAAAAATATTGTTCACATAGATAATTTTGAGCACACAAGTAGGGGGAGCAAGCTCTTAAACATGAATGTTGCATTTACATGTGCACTTCATATGTATGATGCATAGTTATGCATTTCTTTTTCTCTGATACTTTGCTTGTGTGGTGACTTGCTAGTATAATTTGAATGGTGTATTAAGGTACTAGCATGAATAGGAAGTAATTAGATTTTTCTTGCTTCATGTTTTTCAAAATGGTACTAGATCCTTGCTTATAATTTTGATCTCACGAGGTTTCTAGTTATGTTTTTGCTTTTCCAAGTGGAATCTAACTACACAAGATGCTAAGATGGTGTTTATCACTACTCCGATGGTATCACGCTTCAAAGGTCTATAATATTAAACACTTAGCACCTATTGGTAGTCAATGCTCCTAATCTTTCCTATCTAACATGTATGCTTCCAAAATCCAAACATATAGCATACATGTAGGGGGAGCCATTGCTATCAATTTGAATTCATGATCACATGTCCATAATTCTTACATATGGTAATATACTTGGACAATGTGACATGGGTTCAATCAAAATTTTATCATAATATCTTTGTGAAAGGTTTATCACCAATTACCAAAAAGGGGGAGATTGAAAGTCCTATGTTTGGTGTTGGTAATTAGTGATAATGCCTAAGTACTAATCCTATGCCTAAGTTGTATGTAGCATATGAGGATTAGTACATTCCAAGGTTGGTGGCAAGATGGACATGGTGATCATGATGGCCACACTTGGATTTGGACGCAACCCTATGTGATCAAGGCAAAGGTATATGCTTAAGGGTTGTGTTTTAGTAACCAAGATACCTAGTGGGTGTGGTTACATTATAGGATAGATAGCCGTACTATAAAGAGGGAAATGACGCGACTATTGAACTCCTAAGTGCCTCTAGATGTGCATTTCATAATCATATGCATTTGGATAGAACTAATATTGCCTCGAAAAATGATTGTGAAAATGCTAACACACTCACACATGACGAGATCACTTGGTGGTGTTAGCACGTTTGCGAAGGCGGTGGAGTTTGAGCGGTAGAGATTCAGGCGTTTTCGAGGAGTTGAAACGACTATTTTCCACTACACCGGAAGTCGAAAAAGAAACAGAGGCGAACGGAGGTCACAGAGGTGACCGGACGCTGAACCAGACGCGGTCTTTTTATGACCGGACTCGTCCAATCAGTGTTCAGTGTCTGCGCATATTTCAGTTTGATGATCGGACGTGAAGCGCGTCCGGTCACAGTCGATCGAACGCGTCCGGTCATTCAGGGAGCTTACTGGACTCTAACCGGACGCTGGCACTGTGGCATCCGGTCATTTCTCCAGCGCGTCCGGTCATTGTGCTGTTGTGTGCTGCTCAGGCTTGACCAGCGCGTCCGTTCAGTCACGGGACCAACGCGTCCGGTCGTTCGCAGCGCGTCCGGTCAGCGCGTCAAGCGTGTCTGGTCAGTGCTTCGCGACTTAGCCGTTGTGCGACCAGCGCGTCCAGTCGTTTGGACCAGCACGTCCAGTCAGTGCTTCACGAGTTAGCCATTGGGCGACCGGCGTGTCCGGTTAGTTGGACCAGCGCGTCCGGTCAGCGCGATTTTGGCTGTTTAAGTTTCTAACGGCTCTATTCGAAGGGGTACGTCTATATATACTCGTTGGCCGGCTCAAGGCTCTCTCTCTCGAACATTTGACATACTTGTGAGCACTTTGAGCTAAACAACTCCCCTCCCACTCATCTCTCTTGCTTCTTTTAATATTCGAAGTGACATTGAGTGACCCAAGTGCATTTGCATTGTGAGATTGCATCTAGTTGGCACTTGGTGGTTGATTTGCTGTGGGATTCTTGTTTCTCTTGGTGGTTGCCACCACCTAGACGGCTTGGAGCAGCTTGGAGGCGTTGGCAAGAGTTGGTGATTGTTCTTGGCCACCTCCGGTGATTGTGAGGGGTTTGTGCCTACCTCGGCGAAGCGCCAAAGGCAACGTTAGTGGATTGCTCGTGTCATTTGCAACATTTTGCCATTTGGTAGGTTCTTGTGGTGCCTTTTGAGAGGCTCGGTGTGAGACCGATTAGCCACCGAACCACGTGGTGAAGAGGGACACAACGGGGACTAGCGTGTCGACAAGCACGTGAACCTCGGGATAAATCTTCGTGTCATCACTTTCATATTGTGTTTGATTGATCCCGGTGTTCGGTTATCTTGGTATTCATTGTTGATCATATTGGTTGGCTCAATACTTCACCCCTCGGTGAAACTCTCCTAACTCAACTCCGCATTACCTTCTTAGTTATCTTTGCTAGCTAGTTAGCTTTGCTAGAGTAATTCCTTTGTGTAGCTTGCTAGTCGTAGTTGTAGTTACCTTCTCGGTTTGACTTGTGCGGTTGAGTGCAAATATACTAGAATTATGAATTGGTTAGGTGGCTTGCAAACACCCCGTAGGCTAAGCAAAACTCGCATCTTGCTACTTGTTATATTGATAAACTTGTTTAGCTTGTCTTTGTAGAAATTTTTAAAAGGCTATTCACCCCCTCTAGCCATCAAGACCTTTCAACGTGGTGCCCGCTTTCCTCAGATGGGACATGGCATGTTTGGTGTTTTTCCTAACACTTTTCCAGGGCAAATGAGCCAACACTGGTATCCTTCACAGTTTACTAACCCCAGTGTTGCGCCATTTGCTCATCCTATGTCTTTCTATTGATGCAGGACGAAGGTCTGGAGAACACATGGCTCATTGATTTCGGATGCTCGCATCACATGACCGAAAGTTCCAAATGGTTCTCCAGCCTCGACACCGTGCAATGTAAGGAGTACATCACATTCGGGGATAATAGCAAAGGTAAAGTGCTTTCTCATGGGACCATTCGGGTCAATGAGAGTTTTGTCTTGAAGGATGTTGCTTTGGTTTCGAACTTGCATTTCAACTTGCTTTCTGTTTCGCAACTCCTTCAAGATGGCTTTGAAGTGCGCTTTAAGACCGGCTTGTCTCGAGTTCTCGACTCTCAGGGAAATCTTGTTTGCCAGTTTGTTCCGTTTGGCCGTGTCTTTCGAGCTGATTTTTCTCACTCCTTTGGCTCTTCTTGATGTTTGGTGGCCGGATCCTCCTCTAAGCTTTGGAAGTGGCATAGGAGACTTGGTCATTTGAGCTTTGACTTACTAGCTAGGTTGAGCTCACTTGATCTAATACAAGGATTTCCTAAGTTGAAATTTGAGAAGGATTTGGTGTGTCACCCTTGTCGTCACAGGAAGATGGTTGCCGCTTCTCACCCACCTGTGAATCAAGTCATGACCAAGAAACCCGGTGAGCTACTTCACATGGACACAGTTGGTCCAGCTCAGGTTCGGTCAGAGGGTGGGAAGTGGTACGTTCTAGTGATCGTGGATGATTTTTCTCGCTACTCTTGGGTGTTTTTCATGGAGGGTAAGGATGAGGCTTTTTCACATGCTCGAGATTTGATTCTTCGGTTGAAAAATGAGTTCCCTAAAAATGCCATGAGAGCGATTTGCAGTGACAATGCACAGAATTCAAGAATACTCACTTTGAAACCTTTTGTGCTTCTTTGGACCTTGAGCATCAATTTTCCTCTCCCTATGTCCCTCAGCAAAATGGTGTTGTTGAGCGCAAGAATCGGACCCTTGTTGAGATGGCCAGGATGATGCTCGATGAGCATAGAACTCCTAGGAGATATTGGGCCGAAGCGATCAACACCGTGTGTCATGTTTCTAATCGCATCTTTCTTCGAGCCTTCATGAAGAAAACTTCTTATGAGCTGCGATTCGGTCGACTACCCAAGGTGAGCCACTTTCGAGTGTTTGGATGCAGGTGTTTTATTCTAAAACAAGGTAATTTAGATAAATTTGAGTCTCGATCCTTGGATGGTGTCTTCCTTGGTTATGCTTTACATTCTCATGCATATCGAGTACTTAATCTTGAAACTAACCGAGCCGTAGAGACTTGTGAAGTCACTTTCGACAAGACCATGCCTTGTTCTATTCCTGTCTTTGAAAGTGCAGGTGATCAGGAGATTGGTGAGAGCATCTTCGTTGAGGAGAATGAGGAAGATGCTGATTCGGGAGATGCAGAGCCTACTTCTTTGGCTGTTCCAGTCGAGTCTATGACAACTACTTCGGCTCACGGACCAGATCCATCTTCTTCCACTACATGGGGTCCGCACGAGCCGCCTCCTCAGCCTACGTCGGCTGCACCCGAGGAGGCCCCAATAGCTGTTGAGGGGGAGGCGACATCTTTGAGGGAATCCCCTCGGCACATCCAGCGTCCCCACCCACCTCAAACCATGATCGGCGACATCAGTCAGCGTGTTACACGCTCAAGGTCATATGAAATCTCACATTTCTCTCATTCCGCTTTTGTCGCTAATTAATTTTGAGCCACAAAATGTTGGACACGCACTTTCTGATCCCGATTGGGTCAATGCTATGCACGAGGAGTTACAAAACTTTGAAAGGAATGAAGTCTGGGTCTTAGTTCCACCTCCACCTGAGTGTCACCCTATAGGTACAAAATGGGTTTTCAAGAACAAGCAAAGTGAGGATGGAGTGGTGGTGAGGAATAAGGCTAGGCTAGTGGCTCAGGGGTTTTATCAGAAAGAGGGAGTAGACTTTGAAGAAACCTTTGCTCCTGTGGCCCGTATCGAGGCTATAAGGATGCTCTTAGCTTATGCAGCTTCGAAAGGGTTCAAGCTATATCAAATGGATGTGA
Organism: Saccharum officinarum; assembly: GCA_020631735.1. Taxonomy (NCBI): domain Eukaryota; kingdom Viridiplantae; phylum Streptophyta; class Magnoliopsida; order Poales; family Poaceae; genus Saccharum; species Saccharum officinarum. The sequence goes on along the minus strand of CM036190.1, from coordinate 24,072,240 downwards.
AGAGCGCCTTTTTGAACGGATACATAGAGGAAGAGGTGTATGTGAGACAACCCCCCTGGCTTTGAAAATCCCAAGTATCCCAACCATGTTTACAAACTCCACAAAGCCTTGTATGGATTGAAACAAGCCCCGAGAGCCTGGTATGAGCGTTTGAAAGCCTTCTTGCTTGCTAAGGGCTTTAAGATGGGTTCCGTAGATAAAACTTTATTTCTCCTCAAGCAAGGCACTAACACACTTTTGGTTCAGATTTACGTGGATGATATCATTTTTTGTGGTTCCTCTCATGCTCTTGTTGCAAAGTTTTCTGAGACTATGAGCAGGGAATTCGAGATGAGCATGATGGGTGATTTGACATTCTTCCTCGGGCTGCAAATCAAGCAAACACGTGAAGGAACATTCATGTACCAAGGCAAGTACACCAAGGATCTTCTGAGAAAGTTTGATATGGGCGAGGCCAAGCCTCTTTCGACGCCCATGTCGACCACGACGGCCCTAGATGAGGACAAGGAAGGAGAAGTTGTGGACTAGAAGGAGTACCGAAGCATGATCGGATCATTGCTATACCTGACGGTAACGAGACCAGACATCCAGTTCGCGGTCTGCTTGTGCGCACGTTTTCAGTCTTCACCGCGCACATCACATCGTCAAGCCGTCAAGCGGATCATGAGGTACCTTTGGTTCACACCCGAATTTGGTCTTTGGTTTTCGGCTTCCTCCTCTCTTTCTCTTTGTGGTTACTCTGATGCGGATTATGCTGGTTGTCGTACTGAGAGGAAGTCCACTTCTAGAACTTGTCAGTTTCTTGGGTCTTCTCTTGTGTCTTGGTTTTCTCGCAAGCAGTCCTCTGTAGCTCAATCCACCACAGAAGCTGAGTATGTTGCTGTTGCTGCTTGCTGTTCCTAGTTGCTTTGGATGGTTGCTACTTTGCGAGACTATGGCTTAGAGTTTAGGCGAGTGCCTTTATTCTGTGATAGCACCAATGCCATATGTGTAGCCAAAAACCCCATTCTTCACTCTAAAACCAAGCACATAGAGGTCTGTTTTCACTTCTTGCGAGACCACTATGAGAAAGGGGACATTGACCTTATTCATGTTGACACCCACAACCAGCTCGCAGATATCTTCACTAAACCCCTTGACCAAACCCAGTTTGCTCGCTTGCGAGGAGAGCTTGGGGTTTGTTATCCTTTTTAGAAGAGGGAAGTTTGTGGTTCTTGTACATTAGTTTTTGGTTTTGTTTTTAGTTTAGCTTTCGATTTTGCTTTTGTATCATATTTGCATATCATATCAACAGGTATCATATTGCATCTTGAGCTTCATCCTTATAGTAGCTAGATTGATACTATGCTCTTGTTGGGGATGTTATGGATATATATGATGTGCTTTGCTTAGGCTCACTTTGATCTCTTGATATGAGCTAAAAATGCCTCTTTCAATTGTGAACATGAATAACACTTGAAGAAACTTGAAACATGTTCACCACTACTTGTAGCAACTAGCATGAATAGGTGTGTCGGGAACACTTTTTGCTTCGTATATATGCTTAGTTGCTACGGCTCATACCTTGAGTTACACACTTGCTTGAGAAACTTGAATTTGTGCTAAAACTTAAAAAAACAAGGTATGAAAAGATCGGGATGGGTCTTTGTTGTCCCATGTCAGAGTATCGAGACAGCTCCCTATTGCACTTAAGGGTGAACTTGAGCTCTGTAATGGATACCGAGATCACTATCTTAAGCTTCCGATTGCTTTTGGCATAGGCTTGACATGATTGATAAGTCAGGTTTTGATGGCATCGATAACCTCCCGCACACATTTGTTTGACAAACATTGGTGATAAGCTGCATAACTCCGATAAAATTCAATTGATTGAAAATTTGATCAAATCACAAGTTTGTCTCATGACATAATGTGTGAACTTTGTTTGGGGTAGTTCACTTTGCATACATGTGTAGCACAAGGTTGATCTCCTATCTATATTTGCTATGTGCTCTTTTGGTGGTGAACCCTCTTTTAAAATTGCTCAAACTTGATCAAACTTGCTACAATGCCATTTTTCGTCTCATTTCATCACTTTGAGCATTTGCTAGCACTTGTATTTATTGATATGTATACATGACAGCATCAGCTAGAGCATCTTTTCAATCTACTTGCTATAATCTTGAAGCTTTTGCATTTGTGCATTTCTGTATTCATAGCATCTTTTGTTTCATAGCATGTTTTGAGGGGGAGTTGCAATTTTTGGGCTCTAGCTTGATAAGTGCATGTGTCAACAAGGGGGAGAGATATGTCACACTCACCATGTCAACAAGGGGGACAAGTTGTCAACAGGGGGAGAAGGTTCCAATTCCACCCAAAGTAGAGATATGCATTCATTTGAGTGAGATTGCATTTGTTCTGGGGGAGCTGCACTTGAGTTGCTTTTGCTAGTTGTGTTGAGCCCTTGCCTCTTCCATAGGGTCTAACAGTTTTTCGGCTTTTCGAGCTTTGCTAGTGGTGTTGAGCCCGTTGCCTCTTCTTGAGGGCTAGCTTTGTTTTACTTGGTTGCGTCGAGCCGTTGCCCATGTCTTTGGGGACCAAGTTTTGCTCATTTCAAATGACCTGTTTTGACTTTTCTTTGGCTTTTGGTCATTTGGTTGAGCTCTTTATTTTCTCTTCTTCTTCTTTTTCTTTTGCTCAAGCTGTTCGTGTATTGGTGTTGACAATGCACTCATCAAGGGGGAGATTACGAACACAAGGTTGACAAGTACCCTTGTGTGTTCGTTTTGTGATGAGTGATTGTCAATGTGATCCACGAAGTAGGTTGAGTGGTGACTAATCCTACCTTGGTGAAAGCCTTGTATGTGACATGTCTCTTGGCTTGTGTTGTGTAGGTGTGGAGCACGGAGGCGGTAGCCGACGGCGAGGTGAAGGTCAAGGAGGACGTGCCGTGCCGATGGACCGGAAGGGGTGAAGGACGGACGTGAGGCTTGTACCGAGGGACCCGGAGGCCGGGTGGCTAGCCGTGGTGGCTGACACTTAGGACATCGACAAGCGCGAGAAGACATGGGAGTGACCGTGTTGACCGTGGAGGTGACACGTGTCGAATGACGGGGGACGCGTATGGAGTACGCTACTCGCAGAGCGGTTTGATGGTTTGGGCCTCAAAACCATCAGAGGCGGGTTTACGGTTTGGGCCTCAAAACCCGGGCGGAGGTTCCGAGGAGGAACGGATGACACGTGGCGGCATCGGGGAGTTCACGTCGAGGCGAAGCTACCGGTGAGGAGGCGCGGTGGCCGTCAGATGAAGATGACACAGGGTTAGACCTTTACGCCCTTGGGCTAAATGGTTTGGCTCTTTTGTATCCAGGGGCAAAACTGGGAATGTGTAATAGCCCTGTTAAATAGGATGAGGGAGCCCCCATCTCTCTCACCTCCTCCATTTTCATTCTCTCCTTTAGGGTTTCCTCCTCTAGTTGCTTGTGTGAGAGAGAGGTCCACTAATCCACCGATTAGTGTAAGAACCATGAATCTTTGAGGGAAGGAGGTCCCGAATCCTCCGGTGTCCTCCGGTGTTCGGCAGAGAAATCAATTTCTGAGTTCATGATGTGTTCTTCGTGATCTTCATTTTCTCCCCTCTAGTTCTTCCTTCGATTCATCGTTTCTAGACCATTTTGGTTCGTTTTTATTGCCTTGATTCGTGCTATGACGTGAGTACAATCTTTCCACTGAAGGAAATCCATCAATTTCTCACGAGCAAGTAGATCGGGCAATTTCTTGGTCTAGGTTGCAAGAACCGATGTTTTTCATGCCCCTTCGATTTCCCATTGATTGGCATTAAATTGGATGATGACCTCTTAGAGGTAGCTCCCCTATTGTCTTGTGATCATGCTCACCAAGTTTCGTGGCAGTTGGTGAAGATTTGGCCACAATTTTGTGGATCGAAGTGAGAAGGCGATTTTCGGAGCTCTTTGTTCCTGCTGTTTCGCGATTCGCGGACAGTCCGCGGTACTGTAGCGGACAGTCCGGGAGTTGAGATTTTTTCTGTGCTTTCATTGCTGCACAGTGTCCGTACTCGCGGACTGTCCGGCCCCCAAGCCCGGACTATCTGCGGTACTGTAGCAGTTATTTTTCAGTCGAGAACAGAACTGCTTCCGTGAAGTTCGTTTTTAGATTTTTGACCTGCGGACTGTCCGCGGTACTGTAGCGGACTGTCCACGGTACTATAGCGGACTGTCCGCGGCTCGCAGTCTATGCTGTTGCGATCTGTTTCTCGCCCGTTCGGTTTCTGATTCGAGTTCCATCTTTTGCGTTGGGTTTCTAGTAATCTGAGGAATGTCTTTAGGGTCTCTTAACCCTTGGTGGCTCGAGTTTTCATAGCATTTGTTTGTGTGCCTTTTGGGGGTTGATTTTGGGACAGCGGTCGAAAGTTTCGAAAGAAATTTGAGGCTCCCATTCACCCCCCCTCTGGTCGCCATTTCGGTCCTTCAATTTTCTTGACTAACATTTTTGCTTCTCTCTTCTTCTTCGTCAAATGTGTCATGAATGATGATTTCTCCCAACATTTGTATGGCAGTGTTGTTCTTCAATCCACCTCTAAGAATGACGATCACAACGATCATGAACTTCTTGGGTAGTGACCATAACAACTTGTGGGAGAAGTCTTCATCATCAACATTTTGTACGAGGCCCATCAACTAATTTACAATGACATTTTTGAAACCATGGAACATTCTCACTCTTATCCATATGGACCTAGGGCACCTCACCACTCGCAGAAGAGCCCACTCTAGGTCGAGTGGGCCGAGGACTCGGATATGAGGCAGACAAGCAATCAGAATGGAGCTTGGAGATCAAGATATACGATAGACTACTGATTCTATACAATAGATTTCCTGTAACTGAATAGAAAACTTGTATCTCAACCGAATGGATCTCATATGTAATCCTACCACCAAGACTATATAAGAAGGTAGGGAGCCTCCATATGGTACATGATCATGGATCGTAGCCACCCTAGGAAACAAGACATCATACACTGAGCATACAAGATAAGAGATCTACTCTCGACTGGGCGTAGCGTATCCTATACCTGGTCCAATTATAAATATGTGTCCCGTGTGCTACCCGCCTGATTCCATGTACGTTATTTGTTGATCTATATTGCCAATGTCGATTCCTCCAATAACTCTCTTCACTTGACATATTGTAATGAATGTCTATGCATTGATAATAGATAATTTTGGGGTCATTGTGTACTTATTAGCAACATATATATTTTCCCTCTATGAATGATTCGTGTTTGACTGTTAGTTGCTAAAAGTATTTATAGACTCAAACCATTTGTCAGTATTTGCTATCTTAAGGCATCAGACTATCGGTCGCTAAAAACTTGTTGGTTGGTACAGATTTATACCGACACCACTTTCAGCGAGTTATAGGAGGTGTTGTAATAGATTTATAACGACTGATGGTACGTCGTTATATCGACACATATGTAGTCGCTATTCTGGGGCTGTGGTGTAGTGTCTGCATATTTCTTTGAAGATATTGAACTTGACATCCTTGACGGTGGAGATGCCTTTATATGCATTATAATTGTAAAATGATGCTCATGGCGTATGGAGATTCTCTCCTCATCTTTTGTCTAAAATGCTGGTGCTACCGCTGCAGACCCCCCATGGTCGTCGTCACTCTGGGTCAAATGGGAGGGGAATGTGGTGGCTGGTTGGCCCAGTCTAGGGTTGTGCCCCATGGAGTGTGCACACAGGCCTTCTCCTAGGACATTCTTTTCAGACATTTCTTTTTTGTTTTTTTCTATCTTTTTTATTTTGTATTCTTCTCGATTTCATATCAGTCCTCTCCATGGGCCCTATATCAATGGCAATGTCCCTGCATTTGCTAAAAGCCCCATATTTGATTTTGGTAATTAAGACAACTAGTGGACTAACATTTTGGTTGATTAAGCTAGCAAGTAAAGTCCGCACCAAGATGATGAGCAGGGCATGGAAATGGATGAAGGGTGATTAGTCCAAAAGGAGCAAGCTCACACTTGGATAAGTGAAGAGGTGAAAACAGGACCGAAAGCAAAGATATATATTAGGTGTTTTGTCTTCACTGGTCAAGACATAATAGAGTGCATGGTCAGGTCTAGGATAGACAACCGTACTATTAAGAGGGAAACTCTAAAAGCAAATACGGATATCTAGTGCCACTAGGTGTTAATTTACATGCATATGCATTAAACCTAGTGACATGGTGAATTGCAAGCGAAAATGTCTTTTAAAACATGTTGAAAAATGTTAACTCAGTGCTTAGATCCACACTAGGTGTTGAAAATGGTAGGTGTTGATTTACATGCATATGCATCTACACACAGAGTGTACACATAGAGAGTGCAATTTAGTTTAGCCCTTTGCCGGTAACAGCCTCCAAGAGAGAGAGAGATAGAAGAGAGGAAGAAGAGAGAGATTTGAGAGGAGATATTGCCATAGAACAGAAAGGATCCATCCTCAAGGTTTTGAAGTTGCAGATCTGTATCCTTGGTACCTCTAATTCGAGTTTGACCATCATTTGATAAGGTCTTTCTTAACTCTAAATAGCAGCCCCAAACCTTATTGTTATTGTCCAAAATCTGTAAATCTTGTTATATGGTTGCCTCTAGTGCAATCTAGAGAAACTCTTATCTCACAAACAAATAGTGGAAGAAGATTTGGTTGGCTTGGTCCCATGGTTTTTACCTGAATTTGAGAATTTTTCACGTTAAATATGTTATCTTCTTGTTGAGGTGAAGAGTGGATGCATCTAGTTGCAACTGTTGTTGGAATGGACCAACTACAACTAGTTGCGACTACATTAATTTTGATGTTGTGACCAGTTGCAACTGCAGTTGAAGACTTAATAGTGGGATGATTTCATATTGTCTCTAGCAAGTTGTGTTAGTGTTTCCAATACCGCTCTACATCTACCTCTCCTAGGACGGTGACCATGCTTTGCAACGGCGAGGGCATAGCATTGGCGGCGGTAGCAGAGTGCTCAAGCCTGGCTGAAGAGAGGCACATGAGCGGGGGCAGCTGCGATGTGCAGCGGTGGCACCACGACAGGCCGGAGCTCGGATCCAATCGGTGAATAAGACCGGAGACAAACTTGTCCTTTGAGTATGCATCGAAAAAGAAAAGGAAACGAATTAAGGCAATCAAATAAAACGGGAGAGAAACACTTGAACTAAAGAATTCGCAGGCCTAGTGTTAAATTTTGAAAAGCATGTAAATCGAGTGTAAAAAAGAGTGAAGTGTACGAATTCGGTGTAGAAAATATGGAAATTTGACAGAAAGAAAACAGAACTGACGGCATTCATCCGAATACAAAAGGATTATCTCGCGCCCAGCGAGAGATGCATGAATGAGGTCGTGGCGCAGCACGTGTTCTCGCCAGGCTTTCAAACGCCGACCGGGAGGGCGTCCGCGCGGTGGCGGCACTCGAGCACGTCGTCCGGCAATAGCAATCCACCCACAAGAGTCGGAATCGAAGTCCAAGTCGTCCTCAAAGTGTTCGTCTGCAACACGTGGAAAACGGATCGATCGTTCCTTATTATATAGAGACAAATCTATGGAGGCCAACGAATGCATGAGAGCCATCGACCCTCCCTAGCCCCTACGGAATAGGGCAAACTAATGTTGAGCGGCGGTGGCGGCCATGGAAGCCCAAACGGCGCAACCTCCGGCCTCCATCCGTCTCGTCCACAGCCAACCCACAGCGGGTGATGCTGAAGCAGTGTTGCAGCACCGATGACTCCTCTTGCTCCACGGCCGACGATGCCAAGACTCTGGCAGCCGCCCGTACCAGCATCGGCCACTTGATCCAAGTCTCTGTGCGCCTCGCAGATGACCCACTGGCAGCTTCTCGCATATGCATCAAGGTTCCTGACGGCGCCGAAGTGGAGGAATATGATTAACACGACTGATCACTTCATCTACAACGTGGGTGATGCCGCTGGGACCCCCCACGGCCGCCGTCGTTGTCACTGCTCCCGTGGTCCCGCCTATGCATCAACGGCTGGGTGGATATGGTACCGGCATTCTGTGTCATGGCGAGGACGAGCTCGTGGTGTCGGAGCTCAGCACGGTGCTGGTGAATGAGGACACGAATGTGGTCGAGCTCTACTTGTTCTGTTCTGGCGAGTGGAGCATCAAGCGTCCGCCGATCAGATACGGAGACACCGGTGAGGTCTGGGAACTTCCTTCGGTGGTGTGGGACTCGGCAACTCTGCTGGGTGTACTTAGGGTGCTTCGTCCTAATCTGTGACGTGTTCGACGAGAGCCTAAGGCTGCAGAATCTACGGCTCCCCATGGATCCCTGTTTGGGCAAGACATCGAACCGGAATGTCTGTGCCACCACCGGCAGTGGCGCGCTCAAGTCCGTCAACATCTTCCCCCGCTGCTATTGTGGTGGCACCAGTGTCTCCTGCTGTGAACGTTCTCCCCACGCCTACACCATCCACACCTGGATGCTCAGGATGGATGATGACGCCATGGAGTAGGTGAAGGATGGCATCATCGACGCCATGGAGTAGGTGAAGGATGGCATCATCGACGCCACTGAGATCTGGGCGCTCGACGCGTACAAGGGCCTCCCGCGCGTCCCACTTGAGTGTCCTGTCATGAGCATGGACGAACCCCATGTCATCTACTTCCAGTTGTGCGAGAGGCACCATGTCAAACATGGTGGCGACGACACGCTATGGCTGCTAAAGGTCGATACGAGAAGCAAGATGATACAATTAGTCTCACGCCACAGAGATGGGTTTTCATGCATGTTACATTGCATATGCTAATCCCCAGCAATGTTTCATATTTCTTGAATTCTTATTATCCAAGTAACCCGAGGGATGGACGGATGGTGCATTGACGGCGGGGCAAAGACAGATGAGCATTGACAGACCACCGGTAGTTGCTATTGATGAGCAGCCGGTAATAATAGACGACGATGCCAACAATCCAGTGCTTCAACCTTCTTCATTCACTGAGCCTTCTGAACAAGCATCAGAAATCTTTGAGGTGCTTCTAGAGATTTCTAGGTATGGTTTGGATGGTGACGAGCTAAAAGCATATAGAATTCTTAGTCAGCACAATGGCCACCGGTTCAGGTCTCTTTTAAGGTTACCAAGAATCTGAGGAAGAATTGGTTGCTGATAGAGATTAAGGCTAACCAATAAGCTTACTGACCTGGCCGGCCATAATCAGCTTCACATGCCATGTTGAGGTTGCTTAGAAGCTGATTCGTCAGCAGATAAATCGACATGATCGGTTGTCTTACTCTCTAGTTCATCAAACAGAGACATAAGCATATTAACATTGGTCATGAGATTGTTATCATTAACCGTCTTATGATCTTGCAACATATTAGCATAATCATTATGAGTAGGGTAAAAATCATCTACCTCTTCATTACCTTTACCTCCGATGCAGCGGATGTAGAAGTGTTGGAATCATCGAAGATAGACTCATGGTATTGAGTAACCTTGTCCCACCGATCCTTGGTCCAACCCTCAGGGAAATCTTTTAGATCCATAGTGAATTTGTCCTCAATCATCTAACAAAGATCATCAATCGGGGAGTTCTTCAATAGACATTAGGTGCTTGATGTTCTTTAGGTTGAAAGGATCGATGTAATCCCGTTCATCTTAAGACTTATCATTTGACACCTTGTTAGTAGATTGGATCTTTTTCTTCTTTTTCTTCCTAAGTGAAGTCGCCAAAAAGTGTGTTGACACTTAATTGAGTCACACACCAGCAAGGGCTAGCACACCCAAGGTTGCAAACAACATTGATCGCAACAAGAATGCAGCGGATCGATAAAACCAACCGAGAGGTTGGTGAAGCCGATGTTGAGCCTGTCCTATGCGTGGTTAACTCTTGAACACCTCCTAGGAAGACCCCTCGGGGAGTAGCACGTGGAGGTTGTCCTAGGGCTAGCAAGGCCACCTAAAACACTATCAAATCTTGTCAAGAGACATGATGAACAGCAAGGTTGAGAGTTAAGGCAAAAAGGGTTTGTGTTGTGTTTTTTATGATTGGAAGTTGGAATACTTAATCGGCCGTGATCCTCTTGTTTATATAGAGGGGTGATCTTATCCTAATAGTAAACTAGTCCAAAACGCGTTCTCCAAGTTTCTCACATTAAAAATAGATCCAAAACCGACTTGGAAACCAAGTCTATTCGAACAGGCAAGGAAAACCGGCTATGCTGGGCGCTGTGGCCGGCCAGAGAACAAGGCAACCAGCTTAGCTGGTTCTGGAGCCAACTTAGCCAGTTTAGGCAGGGCAGGTGTTGCTCCTCCTCTTTCTTTGCTTGTACTTCGATGTTTTTGGTGCCAAATATTTTCCAATACCACTTTGACACCAAGAACATATTAGCAAAGTCCAATCTCTAAATTGGTACACCTTTGGGTATCACTACCTTCCTAGTAGAGTAGGGGTCAGTGCTACAGGGATTGTACAAATGTATAAGCTTTTGTGCGACTGTGGGGCATGTTTTATTATGTAAAATTCTATACCATTCTAATTTCACCATTTGATCGTTCCGAGATAGGGTACATAAGAGCACATCCAATGCAAAAAAAACCATTTTAGTTTTATAGGTATTAATTGCACTGTCAGTTAAGTGATTTGCTAATGTGGCAGATGGGAAAAGGGAGAAATATGTCATTTCTTGCTGAGGAAATGATGTCTTCACATGTATTGAGACCAAAGGAACTACTCGCAACGACTTTGGAAGGGCCAGCCAGCGTCGTTTGTACCAACTTTCTCCAATCTTGTGAGGCTGAGACCCCTATCCTCCTCTATGTTTGTCCCATAATGTTGGGGTGGCAGGAGAAGCGTGACCGAGGTGTTGTTAAAGAGGAGGGCATGGATGCAAAGCTAGAGGAGGATGAGCGAGCGCAGGGGCAGAGATGGGGGGCTGGTGGGGTAAAGGAAGGTGTCCCATGTTGAGGGATGTAAGGTGTTGTGTGAGCGTGGTGTGTGTGGAATCATCGCCTAGCCTCTCGCGCCACGTGCCGCATGCCTCCAGTTGACGCGCGAGCTCATAGCCACACCCGTCCTCACTCAGCAACTGCGTGGGTTGGGTGACTATTCGATCAGAGAAGGAAGCAGCAGAGTCTATGTAGAAAATAAAGAAACTATACATTAGGATGATTAGTGTCGAAGACAGTTGTACTGTTTTTTTCTAGAATCTGTCTATAGAAACTATGAATTGAAAGTGTGACGTAAGCCATTGATGGGCAAAAACAAAACTGATTCATTAAAGGGAAATAGAAGGATTATCTCGCCCCCACGAGAGATGCATGCAGGGATGGCACGTGTCCTCACCAGGCTTGCAAACGACGCGACCAGGACGGCGTGCATGGGCATGACTCGACCACGTCCAGGTCCGGCACCAACAATCCGGCACTAGATTCTGTGGGGAAAAAATTGGATGCATACCCTATCCATTGTGGCTGCATGTATATATGGCATGGATAGTTGCCATGTGTCCAGTCAACGCTATCCAACCGTGTACCTAGTAGATTTTCCTCGCAAGCTCCGCATGCCAGGGAAAATTTTATCGGCGATAAAATTTCGATAAACCCGATAATCCCGTTTATCGCTGAGGTCCGATAAAATTTATTTATCGCCGAGATTCCAATTTTCACTAGTCCACCTATGTAAAAGTATGATACTCTATTATACCAATACTATTATGTGTTAGTTCTTGATGTTAAATGCTTTACAGACAACTTATATAATTTTCTAGTGAAATTAGGTATTATTTTGTTTTATTTTTTACCGAGAAATTTTCCGATAAATCCGATAAATCCGTTTATCGGTGACCTCCGGTTTTTTTTTTGCTACCGATAAATTGAACCTTGCCGCATGCGGCTTTGGTGGCTCCCACACCCTCTGCCTTTTCGTCTGTCATGCCCTATTGGATCATGTTGACCGGACACATGGCAACTATCCATGACATGTATGCACGGAGCACATGCGGGCAAGTTGGACCCAGCTGCACAGAATTTTCTTCCGGCAATCCACCCACAAGAGTCCATGTCCAAGTCCTAGGTCGTCCCAAAGTTTCCGTCTGCAATACATGGGAAACGGATCGACCGTTCGTATAGAAACAAATCTGTGGAGGCCACCGCATGCATGAGCCATTAATTCATCCACCCTAGGCCTCTTCGGAATTTTATTCCGGCAAACCAACGTTGAGCGGCGGCCGCGGCCGCGGCGGCCATGGAAGCTCAAACGACGCAACCTCCTACCACTGGTTCGTCCTCCTCCGCCTACCCACGGTGGGTGATGCTCGAGCAGTATTGCAGCCTCGACGACTCGGCGGCCGACGACGACGCCAAGACTATGGCGGCCGGCCGCACCATCACCGGCCACTTGATCCAAGTCTCCCTCCGCGTCGAAGAGCCGCTGGCAACTGCGACCGTACGCATCGACGGCGGTGTCGAAGTAGTAGATCGCGGCGCACGGCGATTCTTTGCTCATCCGTGTCGGTTTCAAAGAAAAACAGCATCAGCAGGGCTACACAACTGACTACTTCGTCTACAACGCCGGTGATGCCGCCGCTACGGACCCCCCACGGCCGCCGTCGTTGTCGCTTCTCCCTCCTTGCTATGAGGAGGAGGAGCCGGAGAAGCGTGTGCCTCGACGGCTGGGTCCTGATGCCCTCGGCCTCCTGCGCCGTGGCGAGGACGAGCTCGTGGTGGCGGAGCTCAGAACGCCGCGGCCGGTCCCCTTGCTCTGCCTGTTCCAATCCGGCAAGTGGAGCGTCAAGCGTGTTCCCATCAGCTACAGCGACGTCGACCCCGACGCCGGTGACGCCTTGTGGGAGCAGATTCCTTCAGTATGGAACACCGTCGTCGTCCCGGTCGGCGACCGGTTACTCTGCTGGGTGCACTTGTCCCACCCACGGCGTCATGACGATCTGCGACGACATGTTCGAGGACAGTCCCAGGCTGCAGTATCTACGGCTCCCCATGGATCCCTGTTTGAGCTTGGGCCGGCCATCAAACCAGAACCGGAACGTGTGCGCCACCGTCACTGCCACCGCCGGCGGCGAAGCGCTCAAGTTCGTCAATATCTTCCCCCGCTGTTGTGGCGGTGGCGCCGCTGCCTCCGGCTGTGAACGTTCTCGCCACGCCTACGCCGTCCACACCTGGACGCTGAGGATGCACGACGACGACGACATGGTGGAGTGGGTGAAGGATGGCATGATCGATTGCACCGAGCTCTGGGCGCTCGACGCCTACAAGGGCCTCCCGTGCGTCCCACTTGATCATCCAGTCGTGAGCATGGACGAACCCTATGTCATCTACTTCCAGGCTTCCAGGCTTCCAGCTGTCCGAGAGGCACCATGTCAAAGTCAAACATGGTGGCGAAGAAGATGCACTATGGCTACTAAAAGTTGATACGAGAAGCAAGACAATACAATCAGTCTCACGCTATGAAGATGGGTTTCCATACATGGGAGACACTCTAATCCCCAGCAATGTATCGTATTTCTTAAATCCTTATCATCCAAGTGATGGCACATTGACACGGCAAATAAAGACAGATGGGCGTCGAGAGGTCACCGGTAGCCGTCGTCGTTGATGAGCAGCCATTATTGGGAGAGAACGATGCTAGGAATCCAACGCTGGAACCATCTTCGTCGTTTGCTGAGCCGTCTGAGCAAGCGTCGGAATTCTTGGAGGCGTTTCTAGAGATATCTAGGTATGGCTTGGATGGTGATGAGCTGAAAGCATATAGAATTCTTAGCCACGACACGCCCACGACAATGGCCGCCGGTTTAGATCTCTTTTAAGGTTACCGAAGAATTTGAGGAAGGATTGGTTGCTGATGGAGATTAAGGCAAGCCCTGATTACTAACCTATCAGATCCTTGTGCAACGCAGGCTCATCGAGAGATTTCTTCCTATAAATGGTCAGGCAAGTTGTATCGTGTGTCATCGAACGAGCTAGTATAACGCTTAATACTTTTGTGATTTGTGAGTATAATGCTCTATTGGAATCGTTCGGCTGCACTTATCTGCAGCGTAGCCTGTAGGTTGTAGCGGCCGCTGCTGCACTGAATCTCTATCTCTATCTCTACAACTAAAAATTACGGAGAGGACCCGTCTACCCGCCGTGGTGAAGCCTCTCCTGCGAAATATCCTGCCCGGTCGCGGTGAATGGCTCGTGCGAAAAATTCCCACCTGGCCTCCTGAAATCACAGCACCTCCTGCTCCACTTTCCTATCACGGCACCTCCTGCTCCTCCCAAAATATCCCCTCGCACAAAAGCTCGTCAAAGGAAAACTGCCTGCCCCCACAACCGAACGCGACCCTGCGACCGCAAAGCCGCCGAGCCCTGTGCGCCGCCGGACGACCTTGCCAACCTGTCACCGCCGCGATGCACCGACGGTGTTTCCACCACGTCGCATCACCTCCGTTCCTCAGCCTCCACGCCACTGCCGAACGCGACGCCTGCGACCTCGCTGAGCCGCCGGCGCGACACTCTGGCGCTGCAAGGGCTCCTGCGCTCCAGTCCGTCGCCTCGACGCCGCAAGGGCCCCTGTGCCACCCACCGGTCCTAGGCAGTCCCCGTGCCGCCGCCATCGACTGCGTGTCTTGTCCCACGGCTCCCCACAGGCCCTGGCTTCGATTCACCTCCAAGGTAGCGGAGTCAACCTTGCGTCCACCACGCTACTGACCAGGGACCGCCGGACTAGGATTTGCGAGTTGCGACACCACTGACGTCTCCCGTGCCGGTGCTGAGCAACACACTCGAGGCCCAAGGTGAGTTTCCGTCATTTTCCCCTCTCTCCCTCATATCTGAATACGAAGGGTCCCTATTAGTTAGTTCCTTGAAAAGCTAATTGCTGATCCTTTTTAGAGATAATGCTGTAATTTAGTACTTGATATAACCTGTAAATTTATAATGGCCGTGCATACTACTGGTATTTTAGACCAAGGACATTCAGTTTCAATTATTGTGCATTTGGTTTTCATTGACCATGCAACATGAAGTCGATCACCTACAGTGGATCAGAAAGAATGAATATATCACGCACATGATAGGCACCAAGTCACAGTTCAACATTTTAACAATTTTGTTCTATGATAACGAAATTATTGTGTGCGTGATATATGTCATTATGCAATCTGATTGGAAAAATGACAACCAATTGTCAGAAACAATGGCAGCCTGATGTGGTCGATATTTTAGATTTTTGTATGGTGCAGTTGAAAATATTTGCTTAGTAGAACAGTTGTTTTGAACTGAATGGTTTGTGGTCAGGGGTTCTCAGTAACTTGAATAACTTGAGAACATGGTTTTGCTGAAATCATACTTCACACTGACTAAATGATGTAGTTAGAATTTTCATTCAAAATTACTGTACCATGAATTATGAGAGACGGGTTATGTATGCTGAAGCAAACAAAAATTGTCCTAATGCCCTCTTTATTCTTGATCCTAGACTAAGTTTGTTGCAGAGGCATGTATTACAACACAATTTTTTTGGGTTATGCATGTTAATTATTTTTCTTATCTCAGGGATAGTTTTTACACCTCATCCCTTTTGATGTTTTGAAGAAAGAAAAGGCATTAATTATTTTTCTTTGAGGCATCTTTAATTAGTGTTCATTGTTTGGAACTAGATGTCATTTTCTCTTTAAGTAGTACTCATAGGTTCGAACTTGGTGTGATTACAAGAAAGGAATGACTCTGATCCTGAATCTCTTCTCTTTAACATGTCTTTCAGTCTTCTTGTATAGGAAGGAAGAACGTGGCAAGGAATTTCCAATGGAAGAGCCATCTCCAGATTGGTTCTAAGGTGTGTTATGTCACTTTGTTCTTTTGCCTCTTTGTTGCTTCTGGAGTTGAGCACAAGTACTAGATCAATCCAAGCTGTGCATTTTGAGAAGATGCAGTACACATGGTTTTTTCCCTTACTCTGAATATCCTGCTGCTCTATCCACCAATTAGCAGTTAGCAGGGTTGGGGCTTGCTCTAACACCAAACTTTGTAGCATTCGAAAATTTGGGGTCAGGGTTGCAGGGTCAGTCACAGGTTAGATTTTTGGACATGGTTGATCTGTGCACCTCTAAGGAAGCTCTGATCTATTACAAGCTTAATGATTCCTGAAGGCCAGATCCAAAGGATTCTGGAACCACCGAAAGATGCATAGATTATTATTTACAAATTATTTTTGTATAGTAGGCACTCATGTGCAAGCTAAATAGAATGCATATCTGCTCATCCCAGTAAAGAAATTGACGGTTGATGTATACCCTATTGGCATCTCTGCTAATATGCAGGGACGAAATAATCAAGTACTTGCCCTTGCTTGTGTTGCTACTGAATTGGACATGTCTTCACTGAATAAGTTAACAAGTTGTCACATTACACCTTTACTAACATACAGAACTTATTTTGTGATGTAGCATGTAGAAAACCTTATATCTTTACTGTTGTTATGCAAGACATCCAATACGAACAGCTTTCCATTAACAATGTCCTACTATTTATGGGAGTTAGTAAAGTTAATTAATATCTACATGCTTTGATTATTGACTGCAGATTATAAGAGCTAGAAATACTATTGGAGTACTCCAGTACTCAATAAAACAATAAAGGTGAGCAATTCTTCACACATTAATTTCTGTGCATTTTAAAAATTCTGAGTTAAGATCTATTTCAAACTTCAGAGCCAACATCACATATTCACGTTTGCAAACGAAATGGTTTAATCTGATTTTTTTGTTTATTCTTAAACTCAAATGGCATGAACCATACATTTATAGCTCACTATTATTCAGCAATACTACTTAAAATTCCTCCGTGGATGATTTGTTTGCTAGAGTTGAGCCCTGGCGACCCACCATTAGGAAAGTTATTTTTTGGATAGACAATGGTTGAAGTCAATATTTTCTAAACTTTTCTTTCCCTTCAACTTATAATATTAGTCCAGATTTGTCATCTGATGCTGCATTTTGTTTTAAAGTAGAAAGTAAAATCAAGGGCAAAATCGCATTTGATGGAATAACATTAATGAAGCAAGAAAGGAGATCAATATCTTTATCATTCCACACAATATGTTACACATCCTGAAGATGTCATTGTGCTGCTACTTGTAACAGTCTTTACATACCCTTGCTCGAGCACTTTTAAGGTGCTATCTGTACTGTACATATATGAGAAAGCAGTAGAAGCACATGCTTTGCCAAAAATGAAGCTTAATGAACAAAGTCGTATTCTCTGGTTGCCTAACAGAATGCATGACTCCATTATTCGGCTTTGCTTATACAAAAATCTAGTATGTTCTGTGACGTAGTTTATTAGCAAACGTGAAAATATTTGAGCTATTATTGCATATCAGCACCCAAAGCTAGTAGCTGCACACTTGTAGCGACTTACTGTTTTTTTAGTGGTCTAATAGAGTTTTTAGCTGGCAGTAGGTCACCATTCTTCCAATTGCTTCTCGGAGATGTTCAGATCTTTTCTTTGGAGATGGAAATGTTTACGTGTACATATCAGCAACTTCCTTTTCCCATTCCCACCTTTTCAACTTGTACATTGTAGCTTTTAAGTCCGAGCAGGTTATCTAAACAAATTTAGACTATGTGATGAGCTGATGAGACTGCTTTAGCCTTTGGGAAATCTTTGTTCAATGATTTACAAATTCTTGATGAAGAGCTAACAATTAAAGCAACAAATCCTTGTGCAGAGCTAAGTGTGGAATCAAAGAGCAAGCAGAGATAACAGTTAAAGCAAGGAATTCCTGTGCAAAGCTAACTATTAAATCAAGCAGGAAGGTGAGGCTTCAACAAGTTCTTGTGTAGAACTAACAGTTAGCAAGGAGCAAGGCTTCTTTAGTGTATCGTGTCTCCCCCCCAAGGTCTCCCCACCAAGCTGTTGACCTGCATACTGAATCATGATGTGTTTTACAATTAATTTTCTTTCAATTCTATTTTACTTCACAAATTGCTTGTGCATGTAATATTGAATGGATGTTCTGATAATTAAAGTTAAATCAAATTTCTGATTGTATTTAAATTATATCCATGAGAGTATTATATTAACTTGGGTACCATGAAGATCTACTTAGATAATTGCTCCTTTTTTTGTTCCCACAGAATATTTTAAGTTCCTTTTTTCTATAAAATGTAGAAATATAAGGTCTTAGTGTTGTTTCATCAAAATTAATACCATTTTATTATTGGTTGATGTGCAGTTGCTTCACTAAAGTCATATTAATAGTTTGGACATAGATGGATCCAACTAAAAACAATAATCCTAGCACTCCATTCAGAGAATTGTCCAACGCTACTAATCCAGGAGCAAATGCTAAAACACGTAAAGCGGAGTTGCAAAAAGCCAGATGTGCAGCAATGTCAGAAGAGAAGAGGAATGAAACAAATAGGAAATGTAGAGAGGCAAGACAACGAAAGAAAGCACAATCTACACAAGTTGAGTCATCAACAGGTGACATTGCAACAAAAAGTCTTTATTGCCTATACTGCACCACATTTCTTATATGGCGATGGAACAATTTGTAGGTGGTCAAGGTACATCAAACAAGGAAAACAAGGATCCTGATGGAAATGGTGATTGGCTCCATAGGAACAATTCATATCAACCCCATTATGTTGATGTTGAGAACATATCTACTCAAATACCAGGTGTTGTGTTATTTAACATGTTATTGGCTTACCTAAATATTGGATCATGTATATTGTGCATTATGCTTTCAAAACATCAACTATTTCAACAAGAAAAAGGTTGCTCTTTATTGATGTTTGGGTTGTAACTTTAGGTCAAAGTACTACTTCCTCTCTTGATGACCCACATAGTCAAAGAGAAAAAAAACACACGTACAGCCGGAACTGGTACAAAAATCTAACACCCGAACAAAGAATATCCAGGTTTGAACGCCAAAGGTTGCATGATGTGACGCCAGAGCGACTTGAGACAAAAAGAGACTATAAAAGATGACGTAGGGAGTTGCATGCCAACACTCTTCACCATGAGTCTATCGTCATAGAGAACCCATTATTTATTCCTGAGCTTGTGCGGCCCAATGCGAGTGCATCTGGATCTCATGGATCCACGGCGAAATCCAGTGATTGGGTTATCCCAGAGTCCAGTGCAACACATCTTTATATTCCTCCACCTCATGAGGAGGTCGATAATGAAGGATGTGATGAGTTACTACTTGGCCACATGACACATAGATCACATGTTCCATCGGGGCAAAGACATGCTTTGTTGACCTGTTGTAACACGGTGTTTGAGCGTCGTATTGGTTCGAACACAAGGGCATCTAATAAAGATGGGGACTGCATGACTAAAGACCAAGTGGATGCTAACACGCCCTTGCCTCAATCAGCGGTGACCAACAACGGTAAATACTAATGCCTCATTATCCCATTTAGGTGAAAGATACACCATATTATATCTCACTGATCCATGGTCATTCTATGATCAACAAAAAATGCAGGACCATACGTTCAGGCTACATCAGCCACACCGATGGTACCACTGGATGATGATTATGAATACATGGCTGAAGAACACCTAAATGATAACACATGCTTGTCTGAATCAATACTGACCAACAACGGTAAATACTGATGTCTTGCGATCCCATTTAGGTGACCTATATATATATATATATATATATATATATATATATATATATATATATATATATATATATATATATATATATATATATATATATATATATATATATATATATATATATATATATATATATATAACTCAACCATGGTCATTACATGATTTTCAGAAAGGACAGGACCTAGCCTTCAGCCTAGGTCAAACGCACCGACGACGCCATATATATATATATATATATATATATATATATATATATATATATATATATATATATATATATATATATAACTCAACCATGGTCATTACATGATTTTCAGAAAGGACAGGACCTAGCCTTCAGCCTAGGTCAAACGCACCGACGACGCCACTATTTGATGATAGTGGTAATTTACACTATTTTCTAACATTCTATAAACTATTTGAACTCCTCTATTTATTTTTACTCGTAGTTCTACTAACTCACATATCTTTGGCGGTCATAGATGATGATGAGGGAGATATATTTGAAGAGGATGAGGAAGAGGATGAGGGATACCTATTTGCTAGGTAAGGTATTTGTGCGAAATACCGAATATATAACAAATTTTCAACTGCTTTATCTAAACTACTATTATGGCTAAAATGTCATTTCAGATGAGGAAGATGATGATGATGTCCAAGAAAATGACCTTGAGGAAGACACGACTTCTATCCCTGAAGTACCTGACCAATACGAAAAGGTGTATAGTAACATGCCTACACATACCCATATGCTAAAACCTGTCCCAAACTGCGAGCACTGTGATGCGAAAAAGTTTGAGCATGAACCACCTGGGTTCTGTTGTCATGGCGGAAAGGTCGAGCTCAATGAACTGAATGTACCTGATGAGCTCATGAGGCTTTGGTCAAGTAACGATGCAGATGCTAAGCACTTTCGTAATAACATTAGGTTTTTCAATGGCCATTTCTCTTTCACTTCTCTATATTGTCGCCTCGATAGTGCTACTGCAAGCATGAAAAATAGTGGCATATACACCTTCCGTGCATACGGCCAGATCTATCACAATATAAGGTCATTTGACATAGAAGATGGTAAGAAGCTAAGACATCTTGAGCTTTACTTCTACGACGACGATCCAAGCCTTGAGCACCGCTATCGACGATGTCGTGAAGAAAAGTACCAAAAAGATAAGGAAGTCATTGAGAGGCTTGTGGCTGTCCTTCGTGACAACCCATACTCACAACAACTTAGGAGTGTGGGCCAGGCTGAACACCTCGAGGACTATCGTGTCACACTAAACCTTGACCAGAGGCTGGACTAGAGAACATACAACGCGCCATTAGCTTTAGAGGTGGCTGTCGTTTGGATCGAGGGAAGCGAACTCCTTGGTCAGTTCCAGAATAGTGTTTTTCTGCATGGGAAAGATAGAAGCAGACATGGCATCCGCTCGTATCATGGATGTTATGATGCTCTTTCATACCCTCTATTCTTCCCTAGGGGTGAGCTTGGGTGGCACATGGATATTCTGAAGAAAAGAGTTAGTATGGAAGAAGTCATCGAGTATCATGCCCTACAGAAGGCTCGTAGTGGGTCAGAAGAAGAAGAAACAGGTTTGTTATTCTTCTTATTTCAATTATTTAAATACTTTGCATACATGTACCTCAGTGGTTATTCTACAAACAACTCTAATTCATGGATATTTGTTGTAGACTCCCCTGGTAGACTATGTGTGTCTGTGCGTGACTACTACTGCTACAAGTTTCAGATGCGTCCAGGAATATTTAACCCCATACTATATGGCAAGCGTCTGTTCCAGCAGTTTGCAGTTGACACATACATCAAGATCGAGAGTTCTCGATTAGATTATATACGCAACCATCAAGATGATATTAGGGCTGACCTTTACCAAGGATTGGTTGATAGCCTACATGCTAGTGAAGGTAGAGCAGAAGCTGTTGGAAAGCGGACAGTGATGCCTTCATCGTTTATTGGAGGCCCACGTGACATGAGACGTTGGTACATGGACGCCATGGCTTTGGTACAAAGGTTTGGTAAACCGGACATCTTTCTCACTATGACATGTAACCTGAAATGGGATGAGATACAGCGCGAACTCTACTATGGCCAGACACCACAAGATCGTCCAGATCTCATTGTTCGGGTCTTTAGGCCAAAACTACAAGAGCTGAAGGATAGACTACTAAAAATGATATCCTTGGAAAGGTCCGGGCACATGCTTATGTTGTGGAGTTCCAGAAGAGGGGTCTGCCGCATGCATATTTTTTACTAATCATGGATAGGAAGTACAAGATCACGTGTCCAGAGCAGTATGATCGCCTCATCTCAGCCGAGCTCCCAAACAAGAAGAAGTACTAGTCTTGTACAAGATGGTTACTAAACATATACTGCATGGCCCTTGCGGAGTGCTTAATCATGATTGTCCATGCACAAAGGGTCGTGATTCCTGCAAGAACCGTTACCCTAGACCTTTCTGCGATGTCACAGTATAGGGCAAGGGTTCATATCCAGTTTACAGACGGCGTGAAGATGGCCGAAAAGACAAAGTTCGCGGACACGAGCTTGACAATAGATGGTTGTGCCTTACAACCCGTATCTTCTCCATTTGTTCAATTGCCACATCAATGTTGAGGCATATGTGAGCATCAAGGCAGTCAAGTATCTATTTAAGTACATTTACAAGAATTATGACCGGACATCTGTTGCTGTGAGAGAGGCTGACAAGGAGGATAGTGAAGGGAACGTTGATGAGATCAAGCAATACAGACATGCTAGATGGGTAACCCCCTCAAAAGCCTTGTGGAGGATATACGGGTTTGATTTGAGTGATAGGTACCCTGCTGTTTTATCTTTACAGCTACATCTTCCAGACATGCACATGGTGTCATTTCATCGACGCCAGGGGATTCGACGAGTGCTTGATTGTCCAGGTGCTGACAGGTCAATGCTTACAGCATACTTTGAGAAGAATAGGACAGATGAAACAGCTTAAGGTATATTGTATCGGTACTTTCCTGAGTTCTATACATGTTAAGCATAGGGTAAATTCTGGCAAAATAGGGTACGTCGTGATACATTAGGACAGATTGGAAGAGTCGTGTCTGCCAATCTAGCTGAGGGGAGCGCTACTATCTTAGGGTTCTCTTGAACCACGTGGCAGGTGTAACCTCCTTTGAGTGTCTAAGGACTGTGGACGGAAAACTCCTACCAACCTTCCGTGAAGCTGCAGAAAGAAAGGGGCTAATCGAAGAGGACAACACTCTGGATGAGAGTCTTGCTAAGGCAACCGGGTAGATGATGCTATATGCATTGCGAAGGCTCTTTGCAATAATATTGGTATTTTATGAGCCCAACAATGTGTTTGGACTATGGAAGAAACACAAGGAGGCAATTTCAGAGGACTATAGGTGCAACAATCAATCCACCTTCATGGTGGAGCAGATGGCCCTCATAGATATTTGAAAATTGTTACAATCAATGCAGAAGGATATAAAGATGTACCCACTTCCTGATATTGATGACACTTATGACGCCTCTTTTGATTTTGCTAGAGAGATTTTTGAGGAGGCTAGCATTGAGGCTAATGAGGATGATGTGGCTTTGTCAGACACCCTTAATGAGGAGCAGCGGGCTGCATATGATGAGATCATGTCCTCAGTTGATACCGAGGACAGGGTCTCTTCTTTGTGGATGGTCCTGGCAGAACCGGAAAGACTTATCTGTATAGAGCACTTCTCGCTACTATACGCAGTCAGAAAAAAAAAATTGCTGTGGCAACAGCTACATCTGGTGTCGCAGCCTTAATAATGCTTGGTGGCAGAACCGCCCACTCACGTTTCAAGATTCCCCTCACCATCGATAATGGGGCCTTTTGCACCTTCACGAAACAGAGTGGTACTACCAAGCTGCTCTGAGCATCATCTCTCATTATTTGGGATGAGGCTAGCATGACAAAGAGGCAGTCTGTTGAGGCACTAGACAATAGTCTCCGCGATATAATGGACCGACCAGAGCTGTCGTTCGGAGGGAAGACCGTGGTGGTCTGTGGAGATTTTAGACAGGTTCTTCCAGTTGTTCGAAGAGGGTCGAGGGCTTAGGTGGTCGGTGCCTCGCTACGAATGTCGTACCTTTGGGATTCCATGCAACATCTAAAACTGGTGCGCAACATGAGGGCAAAGAGCGATCCCTGGTTTACAGAATACTTGTTGCGTGTCGGTGGAGGATCTGAGGAGGTGACTATTGATGATGAAATTTGTCTTCCTCATGATATATGCATACCACACACCGGCGAAGATAGTGATCTTGATACTCTAATTGACTGCATATTCCCTAACCTCAATGCAAATATGTCAAGCAAAGATTATATCACCTCTCGAGCAATCTTATATACGCGAAACGACGGAGTTAATATGATTAATATGAAGATGATATGTGATTTCCATGGGAATGAGATGGTGTACCATAACTTTGATTGTGCGGTGGATGATCCGCACAACTACTACCCTGAGAAATTTCTAAACACTTTGACACCCAATGGTCTACCTCCACATGTGTTGAAGCTGAAGATTGGTTGTCTGGTCATATTGCTTAGGAACATTGACCCTGCAAACGTACATTGTAATGGTACCAGGCTTGTCATACGAGGGTTTCAAAAGAATACCATAGATACGGAAATTGTGTTGGGACAGCTGTAAGGTCCAAATGGCGGCTAGAGGGGGGTGAATAGCCTATTTAAAAATCTACAAGCTTCACTAAACAACCACGTTAGTATAAAAGATGGCTAAGCTAATTCTAGCACTACCTCAACTACACTATGCTAGCCACATATACAATACTAGTGAAGCAAGGCTATGATCTCTAATACACACCAACAAGGCTAAGTCACTAAGCTACTTACTCCTATGTGATAAAGGCTACACTAAGCAAACTACACAAGGACTAGTACAAGAAAGTAAAGAGCAAGTGACTTGATTCTTGTACCAACGATGTAGAGAAGCAATGCACTCGAAGAATCAATCACAACGAGCAATCACAAGAGAAATCCTCGGCAAAGAGATGACACAAGATTTTTTACCGAGGTTCACTTGCTTCCTGGCGAGCTACTCCTCGTTGTGGCGATGCACCCACTTGATGGATCACGAGCTAATCAACTATCAAGAGTTGAACCCTCAGTGGGTGCCGCACATCTACTCACAAGATGGGGATCCTCCAAGCCACGTGCTTCACTAGAGTAGCCAATTCGCAAACTCCTGCGGGGAAGGCTCAAGAACCCCTCACAATCAACTTGGTGAGGCTCAAAACAATCTCCAAGGTCGAGCTCAACACCACCGCTACTCCAAGCCATCTAGGGTGTCGAGAAACACCCAAGAGTAACAAGCAATCCGCAGCAAACACGAAGACCAAGTGCCACTAGATGCAACTCTCAATGCAATGCACTTGAATCTCACTCAATCTCTCTAGAGTATGCAACCAAGCAAGAAGATGAGTGGAGGGAGTGTTCTCTAGCTCAAAGTCTGCCTCAATATCTCAAATATGCAAGGGAGAACCCCCAAGGGCCGACCACCTCTTATTTATAACGTTTCACTCAAGAGCTAGCCGTTATCAACTTCACTGGACAATTTTCGGGGGCGATAGATGCTGCACAGTAGCGTCTGTCGCCAAGCCAACAGACGCACGCCCAGCGTCTGTCGCGTTCTCCTCGCGCCACGTGTCCCCACGCGCTCAAAGCTAACGGTCAAAATTCCTCAGCGTCAGACGCGTCCGATGCTCGTGAGCGTCTGTCGCCCGTGACAGACACAGTCCAGAGACGTTATTTTGTGCCTGGACCGTCAGACGCGTCTGCTGTGTGAGCGTTAGGTGCGCCCGACGCTCGCGACCCAGCGTCTGTCGCCTGCGACAGACGTGGTCTAGAGAGTGTGTTGACGCTCCGAGCTGACAGACGTGTCTGACGGACGCGCGTCAGACGCACCGCCGCGTCTGTCGCCCACACTCACTAGCACAGCCGTTGACGCCACCACGGACATACGCTGACGCCAGCGTCTATCGCATGAGCATCTGTCGCGCTCACGCCAACCTCCTCAGCTAGGGTTTGGCGTCAGACACCGCACCCCGCGTCTGTCGCCAGCAAGCCGAGCGTCTGTCGCTCGTTTCTTCGTGATGCTTCATCGAAATCTTGTTCCGCTTGATTCGCCCTTTCACTTATGAGCTACTCTCCATATGTGTATCACTAAAGCACATGTTTTAGCTCATGAAACACTTCCATGCTTTCACCATTTTTTCAACCTCTGACGCAATGGAAAATAGGCATTTCATTTCCCCGAAAACGCCTGAATCCCACGCTCGCAAGCTCGACGGGAGGGAGAGCGAACCCCAAACCCCTCACTATCGTTCAAACACCGCCGCCTTCGCAAAAGTGCCAACACCATCATGTGTAAATCACTATGTGCATGTGTGTTAGCATTTTCACAATTATTTTCCAAGGCGATATGTTAGCTCTCTACTAGATCCTAATGCATATGCTCAAGAAGATGACCTAGTAGCACTTGATCCACGAGCTAACCGTGATTGCCCCTCTTGATAGTCGACTATCAATTCTAAACCTGGTCAATCACTTCTCTACTCATCTTAGACCGGCAAAAGTAAACCCTACGATTATACCTTTGCCTTGATCACTTAGTTCGATGTCTACCTCCTTATGCTTGATCACCATGATCATTTCATGTGCATCTCCACCATCATCGTCATTTCATGTCCATGCACCATCTCTTTGTGATCTTGTGGCCATCACTCCATGCCACCATGCACCTTCATCATATGTGTTGTTGTGCCTAGCTCAAATCACTTAACACAATAGCATTAGCAACTTGGTGTCATTAATTACCAAAACCAAACTTGGGCTTTCAACAGCACGCTGGAAAGTGGTTTTTTCTGCCTCGCATACCCTTATGTCCGTCGGACGATGAGATGTTCCCTTTCCAATTTAAGCGAAAGCAGTTCCCTATCCGGCTCAGCTTTGCGATGACCGTTAACAAGTCAGAGGGGCAGACTATCCCTAACGTCGGGGTATACTTGCCGAAACTAGTGTTCTTACACGGCTAATTGTATGTGGCACTATCAAGAGCTACGGCAAGATCAAACATTAGGATCTTAGCCGTGCCGGCTACTGAGAAGGACATGAACAAGGGGAAAGGAAAAGGTAAGGGGAAGAAGAAAACGACAAAGGATATATTCACAAAGAATATTGTATATAAAGAGGTTCTAACTCCATGAAAGAGGTAATGTATCATGCGTCGATACATATTTTTTTAGGATATCAATGGCACTTTAACTTTAAATATTAACAAACAACTTATATGCAGGATACTTTTAGCTATAGCTTCAGCCATCTGTATGTTTCAGTTGCAAGAAGTCCGCATCTTGGACTAGAAAATCTTTTGGATCATCATTGATTGGTGACTAGCTGCAGCTTGGTGTCCATGCAAAACACATTCTCTTGGTCGAACTGTTGAGAGATTAAATTCTTAATTGTAGAATAGATTGTAAAACATGTATTGTGAAAACACACTTGTTATGATTATCTTTCTGTAGCTTTTGATTCCTAAAGAAGTGCAAGCTTATTTTTCACATATCGTAGGTACGAAGTGATGCGACAATTGACGTTGATGTTTCAGTTTTGCATCCAAATTTAGAGTTTTATTTTAACTATCTATCTTTTGTGAAGACTTACGTAATATTGATTGGAACATCATGATTGCGATATCTATTTTTAGATAATAGTATTACACACACCCATACATATGTTATCTTAGTACTATATGTTCCCGTTACAACACTCTGGGTATTTACCTAGTAAGAGGAAAAAAAAATACTGTAATAATAATGGCGGCTCCAGTGCTAACATCGAACCAAGTCTCACGGCTGGTCTAGTCAATCGATATTGCGTACGGTTCGTCCTCTCTATTGTGAGCGTCGATTAGTGGATCCATGATACAATTAAAAATTGTACGTTTGCCTGTGCAGGTAAGCCACGAGCTGTGTTTCAAGCTTTATTCCCCACGGCCACGGTTCAAACCTGAAACAAGATCCGATTTTCTCTCATCTCCCTCGCTTCGATCTGCAGTGCTCTTGGTTTGTTGATTGAACGTCCAGCAAGAACCACGGTTCGGTTTGCAGAAATATTGGAGCTGCTCTAACTCATAAAAACAGTCAGCTGTAGCTGTGGAGCTGCATATAAGTGCAGTTTCAATTCAAGTGTTGCCTGATTACCTTTTCGCTCCAATATTGGGTTTCTTTTTTTCGAGAACGTGCGATGGAGTAGAACACGAACAAAGACACCGCCAGGTGGTGGAACGCACGCCGTTGTGACTATCCAAAACACCAATATACGGCAGGCAGGATTTGGAGTGCACAGGCAACGCCAGATTTCTGGTTCATATAAACGACATCACAGTCATGTTTTGAACTGGTAGTAGTGATACTCGCCAACAACAATAGTCGGTAATCCAATATCTTCAGAGAAAGAAAAAAATGGGATACTGGCGACTCGACACGGGTATTACATGAATTATATTCTATACATACAAAATAAATTAAGCTAGTACTGTTGAAGTATTCATAAAAAACTGAACTTTCTGAATTTTTAATGAAACCCATATAATATAGAGACAGTTATATTTAATTTATTTTCAAAACCGAAACTTTTAATGTTCCTAAAATCCAAAAGGGGAAAAAGAAATAGTCTAAGTGTGTAACCCAACTATATCTAAAAGAAATAGTCTGACCAAACTCTAGGTTGTCCCCCCTGGATCACCGGGGATTGGGCCTAGAAGGCACGCATTTTTTCTGGCTTGCGATGAATCCATATGAGTACGTACCGCGGCTGGACGGGTAAGCAGACTCACGGGCTTTACTCTACTCTTGGATTAGATGGTGATCTTGGCTAGGGTTGTGTTATCCAAAGGAGCCTTGAGCGATTTTGATGGTGGTTTTTTTGCCAACGTGGCGCTATATCATTGTATGTTACCTTAGACGATACATGAGCTCTTTGCTAGTAACAAGGTACTTGAGCCTATTTACACACTGGTTTGCAATGGAAAGAGCAACTCATACGATTGTTTGATGGTGCCGTCATCCTTTCTACTTCCTCCATCCCAAATTATAAGACGTTTAACTTTTTTGACCCCAAGTTTGATCACTCGTCTTATTCAAAAAATTTGTGTAAACATAGTCAAATTTAAGTCATTCTTGAAGAACTTTTATTAATAAAGCAAGCCACAATAAAAGAAGTGATATTTTACACAAATTTTTCAATAAAATGAGTGGTCAAACTTTGTGTCAAAAAAGTCAAACGTCTTATAATTTGAGATGGAGGAAGTACTATTTAGCACCCATGTCTAAGCATCTAGCATTTGACAAGCAACTAGTAGGTACTTGAGCAAATTAACATAAGAAAGAGGAACTCTCTGTTTATGGTGTTGTGCACAAACTATTTGATAATCCTTGGATGTTGTTAGATTTTACTTGATGGTTGCTTACATTTGTGCCCATTGTTCGTTTAGTTAAACTCTATTTACACGACTAAAATGGTGGAATTTTTCTAGTATTTTTAAGTAGTATTAAAACACTACCACTAGTTATAGCATATGGAAATCCTCACTAGGAGGCATTTGGTAAGAAAAGTTTATACTAAATTTTAAATACTAAAACACTAGAAGAAGCCCACATCATTAGGAGAAGTCTGAAATTCTAGTAGTGCTAAATGGTACATGATGGAAAGTCATTTTCGTTTAACCGGTCATTTATCTGTTTAAACAGCTACTTTGTTCATTTTAATTGCGGCTGCACTAGCGTGCGGATGTCCGGACACCTGCGGCTGCTCCACCTCGTCCGCTCAAATTTGTGCGCCACCCACGCTAGCTCCGATCTCTGCGCTCGCATTCGAACCTCCCGCTTCAGATCCGTTGCTGACGCTACTCAGATGACTCGCCCCCGCCTCTTCCACACCGGCGTGGCACCCGTCTCTTCCAGATCACCCGGAAGGCTCACTCCCGCCTCTTTCACAACAGCATCACACACCCTGTGCCTCGTGGACACCAATGTCGGCGGTCTGCACTTGCAACATGAAACACTCGAATGCAACATACATTTGAAACAGATAAAACATTTGGGACATACATTTGCAACATGTGTGTGAAACATATGCAACATCCAGATAAAACAACTGCAACATGAAAAACACTTATTGCAATATAAGACTGAAACAGCTGAAATATTTGGAACATACTGTTACAACATATATGTGAAATCATATACAACATCTAGATGAAAAACGATAGCAACATACGTCTACAAAATAAAACATTTTGAAAAAACGCTTGCAACATGCTTCTTAAGCACTTGCAACATATGTAACATGTGCAACATCCCCGATCTACTTTTACAACATCCATAAGAAACAACTGCAATATACCTTTAAAACGACTGAAACACCTGAAACATACATTTGCAGCATAGGAGAGGGGAAGCCTAGGCCGGTCGATTCCAGCTATCGGGGTCGGAGCCGGCGGCGAGCGGCGGCCCACGAGCACCACCGCCACCAGTACCGGGCTTGGCTCAGCGGTGACAGTGAGCGATGGGGGAGGAGTACCATGGTCGCTAGGGTGGGGGAAGCTCGATCACTGGACCGAGAGAGGGCGTCGCACCAAGGTGGAGGAGAGCTGCCTACTCCCCTACAACCCCGTCATGCCACCTCCATGGATCTCGCCAGAGGCGAGTGGATCTCGCTCCTGTTCCATGGATCTCGCTGGAGTGGGGGAGAGGGCTGCTAGATCTACGGGTGTTGGGGGCGTCCAGAGGGGGAGGACGGCGGGCATTGGTGCCTGCGGCAGGGGATGAGGAGTGCAGATCGGAAGGGGTAAGGACGGGAGCGGAGCAAGGCGTGCAAGAGTTGATTTTGTTTTTTAGGCGAGCCGCGCATGCTGTAGTGAGTGAAGCGAGGCGTTCATCCTTCCGGATGTCTTAATGGTAGCATTACCATTTTATTTGGGCATCTAGCCTGAATAGTGGATAAACAGTAGTTGAGTGCTGGTTTAACATCTAGGAAAACATTGTTTGCACCATATCAAAGACTAAAAAACACCAAAAAAAAAAAAACGGGCACAACGTAAATGGCTTGGGGTAATTGAAAGATACCACACCATGCTATACGGCCTACGGGGTGGTGGATGAAAAGTTAAAATGAGGTGACTTTAGGCGGGTCACTCGTCCTAAAGAAGACGGACCGGGAGAATTACCAGTAGTAATTAAATAGCATTAAAGTAAAACACTGGTGCCCACGTGGCTAAAGGTTCTCCGACCCCATCGGAAGCACAGCTCATTCCCCCACCAAAATTGCAGAGGGCGCCAGCCTCTCTCAGTTTCTGAAACCATTCCTGCAGGTCGTCCCTGCTCCTCCCTGGTTATAAGCAGCTCACAATCTTGGCATTTGTAGGCAGGCACAGTCAGAAACTCAGAGGCGCAAAGCTTTTCCTACAACACGATCTTCCCTTCCACTTCCAGCTCTGCTTCACTACACTCATCCATCCATGGGTCTCTTCAGCACGCCGGCGAAGGTGTACCAGCCGGCGGCGGAGGTCGACCTCGGCCCGGGCAGCGCCGAGCACTACATCAGCCCCAACGTCAAAGGTCCCTCGCACTTGCAGTCGTGCACATGCATGCATGGTTCAGTCCAGAGTTCAGAGTCCTCTGCATGCAGAACTTAACCCAGTGATGCTTTAATTATATTTGCTCGGAGGTGATCTCATCTCCGTGCGTGCGTGCTTCCACCGCTGATGCATCGATCGATCGTCTTTCCCCTGCAGCTCCACGCGTCGCCGGGTTCCTGGTGAAGATGCTGGCGTGGGTGCTCGAGACGCCCGTCCTCGGCTGGATCGTGCTCTCCGTCCTCAAGAGAGACAACCTCGTCTACAAGGTGCATGCCTTCTGAATGAATGAAACTGAGCTTAGCCTGAAAATATACTAGTCACCAAGTCATCGTCGTCGTCGTTGTTGTCGCCGCAGCTCGTCTCGGACGCCGAGATCCCGGAGCAGCCGCTGTTCACGGCCACCCACACATGGCAAGGTTGTTGCCTACCTTCTCGCCTCTGACTGAATCTCTGGTCAGCTACGCTACGGCATTGAGCAGGAATCTTCAGGCGCATTGTCTGAAAATTCGTTCTTGATTGACGACTGAATAATGAAAGCGATGCGTTTGCTGACAACCGATGGATGCAGCAGCGATCCCCGAGCAGAACGTCAGCGCGACGGAGCCCGGCTTGTCGCCGGCGGAGCGCGTCCAGGCGGCCGTCGCCTGCATCCCAGCTGACCTGGAGCCGGCGGCGGCGCTAGGTGATGGCGCGTCGTTCAGGCGCTGGACGGTGCAGGACTTCCACAGGGCCTACACCTCAGGACAGGCTACACCTATCATGGTAAATAACTAACCCATTTTTCTGTATTTTTACCCTGTCCGGCATACGTGGTAAAATAAAACGTTACAGCTCAACTTTACGTTCATTGCATCCCTGTCAGACTAGAATCCGATCTCGCTAATATCAGATTAATTTTACACCAATATTGGGAGGCAATAATAGACCCCATTTCGTACCTGACAAGCAGAGTGTTGAATGCAGCGAGCGAATTTAGGTGGCCTCGAGCATTCGCTGCACCTGAACCGATCCTCCAATGAACATAACGTTTTGCGTGAAAAATTGCTGAAATAATCATGGACCACTACATATGGTTTCCTGGAAAATAAAAAAAATAAAGCTCAAAAAAATAGCAATAATTTTTTTAAATCTGGAGAAGGTCCCACCCATAGTTTTGGATTTCGGTGTAAGCAGAAATATCAGAGGGGGCCCGTAAGACTCGTAGAGGCCGATTTTCGGCCGAAATTTCTCCAATACCGGTCAAAGTTTGGCCAAAATTTTATCAAAATTTACAATATCATTCAATATCGGTCAAAACCGGCCAATACCGAAGGGGACCGGTAGGACCGATATTGACCGGTTTTCGCCGGTTTTCGGCCGGTATTGAGAAATATGGTCCCACCAGGCAGCTACAAGAATCTCTGAATTTTTAGCGCGAAATGTGTGCGTGTACGGTAGCCGGGGCTGGAACCCGCAATCTCTTGTCTCACGCGGGCTAACCCCACTCGCTATTCTACCCCAAAGTCAAGAGGCAAAAAGATGACAAATAAGTCAGAAAAAGCTTACTTTGTGCTCCTCCTCTTCATGCCAATTTTCCCAAGCCAACCAGAAGACTTGGGCGGGGGCATGGGGGCTGAAAAAATATCAATGCCAGCCTACTCCAGGGCCGGCAAAGACTGGCGCTTGAGTTCCCGCAGAACTCGGACTCAACCTCTGCTTACTGCCAAAGACAAAAAGAAGATAAGTCATCAAAAGAACCTGGAACAAGTTTCAACTACAAATTTTTAGATCCTTATGAGGATCTATAACTTCGATATTAGTCATTTTCCATCCAATCGTTTAAATTTTTGAATTTCAAAATATAAAAACTTGACAAATAAATTATGAGCCCTAAATGATTTCAGATGAAAAAAAAGCTTGTAGTACAAAGTTATAGATCTCTCCGAGAGCTGCAAGTTAATATACAATTTGTCTTCATCTAGCTTCATTTGAGAAAATTATAAATTTTACTTTCGGCCTGCACATCTTTTTAGCAGCCGCATCTAAAAAATCGGCTTTTAGGGGGGCCGTTGTAGACTTAGCCGCCTTTAAAGATATGGGTGTTTTTAAAGGTGACGTGTTTTAGAAACCATTATTTTAGAGGCATTTTTAGATTGAGGTGCCTCTGTAAATGTTTTTTTAAGTAGTAGTAGTGGTGGATTTCAGGCACTGTCATATCAGTACCGTGTTGCGAGCCGTTCGGCTATGCTGATAAGCCGGCTAAAAAATATTGTTGGCTAATTTGGTGTGAGAGAAAAATACTGTTCTGACTGAAAAAAAAAA
Organism: Saccharum officinarum; assembly: GCA_020631735.1. NCBI lineage: Eukaryota > Viridiplantae > Streptophyta > Magnoliopsida > Poales > Poaceae > Saccharum > Saccharum officinarum. The sequence continues at coordinate 24,038,591 of CM036190.1, read as the reverse complement.
CAAGCTGAAAAAGACGGATTATAAGCCGAATGAATAGGGCGTTGGTTATGCCGGCTGCTTGCGTGCAGGTGGCGCGGAGATTCCTGGCAGCAGTGGAGGAATGTTCAGGACCGGATCTGAACATGGGTTTCTTCATCAGCTGCGACCCCGGGGACGTGCTGCGGCAGGCCGACGACTCCACCCGCAGATACCAGCAAGGTGCGTACTACCCTACTACTCGAACAAGTTGCCGCCGTTCGTCCTGCGCTCATCGCATTCCGCGCCGTAATCTGTGAACGGCGACGCAGAAATCAATAGATCACCGTAGAGAAGCAACTGACAGTGGCATCCAAAGTACTCTGTAGTGTGCTCAGTAGTCAGTAGTTCAGTAGCAGTACTCTGTAGTGTGCCTAAATTTCTCGCCGTGATCGCCACTGACATTCAACTCAGCAGTAGGTTTTTGCTTCTAGAAGCTTTCAGCCTGTCACCATAACTAGACACCAGCACCATTTTTACTACACCGCACCAGAGCTGCATGGATAGTCCGGCCGGTACATGCGCCAACAGTTCGCAACCAGCCGGGCACTGTGGACGGTGTAATAGGACAGTGAGTACTGAGAGCAGTGGCCCATGAGGCCATGAGGCATGCTCCTGCCGGACATGCATCTGCAGGCTGCCCGGAGATGGATGGAAAGAGCAGTGTGGTGTGGCGGTGTACCAGCTCGATGAACAGTGGCGGCAGCCGCTTAACAGGACGGCACTGCCCGTGGCCGCCAGAGCCTGCACCCAGAGGCCGGCCAGGCCGCTCGTTCGGATAGGGATGTCATTTCGGGTATCTAGATACTAATTAGAGAGACTAAATATGAGCCTAATTAGGTTTAATAGATTTATCCCGTAAATTAGTCTCAATCTGTGTAATTAGTTTTATAATTAGTCTACGTTTAATATTTTATGCATATGACTAAACATTCGATGTGACAAGGACAGTGCCGTTTAAATCTATGAGCTAAAGTTTACAAGTATCACATCGGATGTCACATGGACGTGTCACGTAGGAGTGTTCGGATAGTAATAATAAAACAAATTACATAAGTCATCAGTAATCCACGAGACGAATTTATTAAGCCTAATTAATCCGTCATTAGCACATGTGATACAGTAGCACCACATTGTCAAATCATGGACTAATTAGGCTTAAAAAGTTCGTTTCGTAAATTAGTCGCAATATGTGCAATTAGTTATTTTAAGTCTATATTTAATACTCCATACATGTGTCAAAATATCCAATGTGATAGGGACTAAAGTTTACGAGTGGGAAACAAGGCACACTTCAACGTAGCAGAAGCAGACACTGATGTCTAATTAAGGATGAAAACGATCGGAAACGGTCGAAAAACTCATAAATTGTTTTCTACTTTTACATTTGAAATACGAAAACGAAAGCGAAAACGGTAAAGCCGGACACGAAAATAAACGCGAACTTACGAAATATCGAAAATTCTGAAAACGAACCAATTCGAGCGGATTTATATCAAACACGGTCGATATATGAAAACTCAATACGGAATACCGACCCGTAGGACCAAGTGTATGACTAAGTACATACATGATCAAGTTCAAGTACATATAATAATTAACAAGTCCATGATCGTTAGACTTAGTAATTTAACACAGTAGCCGACACATAAATACAAGTCTAGAACAAGTAATTAGTAGCTAGCAGGATAATAGAAATTAAAATTAGATGTAGCAACTAGCATACCATTTTAGATTCTAAACTAAAATTAGATGTTATAGAAACATGAACTCGAACTGAGTCAGGATAATTTTATTAATCTTTTTGGAATAGATGTAGTATTTTATTTTAAAGATTTATTCAGAGTTTTCTTTTGAGTAACAAAGATTTATTCGGCTAAGGAAAAAACTATCAAATGATTGACTTCGCCGATGAGCTTGATGGGTTATGGCCCAGGTGGGCTTTCGTGTAGATGCTCGGCTTCCTGCCATTTAGCATCACCTCGTGAGGTGAAGAGAGATGAGGATGGACGTCGTCTATAAGAGAGGGCAGCTGGCCACCAGTAGAAAGAACGCAGCTGCGTGGTGAGCAGCCTATAATTGGGTTGTATGACTTGTGCAGTTGGCCAAATTCGAATTTTGAATTTGGAATATTTTAAATTAAAAGTAGAAAAGTAAAAAACAGTTGAAAAATATCCAAACTGTTTTCTACTTTTACATTTGAAATACGAAACATCTGAAATGCGAAAGTGAAAACGGTAAAGTCGGACAAGAAAATGCGGATTCGATCGGATTAAATATAGAAAACAATACGGTTCGATTTGGGATATTTGTGTTCCGTTTTAATCCTTATGTCTCATGACTGACGAACGAAGAGTTTCAGCCTTTCAGAGGAACGGCATCGTTGATCAGTCGTCTTCGGAGGAGTCTTCTGCACTGAGGCTTGTTTAGTTCTAGTGTGTAAAGTTTTAGGGTGTTACATGGGGTGTCGCATGAGATGTTTGGGTACTAATAAAAAACAAATTACAGAGTCCATCAGTAAACAACGAGATGAATTTATTAAGCCTAATTAATCCATCATTAGCACATGTGTTACTGTAGCACTTTATTGTCAAATCATGAACTAATTAGGCTTAAAAGATTTGTCTCGCAAAGTAGTCGCAATCTGCGTAATTAGTTATTTTTTAGTCTATATTTAATACTTCATGCATATATCAAACATTCGATGGAACAGTGTGTAAACTTTTAAGGAAGAAACTAAACGAGTCCTAAATGTCCTTCAACGAAAAACCAGTGCTGAATTGAATTACTAGCTTGCGCAAGATTTGATCGTGCATTAGCAGTACACGTACTGGATGTCTTCATGATTGATGTACCTTGTACGTGGTCCCTGGGCTGGGCTGTTCGATCCATCCCTGATCCCTCATCGCTGGATTCATTCATTCATTGCTGCTGTGCTGCATCATCAGCATGTGGCCGTAGTATGCCGGGTGCCGGCCAAGGACTCCGGTAGGAATTGCATTGCATGCCTGCTGATCTGTAGGCATTCAAGGAGGGAACAGGGGAGGAGATGGATCCATCCCTCCTCCTTTTTGCTGCGCGCTAGCTCAATGTCACTGTATCCTTCGTAATATACAGATTTATTGCTTGCATGATGTATGACGATGATTGGATCTTCGGCTGATGCAACGGTTTCTGATGGTCCCTACTGCAGGGGCGCCGCTGTCCGCCATGGACGGAGTGCTGGTCGCCGTCAAGGACGAGCTCGACTGCCTGCCGTACCCGACCACCGGTAAGCTAGCCAACATCTACTACAAGTAGAAGTGTACAAGTAGAACACGGTTAGCTCACGTTCATTTTTTTTAATAATAATGGAACCTAGATAGATTCCAGCCGCTGTAATTGCTGATACAATTTTTGTAACTTTTGGTCAAATTTGAAGAAAAAAAATGACTTAGGCTATGTTCGGTTATCCCGGATTGATTCCAGCGGTAACTTTTCTTCACAAATTTATACTACGGAGGAACAGTTCCAAGTCGGGAATAGCCCGTTCCGGAACAACCAAACGAGCCGTTCGGCTAGAATTATAAGCCGGCTGAAAAACATTGTTGGATGATTTTTTGTGAGAGAAAAATATTGTTTCGGCTGAAAAACAAGTTGAATAAGACGGATTATAAGCCAGATGAACTTAGCTTTCACCGCCGTTGTAACTAGCTTGTACCAAGTTTTACCGGCCCGCCATACCAAGTTTTTACCGGTACGTACGCACGGCAAATAATGCATGCACGGCAATGACGACGACGCAGGCGGCACGCGGTGGCTGGGGTCAGCGCGGTGGTGCGTGGCGGACGCGGCGTGCGTGGCGCAGCTGCGCGCGTGCGGCGCCGTGATGGCCGGCAAGGCCAATATGCACGAACTCGGCGCCGGCACCAGCGGCATCAACCCGCACCACGGGTCCACGCGCAACCCCTACAACGTCGGCAGGGTCTCCGGCGGGTCCTCGGGCGGGTCCGCCGCTGCCGTCTGCGCCGGGCTCTGCCCCGTCGCCCTCGGCGCCGACGGAGGCGGTAATAAAAAGGAGCACGCGTGCTTCTTTTAATTTCTTTCGTTCAGTCGTGGCGGCCGGATCACTGTGATAAGTCACTGACGATGAAGTGCCGTTTTGGGCTCTGTTCCAGGGTCAGTGCGCATGCCGGCGGCGCTCTGCGGCGTCGTCGGGTTCAAGCCGACCGCCGGCCGCCTCTCCAACTCCGGGTGCGCCACCTTCCTGAATAAATGAACAACGCAGAACACAGTCCTTGATGCTAATAATGGCCATGGACACTGTTAACTGACACGATTAATGTTTCAGGCTTCTTCCTCTGAACTGGACGGTGGGCATGCCGGGGATCCTAGCAGCAACGGTCGAGGACACGCTGATCGCGTCGGTGCCGCCCAGCCAGCTTCTCATATCTTCCATAAACCAAATCTGATCCATCTGTATTTCGTTGTACATGTATTATATATTATTCATCCATGGGCAGGCAGATGATGTCTTTGTTTGCTTCCGTACTTTTTCAGTTATGCAGCCATTGCTGATCAGTCAAAACCAAGCCCTTTGCAGGTGACAGAAAGCAGGATCCCGGCCCATTTCATTTTGTTTCATTTTCTGCTTCCACACATTTGAGCTAATGTTCAGTGTTCAGTAAAGATTGACTGATGGACTTGTTGACGATCTGCTCTGCAGCAGCCTGAACTGAACCTGCCCTTGCTGACATGCACGCGGTCCATGCCGAACATCAGGCTCGCCAAATACGCAAAGGTGGGTCGGTTTCTGAATTTAGATCAGGAATATCTGAAATTTATGCCTGAACATTGCGCTGAGCCGCTGACATTCATTTGCTAAAAAAAACAGTGGTTCGACGATAGTTCAGAGGACATCAGGAGCCTGTGCGGGAAGCAGTGACGGACCTACATGGTATGCCGGGTGGTCCCCGGCATACCCTGCCCAGCAGCAGGCGTAGTATACGTATACTCTTGGAGTATGTACAAAAAAATGCTAGCTGATCGGACGCCGCTTTAGGCTCCAGCTGACCGGCTCCACGCCCGCTCGGTAATGGCAACACGCATGCACGTCTCCCCTCGGCTCGAGAAGCGAGTTTGTCCATCAAGATAGCGGTCCCACAATCCACAGTGGCAGAGGCGCACAGCCGATCCAGGCAATTCTATTCTGTAGCATGCAGGCAGCAGCAGCACGGGCACAGAGGCTCCACCGCGCCGCTCTCCGGCTCTGCGCGATCGGTGATCAGCAGCGGCGTCCGGCCGTCCGGGAGTAGCAGCAGCCAGCCTGAACCTTGCTGCCCTGGGACCTGGCCATGCCGGCCTGCCGCACTGCACGCTGCACGCGACTGCGGACTGCTACCCGAGCGGGAGCTGACGTCCGATGCCGCCGCCGCCGAGAGGTCGGGCCGTCGGGCAGCTTGACTACTTCCCTTGCCGGCCTGCCGCCTGCCCATCGCTGAATCATTTCTTTCTTTCTTTCTTTTTTCTTGCGTGCATAATTACTTGCACATTATTTGTGTATTGGGAGATTAATCAGATCAGTGGATCAATTATCACTAGATTACGGATTCGAACGCAGTTCGTCCAACCATATGCTTTAAAGATGATATAATCGAAACATTCATGTTATTCAAAAAGCGACAGATAAATAAGTCAGACAAGTGGTATTGTAAGTCTCTTTTATGGCTATATTCTAAACTATTTATATTTCATTTAAAATATTTATATTGTACTAATTTGTTGTCGTTTCTGCCTTAACCTTTGAATTTAAGGTTTATCATGTTATTTAATGCATGCGATTTTATTGAATTGGAATATAGTTTTACCGAATTGATAATGGTTTTACTAAATTGCATATAGAAATTTTTGTGTGGCATACCCTGAGGTAAAATCCTAGGTCCGCCACTGGCGGGAAGGCTCTGCAGATGCTGCGCACGCACTACGGTTGGGAGGTAAGGTGCAGTTTAGCATGATCTGAAGAACATTACATGGCTACAGTTCTTCCATTCTGAAAAAGAAATGGTACGTACTACAAACTGTTTCCGTTTTTGGCTGCAAAGAGTGTGGACGTCACTGTCCCTGAGATCGAAGAGATGCGGCTGGCGCACTACGTGACCATGGGCTCAGAGTGCACTGCCTCCCTCGCAAAGTATCTCGACAGCATGTAAGCAGCTCAGTTGGCCGGCCGGGGCAGTTCGTTCCTGATGTATGCAGCAACCCAACTGAAAAGTGAAAACTGAACTTTGTATGGCAGGGACAGGTCTGAGATCGGGTGGGACGTGAGGATCGCGCTCAGCGCCTACGGCTCATTCAGCAGCAGAGATTACCTCAACTCGCAGCGCCTCCGGTACGCCGCCACGCATCAAATGAACAATGCCGTTATTAATCTGAATCTTTTTTTTTTTGCGAATTATTATTAATCTGAATCCTGATGCTGCAAAAACGAACGCCTGTAGATGCCGTCAGATGTACTTCCACGAGAAGATCTTCGAGACAGCCGACGCCATCGTCACGCCCATGACAGGGTACGCTATGCAAACGCGACTCCAGCCTCCTTGCTCCATGGCATTGACATGACATGGCTGCTGCTTCACATGCTGTGTAGGGTGACGGCGTACGCGCTGCAGGACGACGCGTTGAGCACGGGGGAGCTGGACTACATCAACGGAGGTAAATGTCTGATGCGATGACGGTTATATTGGCGAAGGAGAAATGATTGGGGAGTTGCTATGTATGTATATGCATCTCTGACTGACAGCTGAAAGCCTGAAAACTTGCAGCGGCGCTGGTGAGGTACTCGATCGCGGGGAACTTCCTGGGGCTTCCGGCGATCACCGTGCCGGTTGGGTACGACAGGGGAGGGCTCCCCGTGGGGCTCCAGTTCATCGGCCGCCCGTGGTCGGAGGCCACGCTGCTGCACCTCGCCTACGCCATGCAGGAGGCGTGCGGCAAGGAGCACCGCAAGAAGCCCAAGGTGCACTACGACCTCCTCACGAAACAGTAGCTCCAGCCTCGATCGAGCAAAATGGTGGTCGTGGAGTCAGGAGGCGATTAATTACAGCTATATATAGGGTGATTGATTGGTTGCGCTCATGATCATCAGATTTGTCGGAGAGAATTAAGTTGAATGTCATCGATGTCGATAACTCCCGTCAGAGCAAAAATGGTTGCGATTGTGCGCACCGTTCATGTCATGTTTACAGTCATTCTCGTGAAACTTTATCCATGTGCAATTGCCCGTGCGCCATTATATTCTCCAAACTTCATCGAGCATTTGTTGTTTCTCTTCAAATCTGTCACGTCTACTCCGGCTGCTTATCTTTTCAATGAAGAAACCTTTGTTTAAAAATGAAGTTCTGCTAGATGGTAGGCATACGAATTGAAAAAAGAAAGAGAAAGGAAAAATTGGATCCAGCATGCTAATTAGCAACACAATATCGCAAACTTAGCAGACAGTTCAAAATCATATCTATCAACCAACGTTCCAATTTCCAACCGCAGAAAACTAGCTTGACGCATTTGTTCCAATTCCAATGTACCGCGAAGCGAGATGATCAGAATTCACAAATTTTGTCATCCTCTTTGCAAAAGATGGTGGTTGAGTAGTGCATATAAAGCATCTCAGTTCTGTATCAAACATTGTGCATTTGTGCTTCTTTCTATAGAAGCCGGGTATACCTTTGTCAATATATATATATATATATATATATATATATATATATATATATATATATATATATATATATATATATATATATATATATATATATATATATATATATATATATATATATATATATATATATATATAAGCAACTCAAATGCAGTATTGGAAATCTGAATGCACCTAGGTCCTATTGTTGAGATTACAGTGTTTTGGTGATTGATGCACACAAGTAGTTGTAATTAACTAACGTGTGTTTTGCACGGAATAATGCAACAGAATTAGTCACATTGAGAATGGTCGCGAGTGACTGGCCCCAAGACTTGGTGATTGATTAAGGAGATATCTTTTTATTAAACTAGGAAGATTTCCCGCGCGTTGCCGCAGGTACGAAGGAGGAATCTATATGTATAGTGTTGATAATGCAGGAACATGATATAATATATGTATAGATTTATTAATATAATTATGGAGTTTGTATCCATAGTGGATGGTGTGTCTCGCTGACGTAGATATTATAATTCTTGTACTAGTGAACTTTAATTGCAAATGATAGTGGATTGCTGAGGTGGACACCTTGCATGTTAAAAGAAATTGCTAGTGGCAAATAATAGTGGACTGTTGAAGTGGACGCCTTGCATGTCAAGAAAAATAGCTAGTGGGGTTTTGCTTTATAAGAGTTATAGATGTCATTCACATTATACTCCTTTTATTAATTTATGCTTCCTGGAATGTGTTACTGGATTGTGTTATTTAAGCATCTTTTTATTAAATTTTATACACATGATATATTGAATCAATTTATGCTTTGCCGGTACACATTATTTAAGCATGATTTTATTAAATTTCATCCATGTTAAATCAATCGAACTAAATCACAAATAAGATTTTTCAAATCAGCAAGCATCTTATTTATGATTTAGTTTTAAATTATATGATGTATCTAAAATTTAATAAAAGGATGCCTAAATAACACGTGCCAGCAAGTATAAATGATGTACATAATGAGGATGCAATTCAATAAAAGGATGTTGAAATGACAAGTACAATAAGCATAAATTAATTTATATAATATGGATGAAATTTAATAAATATTTATTGTTTTCACCAAAACGCCACAACTAAGCACAGAAATAGGGCCCAAATGAGGCATATTTGCATACACCAAACAAATGTCATACAGGGCATACGTGCATTTTCTTACCTCAGGGGTATTTTAGTCATTTTGTATGTAAGTTAACGATGTTAGCCTTCAAAACTAACGGTAGTGTCATATACGAAATGAAATTCGAAGACAGTGTCAAATAGTGAAGTCTGAAGTTTTTTTTTTTTGAGGGGAGTGAAATCTGAAGTTTCCAAAGCCATGGGAGGTATATGTGAGTTTTGACGGTGTAATACAAGGAATTTTCTCGATTTAATTTGGCACTGGAGCATGTATGGGGCTGCAGCCCATGATGCAAATTAAGGCCTTCTGGTAGCCCATGATGCAATGTTCGAGGGATGCGGTCCCGCAGCTCTGCCATTCGAGAGTGGGAGGGCCTATCAAACTTGTAGTCATCACATACGACATATCAATAGTAAAGCCCATAATGTTTTCCTGCTCATATTCCATGCATTTTCTTGCTAATGTTTGTGATTGTGAGGCAGCCAGACACGCAACGCGAATAACGTGCTAGGATGGAGCGGATGAAGCGTGAGCCGATGGAGCCAACGACACCTGCCTGCCGGCTGCCGATTTTGCTTAATTTATCGATAATGCTGGCACACGAGCGTCCGGCGTGTTCTGTTTGGACGGCTCGTTTCTAGGTGTTAGGCCTCATCCGCTCCACCTTCAGTACGACGCGGTTTTTCCAAAAAAAATATAAAAACATAGTGACATTTTCTTTCCCACTGCCGCACGCAAGCGACCGCCGCGGGCGCATCCACCACGCCGTCCGCCGCCACTGGCAAACTCCAACGCGGCGGCCTTCTCTAGCCGCGGCCTTCAATTATTTTTTTTTGGAGAAACCGGGTCGTATTAAAGGTTACGTGACCTCACCGCATTCGTAACACTCAAATTTGTAGCTCTTAGTCTTTACGTGACGTCACAGCATTCGTAACACTTCAATTTGTAGCACGTACTAGTACCTAGCAGTACCACTAACGAGGCAGCTGGAGCAGCAGCGGGTGGGGTCCCGAGCTTGACACCGGAGCACGCCGTGCGACGACCGGCGTCCATCTCGATCATACGAAGCCCCGGCCCCTGGGTGCTATAAATTCTGTTGCACGACGGGCTGAGGAGCAGGATCAGTGGATCACCCATCACCAGCAGGCCAGCTAGCTACAAGATCATGGCGGCGGCGGGCAACGACGACACGGCCACCATCAGCTCCGAGGCCTCCGGGAGGAGGTGGTCCCTGGGCGGCATGACGGCCCTCGTCACCGGCGGCACCCGCGGAATTGGGTGCGTACTGTACCTATAATTGGAATTCGACAACCAGTGGCGCATGCAGGCTCTGTGTATAACTGACTCGTCCGTGTGCAGGCGTGCCGTGGTGGAGGAGCTGGCGGCGCTGGGCGCGGCGGTGCACACGTGCTCCCGGAACGAGGCGGAGCTGCGGGACCGCCTGGCCGAGTGGGAGGCCACCACCGCCAAAACCAAGGGCCGCGGCGTCGTCACGGGCTCCGTCTGCGACGTGTCGGCGCGTGACCAGCGGGAGCGTCTGCTCCGCGACGCTGCCGAGCGGTTCGGCGGCAAGCTCAACATCCTGGTGAACAACGTGGGCACCAACTTCGGCAAGCCCACGGCGGAGTACACCGCCGAGGACTACGCGTTCCTCATGTCCACCAACCTGGAGTCCGCCTACCACCTGTGCCAGCTCGCCTACCCGCTGCTGCGTGCCTCCGGCGGCAACGCCAGCGCGGTGCTCGTCTCCTCCGTGTGCGGCGCCGTGGCCGTGTGCACGGGCTCCGTCTACGCCATGGCCAAGGCCGGCATGAACCAGCTGGCCAGGAACCTGGCGTGCGAGTGGGCGGCGGACGGCATCCGGGCCAACTCCGTCGCGCCGTGGTACACCAGGACGCCGCTCGTGGAAGGGGACCTGTCGCGGGAGGAGTACGTGCAAGAGATCCTGCGGCGGACGCCGCAGGGGCGCGTGGCGGAGCCCGAGGAGGTCTCGTCGCTGGTGGCGTTCCTCTGCATGCCCTGCGCGTCGTACATCACCGGCCAGACCATCGCCGTCGACGGCGGCATGACCGTCAACGGCCTCTACCCACCAGCTCGTCGTCAGGACTAAGCTACAATGAAGAAACCGGCCAGTTATATATGTCATCCGCACGCGCGGTTGGTACTACGATCGATTCCAGCGACGCGTCGAGGAATAGCTTGATGAAGAATAAAGTAGTTATTAGCAGCTGCGTTATTGTCGGTATTTACATCATGGATTTTTCTACGTAAGAAAGACACTTGAATAATGGGGTTTGCTCCACACACATGGGCTGCTGTCGATTACGTCTAGTGCACTGCAATTTTGTATTAATAAATCATTAATTGTGTTTGCAGTTCTCGCAAATGAAATGATCTATTATAGATGAGGAGACTATGGGTGCGTTTGGTTGTCGGCTTACCCCTTGTCCACGCTCAGCTGACCTGTTGGGTTGCCTTTGAAGGCCCATATCCATGCGAGTCACCGTGCCCAGCCGCACCGAAAACGCACAGCCCCAACCGGTTGGCCCGCCAGACATTATCTCCAGCCGTCCATTTCATTCCCCAACTTGATCTCCACACGACATGTGCCTCCTCTTCTATTGACTGATTTAGCAAACACCTTCCATTATATCGCGCTCAATTTATCGCTCTATATCTTGTCCTTTCGTTCTCTCGTCTCTCCTCCTCCCCTCTCTCTCTCTTTCATCGCCGCAGTCCGCCCGCCGCCCGTCCGCCCATCTCCCTCCGCCGCCTCCCTCCCCTCTCCCTCCGCCGTCCGCCCGCCGGCTGTCCGCCCTTCTCCCAAATGTTGGAACCCTAGCTGACATTTTCCCCCATCAGCTCTCTCTCTCCGACAATCTTTTTCCCCAATCTAGCTGACAAGTTAGATTTATTAGTTCTCTGATCCTTGATTTGTTTTTTCTTTGTTCGATTAAATGATAGATCCAGTCTACATGATTGGACTTTTTTTATGAAAATGCTTGTCGTCATTTATAGATTGGTTCTTTTATGAAACTCCATCCACCAGAGGATTGGTTCTTTTTTTAATTGTTCTACTACCTATCAACTAATGTTTTTTGTTGTTCTTTTTGGATCTGGCAGATCTGCAAATAAAATGGTATTTTGATTTTTGTCTACCTGCAAATAAAATGTACCTGAACTCTGAGAAGTAAGATTTCAGAAAACTACAACTATAATTTCGTATACTTGCAAAATCTTTATATTTGCGTTAAGAAATACCAACGCTCCCGCCAAGATAGCCGAGCAGCCGTGGCACATGCCGCACTTCTACAGTCTCCGCTAGACGCATCGCACTTACTCCCACGTCCGTGTACCTGCTCCGAGCCACACATCGCTCTTCCTCTTGCAAGTCACAGCCCCACAACGTACCTCCTGAAGCAGCCGCACGCTTTTCGCTGCCGTATTTGTGTTATGGTTCCATGAGAGATCCTCAAAATAATTAAAGATAAATTTGTCTAGTGCACCCATAAAATGTGTTTCTTTTCTAGTATTATTATACCAAAAGACTTGATCTACTATGATTATATATTCCATATATTGCATAAATTGTGTTTAATTTATCAATAATGTTGGCACACGAGTGTCCGTCCAGACATGTTCCGCTCGGACGGCTCGTTCCCAGGCCTACCCAATAATCGGGCCCAACAGGCATCCTCCGCTCCACTTTCAGTACGACATGATTTTTCTAAAAAAAACAAAAACATAGCGACATTTCCTTTCCCCACTGACGCACGCATGCGACCGTCGCAGGAGTATCCACCACACAGCCCGTCCACCACTGACCTTCTTCAACACGGCGGCCTTCCCGTCCGGACGCCGCGCGCCCACTCCGACTCGGTGTTGCCGCGCACCTGTCCCACTGAAAGGTCTTGATGGCTAGAGGGGGTGAAAAGTCTTTTAAAAAATTCTACAAAGACAAGCTAAACAAGTTTATCAATATAACAAATAGCGAGATGCGAGTTTTGCTTAGCCTATAGGGTATTTGCAAGTCACCTATCCAAAACACAATTCTAGTAGTTGCACTCAACCGCACAAGTCAAACCGAGAAGGTAACTACAACTACAACTAGCAAGTTACACAAAAGAGCTACTCTAGCAAAGTTAACTAGCTAGCAAAGATAACTAAGAAAGTAATGCGGAGTTGAGTTAGGAGAGTTTCACCGAGGGGCGAAGTATTGAGCCAACCAATATGATCAACAATGAATACCAAGATAACCGAACACCGGGATCAATCAATCACAATATAAAGTGATGACACGAAGATTTATCCCGAGGTTCACGTGCTTGCCGGCACGCTAGTCCCCGTTGTGTCCCTCTTCACCACGTGATTCGGTGGCTAATCGGTCTCACACCGAGCCCCTCAAAAGGCGCCACAAGAACCTACCAAATGGCAAAAGGTTGCAATGACACGAGCAATTCACTAATGTTGCCTTTGGTGCTTCGCCGAGGTAGGCACAAACCCCTCACAATCACCGGAGGTGGCCAAGAACAATCACCAACTCTTGCCAACGCCTCCAAGCTGCTCCAAGCCGTCTAGGTGGCGGCAACCACCAAGAGAAACAAGAATCCCGCAGCAAATCAACCACCAAGTGCCAACTAGATGCTATCTCACAATGCAAATGCACTTGGATCACTCAATCTCACTTTGAATATGCAAAGAAGCAAGAGAGATGAGTGGGAGGGGAGTTGCTTAGCTCAAAGTGCTCACAAGTATGTCAAATGTTCGAGAGCTAGAGCCTTGAGCCGGCCAATGAGTATTAATAGACGTACCCCTTCGAATAGAGCCGTTAGAAACTTAAACAGCCGAAATCGTGCTGACCGGACGCGCTGGTCCAACTGACCGGACGCGCTGGTCCAACTGACCGGACGCACTGGTCGAACTGACCGGACATGCTGGTTCAACTGACCGGACGCGCCGGTCGCACAACGGCTAACTGCGAAGCAATGACCGGACGCGCTTGACGCGTAGACCAGACACGCTGCAAACGACCGGACGCGCCGGTCCCGTGACTGACCGGACGCGCTGGTCAAGTCTGAGCAGCGCACGACAACACAATGACCGGACGCGCTGGAGAAATGACAGGATGCCACAGTGCCAGCGTCCGGTTAGAGTCTAGTAAGCTCCCTGAATGACCGGACGCGTCCGGTCGACAGTGACCGGACGCGCTGCGCGTCCGATCATCAAACTGAAAACCGCGCAGACACTGAACACTGACCGGACGCGTCCGGTCATGCAAAGACCGCGTCTAGTTCAGCGTTCGGTCACCTCTGTGACCTCCGTTCTCCTCCGTTTCTTTTCCGGACTTCCAGCGTAGTGGAAAATAGTCGTTTCAATTCCTCGAAAACGTCTGAATCCCGCCTCGCAAGCTCGGCGGGAGGGAGAGAGGACCTCAAACCCTCTCTACTGCTCAAACTCCACCGTCTTCGCAAACGTGCTAACACCACCAAGTGATCTTCGTCATGTGTGAGTGTGTTAGCATTTTCACAATTATTTTTGAGGCGATATTAGTTCTATCCAAATGCATATGATTATGAAATGCACATCTAGAGGCACTTAGGAGTTCAATAGTCACGTCATTCCCCTCTTTATAGTACAACTATCTATCCTATAATGTAACCACACCCACTAGGTGTCTTGGTTACTAAAACACAACCCTTAAGCATATACATTTGCCTTGATCACGTAGGGTTGCGTCCAAATTCAAGTGTGGTCATCATGATCACCATGTTCGTCTTGCCACCAACCTTGAATGTACTAATCCTCATATGCTACATACAACTTAGGCATAGGATTAGTACTTAGGCATTATCACTAATTACCAACACCAAACATAGGACTTTCAATCTCTCCCTTGTTGGTAATTGGTGACAACCCTTTCACAAAGATGTTATGATAAAATTTTGATTGAATCCATGTCACATTGTCCAAGTATATTACCATGTGTAAGAATCATGGACATGTGATCATGAATTCAAATTGATAGCAATGGCTCCCCCTACATGTATGCTATATGTTTGGATTTTGGAAGCATACATGTTAGATAGGAAAGATTAGGAGCATTGACTACCAATAGGTGCTAAGTGTTTAAGATTATAGACCTTTGAAGCATGATACCATCGGAGTAGCGATAAACACCAACTTAGCACCTTGTGTAGTTAGACACCACTTGGAAAAGCACAAACATAACTAGAAACCTCGTGAGATCAACATTATAAGCAAGGTTCTAGTACCACTTTGAAAAACATGAAGCAAGAAAAATCTAACTACTTCCTATTCATGCTAGTACCTCAATGCATCATTCAAATTATACTAGCAAGTCACCACACAAGCAATGTATCGAAGAAAAAGAAATGCATAACTATGCATCATACATATGAAGTGCACATAGAAATGCAACATTCATGTTTAAGAGCTTGCTCCCTCTACTTGTGTGCTTCTTTTATCAATTCTCCCCCTTTAGGATTTAACTTTATGAACAACATTTTTCTCCCCCTTTGTGCTTCTCCCCCTTTGAGTTATATCTTTGTGAACAACATTTTCTCCCCCTTTGGCACCAATTAACCACAAGGAGCAAACTTTAGATAGATTATCATGTTGAAATATGGGGTGAGGATCAAGTTTGTGATTCAACCTAGATTACTTGCATAAATAAAATGCTTTGGTTTGATCCAAGGGCAAGCTTCTTCACACCTCACTAGAAGGGTTATCATGCACCATGTTGAAGCAAATATTTAGACAAGTTTTCTAGATTAAACACTTAGGATCACAAGCTACTTAAACAAGTTATATGCTACCACTAGATCATACAAGTCATGGAAACAATAGTGGCACCATATAAACTTCAAATTCATTTGATTTTCATGAATGAGCCTAGAACATGTAAATTATGACTAGATGCACTAAACAAGTCCTTAGCATAGAATGTATGACATGTGAACCAATTGTACCTTGGGGCTCGAAGGAGAGGCATGTCATATATGGGATGCATCAACTCATGTTGGAGAAGTCAAGTATGTTCAACTCATTCTTTAGCTTGTGAAATCTCTTCTCATCAAGTGGCTTGGTGAATAGATCGGCTAATTGATCTTCGGTGCCCACACTCTCAATAGCAATGTCACCCTTTTGTTGAGGATCTCTAATAAAGTGATGGCGAACATCAATATGCTTTGTTCTTTAATGTTGAACCGGATTGTTGGTTAGCTTCACGGCACTTTCATTGTCACATAGCAATGGTATATTCTTGAAGTTGATTTCAAAATCTTTCAATGTAGCCTTCATCCACAAGATTTGTGCACAACAACTACCCGCGGTGATGTATTCGGCCTCGACGGTAGATAGTGCAACACTATTTTGCTTCTTGGATGACCATGAGATAAGTGATCTTCCCAACAATTGACAAGTCCCGGAAGTGCTCTTTCGCTCAACTTTGTCACTGGCATAGTCGGAATCCGAATATCCAACTAGCTCTAAGCTCGCACCTTTGGGATACCATAATCCAACATCTTGTGTATGCTTTAAGTACCTCAATATTCTCTTTGTTGCCTTCAAATGACTTTCTCTTGGTGAGGCTTGAAATCTTGCGCTCATGCATACACTAAACATTACATCGGGCCTTGATGCCATCACATAGAGTAGGCTACCGATCATTGATCTATATAGCTTTTGATCCACAATGTTGCCACTCTTGTCACTATCTAAGCTTCCACTAGTGCTCATTGGAGTAGTGATTCCTTTTGCATCTTCCATACCAAACTTCTTTAGCATATCCTTTATGTATTTGGTTTGGCTTACAAATGTTCCTTCCTTCATTTGTTTAATTTGATGTCCAAGAAAGAAACTAAGTTCACCAATCATTGACATTTCAAATTCCTTTGCCATCATTTTTCCAAACTCATCACAATAATCTTGATTGGTTGAACCGAATATGATATCATCAACATATATTTGCAACACAAATAAGTCTTTCCCAATCTTCTTGGTGAATAGTGTTGTATCAACTTTTCTCATGATAAATCCTTTGGATAGCAAGAAGTCCCTCAATCTTTCATACCATGCTCTAGGTGCTTGCTTCAATCCATACAAAGCCTTCCTTAACTTGTATACATGATTGGGTTTCTTGTCATCTTCAAAACCGGGAGGTTGCTCCACATACACCTCCTCTTGAATGTACCCATTGAGAAATGCACTCTTTACATTCATTTGATATAGCTTGATATTGTGAGCACAAGCATAGGCAAGTAAGATCCTAATTGCTTTCAATCTTGCAACCGGGGCATAAGTTTCACCAAAGTCAAGACCCTCTATTTGTGTGTAACCTTGAGCCACTAGTCTTGCTTTGTTTCTTACTACTATCCCATCTTGATCTTGTTTGTTGTGAAAGACCCATCTTGTTCCAATGACATTGTGATCCTTAGGCCTCTCAACTAGTTTATATACTTCATTTCTCTTGAAGTTGTTGAGCTCTTCATGCATTGCATTTACCTAATCTGGATCTCTCAATGCTTTATCAATGTCCTTGGGTTCTTCCATTGACACAAAAGAAGAGTGAGCACAAAAAGATGACAATCTTGATCTAGTTTGAACTCCCCTTTGTATGTCACCAATGATGGAATCCAATGGATGGTCTCTTGCAATGTTAGTTGGTTGAAGCACTTGGACTTGATTGCTTGGATGTTGATGTTGATCATGAGTTGGAGATGATGAACTAGTCACTTGTTGATCTTATTGCACTTGAGATGATGTACTAGCTTGATTTTGCATTAGAGAACCACTAGCTTGTGTAATTGGGCTTTGGAGTACTTGATCTTTGTCATCCACATCAATCACTTGCTTTGGCCTAATATCACCAATATCCATTTTTTCATAGCCTTGACCAATTGAGTTCCTCTCACATCATCCAAATTATCTTCCTCATCTTGAGAACCATTTGTTTCATCAAACTCAACATCATGCACTTCTTCAAGTTGACCACTAGCCAAATTAAAAACTCTATAAGCTTTGCTAGTAGTTGAGTAACCAAGTAGGAAGCCTTCATCACATTTCTTCTCAAACTTACTCAATCTAGTGCCCTTCTTCAAGATGTAGCATTTGCAACCAAATACCCGAAAAGTATGCAATGTTGGGCTTTCTTCCATTTAAGATCTCATATGGTGTCTTCTCTAGGAACTTGTGGCAATAGAGGCGGTTGCTATAGAAGCAAGTCGTGTTGATTGCTTCGACCCAAAATGAATGACTCATATTATACTCATTCAACATTGATCTTGCCATATCAATTAAGGTTCTATTCTTCTTTCAACTAGGCCATTTGATTGAGGTGTATACTTGGCCGAGAATTGATGTTTGATTCCAAGCTCGTCACATAGCTCATCAATTCTTATGTTTCTAAACTCACTTCCATTGTCACTTCTCACTTTCTTGATTGTGGTTTCAAACTCATTTTGTACTCTCTTGATGAACTTCTTGAATATGTCAAATACATTACTCTTGTCCACAAGAAAGAATACCTATGTGTATCTAGTGAAATCATCCACAATCGCAAAGCCATACTTGTTGCCACCAATGCTTGTGTATGTAGTTGGCCCAAAAAGATCCATGTGCAACAACTCAAATGCCTTGGAAGTACTCATGATGCTTTTCAATGGATGAGTGTTGCCTACTTGCTTTCCGGCTTGACATGCACTACATAGCTTATTCTTTCTCAAATGTGACATCCTTCAAGCCTCTAACTAAGTCATGCTTCACTAACTTGTTCAATTGCTTCATGCCAACATGACTAAGTCTTCTATGTCATAACCACCCATACTTGATTTGGTGAGCAAGCATGTTAAAAGTTGAGTGTCACTAGCATTGAAATCAACCAAGTAAAGATTCTCATATCTAAAGCCTTTGAAGATCAAGTTAGAGCCATCAACACTAACTATCTCCACATCATCAACACCAAATATGCACTCGAAACCGAGATCACACAATTGAGCAATCGAGAGAAGATTGAAGTTCAACTTTTCGACTAAGAGCACATTGAAAATGCTATGATCATTTGAGATTGCAATTCTTCCAAGAGCCTTGACATCACCCTTGCTATTGTCACCAAATGTGATGCTATCAATGCCACTATCATTTGATTTGAGAGAGTTGAACATTTTTGAATCACCGGTCATATGTTGAGAGCACCACATCATCAAGCACCCAATGTCTTCCTCCGGCCTTGTAATTTACCTACAAAACAATTTAATTCTTTTAGGTACCCATACTT
>CM036190.1:23940081-24019333 GCA_020631735.1 Saccharum officinarum | reverse complement strand
AAAAATATTAATATTTATAGTACATAATTAGTATTATTGGAAAGATCTTTGAATCTATTTTTTTAATAAATTTATTTGGAGATATATAAATGTTGCACGGATTTTCTACAAATTAAGTCAAACATGCGGCGCACACACCAATGACGACAATTATTTAGGGACGGAGGGAGTAGTATATATTGCCTTTGTATTTCTCAAAGAAAAATTGGAATAAAGAAGTGATTGGTACTGTTCTATCTTCTAGCAAATGCAACAATTCCTGAAGCATTAAATTGAAGGAATAATTGTTTTTTGGGGGTTGGGGTGGGGGATTAGGAATGAATTAACTGGGATGCAGGGAGAACACAAACCTTGACCAAAGATTGAAGGACTTCTTTGACTGTCCCTTGCTTCTGGCACAAATCTGAGAAATCACTATATGTCATTCCTTGTTTTGAGGCCCAGCTTTTCAGCTCACTCTGTGCAGCTACAATAAGCGCAACGCAAGTAGTTGTGGAAGGGGTCAGCATGGATCATGATCTGGTCAACGTATGAGCACACACTCAAAGCAGCCTCCACCTGTGATTGTATTATTATTAGTTAGAATTGATTAATGACTTGTTTGGTTTGGTTAGAACAAAGAAGCCTGCCTACCTTTCCTAGAGAAACATATTCACCATGTTGAAGCTTGACTATATCCTTCTTACGGTCGATGATTTCAAGACATCCGTCTGGGTGCAAGCGTCCAATGTCACCAGAGTAGAACCACCGCATGCCTCTTTCATCAACCTTCAAAAGACGCAGTGTTCAAGAAAAGTAGCCACAATAAACACTTTCCTGGACACTGGGTATTGTTGGAAACACACCTTGTACACCTCGTTTGTTTTTGCTTCATTTTTGAAATAGCCTTTAGTTACATTTGGGCCCCCAATAACTATTTCACCGCGAGGCATTGGCACATCAGTTGTTAAGTATCCACCTTCGGCCCAGTCTACCACTATCATGTTAGGAAAAACAATTGAGTCTGAAGCCAAGGGAAAATAAAATTACTCATACCACAAAATGAAAGAAGCCATACAAATAAAAGTGGACATGCAAAAAAAGGTCATACTATGCAATAGCTTCTGTTTTAATATGGCACTTGGCACAGGTAAGAAAACATATATCCTTTAAACATATATCCTTTGCAACTACAGAAAATCTTCCAGACTTATTTCATCAGATAATTAACAAGATCTGTTATCAACTGTACCCTATCATGAAAATAATGCTTGTTACTTTGGGAGATAGATGTCAGCCGAAGTAAATATAGAGACAACTTTGGTTCTATACCTTAATGTATGAACAAGGCAGAGGGGGACCAACACGCCCAACAGATGTTTCATCATACTCTGAAAATGTCCCACCAGCACAAGTTTCAGTCAGGCCATATCCTTGTGATATTGGAGCCCTGCAATTACATAAATCGCCCTATCAATTTCTGCGCTGTAAGTATAATGAAATATATTCATGTGCAAACTATTGGCTTGAGTGTTTGAATCCAAATTTGTGAAACAAAGTGGGCAACAAATGCAGTTGGCGTTACCACACAATTGATAATGTCACTGAAAAAAAGAAGATTTAAATCTTACCCGAGACATATATTGATAAATCTCTGAGTGTCCCCTGACAGAGGTGCTCCACCTGCAAGAATAAAGCGAATCTGTCCTCCTAAGATTGCACGAACCTTTTGGAACACAAGCATATCCCACAGGAGCTTCTCTAGTCCCCATGCACCCAACCAGCTTCCATTAACGGCAGCTAGACGGCGGCTGTAGGCAATATCAAATAATCTCTTCGCTAACCACACCTTTTGCGTCTACCTGAATTTATCTCAGCGTGAAAAAATATTACAGTTGAGAGAACATGAAAGAACCCAAAAAGCAATGCATGAACTAACAGTAAAGAACATTACGTTTTTTCGTACACCATCACGAACACGGTCGAGTATAGCAGGTACAGCGGTCATTAGTGTTGGCTTCAGTACAGAAGCATCACCCTGCGTCCCCTTTTTTATTTTATTTGATGTATCGGTCAGGGTCAAAGGTGACCCGTATCCAATTGAAGCCCCAACACCAGTTATGATTGCCTAAACATTCCAGTTGCATAGAGTGAGTGAGCATAAAAAAGAACAACAATGTGGAATAGACTGACATGCCATGTCAATGCTTACCTCAGCTGCCAATTCAAGGATATGTGCTAGGGGAAGGTATGCCAGGTACACATCCTTCTTCTGCCAAGACCGGGCACAATGGTCATAACAGCTGAAACTACAGCCAAGACATTTTGGTGGCTCATCATGACTCCCTGTGAAAAATTATACAAACAAGAATGTTGCCTCAATCAGAAGAAGTTGTGGAGTAGATTATCTCAGGAAAACAACATTGATAAGTGCACACACCCTGAAGTGATCTAACATGAACACTGGTAAAGAGAGTTTATTTCATATCTGCTGCAGAATCAAAATTAAGATGTTGAAATACTAGGATTTGAACAAACCTTAGGCATTCCTGTGCTCCCACTCGTATACATAATCACTGCAGTATCTGATGGGAGAGGCAAGTTTTCCTCCACAGGTCTTTGCAACCCTATGCTCTCTACCTCCTCAAATGACTTGACGGTCCAGCTAGTACAGTTTTGAGCCAAGGATACTTCAGCCGAGACACCTTCCTCATTAATGTAGATGACATGTTTCACAGTGTCAAGTTGCCCACTTATATCAATCAGCTTTTTAAGTTCTTTCCGTCCGCACACAACAGTAGTTACCTCAGTCTAAAGAGTAAAACTAAGAATAAGATCAGCTGAAAGTGCAACAGTGCCACATATAATAGGTATGACATTGTAAATCCTTAAGGAATAACGTTTGAGAATGAATGTTAGTATATGGTGGCCATAAAAAAGAGAGATGCCACAGCTAACAAAAGCAAAACAAAAAAAGGGCCTGAGGATGGTATAAACAAGGGTTTTGAATATATAGACAACACTGGATGAAGTAACCCAACCTCATTTAGTGAGTGACATAGCGCTCCCTCCCCCAAAGAGGCATAGATTGTGACAACCGCAATATTTTGTCTGAAGCATGCCTAGCAAAGAGAGGGGTAAAAGAGATTATAGATTTAGCAATAGATTTTCCCAGCTAAATATTAACTCAATGTAAATAGCTTGGGTAAATGAGGTGGCAAATTCATTTAGCACAAAAAAAACATAAGCAAAAGTGCAAAGCAGCATAATATATTTCCGCATTAAGTACCAATGTCATTGAATGAAACCGGTTTTCATATGACAGTACAAATAACTTGTTAAATCTTCATATCCCTATCATTATCACTGCCCATTCATCAAGAAGGCTACCATCACTATGTTTCTAGAATATGCAACCTATATGTATTTGCAAAGCTTATTGTATTGTGACTGAGATGATGAAGAAACTTGAGGACGAATTTGCATTATCCACACTACACTCCAGATATTTGATGCTCGATATCATCTATTTGCCAATATCGGTAAATTGGTCGGGAAAGTACCTGCAACGCAATCTGCCACTCAGCCCTTGTATCAGAAAAAATAGCAACACGCTCATCCTTGAGGTGCCCAATCCGCAGAAGACCAGAAGCGAAGTTGCAGACAGTTTTGAATGCATCAGCATAGCTTTTCCACTCATAATTTCCCAAATGGAGCTTCTCAAAGGATCTTCCATCAGCAGCCACTACCATTTCTCTCGCAATGAGCTTCCTAGTGCCAAATAGGGGCATGCAGGCAAACTGCTTGCACGATTGCTCAAATAGCTCAGCAAGCGTGGTAATCCCCTCCCAGCGCGTCTTGATAGGCCGTTCAAATCTGTGGTTACGGATGGCGCAGCCAGGCTCTCCACCCACATTGGCTGGCACACCCCTCTTCTTCTCAGACTTCCTCTTGGTGAGCAGCAGGGATGCCACAAAGGGAGAATGAAACCCAAGAAATACGGATTCATGTTGCTTCTTGCTCAATATGCAACACTTTTTTGGGCAGAGGTCTTGCAGTCAGAAACCTGCAATAAGGATTTAATTGGGTTAAGATTTCCACAATTTTTAGTTCTGAATGTTAATAGTTAGAGAAAAAAGGTGAAATACTAAACAACAGCGCCAACTGCACGATTCATTTTCTCTGTACAGATTACGACTAGAACTACGCATGCTGAGTAGCTGACTAAGTGCACACAACATGAAATCCTCAAAATTTTACAGAATCCCCACTAAGCATTGTTTAGAGCTTCAGTTCTTAAAGGCAACAACTCTATCATAGGTTCAGACTTCAGAGTGAAATTTGGAACTTCAGTTCTTAAAAGGGCAACAACTCGAGCATAAGTAACAAAGTAGTGATCCCTAGCTAGGGGGATGTTTTCTTTGACACATAGGGAACAAAGCAAGAACTTTCTGGATCACCATTTACCCCAAGTCACTGAAATCGCTCGAATCCTACCGCTCGGGTGGCGACTAACTATGGCTGAAATTCCAGTGAACTGAAAGTACACTGTCCTAGCTAGCAAGCCAACTTGAACAGTCTAAACGCAACCACAGGTTCCAGGAGTAGAGAACTGGGCAGCAAGACGGTCGCACTTGCACCCCAGAGCAGAGAGAGCCCACCTCGGCGGCGCAGCGCGCAAGTACGACGACGACCCCCGACAGGACCCGAGCTATGGATCCGAAGCTCAGCCGAAACGAACAGAGCGCGCACGTACCTGCGGGCGTGAAATGCAGGGTGCCAGGCAGGCGGGGGCAGGACGGCGCGGAGACTGAGAAGAGAGGGAAGGAAATAAGGCGCGCGTCGGGCGGAGAATCCGAAGACGACGGCGCCGCCGAGGCGGCGGCCGTTTTTTTTTTTTTTTTTTTTGCCGTCGCTTTCGCATCACACGGTCTTCGTCCTGTCTCGCTTCTGGAGTCGGGTTTTTGGCTGGGCCTTGCTGGGGTACTCTTGGGATTCACGACGGCCCTGGCCGAGCCATTGCCATCTGGTTCTCTCGCCTTTTGGGCCACTTTTGCTAGGCTTTTCTGCTTTGTCGGCCAAAAATGCATTTAGGCTTTTTTGGTCAAATAAAAAAAATGTATTGCTATCTCAATCCGATAAAATATATAAGGGCCAGCGCATAGCCAGAATACCCTATATTTTAGGACACTATATTGATTTCAAAAGAATGGTATTGATAGATATGCCATCGGAAAATATTCACCATAATTTGTAGCTCCTCCGAAATAGCTCCAGCTCCATCGAAAAATAGTTCCTCCTACGAAACATTTGGCACGGCTCCTTTGAAGGAGCTAGAGCCAAAGCCGAGGAGGAGCCCTATCAAACATGGCCTAAGACTCATAATTTGGACTAGCATATTCTTTTGGGAATTGTTAGTAAAAGTTGACACCTTAATCACCAATCAGTCAGATATTTATGGTTGTCTTTATCTCCACGGAGTCTTTCACCATGCATTGCTTTTAATAAACTTTTATAAGGATCACCCACATGGCTCTATCCTCCACCCCCGGTGATTGGCAATGGCGCAATGCTGAGCTAACTTGCTGCGCCATGTCCAGTGTTTGGATATAGGCTTTGTGACGAGAGGTTTTTATATTGGGATTAGGTTATGCGATATCTATACCTTCTTTCGTCACATTTTGAAACCTAAGAGCATCTCCAAGAGTAAAAAAAGAAGTAAAAAACTACAGTTTTGAGTGGTTGCAAAAATGTAATTGAGAGTAAAAAGTAATTTCTCTAAGAGCACCCTATTTTTTGTGTGCCTAAAGCCTGCTATAGCATCGTGTGGGACGTCACATTCACCTCTAGCCACCTCCACTACTCCCTTATTTTTACATATCACATTAGCTTGTCCTAAGTCAACTAACTTTGACCATCCATTTGAAAATAGTTTCACAATATATGAATTATATATATGAAACTATTTTTCATAGAGAATCTAAAAACATAAATCTTATGCTATGAGCCTATACAATCTTTTCAAAATTGATGATTTAAGCTACCACTGGAAGGATATTCTCTACTCCAAAAAAAACCCACCCAAAATCTGTTTTTGGGCAGCCAAAGGAAAATCTCAAATTTAAAGTGATATTATGGTGGTTTTGGGCAATGGCTAAAATAGGGTGGTGATTTAGGCTGCACTAGAAGAGTAGATCTCATCAGTATATTGATGATATTATGTGAAAATGATGATATTATGTGGCAATGGCTAAAATAGGGTGGCAATGGCTAAAATTGATGATATTATGGTGTTTGGCAATGGCTAAAAAATTAACAAATTTTCAACAGTTATTAATTCCTGAAAATTTGTTTAATTTTTTGAGAAATTTTAGCGACCTATTAAAAACTAAAACTAGAAAGTCACAGATCTCATCGAGAGCTAAACTTTCATATAGAAATCATCTCTTTTGACAGCATATAAAAAAGATATGATTTTTCCAGGTGACAAGCGCTTGTACACGATTAATATACTGCTGAAAATTTGTTTAATTTTTTTAAGCATTTTAATGATTTCAAATTAAAAACTCAAAACTAGAAATTGTAGATCTGTCGAGAGCTACATTTTTCATATAAAAATCATCTTCATCGAGATCATATGAAAAAGATACAATTTTTGAAATATTTTAGAAATTGTAGCTACAGTATCCCGAAATAGAAATATAACCGACTGACATGTGGGCCCCACATGTAGGACCGCGCCACGTCAGCATTGGGACTAGATGACACCCGAAGCCAAGTTCAGGGACCAGATGACACCCGAAGCCAAGTTCAGGACCCAGAAATACATTGTTCAAAGTTGGGGACCTAAGTGACACCCAAAGCCAAGTTCAGGATCTAGATGACACCTGAAGCCAAGTTCAGGGACCCAGAAATATACTGTTCAAAGTTCGGGGACCTAAGTGATACCAGCTGTCAAGTTCAGGGACCGCCGGTAAATTTTTCTAAAAAAAAATGATAAAGCTTTGGCCCTTTGACTTTGAGGGAATACACTCTACTGGTGACTGTATAAATTTGGATTTTTCCCATTACAAACCTTGATGGGTGTGTTCACTTCACGAAAAGTAGCTGAAAAATTACTGTAGCATCTTTTGTTGTTATTTGATAAAATTTGTCCAATTATGGACTAACTGGCTCAAAAGATTCGTCCGACATTTACAGACAAACTATGTAATTAGTTATCTTTTTTACTTACATTTAATGCTTCATGCATGCGTCGAAAGATTTGATTGATGGTGGAGAGGAAATATTTGGATTAGGTGGGGAAGTGAACAAGGCCGATGTGTGTATAGTTGAACTTCAATCTGTCCTACTACTAGTATAGGTAGCCAAAAGTCAAAACACGCACGCAAAATGCAACTGGAATTTCAGTCTCAGGGCATTCAGGATTTCAGGTGCCTGGTCCGAGCGGCCGCATGCGCACCCACGCGGCGCTGCTGCTGGGCACGCCGGCGTGCACCACGAACCACATGTAGTACCCGGGCGGCGCCACCCCGGGCGTCGGCGGCGCGGCGACCACGGCCTCGTAAACCCGGCGTCCAGCTGCGCCACCCTCCCCACGGCGAGCTCCACCACGCGCTGGTTCATCCCGAACGAGTGCGTCGCGAACGCCGGAGCCACCGCGGCCACCCGCACGACCCCGCCGCCCGCACCCGCACCTTCCGCCGCCACCCCGGAGGGTATCACGAACTTCACGGCCGTCGCCTCGCCGTACCCGACCTCGGTGGGCGCCAGCAGCACCCGCGGGCGCGCGCCGTCGTGGCGCGGGTCCATGTACGGCGGCAGGAACGCCTCCAGGCTGAGCTCCGTCGGGTACGTCACGTTGGCGAACACGTACCCGACGTGCGGGTTGCTGCCGCCCACCAGCACGCGGCCGTACGTGTCCAGCGCCGCCGACGAGTGGTACATCCTCGGCACCGCCGACGCCGCCAGCGGCGACGACGCGTGATCGAACCGCTCCCCCAGCGGCGCGTCGGGCCTGTACAGCACGGGCCGCGTGACCGGGTCCCGCCCCAGCTCCCACCCGGCGGTGCCCGCCGCGGCGCCGTTCACGATCAGCACGTCGCCCGTGGGCAGCAGCACCATGTCGCCCATCACCCTGGCCATCGGCATCTCCTCGATCGCCCACACCACCGGGTCCGGGTCCGTCGGCGCGACGCGGGCGCAGGTCCGGTCCGCGGGCACGAACGTGCCGTTCCGCAGCGCCAGGTGGTACGCGCCCCGCGGCGCGCCGCCGCAGACCAGCACCTCGGCGTGCGCGGGCGCGTCGGGGCGGAGCGGGAGGAGCACGGACGAGCCCGACGACGGGTAGTTCCTCGGCACGCCGCCGGGGACGGCGGGGAGGCGGCGGAGTGGGGAGCGGTTGTAGGGGTCGAAGACGACGGCACGGTCGTTGGCGAAGATGAAGACGGTGCCGTCGGGGAGGAGGTGGAGGAACGGGTACAGGTTGTTCTCGGCGTCGGGCTCCGTCGTCTCGTCCAGGAACGGGAAGAACGTCAGCGCCGGCGCCGGCGCCGCGTCGTTGGCGTGCGGGAAGTACTCGAGGTTGAACTGCCGACGCCCGCCGAGGATGAGCACGCGCCCGTCTGGGAGGATCATGTCGGTGGCGTACCACCGCCGCGCGGCGAGGAACGACGGGAGCTCCACCCAGCCCGTGGCCGGGGAGAAGAGCCGCGCGACGCGGTCGCCGCTGGAGAAGCCGCCGGTCTGGAGGAGCGTGCCGTTGGGGAGCAGCGCCCCGGACGAGCACCACGGGTTGGTGGCCAGCGGGTACGGGTGCAGCACGTTGGAGCGGAGGTCCAGGAGCACCGAGTGCGCCGTGCAGTCGGCGCCGTCGGCGGTGGCCACGCACGGCGCCAGCGCGGCGAGCGAGATGTTGGAGGGCCCCGTGTCGGTGCGGTCGAACATGAGGACGAAGTCCCCCGGGAGCAGCTGCATGTGCATCGCCGACACGCCGATGCTCGCGTGGAGGAGCTGCCATTTTCCCTGGAACGAGGAGGGCGTCGGCTCCTGCAACGACTGGGCATCATCGGCGCCGGCGGTGTTGGCAATGAGGTTGGCGATCAGGAGAAGGTGGAGAAGGAAAGATCTTAGCTTGGTCATGGCTGCTTAGCATGCATCCGTGCATGCGGTCTTCAAGCCTTTTCATGCATGCATCCATGCGATGTGATAAGCTAAGGTATAGGCTGTACACTGTACCGAGTGTGTTGTATCGCATTGTGATGTTGTATTGGGTGGAGGGTTGGTATAGGGAAGGTTGTGGGGAAATGGGGAATACGCATTTCATGCTTGGATTTAAATGGTACAAAATATTTGGACTCAACCGAATTAGGTGAATGTCAGAAATTTTGGATCCGGAATTCCGGATTCACTACTTTTGACCAGTCAAAATATTCTTGTTTAGCTAATATTTAGCTGAATTTTTGCCAAAATTTGATCAAGAGGTCGGCACAAAGAGGAAATTGATGATTCGGACAAGTTTGCACTTTTACACTGAAGGAACAAGTTGCAAGTTTGTTTGAACTCTGGACTAGGCTAAAAGTTCAAATTTTGTCTGAATTTTTGACTGGTGCAATGTTGTTTTAGCACCGAAATAGGTGAATTTTGCAGAAATTTAGATGTTTCGGACCAAATCCTAGAAACCTCCTAAGACAGAACCAACCAATTTATAAGAGCTCAATTATGATGGCCGGCATCTTGAGGATTAACAGCAGCTACGCACTTGAATCCTATAATCTGGTAGTCTGTTGAGGGTCCTGAAGGACCTGGATGACACTATCTATCGCAGTATGGGATAGAGTACAACACATTGATACATAAGGTTACAATAGAAGTAGTTTACAAATTAGAGTGCAGAAGTACAATTTATTACAGTAACTTGATTCAAATATAAGTAGTTCAAACCTACCTTGAAACACTCCAAATCAAGTGAGCCGGTAAAAGGATCTTCATTACGCTTAAGATCAACATGAGAAATGAGAGATGTTAGAGCATCTTCACCGGATTAAGAATAAAATGATCCCCTTTTCTGTAACTATTGATAATAATAAATATTGAAGGCAAAAAGTAAACTCCACCAGACCCCTTTGTAATCTCCTTACACTAATTTTTTTATTAATTGAGAAAACCACCCCCTCAATCCCTCAAAGAAAGGAAAAATCAAATCAACCCCGCTTCCCCTACCCTCCCCGCATGCAGTGGTGTGTAGTGGCTAGAGACATGGCCAATCCCTCAAAGAAAGGGAAAATCAAATCAACCACGCTTCCCCTGCCCTCCCCGCATGCAGTGGTGTGTAGTGGCTAGAGACATGGCGAGAGTGGTGGTCACGACGTCAATGCAGCAGCTAGAGACACCACGAACAAGGAGGCGGCAACAAAGGGCCACATTGTGAAGAATAGGTAAGACCAACTTGTGTCATGGCCGTGACTAAATTCTTAATTCTTCTTAATAAACATACACACAGTAATCCATGGTTAATTTAGTTCATGCATGTATTGTTAGTGGTCCCTTTTAGGATGTTGTTTAAGATCTGCCACTGTTAGGTACTGTGAGCTTTAGTCGTTACAGATTTCGCTTAAGTTGTTCAAATGAATTTTCATTTTTCTTATTAGGTACATTTTTGGCCTCCGTATTATTATATAACAAGATGAAATCGATTGATGATGATCTGACAGATCTTATTACTGGATGACATGATCATTGTGGGATTGCTTTATAAAAGATAGTGACTTGGTGGGGCCTTGAGATGATGTGGCTTCACAGAATTGCAAAAAAATATTGTAGTGGGGTTTTGCTTTATAAGATTTATAGATTATATTGATGCAAGAAAATGAAGCTAATTTGAGTGTATTGACAAACTTGTGTTCTCGATAGTACAAATTAAACTGGCAATTGCTAGTGGTCAAAATGCATATATTGATAGTGCTCCCTGGTACAACTTTATGATTAGTCTAAATTCCAGAAAAAATAATTCAGAGATGTGAATCTACAGTACTTTGAGAGAAGAATAAGCGGCTGCAGCAGCCGCACCTGCTTATTCTTGCAGCCGGACAACCCCAGCTGGTATCTTTCGGAATAGATCACCAAGAGCTTGAATTATTATTGGTTTGGAGTTAGCACAGGCTCATGGCATGCATGCCCATTGCTGTCACGCCCTTAAGATGACAAGCATTTGGAGTTTCATGAGTTGATACATGCATACAGGTAGGTCACTTGGATAGTTGAGAAACTGATGGTAAGAAAGAATATATTATACAAACATAAATAGGTTATGACATCTTTATAGTTTATAGTGCAATACTTCAGCTGCATTTTGTATTAGACTTATTATGCTCCTGTACAAAATTCTTTTCACCAAGTCTATTGATATGTGCAGTAATTTTGTCATTATTTAAATGGCTAGCTACATTCAAGTTAGTAGCCTCGTAATTTCTTATGTATGTTTTTGGTTCGTGCGACAACTAGCATGCCAAACTTTTTAGCCATATGCTCCACATGTCACAGTCATTCGGAGCATATTATTGCTCAAGATTGTAACTCTATTTCTGAGCAACAATAAAGGCTCTCTCTTCTTTTCAAGAAAAATGATGCTAAACTTTGCAACAAGCATGACACCGAATTTCTTGGCCACACTTTTTGTGGATGTGGTAGTTTATCTAATCTTAGTTTTGGCAAAGCTAAGCATCAACCAAATAGGTCATGGTTTTGTTTTGTTGCCAAAGGTTTAGCGTGTTGTGCATGCTTACGCATTCGCTGTGTAGATTTGATCATGGGCCACCCAAACACTACCAACTCGACCTCCAAAACATTATGACCTGACTGAACCCCCAGTGCATCAGGTCAAGTTTGAGTCATGATTTTTTGAATTGAAACATAACCTAATCCAACCCAAAAAACTCGACCCAACCCAATCCACTAGTCTGTCGAGCTTGGACCAAAAATTTTGAGATGACAATTTTTTTCTCGGCCCAATCCGGATCCGACCTGATAGATCCAAGTGTTTAGCATCATCTAAGCATGTCGGTTTACTCCATCTCTTTTAGGGTGGACCACATGAGGAAGCATCTCGTCAGTAAGACGCCAGAGGGGCTAGCTAGCTCCCCCAGCGCCGACGGCCACACTGGCCCCGCTGCCCACCTCCCCCGTGTTGCCGGCCGCTTCAGCAGCGCCGCCCAGTGACCTCCCCCTCGTCCGCTCGTCCCGCCAGCGGCCCCGCGCGGCAGATATGTTTTTCGACCACTCCTCTGCGTGCATTTCCGCCCAACTCCCCGTCTCTCACGCCGGCAAGCTCCGTACCCCGACAGCGGATTCAGCTCCCTCCGGTGCCGCTGCTTGCAGATCCGGGCCCCATCGCGCCTGCGCTACCTCTGCTGAGTGGATCCGCCCCTGCGCCCCGGTCTGCCATGGAGCATGGATTGTCTTCCCGCCGCCGCACGTGGGCGGAACAGGTTGAAGATGATGAGCTTGCCGCTCCAGCTGGGCTTAATCCCAATGCGGCCGCGTCCGGGCTCAACCCCGATGCTGCCCTATTCTTCGGTGGTTCCCCGGTGGGCAGGTACGGGGAACGTCTGTCCTTCACCAACTCGGAGGCTTCCGATTCAGAGCCTGAACCTGAACCTGAGCCACCACTTCCTAAGGAGAGGGGCAAGGCAGTGTCGCCCGGGGGGAGCCGACGCCGACGTCGCCACCGCCACCGTCCGAGGAATCCTGGTGGGTTCATGGCGGCGGCACGGCGCTCGCGCCTGCACTTTCCCAGCCAATCGCAGCGACAACCTCCTGTTAGGATTGATCTCCTACCAGTTAGGCCCGACGGTCTAACTGGGTCCTGTTCTCGCGCCCTGATCGGGGTGCCCAACCCTACATGGTTGGTGGCCCCCGTCGCACAGCGCTATAAAAAGGAAAGGTGAGGTCCGGTGCTCGAGGTACGAAGTTGACCGCGCCGCCAGTCACCCTACCAACATCCTAAACCCTAACCCGATCAAGATAGGGGCGCTGCCAGTGACGGGAAGCCTCACCGACGTCGGCAACGCCACTCCGACGTCACTTCATCGCCTCCGTCTCCACCGACCGTCGCTACCGGCGCGCTGATGGCACCGCCGGCGAACGAGACGTCCAACCCCACTGCTACAACTCTGGCTCTCGATGGTTTGCAGTTTTCTATTTCTCTCTCTGTTTCTCTCTCCCTTTTCCTCAGTAGATCATGAAGTAGGAAATGTTGTTCCATATACTTTTGATGAATGTGTACCCGATCTAATGAACCCTAAGAACGTTGAAAAATAATAATGGTATCAAAGCCAGGTTACGATCAGGGCGAGCGCGCGGGGGGGGGGGGAATTGCCGGCCCAGGCCCAGGTTGCGGCCTGGGCGCGGCATCCCCTCCAGTAACGGGACGATTTCGGCTGAACCGAGCCGATGAGCGTTGAGCGGGCCGAGAGTGGCACGCGAAAGAAAAAATGGGCTTTCGGGCCAAGATAGAAGAAGAGATTAAAATTTTGTTTTTTATTTTTCCAGAAGCAATTTTTGACATGTATTTGATGAATTTGAATTGAATTTGATGTGAATTTTTCTATGTAATTTTGTCCAACGATTCTGTGCAATTTTGTCCAACGACATTTTGCTCAGAAAATAATGAATTTTGTAGTGCTTCTGGAAAATAATAATATGAAAGATCGTTAATATTTCCGCTGTGCATGATAATTATTGTTCTCTTTGATTAAATTTGAACCAACGAGATTATTTAATTTTAAGAGAAATGATAAATTTCAGATAATTTTAATGAGATTATAATGTTGTTATTTTCTGACCAACGTTGTTAATAACAATATTATAATTTTGATCCATGAGAAATTATGCATCAATTTTATTTCTGCCCAACGGTGATGTAAATTTTTTGCATGGATGAATTATATGTTTTAATTTAACCAGCGTTGGGTTAAAGCATGTGATTTTTTATATAAATGTTTCTCACTTACTCTGGTGTGGTTTCAGGAGGCAAATGCATTGTGAACATCGCGAACATCCCGATACTCAACGGGAGCAATTACCGTGTGTGGCGGGAGAAATATGAACTGGAACTTGCGTTGGGAGAGGTCGATTTTGACATCATCTCACCGTGTCCTATTGAACCAGAGGACCCGGTGAGAGATGAAAATAAATCTGACGCTGATTTCGCTGCTAGAAAGCATGATCATGCTGAGATAAGAATGAGATATGATCTTGAACATAGGCAATGGACTGTCTCCAACCGCAAGTGCCTGTTGGTAGCCAGGGCCACCATAGAAGAACAGATAAGGGGCTCAATCCCTGAATGTGCTACTGCCACAGAATATCTTGATAAAATCAAGATTCAGTTTACTGGGTCTACCAAGGCCACAGAAAGTTCACTGATTAAAAAGCTTGTGAATGAGAAATACACTGGTGGTAGCATAAGAGAGCACATTTTGAAGATGAACACTACGGTATCTAAGCTAAAGGAAATGAATTTGAAGGAAGATGATTTCCTGATTCATTTAATTTTTTGCTTCTTTGTCAAAAGAATATGACATTTTTATTGTGAACTATAATATGCAGCCTGAAAGATGGGGCATAGAAAGATTTATTTTAATGTGTGCTCAAGAAGAGGAGAGGATAAAGTCCTCACAGGATGAATCCGCTCACTTTGTGAAGGATAACAAAAGAAAGAACTTTAATGACAAGAATTTTAAATCATAAGGAAAACCCAAGTGGGATAAGGCCTCTTCCTCAAATTCACAGGGAAAGAAACCCCAGGACTCTGAAAATCAGCAGAACAACTCCTATGGTGGAGCTGAGAAAGATCAATGCAAGCACTGCTTTAAAAAGGGACACTACAAGAGAAACTGTCCAGACTTCCTGAAATCTCTACTAAAGAGAGGTGATGAATTTATTACATTTATAGATGAATCACTGTATTTATGTTATGCTAAATCTACTTGGTGGGTTGATTCAGGAGCAACTACTCATGTTGTAAATTCTTTACAGGGGTTAAGTGGGACGAGAACATTGCAAAGAGGAGAAAGAACGATTAAAGTTGCAAATAAAGTGCAAGCCAATGTTGAAGCCATTGGAGATTTATCTTTAGAATTGAATAATGGCTTTGTACTTAGACTTAAAGAAGTACTTTATGTTCCCTCTTTACGTAGAAATTTGATAAGTGTTTCGAAACTTGATGATGATGGAATTGATTGTCATTTTGGTAATGGCAAATGTAAGATACTTGTTGATAATGAATGTGTTGGTCTTGCCTTTCGACAAGACAAGCTTTATTTATTATCTCTTAATGAGAATGCAAATAATGTATGCGATGAGAATATGAATGATTCCCCATCTGCGAATGTTACTAAGAAGCGGAAGCGAATTGATGATACCTCTTCGAAATTATGGCACTGTCGCTTGGGCCATATTTTGAGGGGGAGAATAGAACGACTGATTAAAGAATCAATTCTTCTGCACTTAAAATTTTCAGATTTAGAACAATGCGTTAATTGCATCAAAGGAAAGTATGTCAAAAAAATTAAGAAAAATATCAAACGAAGCGTAGGAACTTTAGAAATAATCCATACTGATATATGTGGTTCGTTTCCTATGAAAAGTGTGGATGGTTATGATTCGTTTATAACATTCACAGACGACTACTCTCGTTATGGCTATATTTATCCAATTAAAGAAAGATCGGAAGCATTAGATAAATTCAAAATATTTAAAGCTGAGGTTGAAAATCAGAACAATAAGAAAATAAAGATAGTACGATCAGACCGAGGTGGAGAGTACTATGGGCGACATACCCCATATGGCCAAATTCCTGGACCGTTTGTAAAGTTTCTACAGAAAAATGGTATAGTCGCTCAGTACTCCACACCGGGGGAGCCTCAGCAGAATGGAGTAGCTGAAAGACGTAACCGTACCTTAATAGATATGGTAAGAAGCATGATATGTTACTCCACATTACCGATTAATTTATGGATGGAGGCACTGAAAACCGCCATTCACATACTTAATCGAGTACTAAGCAAATCGGTGCCTAAAACACCATATGAATTATGGACAAGAAGGGAACCCTCACTTAACCATTTGCGTGTGTGGGGCTGTCCGACTGAGGCAAAAGTGTTTAACCCAAACATAGGAAAGTTAGACTCCAAGATAGCCAGCTGCCATTTTATTGGCTATCCAGAAAGATCGAAAGGATATCGCTTCTATTGTCCTGACAGACATACGAAGATTGTAGAAACAAGACACATTGTGTTCTTAGAGGATAACATGATCAGGGGGAGCATGGTAGCACGAGAAATAAGCCTACAGGAGAAGTGGGTACATGTACCCACTCCGATGGCTGAAGAACCATTCTTTACGCTACCTGTTGATGTTGCGCCGACAGTGCAAAACACTATAGTGCCAACACCTGTTGCATGTTCTCCCGTGGCGACAATGAATGAACATGAGGAACCTATCTTTGAGGAGCCTGTCCTTGAGGAACCTATAGAACCAAATGTCGCACATGAGGAAGAACAGCAACAGTCCAATGAGGAACAAGTGCCAGAGGCCCCTAGAAGGTCTCAAAGAACAAGAAGGTCAGCAATTTCTAATAACTATGAAGTTTATGAAACAGAAGAATTTTAGATGGGGGATGATCCCACCTCATTTGAAGAAGCCATGAGAAACGACCACTCATCAAAGCGGCTTAAGGCCAGTGAAGATAAAATGAAATTAATGAGTACCAACAAAGTTTGAGACTTGGAAATTATTCCTAAAGGAGCCAAAACAGTAGGTTGTAAATGGATCTACAAAACAAAATATGACTCCCAAGGGAATATAGAAAGACTTAAAGCGCGACTTGTGGTGAAAGGCTTTACGCAAAGAGAAGGGATTAATTACAATGAGACGTTTTCTCCAGTCTCATGTAAAGATTCTTTTAGAATTATAATGGCACTTGTAACCCACTATGATTTAGAGTTACATCAAATGGATGTAAGGACGGCGTTCCTTAACGGGGATTTGAAAGAAAATGTTTATATGGCACAACCAAAAGATTTTGTTGTAAAAGGAAAAGAAAATATGGGATGCCGCCTAAAGAAATCAATCTACGGATTGAAGCAAGTCTCAAGACAGTGGTATTTAAAATTTGATAGAACAATAAAATGTTTTGGGTTTAAGGAAAATGTTGAGGACAATTACGTTTACGCAAAATTCAAGAATGGAAAGTACATATTCCTAATTTTGTATGTGGATGATATCCTGCTTGCTAGTAGTGATGTCAATCTACTAATGGAAACGAAGAAATTCTTGTACTCAAACTTCGATATGAAAGATCTCATTGAGGCATCGTTCGTTTTAGGAATAGAGATTCACCGAGACAGAAGAAAGGGGGTTCTAGGATTATCGCAAAAGGCATACATAGAAAAGGTTCTGAAGAAATTTAGTATGCATGCGTGCAGTCTTTCATCTGCTCCTATAGTCAAGGGCGATAGATTTGGGGAACATCAATGCCGCAAGAACGAATATGAGATTAACCGAATGAAAGCGGTACCGTATGCTTCAGCAGTTGGAAGTTTACAA
This sequence comes from Saccharum officinarum, assembly GCA_020631735.1. Classification (NCBI taxonomy): domain Eukaryota; kingdom Viridiplantae; phylum Streptophyta; class Magnoliopsida; order Poales; family Poaceae; genus Saccharum; species Saccharum officinarum. Next base: position 24,001,747 of record CM036190.1, on the reverse strand, counting down.
TATACTCAAGTGTGTACACGCCCTGACTTAGCTTTTGTTACCGGGTTACTTGGCAGATATCAAAAGAATCCAGGAATAGAACATTGGAAATTTGTAAAGAAAGTCCTGCGTTATTTGCAGGGTACGAAAGGCCTCATGCTAACGTATAGAAGATCTGATTCCTTGCAGATAGAGGGGTATTCAGATTCCAATTATGCGGGAGAAGAAAGAAAATCCACGTCAGGATATATATTTACTCTCGCAGGAGGGGCTATATCGTGGAAAAGCTCCAAACAAACCGTAACTACATTCTCGACAATGTATGTTGAGTTTGTAGCATGCTATGAGGCAACGGGGCAGGTGAATTGGCTAAAGAAATTCATACCCGGATTGAAAGTGATTGATAATATCAATGAACCACTGAGGTTGTATTGTGATAACAACCCAATGGTATAGTATGCTCACAACAATAGGTCAAGTGGTGTTGCCAAACACATTGACATAAAGTACTATGTTGTGAAAGATAAAGTTCGGGATCATATAATAAATCTTGAGCATATAAGTACAGAGAAAATGCTCGCGGATCCGCTCACAAAGGGCTTACCACCCAACGTGTTCAGAGAACACGTAGCCGACATGGGTTTAAGGGAAAGCCTATGATTTCCGAACATATGAAGGGCCCAGAAGAAAGTTTCATTCCAAAACGGAGAAATGTGTTGTGGCTGTTAGTCTAACGGCACTAATTGCTGTGACGATGAGACAATTCAATGCACTAATCTGTAATGGAATAGGATAGAAACAAGAAAAATATGAATCGAAAGTTTTGAGTATGAAATTAAAGAACGAAGAATAGAGGAGAGATCAAGGGGGAGAATGTTAGGATTGATCTCCCACCAGTTAGGCCCAACGGCCTAACTGGGCCCTGTTCTCGCGCCCTGATCGGGGGCGCCCAACCCTACATGGTTGGTGGGCCCCCGTCGCACAACGCTATAAAAAGGAAAGGTGGGGGCCAGGGCTCGAGGTACAAAGTTGACCGCGCCGCCAGTCACCCCACCAACATCCTAAACCCTAACCCGATCAAGATAGGGGCGCTGCCAGCGACGGGAAGCCTCACCGACGCCGGCAACGCCACCCCGACGTCACTTCACCGCCTCCGTCTCCACCGACCGTCGCTGCCGGCGCGCAGATGGCACCGCCGGCGAACGAGACGTCCAACCCCACTGCTACGACTCCGGCTCTCGATGGTTTGCAATTTCCTACTTCTCTCTCTGTTTCTCTCTCCCTTTTTCTCAGTAGATCATGAAGTAGGAAATGTTGTTCCATATACTTTTGATGAATGTGTACCCGATCTAATAAACCCTAAGAACATTGAAAAATAACACCTCCGACTGGTGACGATGGTGGGCGCCGCTCGCGCTCCCTAAGGGCCCATCCGGCGCGCGCATCTGGCACCCCGGATGAGGAGGGATTCTACTTGGTGCAGAGCCACCGGCGTTGGCGCCGCCACAATCCTCCGAGGTAGCCCAGGCTAGTGCCGCCCCACATGGTGGGCAAGTGCTTTAACTGCGGCAGTGAAGACCACATCAGGGCAAGATGCCCGTTCCCGACGCGGTGCCTCAACTGCGGCACTGAAGGTCATCGCCGGCGGGATTGCCCCTTCCCTCCGCTGGATAATGTGACGAGGAAGCGGCGGCGGCGCTCCCCAGCCTACAACGAGCGCCGTCGCACTACGCCCCGGCGTGGCACGTCGCCCCGTCGACGGTCGCCCGCCACCGACAACACGATCTCCGCCAGCTCCGTCTCCACGGGTCTCTCAACATCCGTGCCGCAGGCCTGCGCTCCCTCCCCGCAGCAGGACCCCCCGAGTTCACCGACCCCCGAGCCACAACCTCCTTCGGCGCCGGATTCTCAACAGATGGAGCCCCCACACTGTGGCGGACAGCGTCATACCCATCTCGTGGTTGTGCCTCGCTCCACGGAGCTAGAGGCGGCCGAGCGGGACCTGGGTCGTGCTCTGGTCGCTGTCATCGCTGGCACCAGGCCGCCGGTGTCCCCGGCCATGGTCCGTGCTTTCCTCGCCGCGGAATTCGGCATCGAGGACGCGTCTGTACACCGCTACGAACCTGAAGACTTCGTGGCCCGGTTCGCGAACAGGGACGCGGACGACGCCGAGAGGGTGCTGCACACACGTGTCCTGAACCCCCTTTTCACCTGATCTGGCATCCATGGAGCAGGTTGTCTATGGCATCCTTCACATTCCTCCGGTACCGCGTCCTGGTAGGGATGACTCATGTCCCTATCCACGCCCGATCAGCGGCCGTGGCGCAGACAATTATCGGGAGGGCATGTGCCCGAATTGAACTCGCCCCGCCGGATGCGATCCCAGCAGATGATGACAGGGAATTCTTCGTGTCTGCCTAGTGCATGGATCCGCGGTTCGTTCCCGACGAGCAGATGATATTCATTCACGAGCCGATCAACCGGATCCCTGGAACAGCGCTCTGTCTTCGTGCTGATGAGGAAGTAATTGATGGCTTGCCTGGCCTCAGCTATCTGGTACGCATCCGCATCATGGAGTTCCAAGACTGGAGCAATCCCCCGGAGTCACCAGACGAGGGAAATGGGGGTCGTGATCTAAATGATGAAGATGACGACTTTGATGACAGCAACCATAACCGCGGCCATCCCGATGCGGACCTGGGTAATGGCCACTCCAGGGGACCCCGCACGTTTCGGTGTGTTGATGATGCTGACGCCCCAGGCTGGGTGGTCGCCGCGGCACCACTTTCATGCCACGCAGGATGGTGATGGTGGGCTCGATTGCTTGCCCCCTCGCTCGGCGCGGCCTGGCAGCTCGTCTGCTGGGCGGCGACAAGTCCGTGATTGATACAGGGCCCGTGGCCATGTTGGGCCCAGAGGTTCAGGGTGCTTCGGAGGAGATTGCGGCCCCGATGGTCGAACGTGCTGGAACGACTGTCGCAGCTACCGCAGTATTGAACGATGACTCTGCAGTGGCTGTTATGGCGGAAAATAAGGCTTCAATGCTAAATGACGACGTCTCCTTCGTCGAGCGTCGCGCAGTTGATTTGCAGGAATACACAGGCTCTTTGGTCGGCGTCGACTTGTCTTGCCTGGAGTGCCGCCTTCCCGCTCCGACCGCCTGGGACCTCGTCTCTCCCGCCGGTCATCGCACTGCTGATCCACGGAACGTCTTCGCCGATTCCCTAGTCGACGTCGACTTATCCTGCCTAGAGTGCTGCCTCCCTGCTCCGAACAACCTCAACCAGGAGGCCCTACGCTCGACGTAGTGACGGAGGCGCCGGCACCGCACCCTCCCACCACGCTGGGCCTCGCCACAGACTCGGGGTCTCAACCGCCCGACTGTGTGCTGGACGGGCCTGGCCTGGGCTCGGGGGACATGACCCCCGTGGCAACGCTGGACGACGCGCCATTGGAAGACGACATGGGGGCTGCCTTCATCAACGCCATCAAGCTGCCACTACAGGAGTGCCTGCTGCAAGCGCCGCCCCATCCGCGTGCTAGGCGCAGGGCACTGAAAAATTGGACCCCGCGACGCAGCGATAGGCTTGCGGCAAAATCTGTCTTCCGAGATCCTAATCCTGAAAAGCAGGCCAAATGTGTCCTTGTAAACAAGTGGGAAGGGCGTCCTGATGATGTGGTCACCAACACACCTGATGCAAGCATCGCCGTCAAGTTTCATGCTGCCTTCGGGGGCCCTGTTTCCACCCGTAAACGTGAGTACATGCGCGAGCTTTTCCACGGGACACGTGACTTCATGTCTGAGGAGCTTGGATGCTGAGCTGACTCTACCACTTGTTGCGCAATTGTTCAAAATGAGTGCAAACCATATGCTGATTTGGAATGCCCGTGGACTCAATTCCGGCACGCGGCGTTCTGTAGTTCGGGACATCGATAGAGCAGCAACGCACCTAGACGAGGCTGCCGCCTCGGTGGGTGTAGGCTTCGGTAGCCTGTCTTTGCTAACAGGGCTCGTAGCTTGAGGCGCCGTCGCACGCTCGCTCGCCCTTGTTGCGAAATAGTTTTTTCTTTAGTACATCCGAGTCTATCCGCCGCCGAGCGCAGTGATATGTGTTTAGTGTTTACTCCACGGTGACATATGGCTTCTCACCGTATCGTCCCATGGAGCGTATAACAAACTCCCACTTCTACTTAATGAAGAACGTGCAATGCACGCTTTCAAAAAAAAAACTCCATCTCTTTTAGACAACTTAATACTGTTTCAATTCTTTTTGACACTTCTGGACCAACAACAAAGACGGGTTGGCCCTTACGAAGATGAGCCGGCTGATGGTTTTTGAGGCTGATAAGCTGGCTGTGGCTGTTTGTTGTGAGAGAAAAATACTGTACTACGACTGATAAGCTGGGTTAATAAGTTCAAACGAACATGGCGCTTATCTGTAGCACTGTAGAGATTCGAGCTCTATATATTTTCGGTCACAGTGTGTGACCCGAAGCTGGATAAAATGAATTACAGTGCTGCTATGTATAACTTTTTTTTTGAGCAAATGCTGCCACGTATAACTAATCTAATCTAGGGGAAGAAACAAACTAAGGCCCCGTTTACTTCCCAAAATATTTCCTCTGCCACCCGTCACATCGAATCTTTGGACCAATGCATGGAGCATTAAATATAGGTAAAAAAATAATTAATTGTACAGTTTGTCTGTAAAGGTCGAGATGAATCTTTTGAGCCTAATTAATTCATGGATAGATAAATTTTGTCAAATAACAACGAAAATGCTACAGGAATATTTCCCCCAAATATTTCGAAAGTGATCACAGCCTAAACTACATTGACCCATAAAATACCAAAATGGCTGCCACTTGCATCCTTACTTTATGTCAGCCCAGTTGGCTCACTATGAAAATGGATCGAGAATGTTACGAGCGGCCCACTCACCTACCTTCTCCGTGCTTTACTCGTCTCCCCATCCTCCGGCGGCGCGGGCGCCACCTCGCCGTACAGCTCCGCCACCACCACTGCCTCGACCTCTGCCCCGCCCCGTCCTGGTGAGAGTCCTTCTCGCAGTCGCAGTACCGCATCTTCGGCTCTCCTCCATTGTGTCCGCTGCAGCGACACTGCCGACTCCGAGTCTCCGACCGCCCTGCGCGAGCCCTCCTTTCACGCGGCCAGTGCGGCGCTCCCCGACGCGCTCCAGTCGGGCGGAGTCGCTGACGACCGCGTCTCCTCCGCTGATACCGACCTCCGCATCGCCACGCTCGTGCCCAAATGAGGTAATGAGTTAATTTCTGGTGTGTATCACTGAAGATATTGGAAGTTCAGTAGACCGTGGAATGCCGAATGCGTATGAACGTGTTTGGGACTTCATGCTGTATGTCATCAACACAATAACACCTAACACGATTCATGTTCCTTGTCACATATAGTTCAGGAATCAAAATATTTCATTATTCGGGTATAATTGTTTGGTGAGGAGAAAGCGGTGAAATAAACGCTGTAGGGTTTTTTTTTGTCGTCGTCGTCGTCTGGTCATGTATTCCTTCTACCAGTATGTGCTTATAATTATTTAACAATGGTTATTTATCATGCATAAATCGAAAGCTGCCTGTGTTCTGTACACGCATGTCTTACTTATGCTAATAATAGAGCTACTATTGAGGTCATTCATTCTAGAGAATTTTCATGATCTAGTTTATCGGTGGCAAGCATAAAGTGCCCTATGTAATGGTTTTTGGGTACAGTGTGAACTTACGATGCTTTGCTGATCCATTTAATGCACATAATATGACTTTTGATCAAAATATTTGTCTATTTCTAAAATACTATTATCTGAAAGGAAAAAGTCTACTTCACCCCATAACTATGGGGGTTGGACTACTTTACCCTCAACTATGAAATTGTCTATTGTACCCCTGAACTTTTCAAAACCGGTCGAATTACCCTCCAAGCGGTTTTGGACGGTGCTTTCACTAAGTAACGGTGGATTTGGTACAGTAACAATAGTTTTGTCTTTTTCTTTTTTTATTTATTTTGGCTGAATCTTTGAAAAATCATAGTAAATCACAGAAAAATTATAAAATGGAAAATCTAATTTTGTTGGACTCCACATGAGTAGATCTACACAGTGAACATATAATATGATATGCTTTAGTACAAAGTTTTTGCTATAGATTGTAAAATATTTGTCTATTTCTAAAATACTATTATATGAAATGGATGGCACTGGGTCAGCATCTGATGCAATGTACCATATCTTCACTTAATCCAGAGGTTTTCAGACGTCACCATGGTGGCTATTCTAATCATATGCTACCTACATTTGATTGTCTGTTTATTAAATAATGTTATATGGGAAAGTTAATATTACTAAATAATCTTGCATAAGTAACAGTCACTTTTCTATTTTTTTTAATTTCAGGATCAGATGATCTTTTCTGTTCTTGCTTTCTAAATCTTATTTTCTATAGACAGTACATGTATTGTACGACAACATTACTACAAAAATCATTTCAGGAGACAGTGGGTTTTATTTACAGAGGCAGACATTTTCTTCCATTGCCTCTAAAAATCGTTAGTGGGCCAAACAGTCTCTCCCTGCCTCTATAAATAGATTTTTAGAGGCAGGCACCTTTTTTTTTTCTTTCTCGAACACGCAGGAGAGCTGCGTATCATTGTATTGATAGAAGAAAAGAGTCATACATAGACCCGAACACCACACACACCCAACAATACAAGGAAGCTGGATCACCGGTTAAGAAAGATATAAGACGACCCTACAGCAGATCATTAGCCTGATTCTCCAGCAGTGAGCAGGGAAATTCCCTTGGCTCCTGCCAGGCTCCACCACTGAGCCTCTTCCCTAGCCAAGGCCAAAGCCAAGTTGACATTTGGGGTTGCACCATTGAAAACACAATCATTTCTATGCCGCCAAATGCTCCAGGCTCCCAGAATGACTAGAGAATTCAGACCCAACCTATAGTCCCCACTAGCAGCACTATCAACTTTTCTCCACCAGTCATCAAAGGATTGGTCACTAGGTTGCGGGGCAAGTGCTGCAAAACCAAAACGCGACAGGAGGGAGAACCAAAAATCTCTTGAAAATACACAGCCCACTAGGAGATGTTGAATATTCTCCTCCACTTGGTCACACAGAAGGCACTGATCTGGATGAGGGAGCCCCCTCTTTGCTAATCTGTCCGCTGTCCAACATCTATTATGAGCGACAAGCCACATGAAAAATTTGCACTTGGGGGAGCCCAGGATTTCCATATTCTCTCATAAGGCTCAAAGAAGATTGCACCCTGAAAAAGCGTATCATAGGCGCTCTTGGCTGTATATTGTCCCGACGTAGATGGCCACTAAATGTGTTTATCAGGAATATCCTCATTCAGCTCTACACCAGTCAGAATGTCCCAGAGAGCGAAATACTGAGTCAAGGCTGATGCACTGATCTCACCCTGTATGTCCTCTATCCATTTATCATCAGTTAGAGCTTCCAACACAGTGCGTCTGATGGCACTAGGACCTAATGCCTAGGTGAGCAGCACCTGCTCTCCTTCCCTCTCCTCCTCCCCTACACTAAGGAAGAAGAAGAGCCGAGCTCTTCTTCAGCGCACACACACACACACACACACACACTCTACTCAGTTTCAGTTCCTGAAACTGTAGACTCAAAGAGATGGTGGCAAGAGCTGCCAATTGCAATGCATTTCATTGGTTTATATACATCCTACATGTACCAACTATGGTACTGTCTACCTACTCCTAGTACATGGTATACATCACCTTCTACCAACTATGGATGATGCAATACTACCAACTAAAGTACTAGGGATGACTTATTGCCATACTTGTTGCAGTGTCCAGGGCATGGACAACAGACCTGACCATGCCCTTGACTGGCAGAAGGTGAGGGAGTGGATGATCAGCAGATTAAGTCTAACAATCTTCCCCTAATCCTGCTGTCCTTACTTGACCTCAATCATGCCAATCATCCCCCTCAGTTCCTGGAACCGAAGCCGACCAAGTGACTTGGTGAGAATGTTAGCGAGTTGCCGCCTGGTATCGACGAACTCGATGACGAGCTGCCCCTTAACCAGTCTCACCTTCTTGCCTTCAATCTTTACTTTTTCTTATCAACATTTGACAACTTTTGACCCTTGTCCTTATATCTTATAAATCCTGATTCAAGGACCTACAAAGACTTGAAGATCAATTTATCCTTCTCACTGGTCTCCCTGAATGGTAAAACGGAAAACTTGTCTTTACCTTTCTTCAACCAATGTTAATCTGTCACTTTTTCATGATGTCTCATAAATTTTGAATCAAGGAGTTGTGAGTACCATAAGATCTATCTTTATCTTTTGCTAATCTCCATCGTTGTTTTTACACCTTATAAAGTGAAGACTCGATGATCAACCTTGATCTATCTTTTCAACCTCCTTTGATCTTCCTTTGCACCTATGCTGACCTTCAATCCTTTGACCCTCTATCATTAGCTCGAATCAATCTTAACAATCAATCCAATGTTCTCTTGTCAACCATTGATAATTCTTGATGCTTATATCAGAACTTGTCAAAAGTTTCAAAACAATCTTATTGGTCTGCTTTATCTCTCTCTCAAGACTCTTCGAATCTCGGGACGAGATTCCTGTTAAGTGGGGTAGAATTGTCACATCCCAAAATTTCTAATTTTGGGTTGTGCATAGAAAACACTAACTAAAATAAATCAAATGTATAGTTTGTCTTCTCTGATTTGTTGCAACTCCTCGATAGTGACGTGTCCTCTTTGATGGTAGCTCTGTTATCCGTCGGTCTTACGTTTTTGCGATCATAGCATCATGTCGTATAGTCTAGTGCGCTCTTTTAAAGTATCTCTTTTGTTTTGTGTGTTGTTCTTAGTTGTGTTTATTGTCTGTTTATTCTACTTGATTGCTGAGAGTAGAAGAAGTATGGTTAATTAGCGCTGAAGACGAAGAGCTGAGGACCGACAGTCGAAGCAAGAGGACTTGAGTCCAGAAGATAGCAACTGGAGATTCTGAGCAGCTAACTTTGGGAAAAGGCAAGTATAGCATGGGATCATCCTAGTTTCCTATTCACCTTTAATACACTTAATTCATATGCATGTGTCTACCTTGTTACCCCTAAGGATATCCTAGTTTTTGTATCTTGTACCTTGACATCGGTGGAACATTGCATTAGGTAGTATTTATGCTAGTGCTCAAGATAAATAACCATGATCTGTAACATGACTAATGGTATATGCAATAAACGTTTAAAAGATGCTTTATAGAAACGTGGCTCAAGAGGGCTAGAGCATTGGGCTATTTTTATGGTGCTCTAGTTTCTCTCCTTAAGGACTTATCTGTAAGCGAACATCTGGGACTTATAGTACAACTGTGAGGGCTATATGACTCTGACTTTAGTCAAGTATGAGGACATTTTCTAGCTTGTTAGTGGTAACCTTCATGGCGTAAGAATGGCTTGACGAATCGGGTATAGTGCGGCCTCTGTCCTTATGTGTATAGGTTGCACGTCATTGTGACATTTGAAAGGGGGGCTCTACATCTGTTTGCCGAGTGAATCTAATGGCCCTAACTTGTTAGACGAACCTTTGAAAGACTTTATAGTGAACCCTACCAACCTTCCTTGGTAGTGGGTCAAGAGGCTGATCACCTCGGGCGAAAGGGTAAATTACGACTCACAGTGAAAGTGTACAACCTTTGCAGAGTGTAAAATTGTTATAACAGCCGTGCTCACGGTCACGAGTGGCCTTGGACCCTTACAGAATAAGTGATGAACACTGATGGTAATAATAATACTGATGATATTAAAGCTCACTGATGATTATTGTTTCTTGCTATACATTATTCTCGTTTAAATGATCATGAGGTTATTTGGGCTTACGTAACTTGTTGCTACTCAAATGCTAAAAAGATGACTCACTAAAAGCTATTGCAGTAAACCCATGTCAAACCTTTTGAGCCTCATGAACCCCGTGTTATATTTGTTGAGTTCGACATGGACTTACTCTTGCTATTTCCCCACACTCCAGTGTGTAGTAAGGTGCTGCTTAGAAGAAGAATAAATGTGTAGTGGAGTTTTCAGAAGTCTATAAGAAGTGCTTGGCATATGGAGCCCCCAGTCAGCCGTCCCTGTGACGTTGGAGCCTGAAGAAAAGATTAGTGACCGTTCCGCGACACTCTGATAGTTGTAAGTGTTAATATATTATGTTTCCCGCTTTATATAAACATTGTTTTGATATTTTTATTCTGTTGTTGTATGTGTGGACTTCCTGGGCACACATATGACGAGCCTAGTTTTGTTCTTTCAAAACCGGGTGTGACATAAACCAAAATTTACTTTACCGCCATTTGCTAGCTTCCTTCACTATCTTCTTGCCTCTTCAAAGAGCACATGATTATGCATGCACGTGTACAGTAAAAGCTTAACCTGCTTCTTTTATTTCTTTTTTAATATTTTATACAAATTCTAGTCAAACAGAGAAAATTAAAAAGTAAGTCTGACTAGATGAATTAATACAATCACACTGAGAGATTTATACGTAAGTTTTTTAAGAGTAATTCAAGCGCTTTAAGAGATCCAAACAATATGGTGTTATGGTTGTGTCAAGAAACCAGAGTATACCATCATTATAATGACTTCACATCGAGAAACATTAGAAAAAAAATTTGAAGGTATTTTAATATATATGAATTGTTTCTTTGAATTTCGCTTAGCTAAGCATTTATTATTAACTATTTTATACATATAAGTGTCTAAGTCATGTGTATATAAAGGGCCCCTAAATTTTGGTTTCGCCCCGGGCCCCTAAAAACTCAAGGGCGGCCTTGCATAGAACCTTTGATCTTCTGTTCTTTCGGTCTCTAGCGCTTACGGATAGCTCTTCTATCGTAGATCGTAGCACACCAACGAACATGCAAGCAAACAAATAGAGACAGCTAAAAGCAGTACACCACACGAGACAACAACAAACTAAAAGAGAGCTAGTTCTACGGTCATGATATTACAAGAAACGTCGATAACGGACTATCGTTAAAAAGTAACGACTACCGAGAGTTTTATATTATAAAAAAATAACTACAAGCTTGATTTATTTTAGTTAAACAAAATCATAGAGAAGTTTAATTCAGGTTAGACAAATCTTAATTTAATTTAAAAGCCATGTTAGATCTAGTCATATTTTACTTATTATAAATATTGTTGTATATTTAAGCAAATTAAACGCTAACTTTGCCAAATAAAAGGACAGGTGAAACACCTACTCGAACTGCTTATGATGCGGGTAAAAGCTAAGCAATTTATAATTCAAAAGCACGGTGATAGCAATTAAGCATATTAATATTTATATGTATAAAACATCGGAGTATTATGCTTATGTTGCTGTTAATTATAAAATTAGTTGCATGCATATTAATTATATTACTATTTAAATTGTAAAATTCAGAGATATTTGACAATAGAAAATGTGGTTGCTACGTCAGTACAAGCTCAATCGCAAAAGAAAAAGCTACAGACATAGAGACACTGACCATGTTAGCTTGCTATCTGGAAACAGATCGAAGGCACAGGTACTAGGCGACGACAAAGATTTGTAGGATTGCAGTGCAGGCAACTTGACTTAAAGGGCGCACGTACAGATCCTGAACTCGATCGCGTCGCGTGCCCGGTTTTGTTGGAGATGCATGGACCTTCGGACAAGGCCAGAGCAACACGCTTGCATGCTGTCCAACCTAGCTTAAGTATGGAATAGAACCTGCAGGATTGCACGACCTAGTGAGCTGTGCAGATCATGTAGAGGAGAGACGAAGAAGCTGTATGCTGGATTTCTCACCGTCCACATGTCCATCTGGGAGATTGATGACGGCTCTAGATGAAACACGGACGGCGGCAGGAGAGGTAGCTGCTGCAGATAGAACTATGGTGACCGCCACATCTTTGGCGGATAGCCGGACTCCACGCGCCCGTGGGCAACAACGAGCTCCACCGATGAGGAGGCGACAACAACGTGCAGTCGTACAGATGGCTCCATGGCAGCTCGGCGAAGCTCTCTCGGAGATGGCTTTTCCTCTTAACTTTGATGGTTTCGGCAAGATCGTGTGGAGGCCGATGATGAGGCGGCGGCGGCGGCGTGCATCATGATGGATTGGTTTGTTTCCATAGGTTTGGAAAAGGATACGATGGGCTGAGTCTGCTATTTATAGACATGCACACGGTAAACGGCAAAGATGGATATTGAGTCCAGGAGTCCCTACGCGTGCGGCGTGTAGTTTAGGAGGAAATATAGTTCGGTTCCTCTTTGGTAGCAACAGAACCAAAGCATCAGGCTGACGTCTATCTGCTATAAGAATGAAGGATATGGTCTAGTTGCTTGCTTCTTCAGATTATGTCATCACGTCAAAGCAAAAGGTGCGAGGAATCCAGTATTAGCAGGAGATTGATTTGAGAAAGAGCCAAAGGATTTCGAGATCAGATAGTTTAGGATTATAATTAAATTATTTCTGAATTAATTTCTTGTATAGAAAAAAATCCAGAAAAAGTCAGAAAATTTCACGAGAAGTTTGTAGAGATATGTTGATGGACGCTGAACACAAATGAGTGATTTTCAGTGGAAGAAAAGGATCTTGGGAAACTCCAAACGAAAATATTAGGATCGAGAAAGCAAAAATTTGATTATTATATTTTAGGAAAAAACAGAGACAAGCCAGAGACAGATAAACGACTTACTAAATGCATTTTGAAAATTTTACTCACTCATAGCACCAAGTCAAGCAACAAACAAACATCACATCATCCAAACGCCAGTCAAAATTAAAAAACTTTGAAAATTCACATTTTTTCTATAACTAAATTTGCGCTAGCTCAAACTAAACTTGGTAAATTTTATCCCAATATTAAAACCTTTTATTTTATTTAGTGTTTTATCTGCACAACCCAAAATCAGAAATTTTGGGGTGTGACACGAGTTGAATTGGGACATAATTAAATATCCTCAATTGCTAACTCAGTATCTAAGGAAGAATGATAGTGGTAAAATCGGCCAAACAATTGTTGCATCGTATCAACGATGGCCAAAATATTCACTCTTTTTGTCATTAGAATCGGGAGCATTTTGCTTCCCTAGTTATATAGTTTGCGGTACAAATGCCCACTAGGCACATATCATTCCACATTGGAATGATTTCCGTACAATCTATATATGACAAGAGTTTAATGAGATTCTTGTCTAATATATAGAAATCCATAAATATTATTGAGTATCAAATACATCAATATGATACCCACAATAGTTATGCGTTGACAACACAAATATTACAACATCTTCGATGGACATTATCACATATTATCAATGGACGATGAGATTATCCCAAATCTCAAAAAATCATTCGAAGCATATTTGATGATCATGTTGTCCATCTACGCGATGTTCTCTTTACGAGAAAATGAGAAGTGTTGTTATGTGATCCCATAAGGTCTAGCATAAACAACCAATCTCCTATGTGGCTTCAGATTTTATGATTGAAGCACCCTTCATATCTTATTTCTGTAGCTCCTGTTTCATCCCTTATAGAATGTTGATATAGATCAACTATAAATTTAAGAGTATGACATTGTTTAGCGCTATGCTAAACACACCACATATATGACATTACTCTTTGTCGTTCTTGGGTTCACATTGCCATCACTCATATTGCACATTAGGCCTTTTGCTTTTACTAGTGGAAGCAAACTATTTGAACAATATGATCATAGTCTTTAATAGTTTGAAAAACTACAGACATGATCCACTCATGATTAGCCTCAAGCTATATGAGTTTTCTTTATTGTTCATAATACTCCTAAAGAGTATGACACCAATTATGTGCATTTTTTTCACAAGATAATCTTATCGATGATCTTTATGGACGTAGTACCTTAACTACAGTAAGGCGCAATTTCCTTTGATCTATAACAAACAACCTCTAATTGAGGTTCATTAAATTGTTCTATTAGTCCATAGGACAAAACAAATGTTAATGTCCATTGTCCATGTGGGATAGTGATGCCATCTAGAGCGAGTTCATTAAACTCCTCTGAAGTCAGTATCCATAACATGTGACAAACCATTGATTTAATTAATTTACACCTAAGGTAAATTAAAAATCAATATGGTGATGTTGTATCCAATGCAAAATTTAGGGGATTTCATATCTTGTCATTTTTTTTGATAGTTGGAGGTAGTCAACAAAACTTTAAACCTTCCAACAGTTAGAGATAATCACAAGATGTGTAGAGCTCATCAACAACTATTATTAATGTTGACACACACATTGTAGGTAATCTCTATGTCCGAAATATAGAGTAGATCTCTCAGTAGTAGGCAAATAAATTGTTGCTATAGCCACGGTCTCTGGGTTGATATATTCGTATGAATATACTGCAGCCAATGCCTAAGACTCTACTACCTGTGTATAACCTTTAATAATGAATGATGGTGGTCACCATAAAGGTGTATCATTCTCATATTTTCAAAACACTTATTTGGGACAACACATTTTAGGTAGTCATCAAGTTTAAATAAACATGATGTAGACCTCTCGGTAATGGGTGAATACTCACTGCCATAAGCATGGTCTCTGGGCCGAATAATTCAAGATGAATTAAGCGCAGCCAATGCCTAGGATTCCAATACTTGTGTTAGGATCCCAAATGTATCCAAGATATGAATATAACAATTTTACATAATCCATCATTAATTAAGAAACGCTTAATTAAGACGATCTACCGTTGTTAAAATACAATTTATGGAAAAATTGCCAAATTAACAAGGTCAACAAAGTACATGAATAAACACACTGCTATATTGATACTGTTAAAACAGGAAACTTACTAAGCACATAGTGCTATAGTTGGCTACTGGTATAACTATGCAAATCACGTAGTCATCAAAGCAAAAATCCACTTCCTATGTTAGTCATACTAGCAAATTCTTCATGTCATGATGCAATTTCTAAAAATTCGTAGGTCTTAAAAATTGCCAAATTAACAAGGTCAACAAAGTACATGAATAAACACACTATGCCAAATTAACAAGGTCAACAAATAGATTCTTTTCCAGATTAGGCTCATATGAGCGTAAATTCTTCCAATCTTAATTAACTATCAATTAATTAGGATGATTGATTTTGTTGCAATTAGAAATAATTGTCGAAGACTAAAATCGACAAACTATGTATGTTTAGACATGAACAAATTTCTGTTGTAAAAGCAAACAATATATAGGAGTAAAAACTCTACCATACTAATACCTTCAGAGTCCATGACTCAAACAGAAAGGTCATAGAAACAGAAAACATATGTAAACATTAACATAGTAAATTCACCCACAATATAAAATATCATGATGCAATTTCTAAAAATTCTTAGGTCTTAAAAGAATCTATTTACACTAGTAAATAATGGGCATCATAATCCATTTAAATCAGAGGTCTAAATCAAGCATTTATATCAAATATAAATGCAATATATTGCAGTGGTGATTTACCTTAAAATTAAAGACTAAAACATAGGACAAAAAGGCATTAATAATTGATAAGAATTATTATGTAATTCACAGAAACAGGAAAGGTCTGTGCAAAAATGGCACAATCTTTCCCATCCCTACAACGCCAGCATGGACGGACAGTTTCCCAAAAATCGTTCGGCTTCTCGGCCGTGAGGGTGCTGTCGCCGTCGAGCAGGAGAGCCGCCGCCGCCGATGGGAGGGCGCTGTCTGCCCCGCCGTGGGGGCCGTTGCAGCGAGCGCGTGCGCGTGGCGCCGGCCGCTGCAGGCGCAGACGCCTCCGACCGCAGGGAACTGGCCACGGGGCGCGGAGGCTGCCGGCCGTGGGTGCAAGGCCGCACGGGGCTGACGCGCGGAGGCCGCTTGGCCGCGCAGGACCGAAGCGCGGAGGCCGCCTGGCCACGGACGCAGGAGGCAGCCACGGCACGTGGGCACCGTCGCCGCTGCGCCCGAGTGCGGGGATCCACAGCCGACCGGGCATGCGGGTTCTGCTGCCGATCGAGCACTGCCACCGCATGGCAGGGCACGCGAGCGCCGCAGGCCAGAGGGGCACAGAACTCGTCCGTCGTTCGATTTCTTAGAGATAAGAATCTCGAATTGGGAAAAAAAAGAATACATATCGTTCTTGGATTGAGGCTTGCAATCCTTTCATGTTCTTTTCCAATTAGCACGCGTTCAACAAAGCCAAAAAAATTGTTTGCATGCTTCATTTTCGATGTTGCCGAACGAACGCAATAGAGCAAGGCGGATGCCTGCGTGACTTCTCCGTTCTCCTTCCCCCTTCTGCACTTCTCGTCTTCTGTTAACGTGGAAGACGGCCACTGTGTTGCAGATGTTGAAGGCCATCGGCCGTGCGAGAGGAGAACGAAGACTTGATCTCCGATTGGAGTGGAGGCCGCCTCCTTGCATACAGCGACGCCGGCTAACTCCTCCGGCGAACTACTTTCCGGCCTTTCTTCTTAGGGAAGAACAACGTGCGTGATAACGTGTCAGAAGCAGAGAGCGAGACAAAGCGATTGATACAAATGATTGTCTGTTGTATTCCCGATAAACAGTATATATATATATATATATATATATATATATATATATATATATATATATATATATATATATATATATATATATATATATATACACACACACACACACTACAAAGGATTGCAAGGCCTATATGGACGGTTACAGGTGTAAAAGAGAGAGGGGTGAAAAGACACTCCTTGGATTAATCCTAATTGATCACTAAATAATAATTGTCAACAATGTATATATATTAGAATAAAAATTATTCCCTTAGTAAATGACATAGTGATTAAGTAATTTAATACTCCAAGATAATAAATTTTGAAAATTGTTATTCAAGATAAGTGTACACATTTTGACTAAAAAATTATATATATAAATATTTGTATTTAATTTTAAGCACTCAATGTTCTAGAAGATGATGTTATAATTGCCATTATGAAAGATAATATAAAGTAACATATTTAGATTTGTATCTAAATGATCTATATCTTACTGTTAATTTAATAGCTTATCAAAAAAATTAAATAACCATAAAGCACAAATATATTTCTCCATTGCTCAGTTTATAAATATTAATACAATAAAATTTGATTAAAGTAAACATAAATATTGTGCCAACATGCAAATCTCTCTCTCTCTCACACGTACTTAAGATATATATTTTTCAAAAATTTTAATTAAAATGTTTGATAAAAAATCAAACATCTTAAGAAAAGGAGGATGTTAGGGCGTGTTTAGATCCAAATTTTTTTGGAAAAAGTTCATGTAGCACTTTTCGTTATTATTTGGCAAAAATTATCTAACCATGGACTAACTAGGCTCAAAAGATTCATCTCGACATTTACAGACAAATTGTGCAATTAATTATTTTTTTATCTACATTTAATGCTCCATACATGCATCCAAAGATTCGATGTGATAAGTACTGTGTAAAAAATTTTGGGTGTTTTTGTGCATCTAAACAGGCCCGTAGTATACACCATAGTTTGCCTACGTCAAATCTCACATCAAACTCTATTAGTAAGGCCCTGTTTGGTTTGTCCTGTTAAACTTTAACAGGTGTTGACCATGAGGTTGATCATAGAGTGTTCGGATATTAATAATAGACTAATTAGGCTTAATAGATTCATCTCGTAAATTAATCTCAGTCTGTGCAATTAGTTTCATAATTAATCTATGTTTAACATTTCATATATGTGTCTGAACATTCGATGTGCTAGGTGTTAAAAAATAGGGAGAACCAAACACCCCCTAATCTTAAGTGACATGCTGTAGGCTTAAAACCTAATGATTACTTATGTCATCATGATACTTAAGAGTAAATATTAATACAATCATTTACATCTAAGATTCTAACCCATGTAAGAGCACATGATGGACTAGTTAGGCCCCGTTTGGTTTGGGTTTGTTAAAGTTTAACTCCCATCACATCAATGTTTTCTCAAATGCATGAAGTACTAAATGTAGACTAATTGTATGCATGTCAGCACAGATTAGGAGTAATTTACGAGACGAATCTATTAAGCCTAATTAGTCCAAGATTGAAAACTTTTTATCAAATAAGACGAAATTGATACAGTATTTGTTAAACTTTAACTCCTCCAACCAAACACCCCCTTAATCAAGGCTGTGTGTAGTTTCTGAATTTGGGGTGACAAAATTTACTGCAGCATTTCGTTTGTATTTGGTAATAATTGTTCAACCGTTGACTAATTAGGCTCAAAACGTTCGTCTCGCAAAGTACAACCAAACTGTACAATTAGTTTTTGATTTTATCCACATTTAGTATTCCATATATGTATCGCAAATTTTATGTAACGGGAAATCTTTTTTTTTATAGTGCACTTTTCGATGCACCACAGTCCAAATCTGTGACTGCGAAAGGGGTGGCGCTCCCACCGAGGGCCCTGACCACCGAACCACTGGGTAGTTCGTGACACGTCAATAGAGATTGGCGCTTGTTTAGTTTGCCTCAAAGTTCCAAGTTTTTTCACTCTCTTTCTATCACATTAATTTTTAACCGCTTGTATGGAGTATTAAATGTAGGTAAAAAAATAATTAATTACACAGTTTAGTTGGAAATCACGAGATGAATCTTTTGAGCCTAGTTGATCCATGATTGGACAATATTTGCCAAATAAGACGAAAGTGATACTATTCATCGGGTTGAAATTTTCTTCAATCTAAACCAGGGCTGGGATCATCTGGTAGTGCGTATTGAAAAGACGGTGTCAGAGCTTCAACTACCCGTGCCTTGCGTGCCTCCGTCCGAGGTCGATAATACTAGGGGCTGTTTAGTTCCACCTAAATTTTTTTTCGTCCCGTCACATCGAATATTTAGACATATATATAAAGTGCTAAATATAGAAAAAAAATTAATTACACAGTTTGGTTAGAAACCACGAGACGAATCTTTTCAGTCTGACTAGTTCATTATTAATCTTAAGTGCTACAGTAACACATGTGCTAATAACGGCTTAATTAGTCTTAATAAATTCGTCTCGCGGTTTCCAGATGAGTTATATAATTAATTTTTTTATTAGTATCTGAAAACCCCTTCCAACATTATATGAAACATCCGATGTGATACCTAAAAACTCCCCATTAATTAAACTAACACCTGCCAGTTCATCTCTCTTCATGCCACGCCGAAGGAAAAGCGGTCGTCGATGGTAGACTAAGGGCCTGTTTAGATGCCAAAAACACACAAAAATTTTTGTATAGTACCCGTCACATCGAATCTTTAGACATATGTATGGAGCATTAAATGTAGATAAAAAAATAACTAATTGTACAGTTTGTCTGTAAATGTCGAGACGAATCTTTTGAGTCTAGTTAGGCCATGGTTAGATAATTTTTACCAAATAACAACGAAAAGTGCTACAGGAACTTTTTTCTAAAATTTTTTGTAATCTAAACACGCCCTAAATAAATAAATCGACTCAATCATCGATGGGCTGGCGCGCTGACATCGCGCTGGCTCGACGACATATTGCGATATGGCATATGCGAGTGTCATGCGTGTTCGCCGGCGAAATTTAATGAGACGCCCGACGAGCGGCTGCTTGAAGACACGAATTGTCACATGATCATTTATTAATTAAATTCTACACCGATCATCAGATCTTCATTGTCGGACTCTGGAGAATTATGTAATTATTTGGCAATGTGTTTTTTTAATGTTGCATCATAAATAACTATTGGCATGAATTTTAAACTATTTATATTGTATTTAGCGGATGGTTTCAGCTTAATCTTTGAATTTAAGCCTTTATCATGTTACTTAGTGCATGTATACTAAATCACGTTGCAGATGTTACAATTGTAACCAAATTACTAAAATTGACCTACCAAATTGTATATGAAAATTTTTGACGGTATACCCTAAGATAAATCCTGGATCCGCCACTGCTGGAGGTGAAAGAAAGAAGATGACCAAGACATTGTAGCTGCCAGGTGGCCGTTGCTTTGCTTGGCTGGGAACGATCTGTGAAATGGTTGGAACTTTGAAGTCAACTGATGATATATATATGTGGTATATACTATCCCTTAGATGGCCTTACAGACTGGATCACACCATCATGATTGGGTAGTGCTATTTTAAAATTGGCAATTTTGCTCAAAAAATCAGGGTGGCCAGACGCGTGTTGACGCGTCGAACCCTTATATGTGAAGTGAATTAAGAGTTTAAGACGCGTCTGTGATAGCTTTTGTTACATAGTTTCTGCCTGTCACAAGAGAAGCTGATGACACTAATATAGGAAACTTAACCGAGGTGAGCGAAATGGCTTAACCGAGGCGGACAAGCCAACCGCCTCGATGCAAAGGTCACAGTTAATCGTGGCCTTAAGTGAGGCGGTTGGCCAATGATTTTAAAAATACAAAAAAGCCCAGAGCCCACCGGTGAGCCTGTTTCGGATCCCACCGGTGAGCTCGCTTGCTCCGCGCGGCCCCACCGTCGCCGCCGCTGCCGCATCCCCACGTCGCTGCGCGGATCTGGTGTCCCCGTGCCGAGCTCCGCCGGATCTGGCCGGGGGTGGAGGCCCCGTCCCCAACGCCGCGCTCCTGCACTAGATCTGGGGAGCCACCGCCGCCGGGACCGGATCTGGTCGGGACCAAGCTCGCCTGCGCACGCGGCCGCCGCCGGGACAGCTGGATCAAGGGTCGAAGGGGGTTGCGCCGCTGGCCTTCTCGTCGCCTCCACGCTGAAGAGGGAGGCGTGCCGGTGGTCCTCATCACCACCACGCCGCTGCCGGATCCATCACGCCCCGCCACCACCGGGTGTCGCCGAGCGGGGCCGCCGTCAGGGCAGCGAAGGGCCAGGTGAGCGCGGACCCGCCGACGGTCGCGCGGGGCACCGGCTGCCGGGAGAGCGCGGGCTCACCCCGGTGGAGCGCGGACCCCACAGAGCCTAGAGAGAGGGAGCAGCGTGGGAGAGGGAGGGAGAGGGAGTGCCGAGCCGGGCCGGTCTGAGAGGGATTGTGGCGTGGTTGAGAGAGAGAGAGAGCGCCATGTGCCGTGCCGGTCTGAGGGAGAGCGGCGGGTGTGAGAGAGAGGGGTATGGGAATGAGAAACCCTAACTGGCTAAGTGTTCGTATATATACCTGAAGCCTGATATTAGGCTGAGACGGGCTGATATTGAGCCATTATTTTAGGAGGCATGCCTTATAATATGCCTGTCTCAATTAATATATTTATCAAGGCGGTCGCCTTAAAACGACCGCCGCGGTTAATCGATATTAACCAAGACGGTTGTATTAAGGCGACCGCCTCGGTAAATATATTAACCGAGGTGGTTGAGTTAGGACAACTGCTTTGGTTAATCAATATTAGTCGAGACGGTTACGTTACCATGCTTGCCTCGGTTAAGCATTAATCAAGACGGTCGCTGGCCTGGCTGCCCTAGCTCGAATAACCGAGGTGGGTAACCAGGGTGCCCACCTCCGAGGCCATTTTGAAAACGCTACGCAAAAGATTTTGTGTAGTAATGCCGAAGAAAAAGGCGCAGTCCTGGACTCATGGTAAATTTACATAGTGTGTTTGTTTCACTAACATCAGAAAAGAATGTGATGTATTTTTGTCCTCGCCCGAGGCAGTGCGACTCGCAGGTCTCAATCAAGAACACATACTGTAGGCAAATTAGTTGGAGCCGCCCATGGTAAATTAGTTGTAGTACAACCCCAGATCGACCACCCAAACGCCCAAATCCATATTCACGCTACACTAGTGACGTTTCCTTTTGCTGTTGCAGCCGCCCATATGGCGTCTGATAACCGATTTACGCTGCATACCCGACTGCTTCCATCCACTGCTCTGACGAGGAGGCGACGCCCATGGCTTCACTGCAGTGGAGACATGCCCCACGCAGGCAGGCGACCACATGACGATAAGAATTGCACCTGCACGCGTTGATCAATTCTGATTCACTGCATACGAGTAGCTGTTTCAAGTGATCCTTGAGAATCACTTGAAACGGCACATGAAGTCAACAAATTAATGGAAAGCCGTTACTAGTGAGGGCAAAGTTACCTGAATCGTGCACAGAGGGGAAGGCGTTTGTCAGCATAAGCACGTAGTCCTACCGGAATTTCGTCTTCAATCGGACATGTTTGAGAGTAAGCAAACCATTCACGTGCCAACCAGCCTGTGAATGAGAGATTTAGTTTTTTACAACAGGAGGAAGCTAAAAGAACAGTCTTTCATAATCATAATGAAAGTTTTAGATGGAGCACTGCTGGGTTAATTTTACCTTGACGAATGGTAGCTCGACTGATATCTGTCTCAAAGTGGAAAGGATCTCTTGTGTACATCACGTACCATTTCCTTCCATTACCGTTTGCATAGGCCTTGCCATGCTGGATATGTTTCAGCTTGTCCCACTCAGGGCTTGATTTCCTTGCTGCAATCGATGTGAGAAACGATAAGGTGCAGTGTAGCTCCAAATGACTTGGGTTTACATCCTTCAGATATCTTGGTAGAGTTTCCATGCCGTAATCCTCCAGCAGGAGTGTCTGGAGCGCCGGTACACCCTTCAATACCTTCATTCTGGGGCAGTTGCAGATGACAAGATTCTTCAGGCTTGGTAGAAAACTGATCCTCTCCAGGTCAGTGTATCTAAACGCTTCAAGCAGAACAACATGAGAAAAGTGGTCCAAAGATTTTAGGCAGTCGACGTCATTTACATGGAGTTCCTTCAGATTCTTCGTGTGGAAGGCAAGGCCATGTGGCACGTGACTCAACTTGCATCTCTTGAGTTGAAGATACTCCAAGACAGGCATGGCTTGCACCTGCTCCTCCCACTCCCACTCCTCCCATTCCACCATTCCTATAAAATTTAGCTTGAGCAATCTAGAGAACCCTGCAGCTACCCGAGAACGCTTGCTACACACGAATTCTTGCCCAAGACGCCTTATGGCTCGGGCCCTGTCGATCTGTAGGAGCTCCAACCAGGGGAGTTGACACAGGCCATCAGGAAGTTCGGTGCAGCAGGCCAGGTCATCCATTGTCAGAATTCTCAATCTCTCAAGGGGCATAGATTCTGTCGACATCATCCACCTTGGGAGTCGCTGACCAAAATACCCATGGATGTGAAGGTTTTCTAAGGAAGATGGAGGGCAAAGGTCATTGAAAACCTCCTCAATTTGTAACTGCTCCTTCTCAGAGTCACCTTCTTTATCTTTTTCCAGCCGGCCATCATCTCCAAGTCTACTGGTGGCTGGTGCAACTTAGTGCCAGTTCCCTTAGGCATGCCTTTACACTAAGCCTGACTTCTGTAGCAAATGATGAAGAAGATGCATTCTCCATGAGTCTTATACCAAGCTCAGTTAGCTGGCAAAGAGGACCCAGATCTTGCAAACTACACCGGTCACCATCCATGTGGGTTGGAAACCCATGTAATTTCCTCAAAGAGGTTAAACCACGAAAACCCTCTGGTATTCTTTTTATAGATGTCTTGCTAAGTTTATGAAACCTCAAGTGTTGTAGCATTCCAATGCTACTAGGAAGCTTAACCAAACTCTGACAACGAAAAAGGCTAATATACTGCAAGAACTTCAACTTGCCAATATTTTCAGGTAAGCTAGATGCGTTACTCTTTTCAATTGACAAATACCTCAAGTGTTTGAGTTGATACAAAGATTCAACTAATAAATCAAAATTATTTATGGACTCCAAATGTAGTGTCCGAAGACTTGAAAAGGGACCCAATGAATCACCAGGCTTTATCTTTACATGCCCAACCAATATCAGTGTTCTTAGTGATGTATGTGCTTGTAGAGAACACCACTCTAAATCATTTGATTCTGATCCTTTGTTTTCCAGGGATAAACGAATCAACTTTTGTGAATTGAGTTTATTCACCATAATACCAATTTCACTATTGTAACCTACTAGTGCCTCATTTCCTGCCACATACTGAGCGAAAGAGCGAACAACATCATGCATGTTGCAAACAACATGATCAATGTACCTTTTATTTGGCTCAATAAGGTTTCTCTGAATTAATTCGTCATAGTACACTTTTCCTATTTCCTCCAAGTCACGTGAGGTTCCATGAAAAATCCTTCACTGATCCACACGCCAACAATGTCACCAACCAAAAAAATTGTGTCCTTAGGAAGGAGGGAGTAGTGCAAAAAACAATGTTTCAAGCCTGGACCCAAGTCGTCATAGCTAAGATATATTGAATTGCTTAACTCTTCAGGCATTTGAGAAACTGACCATAGAGAGTCCTTTAAGACATTTTCCCAGTCGACTGGCCTCATGTTTTTCTGGCGTAGCAGGCCTCCAATAACTTTGACCGCGAGTGGTAAACCATCGCATTTTTCTATAATTCCCATTCCAATATCCTTTAGCATTTCAAGCTGGGGCTCATCATTTACACTTCTAACTACCTGCAAGCATATCAGACTAATTAGATAAGCACTCATTTTTCACCAGTACGGCAAATGTGGAGATCAGCTTAACACAAAGCGCGTGATAAATAAATTGCACAGTTCCTTTGTCACTAACAAGATAGAACTTCAAGCTCAATTTTTAATGCTCTGGTGGCACACAATTTTTGGTCATCTTCATTTATATATGCATGTGCACATAACAAAATAGAAAAGGCATCTAACAATCTACATGCTACTCATTTTTAGCTACATCGATCTAGAGGAAAGACAAAACAAGATCAAATACACAACGGATATTTAGTGGCGGGGCATGCCTTTCAGCCAAGTACAATCTAACATGAACCCTTGAACTGTTCACTGAATATTTAGATCATGGTCATACACATTTTTTATTTTTCATGTGTGCCGTGCACTTTCACATTAGATCGTCCTAGTGAAGTTAGATCTTGTACATTGATTTTCCCCAATTTTCAATGTTCTATATTAAAGGAAATGTAAATAAGTCACTTTTTAAGCATATTAATTCAAATATAATAAAATCAGTGGTCCACAGTTATTTTAGAGTAACATAGCTATAAACTTTGGGAACTAATTTGGTAAAACAATCATTTTTCCCAATTCCACGGTAATTTTTACCCATGCATGCACATACTTACTATTATGCAAATGGCCTATAGTCCCGATTAGGACGCCCCTTTAGTCCCGGTTTCCCACCCTTTACTCCTGGCATAGACAACCCGGACTGAACGGACCTTTAGTTCCTAAAAGGGCCTCCAGGCCGCTCCCCGGGGCAGGCACCTTTAGTCCCGGTTAAGGTCCTTTTTCTTTTTCTTTTCTTTTCTAGTTTCCTTTTCCTCTATGGATTCTTTTCAAGCCCCTATACTGGCATACCCATGTCCCTATTTGAACTTGGTTTGTGGAATCTTATCATCACACATCCATCACCACACCAAGAAGTGGTTCCCAACTGAAAATCAATTGTTCACACTACTATAGTGAAGTCCATCCACAATGCATTATCGATATCACTCATACTACCAAAATCCATGTATGATAAAAAAGTGTATCCTATCATAACACAACCACCGCTCACAATAGTTTTTCAGATCAGTTAGTTAGGATGTGGCTCCAGGGTACTTCTCTGTTTTATAGTATATTTGTAGTACGTGCGATTAGCAGGCATGGCACCAAAAAAATGTCATATAATTTTTGAACATTCTATTATGCTGCTATGTTACTTTTTATTTGAACACAACGAAGGTTTGTAAGCTCTCCACTGATCTTTTTGAGCGCAAGATGTCCATACTAAGAAAAAGGAAATGTTTTCTTAATTATACCTCATAAAAAACCATAAAATGAACTTATTATTGTTTCCTAAGTCTGTAAACTGAATTTTCTAGGGAATTTACCATTTCTTATTGCCTTCATTGTCAGTGTTACGCAATGGCACTCAAAATTTCCATTACAAAACCATGAAAATTCCGTGCACTTTTTCCACAAAAAAATGATGTAGACTTGCTGTACAGGTTCTTTGTTTGAATGTCTTGATGAAACAGTGAATAACGGGTGGGGTCCCTTATATGAAACTATCAGGCAACTGACCCTTTATATTTGTAATATTGCAATATATACTAAATATACTAGATTTTTGCAACATAAAAAGAATACTGCCAGTGGTAGCAGATCGACCTCTTACTTTTAAGAGTGCACCAAATATAATGTGATGCAGCTAACAAGCTCGACGTCTGAATGAAAACAAAAGGAAATTTTCGAAGAATGGGTGAGCTTGTATGGACCTGTTTCTTGAGAAGCAACCATGCATCCCCAGGGTCAAGTTTGTTGATACGGTGGTAGGGTTCCTCTGCCATCATTCCTCGTGCGACAGTGTCATGCCTAGTGGTGATGAGGACACGGCTACCATGAGCTAGGGCAGCATTGAGGAAGGGCGTTCTAAGCACACCCTCCCATGCACGATAGTCCCAGACAACATCCATTATCATTAAGGTCCTATGTCCCTTTAAGGCTTCCATTAAAGCTCGCTCTAGCAATGCCTTTGTATTTCCGGCAATATGGTGGTATCCCCCAGCTTCAGAGATTGCTCTCCTCAACATTTCAATCTCATTAAAGTCTTGGTTGACACTCAACCATATTTTCTTTGTGAAATCTTGTTGTATTATGTCATTATTAAATATCTTTTGGGCAAGGGTGGTCTTGCCAATCCCTCCAACTCCCACAATGGCGAAAACCATAATTCTGTTATATTCTTGGTGGGTTTGATACTCTTTTGTGAGCATCGCCACTAGATTTTTTGTGTCCTCCTCAATCTTCTCACCAACCAAACCTGATCCATCGAGGGCCCCTGAT
The DNA here is from genome assembly GCA_020631735.1 of Saccharum officinarum. NCBI lineage: Eukaryota > Viridiplantae > Streptophyta > Magnoliopsida > Poales > Poaceae > Saccharum > Saccharum officinarum. The sequence goes on along the minus strand of CM036190.1, from coordinate 23,974,917 downwards.
GTCTCACGTGTACTTGAACCAAATGATGCCTTCTTACGTCCATCATCCACATAGGAACCAAGGTTGATGAAGTTGAATGACGTGCTACGTGCCTTGATGTCATCTAGCCTCTTGTTAAGGTTCTTGATGCGGTTTCCAATATCATCGGCATGGAGGGGAGTCCGCATGCAGAATAGCAATGGGTTGAAGCATCCCATGTACCGGCTTGGGCCTTGCTCCATGGCCTTGAGCTGGCACAGATCCAGGATGTTTGTGGCATCATACATGGCATCCCGAAGCTCTCCCACCCATACCTTCACACTTAGATCAGTGATGTTCCTCCTATCAGCATCTGTGAGGAAGTTCTTGAGATCTCCAAGCTTGACTCCCATCTTGTCTATCTCCCGGGTGACCCCTAGTAGTATATGCACCTCATCTTTAGCCATGTTCACCAACATGTGTTGGATGTAGGATGCCAAAACAGCAAGGACAGCCACCATGGCAGTGATCTTGTATGGGTATATTTTTTTACAACAAAAGAAAACCATCGTTTATAGGTTCTATAGTCTATAAACTTGCTCCATCCAAAAATAAATCAATTCCTAGAATGACCCTAGGACAAAATATAAGTTTGACCAACTTTATAGAAGAGCATAACAACATCCATAACACGAAATACGTACATTATGAAAATATTTTCTATGATGTATCTAGCTAGCAATACTAATTTGGTGACAATATCGTATCGATTTCGTTTCCGAAAAAATAATGTGAAACTGAAAATGATTTGACCTCCTATCGATCGTTTCCGACCGTTTTCAACCCTATATCTAGCTAACGATACTAATTTGGTGACATAAATTTTGGTGCTCTTTTCTATAAATCTAGTTAAATTTAAAATGATTTGACTTAATCCAGCTCTAGTGAAAGTCCCTAGTTTGGTTTTGGCTAATTGATGAAACCTAGGACTAACCTTTGTATCTAAGTGGATGATTTAGATAAAGGTGGTCATCGGATATGAGATATGACATTGACTCTTGCGACCAAGTTGACGAAGACCAAGATGATGCTTGGCTCGATGGACCGGTTGTGAAGGTGAAGGGCAAGTCGAGGCTTCGAAGCGAAGGACCATGCGATGGTGAAGCTTGAGCGAGACTTGGCGCCGACGGACCGATGCAACGGTGAAGAGCAAGTGAAGTCAAGGTCGATGGATCGAGACGGTCATGTGATGATATGAAGTGGATCATATCTTTTGGAAAAAAAACAAAATGAGCTTAAGGCAAAGGTATAACCATAGGGCCATTTTGTTTTGCACTCAAGACACCATAGAGGGTGTGAGTGGTTTAGGATCGATAGCACTCAAGACACACGGGTGCCACTAGATGAATTCATGAAGTGCATTGCATGTAGGGCCTAGTGAGCTAACTGGAAAACCTTCGAAAATGTTTATGAAAATGCTAACACACGTACACAAGGTGGTGATCACTTGTTGGTGTTGGCACATTTGCGAAGGCGTTGGAGTTTGAGCGGTAGAGAGAGTTTGGGTCTCTCTCTCTCCTGCCGAGCTTGCGAGCGCGGGATTTAGGCATTTTCGAGGAGTTAAAATGCCTATTTTCCACTACGTCGGAAGTCGGAAAAGAAACGGAGACGAACGGAGGTCACAGAGGTAACCGGACGCTGCACCGGACACGATCATGGTATGACCGAACACGTCCGGTCAGCAGTCAGGCACGCGGGTGCTAGGGTTTGCAACCGGCGCGTCCGGTCACTTGCGGGACCGGCGCGTCCGGTTAGGCGCCCAGAGGGAACCGCGGTTCGCAAGGACGATCGGACGCGGGGCACGTCCGGTCACACACGATCGGACGCGTCCGGTCATTGAGGAAGCTTACTAGACTCTAACCGGACGCTGGCACTGTCGCGTTCGGTCATTGTCTGAAGCGCGTCCGGTCGTTGCCTGGAGTGCGTCTAGTCATTGCTTCGCGAGCGCGCGTACTGTGCGATCGGCGCGTCCGGTCGTTTGACAGGCGCGTCCGGTCGTTGGTTTGACCGTTGGGACTCAGTGACCGTTGGAGGATCAGACGCGGTTGAACGCGTCCGGTCAGTTATGACCGGCGCATCCGGTCATCCCGAAAAGACCCAGTGAAGGGGTATAACGGCTCTATTTGCTTAGGATGCTTATAAATACTTGTTGGCCGGCCCTTGGGGAGGCCTCTCGTGATTTCTAACATTCTTGTGCATCCTTTGAGCTAGAGCTTCTCCTCCCAATCATCTCTCTTGCTTGATTGCAAATCATAAGTGTGATTGAGTGATCCCAAAGTGGATTGCATAGCTTGAGGGCATCTAGTGGCACTTGTGGGTGGTTTAGCCGGTGGATTTCTTGTTACTCTTGGAGAGTACCGCTCCTAGCCAGCTTGGAGATTGTTGGAGGCATTGGCAAGAGAAGGAGATTGTTTTTGGCCACCTCCGGTTGATTGTAAGAGGTTCTTGTGCCTTCCTCGGCGGAGCGCCAAAAGCAACTCTAGTGGATTGCGCGTGTCATTGAGTTACCTCACTTGAGAGTGGTGTCTTGTGGTGCCTTGCGGGGCGTGCCTTGAGAGGCAAGTGACTTGAGGGTCACACCGAGGAACCATCTAAGTGTTGGTCGACACAACCGGTGACGTAGCTTATCGGTGCACAAGTAAACACCGGGTGAACAAAAATATTGTGTCACTTGTCTCCCGATGATTGGTCTTCATATTGTGTTGTTGTCAATATTGATTGATTGTATATCATATTGGTGATTGGCAACATCTTTACTCCACCGTCGGTATAAGTTTCATAATCCTCTCTCTCGCATTTACTTTACTAGTTTATCTTGTGTAGCTCTAGTAGTAGCTTTGCTAGTAGTGTTGTTAGCTTGCTCACTAGTGTTAAATTAGTGACATAGCCCTTGTGTGAACTAGAGATCATAATCTACTAGACTTGTGGATAGGAGGCTTGCATCACAACTGTAGGCTAAGCAAAAATTGCTTTGCGCTATTTGTTATTCTAACAAGTTTGCTTAGTGGCTTGTGTAGGATTTTTTTATAGGCTATTCACCCCCCTCTAGCCATCTAGGACCTTACAAGTGGTATCGGAGCCGTGGTCACCGTTTTAATCAAGGCTTAACGTCCTTTGGTGTGAAAAATGGCTCAAATTGTGTTCAATCATGTTGGGCGTAAGCCACCGTTCTTTGATGGTGTTAGTTCTTTTACTCATTGGAAGAGAAAAATGACAATGTACCTTGGTTCTATTCATGAGAGAGTTTTGCAAGTCACCGAGAATGATTTTGCTATCATTGATTCTGATCATCTCACCGATGAAGATAGAGCAAATAGAACATGCAATAGAATGGCTCTTAATACACTTTACAATGGTATTGACACAAAAGTATTTGAGGGCATCAACGATTTAGAATTGGCAAATGAAGTATGGACAAGGTTGAGTGAAACATATGAGGGCACTAAGATTGTGAAGAGTGCCAAGCTATATGGGCTCAAGAGTGAGTTTGAGAACTTCAAGATGAAAGAAGAAGAAACAATCTTAGAGATGTTTCATAGATTGCAAGTCATTGTGAATGATCTCAAGAGCTTAGGACATAAGACACAAGACCAAGATTTTTGCCACAAGTTCTTGTTGAGCTTACCAAAAAGATTCAAAATGTTGATCATGATGCTACAAAGAGATGGGCTTGATGCAATGAAGCCCAATGATTTGCTTGGAGAGGTATTGACCTTTGACAAGTATGATCAAGATGTTGATGAGAAGGAGAAGGAGGAAGAAAAGAAGAAGAAGACCATGGCATTCAAGGCCACCTCCTCCAAGGGCAAAGCTACCATCATTGAAGAAGAAGAAGACAATAATGAAGATGAAGATTTTGAAATTTATGATGAGGCATTTGCTCTTGTAGTAAAGAAAATGGGTCACATGTTCATTAAGAGAAGAGGCTTCAAAAAGAGAAATAACAATTTCAAGAGCAATGAGCAACAAAGGAAGTGCTTCAATTGTGATAGCACCGAACATCTTCAAGCCGAATGTCCCTATGACAAGAAGAAGAACAATAAGAGGGGCAAGTTTGAGAATAAAAAGAGAGAAGCCAAGATGACTTTCAAGAAGGGCAAGAATGGAGCCTATGTGGTCACTTGGAAAAGTGATGAAGAAGAAGAAGAAGAATCATCCAACAAGGCTTTTGCTTCCATTGCTATCAACAAGAAGCCATCACTAATTGATTCATCCTCTTCATGCCTCATGGCCAAAGAAACTAAGGTATTATATGATGAGAGTGATGATGAAAGTGAAATGGAATATGTTCATGATAGCAATAGTGATAATGATAATGATAATGAAAATGATGATGATGAACCAACTAAAGAACAACTATATGACTTGATGCAACAAACTAGAGACATAGCTATTGCCAAGAACAAGGAGTGTAAGAAGCTTTCAATGAAAGTAGCAATACTTGAGAAAGTTCTTAGTGAGCTTAAGACCAGTCATGAGAGTCTAGTGGAAGACCATGAGGATCTTGGTAAGGCTCATTCCAAGCTTGAAAAAGCTCACTCATTGCTACTTGAGCAACAAGCAAAGAAGGAGGTTGTTGTATCATGTGATATAGGTGTTACATGTGATATAATTGATGAATCCTTTTATGAACCTATCATCATGTCAAATGCTAACCCTTCTAGTAGGTCTTCATCCACCACCACCGACTCTACCTCCTCTACTAGTGATGGTTTCACTTGTGATGCCTCACTAATGGTTGAGAATGAGACTCTCAAGAAAGAGGTGGATGAGCTCACTCACACCCTAGGCAAGGCCTATGGTGGTAAGGCCCACTTGCTTAAGTGCTTAGGTAGCCAAAGGTTCTCTCTTAACAAAGAGGGATTAGGCTACACCCCCAAGAAAGGCAAGTCGGCCTTTGCAACTCCAAAGCCTAGCTTTATGAAGGGCAATGGTCGGTTTTGCAATAGATGCAAGCAAGTTAGGCACCTAGAGCATAATTGCAATAAAAAGAACCAAAGCAAGAAATTTGTTAATGCTATACCTTTTGATTCTTGCTATGTGCTTACCAAAAGTGTGAAGGGTGTGACCAAAGCAAGAAGTTTATAGGTACACCCATTGTTGGCCCAAAGAAGAAGGCTATTTGGGTACCAAAGAGCTTAGTTACTAACCTACAAGGACCTAAGCAAAAATGGGTACCTAAGCTTCATTGATTTGCTTGTAGGTCAATTACAAAGCTGGAGGAAGGCATTGGATTATTGATAGTGGGTGCACTCAACACATGACCGGTACATCAAGAATGTTTGACTCAATCAATGACAATGATAGTGGTGTTGATTCTATCACATTTAGCAATAACAAGAAAGGCAAGGTTATTGGGTTGGGCAAGATTGCAATATCAAATGACTTGAGTATCTCAAATGTGTTGCTAGTTGAAAGCTTGGATTTTAATCTTCTATCCGTGGCACAAATATGTGATCTTGGTTACAAATGTATCTTTGGGGTTGATGATGTGGAAGTCATTAGTATGGATGGTTCAAATGTGGCATTCTAGGGCTTTAGATATGAGAATCTCTACCTAGTTGACTTCAATGCTAGAGAAACTTCTTTGACAACTTGCTTAATCTCCAAATCAAGCATGGGTTGGCTTTGGCATAGAAGGCTTGGTCATGTTGGCATGAAACAATTGAAGAAGCTTACAACTCACAATCTTGTCAATGGTTTGAAAGATGTTGAATTTGAGAAGAATAAGCTTTGTAGTGCATGTCAAGCCGGAAAGCAAGTTGGAAGATCACATCCAAAGAAGAGTACAATGAGCACATGCAAAGCATTTGATTTGATGCACATGGATCTATTTGGCCCAACAACATACTCAAGCATAGGTGGTAACAAGTATGGTTTTGTCATAGTGGATGACTTCACAAGATTCACATGGGTATTCTTTCTTAATGATAAAAGTGAAGTGTTTGACACCTTCAAGACATTTCTCACTAGAGTTCATAATGAGTTTGAGATTAGAATCAAGAAAGTGAGAAGTGACAATGGAAGTGAGTTCAAGAATACAAGAATTGAAGAACTTTGTGATCACTATGGCATTGGACATCAATTTTCGGCCAAGTACACTCCACAATCAAATGGCCTAGTTGAGAGAAAGAATAGAACATTGCTTGATATGGCTAGATCAATGCTTCATGAGTACAATGTGAGTCAATTATTTTGGGATGAAGCAATCAATACTGCTTGCTACTACATCAATAGACTATATTGTCATCCATTGCTAGAGAAGACCCCATATGAGCTACTTCATGGAAGAAAGCCCAATATTTCTTACTTTAGAGTGTTTGGTTGCAAATGTTATATCTTGAAGAAGGGCACTAGATTGGGAAAGTTTGACAAGAGATGTGATGAGGGGTTCCTACTTGGTTATTCAACTATAAGCAAAGCTTATAGAGTTTGGAACAATTCAAGTGGCATTCTAGAAGAAGTCCATGATGTGCAATTTGATGAAACCAATGGGTCACAAGATAAAGAAGAGAATCTAGATGATGTTGGTGGAACTCTATTGGTGGAAGCAATGAAGAACATGGATATTGGGGACATTAGAGCAAAGCAAGTAATTGACATTCAAGATGATGATAAAGATCAAGTGCTCAATTCTCCATTCAAGCTAGCTAGTGACTTTCAAGTGCAAGATCATGGTGCTAGTTCATCTCATCAAGATACATCAAGTGATCAACCAAGCTCAAGTAATCAAGTACAAGTACTCCAACCACAACATATTGCAAGAGATCATCCCATTGATAGTGTTATTGGTGATATTAGAAGTGGTGTGCAAACAAGATCAAGATTGGCTATGTTTTGTGAGCATGCATCATTTGTGTCAACCATAGAACCAAAGAAAATAGAAGAAGCTTTGAAGGATGTCGATTGGATCATAGCTATGCAAGAAGAGCTTAACAATTTCACAAGAAATGATGTTTGGGAATTGGTAGAAAGGCCAAATGACTACAATGTGATTGGAACCAAATGGGTGTTCAAAAATAAGCAAGATCAAGATGGCATTGTGGTGAGAAACAAAGCAAGACTAGTTGCTCAAGGTTACACTCAAGTATAAGGTCTTGACTATGATGAGACATATGCTCCCGTGGCAAGATTAGAGGCAATAAGGATTCTATTGGCTTATGCTTGTGCACACAACATCAAATTATATCAAATGGATGTCAAAAGTGCATTTCTCAATGGGATCATCAATGAGTTAGTCTTTGTTGAGCAACCTCCTGGATTTGAAGATGACAAGAAACCCAACCATGTGTACAAGTTGAAGAAGGCTTTATATGGCTTAAAGCAAGCACCTAGAGCATAGTATGAGAGGCTAAGGGATTTCCTTCTCTCTAAGGGATTCAAGATGGGCAAGGTTGATACAACTCTATTCACCAAGAAGATTGGGAATGATCTATTTATAGTGCAAATATATGTTAATGACATCATCTTTGGATCAACCGATCAAGCATATTATGAAGAATTTGGTGATATGATGGCCAAAGAGTTTGAAATGTCTATGATTAGTGAACTTAGCTACTTCCTTGGTCTCCAAGTCAAGCAATTGAAGAATGGGACATTTGTGAGTCAAGGGAAATACATAAGGGACATGTTGAAGAAGTTTGGAATGCAAGATGCAAAGCCAATTTCAACTCCAATGAGTACAAATGGCAATTTGGATAGTGATTTTGATGGCAAAATTATGAATCAAAAGGAATATCAGTCCTTGATTGGAAGTCTACTCTATGTCACCGCATCAAGGCCGGATGTCATGTTTAGTGTTTGTATGTGTGCTAGATATCAAGCCTCACCTAGAGAGAGTCATCTCACGGCCGCAAAGAAAATATTGAGGTACTTGAAGCAAACAAGAGATGTTGGACTATGGTATCCCAAGGGGTCAAAGTTTGAATTGATTGGATATTCGGACTCGGACTATGGGGGTTGCAAGATCAATAGAAAGAGCACAAGTGACACATATCAATTTCTTGGAAGATCACTTGTGTCATGGTCCTCAAAGAAATAAAATAGTGTAGCAATCTCTACCGCCGAAGCTGAATATGTGAGTGCGGGGAGTTGTTGTGCACAATTGCTATGGATGAAATCAACTTTGAAGGATTATGGTCTCAACTTCAAGAATGTGCCTTTGCTATGTGATAATGAAAGTGCAATCAAGATGACACAAAACCCAGTTCAACATGGAAGAACAAAGCATATTGACATAAGGTATCATTTCATTAGAGATCATCAACAAAAGAGAGATATTGCCATTGAAAGTGTTGGCACCGATGATCAACTTGCCGATATTCTCACCAAGCCACTTGATGAAAAGAGGTTTTGTAAGCTAAGGAATGAATTGAAAATTCTTGATTTCTCAAACATGAGATGAATGCACCCCACCCACTTATTGTCATGCCTCTCCTTCGACATTGCAAGGTAAAGTTGATTGACATGTCATTCATCATATGCTAAGGACTTGCTAGAGCATGTAGACATAATAAGTGGTACGCATGAGCATTCATGATAAATCAAATGAATTTGATGGATATATGTTACCACTATTGCTTCTATGCTTATTTTGATCTAGTGGTGGCATATGACATGTTTGTGAGCTTGTAAACCTAGTGTTGAATCTAGAAGATTTGCTATAAATGTTTAATTCAACATAGGCAAGATAACCCTTATTATGAGGTGTGAAGAAGCTTGTCTTTGGTTCAAATCGAATTAAATATCTTTGGCAAGTGTTCTAGGTTGAACCAAATTTAATAAATTCTAACCTACTCCATCAAACATTGTTTTTCTCTCCACAATTTGATACCATTTTTGGGTAAGTTGTTGACAAAGGGGGAGAGAAAAAGATGATTCAACATGATAAAGGGGTAAATAAAATTTTTGATGCACATAAGTAGGGGGAGCAAGCTCATAAACAAAGTTGTTGCATTTGTTTGTGCATTCTCATATGACTTGCTCATTGCACATGTATTTAAATTCAATATACATGCTTGTGTGGTGCAATGCTAGTATAGAACTTGAATGATGAAATGATCTACTAGCATGCATAGGAATAGTTTACTTGTGGTATCTAGACGTGCCTTAAACTTTACAAGTGGTCCAAGAACCTTTACTATAATGTTGATCTCACGAGGTTCTTGAGTTGTGATGGATGTCTAGTTACTTCATGATGCTAAGGATGGTGTAAAAGGCAACTCCGATTGGTATCACGCTTCAAAGGTCCATTTCTTACACTTTAGCATCATTTTGGTAGAATTACTCTCTCAACACTTCTATCCATGCATATGTGCAAAGCTTTCAATCCAAACTCTATGCACATATGTAGGGAGAGCTAATGCTACCAAAACCGAGCTTGTGATAATTGTCCAAACTTTACTTATGAGCAAAATGATTGGACAAGTGCATATGTGCCACTAGGTGAATTCATGAAGTGCATTGCATGTAGGGCCTAGTGCATGTAGGGCCTAGCACGGTCGCAAGTCGGAAAAGAAATGGAGGCGAACGGAGGTCACAGAGGTGACCGGACGCTGCACCGGACGCGGTCATGGTATGACCGGACGCGTTCGGTCAGCAGTCAGGCACACAGGTGCTAGGGTTTGCAACCGGCGTGTCCGGTCACTTGCGGGACCGGCGCGTCTGGTCAGGCGCCCAGAGGGAACTGCGGTTCGCAAGGACGATCGGACGCGGGGCGCGTCCGGTCACACGCGATCGGACGCGTCCGGTCATTGAGGGAGCTTACTGGACTCTAACCGGACGCTGGCACTGTCACGTCCGGTCGTTGTCTAAAGCGCGTCCGGTCGTTGCCTGGAGCGCGTCCGATCGTTGCTTCGCGGGCGCGCGTACTGTGCGATCGGCGCGTCCGGTCGTTTGAGCGGCGCGTCCGGTCGTTTGATAGGCGCGTCCGGTCGTTGCCTGGGGCGCGTCCGATCGTTGGTTTGACCGTTGGGACTCAGTGACCGTTGGAGGATCGGACGCGGTTGAGCGCGTCCGGTCAGTTATGACCGGCGCGTCCGGTCATCCCGAAAAGACCCAGTGAAGGGGTATAACAGCTCTATTTGCTTGGGATGCTTATAAATACTTGTTGGCCGGCCCTTGGGGAGGTCTCTCGTGATTTCTAACATTCTTGTGCATTCTTTGAGCTAGAGCTTCTCCTTTCACTCATCTCTCTTGCTTGATTACAAATCATAAGTGAGATTGAGTGATCCCAAAGTGCATTGCATAGCTTGAGGGCATCTAGTGGCACTTGTGGGTGGTTTAGCCGGTGGATTTCTTGTTACTCTTGGAGAGTAGCGCTCCTAGCCGGCTTGGAGATTGTTGGAGGCGTTGGCAAGAGAAGGAGATTGTTCTTGGCCACCTCCGATTGATTGTAAGAGGTTCTTTTGCTTTCCTCGGCGGAGCGCCAAAAGCAACTCTAGTGGATTGCGCGTGTCATTGAGTTACGTCACTTGAGAGTGGTGTCTTATGGTGCCTTGCGGGGTGTGCCTTGAGGGGCAAGTGACTTGAGGGTCACACCGAGGAACCATCTAAGTGTTGGTCGACACAACCGGTGACGTAGCTTGTCGGTGCACAAGTGAACACCGGATGAACAAAAATATTGTGTCACTTGTCTCCCGGTGATTGGTCTTCATATTGTGTTGTTGTCAATATTGATTGATTGTATATCATCTTGGTGATTGGCAACATCTTCACTCCACCGTCGGTATAAGTTTCACAATCCTCTCTCTCGTATTTACTTTACTAGTTTATCTTGTGTAGCTCTAGTAGTAGCTTTGCTAGTAGTGTTGTTAGCTTGCTCACTAGTGTTAAATTAGTGGCATAGCCCTTGTGTGAACTAGAGATCATAATCTACTAGACTTGTGGATAGGAGGCTTGCATCACAACCGTAGGCTAAGCAAAACTCGCTTTTCGCCGTTTGTTATTCTAACAAGTTTGCTTAGTGGCTTGTGTAGAATTTTTTATAGGCTATTCACCCCCCTCTAGCCATTTAGGACCTTACATCTAGGAGTTGAACTAATTTGGGATGAAGGTAGCACTGGACTGGTTGCACCTCACATTTGGTAACCATGCATATGGAACAATTCATGTCTTCTAGTTTCTTAAAACGTGTATTATTGTTTGCTTCCCAAGGCCAGGGATGGTAGTGTTAAAGTATCGATTCTCTGCATTGCCTTTTTTTTACCGGTGATGCAGATGTTAATTATTCATAAATTTAAATGCAACTTATGCAGTACAATACTTCTCATAATTGAAGTAAAATGGGAGGCCCTGATACAAATATTTAGCATTATTCCTTTTCTTTTTTTGACATAGGTATACGAATAAAATAATAACGCACTCGTTGCCGTAATGAACATATCGTCATCTTATACAATAGCTATTGTGCAGTTTCAACTAATCACAAATCAAGTCGCAAGAAAAAAAAAACTAATCACAAATCAGATGTTATGTATGGTGGTTGGATTGATCCCACTCGTCACGAACAAGCAGAGAACCTGTTGTTGACAAATGGGAGGCAGAGCTATGCATGCATGCATGAAAATACAAACGGCCATGCTAGAAACGAACCTGAGGTTGGGGCGTGGCCAGAACAGTTGCCCGGCGTGGTTTATTCCGAGATCTGATTTTACAGCTCTATTGAGGCCGTGGAGGCAGTGGAGAAGACTAATGGTGAGGTTTCCGGTAGGCGGTAGGCCGGATTAAGGGGCGAGATCAAATCAACTTAAGGCTATCTGTACTTGTGGTACTCTAAATTCATCCTCTATACCGTATAGGATAGCGGATGCCGCTGCAGGCTTTTTTCACGCTACGCGCGTTTACAGGATGGCTATCCCGGATCCGGTGCAGATAGTCTAATTGAAAAAAGCAAGGCTTTTGGTTCCAATGTGGAGTGGTTGGCCATAGATGAGTAAGGGAAGAAGATGATGGCTGGGATGGGACGGTGACTGTGAGAGGAGGCAGTAATATATATAGTAGGCTCTATAGTACCGAGGACCAGACATTGCCTGGAAATTTCCATGCGTATGACATTGTCAAAATAATGTAAAGTAACCTCCTAAATTTGTATATAGATTATCCACCTCCATCATTACTAAAATTAACATAAAAACCCCTGAATCTGTATGTAAATCACCTAGTTATTATTTACTGTGAAAAGTATGACAATGTAATAACCCACATATTCTTCTTCTTAATTACTCACTTAAGTAATAAATGTATGATATTTGTCACGTTAAAAAAAAGAACACATGTATAATAAGAATGCTTGAAGCAATGAGCATACATGATGTATTTTTACTCAGTACCTAGCTCAAGCAAAAATTTCAACTAAAGATATCTCAAACATACATGCATTTTGAAAATGTGTCTTGAAAGTCCATGCAGGATGGGTTGGTGGAAGATATAAATCAACACAGTACTATCAATGGGTGAAAGCCAGAGAAAGAAGGTATCAGAGTAACAAGAGGATACTCTGTTAGAGCTACTGCAGTAAAAGCCCTCTCAAGTTAGGGCTCATATTTTTTTTGGGCTACTCTACTTTTATTGGCTTAATTTTTGGGACTCAACTCCTTCAAGAGCCCTTAAATAAGTGCTCCTACATTCTAAAAAAAAGGGCTCCTACTACTGCCACATAGATGATTCTTTCAGGCAGACAAAATCAATTTTTAGGAACAACTTGGAACAGCTGCTATGCTATCGATTGTAGAAACAAGAAATTTTCATTGATGTTTTGAAAACAACCCTGTTTTTCTTTAAAAAATATAAAAATATATTTTAATGTGCCGAAGGGCTACGGTCATCTCTTGCCAGGCATGCATCTCTCCTACACACCACACCACAAAGTCACTTGTGACAAAGATGCTTTATGAATCATGTATTGATAATTTTAGCTACTAAAGAGTATCAAATGCAAAATCTTTCAACTATAATGTTTTAGAACATATGGAATGCTACAATTTAGGTATAGGTCGTGTCTCCACCCAAGGTAGTTAGAGAAATTAAAAAACTTTAAATTTAAAAATCTGACAATTTATACTGTTTATTTCGCCCTATAAACAATCTCAAATTAAGAACTTATCAACGACAAAGTTTTAGATATTGTCCAACTCTACTATTCTAATATAAACTTTGTTTTTTTCATCCGATATCATTTAAGATAATTATGACTTTATTTGTTTGGCAGCGATTTTCAAGGGTAGTTGACTTAGTCAACCATCCCTAAAATTTGATTTCTAAGAACAGTAGTAAATATATAGATTTTTAGAGGCGGTTTTTATTAAGCTAACCTCCAAAGGAAATCGATTTCAAGAGTCAGTTTGTAAGCTCAGTGCATCAAATATTTATAGAGGCAGGAGTCTTAAAAAATAGGAGGCAATTGTAAAAAAACGATTTGTGTGGTAGTATACTTTTTTACACATGGGACCTATCCATGAGTGACATATAGCCCTGTTCGCTTGAACTTATCAGCCCGGTTTATCAACCATGGTACAATGTTTTTCTTTCTCTTACAACAAAACAGCCGCAGCCGGCTTATCGGCTGCAAAACCAACAGCTGAACAACTTAGTTTTTCTCATTTTTTATTATCTTGTTTTGTCCTCCAAACACGGTGATGCCGGCACCGATCGAGTGGCTGGAGCGAGCTAAGCTCTTGGGTAGGACACTGGTCGTGCATGGACTCAGGGTGGCTAGAGCTCTCAGGAGGGCGAGCCAAGGTCAGGTTGTTGAAGCAAGAGTGCAGGGGTGGAGATCGGGGTCATCCGGTGCTCGGGGTCAGGGACAGGGTCAAGGTTGGCCAGTTCTCCGGTGAGAGCTTTTAATGCGTCAGTATATGATTTGCTAGAGCTATGGTGTCACCCCTCGGCTCTCAAAAACAGAATAGAAATCTGAGTAGAGGACTTACTGGAGTTGCCTAGCTTATTAGGGCAAGGCCAATAATATACCTTGGCCCTCTATTGGTTGTATATACATGATTCACTTTTTTTGTCTTGAAGTTTCTTCATTCCTAAGCATAAGCTGGCTCAGCCCACTCCTCTTCTCTCTACTCTCCTCGTTACCCGGCCTGAATATAAAGCCCACTTATAGACACTTCACTATATTTACTCCTATTCAGTTCATCACCTAGGGTTCCATGAGCCATTCCGTGCAACTCGGCAACTGCATTGAGTGTGCAGCGTGGAGTCAAACAAGAAGCAAAGGTAAGGCTCAACCAAGGAAGTCAAACCAAAAGAGACAATATGCTACTTTGCTACTTCATCTCTAATAATGTACTCCCAACTTTCTTAGAGAGTCAAAGCATGCCAAGTTTGGTCAAAACTATAAAGAGGATTTTAAAGATTTATGACACTAAATAGGTATACTTGATGAAGGATCTAGTGATACTTATTTGGTATCATAAATGCTATTATTTTACTACTCCCTCCATATCGGATTTAGAAGTCGTTTTTTATAAGGTTTGAGTCAAACATTAGGAAAATAAATCATCAATAACTTTTAAGTTGTTAAGTTTACAAATGTAAAAATTATATGAATAGATTTGTCTTGAAAAATACTTTCATAAAAATATACATATATCACTTTTCCATAAATATTTTTTTATAAAAACAAGAGGTCAAAATTATGTTTTGGAGACCGTGTCGCTGTCCTAAACGACTTCTAAATCCGATACGAAGGGAGTATATAAATTTGGTCAAACTTAAGATACTTTAATTCCCCAAGAAAATTAGAATGACTTAAAATTTAAATTTAGAACTGAGGGGTATCAACTTGCATGTTTGTATCACCGCATTTGCAAGCACGAGTGTGACAGTCGAGAAGGAAGGTGGAACGTCAAGTTTCCCATGGCTGTGGCTGCCAATTAATGGCAGAGTGGACCTAGTGGTGATAGCATAGACACGAGGACCAAGATGAACAGTAGCTATATCCTTATTTACTCATTCCAAGGAAATTGACTTTTGGATCTCAGAGTTGGGTAGCAGCTTCTTACCGCAAGATGCTTTCTCGTCGCACGTGAATACAAGCAACGCCTTGTTTAGATGCCCGAGTCGGCCAACTTTGCACAGTGCCACCCCTGAACACTGTAGTATTTTGTTTTTTAGTGTAAAAAATTGTCTAAAAATTAATTAATTAGACTCACAATGTTTGTCTCGCAAAGTACAACAAAACTGTACAATTAGTTTATAATTTCATCTACATTTAGTACTCCATATATTTGCCGGCATTTTGATGTGATGGAGAATCTTATTTTTGCATAGTGAAATTTGGAGTGAATTTGGGAAAGTAAACAAGGCCCAAATAAAAGTGACAATTTACTCGATGCAATCCCAAAGACATGGCACAGTGCTGGAGGCAAATTAATAACAAAGGTAGACGGGATTTTCGGTTAGAAGGCCGGAGATCTCAATGGCAATTCATTTCCAAGAAGGTTCAAAGTCCACTTTGGAGAGCTTCCTAGCTTGGAGCCCCAATATATTTACCCATGACGACGAAGCCCCAATATCCGGATGTCTAGATGCACCATGTAGTTGCCATGCATGGTGCTCAACTCTCTACACCTCGGTCCACGGGTGCCTGCCTCGAGTGGCTGGAAGCTTCACGTGTGACTGCATCGGGTGCAGATACCATGGCAGCGAACTACTTGAGGACATCGGGTTGCTTTAACAAATGAACATTAGGGTGCCAACTGCCAAGTGTATTAGAGCGACTGCAGCATGAGCACCCAAATCAGGGCCTCCACCTTCCATTTGGGTGCTACCCCTACTTTTGTTGGCCTAATTTTTTGCTTCAACTCCAATAGTAGCACCCAAATTTGAGCCCTCAAATCTCTTCTGGTAGACAATGACAAATGGGCCCACTTGCCATTCTCTCTTTCTAGGCAGCGCAGGGTAGATCCGGCCAACTCCCATGGGTGAGGTCAGCTCTGGCCGCTGCGGCCACGTAGGTGCTCCGGCGGGCGAGCTCCCTATGGTCCTTTGCCTGGCCGAGTGAGTAGCATGCGGACACCGCAAGCAGGCACCGCGAGCAGAGTAGGGTCTGGCCACGTGAGCAAGGTGGCAGACCGCCCTGGGTCTAGCCACATGAGCAAGGAGGCGGACTGCCGTGGCCGTGCAGCAAAGCAGTGCGCCCCGTAGAAGACGGAGCTCTCGAGGCAACTAACACCTGGATGGTGTGCCCAACGCGTCATCATGCATCTGCCATGGTGAAAGTCCCTAGTTTGGTTTTGGCTAATTTATGAAACCTAGGACTAACCTTTGTATCTAAGTGGATGATTTAGATAAAGGTGGTCATTGCATATTAGACATGACATTGACTCATATGACCAAGATGGTGAAGACCAAGATGAGGCTTGGCTCGATGGACCGGTTGTGAAGGTGAAGGGCAAGTCGAGGCTTTGAAGCGAAGGACCATGCGATGGTGAAGCTTGAGCAAGACTTAGCGCCGACGGACCGATGCAACGGTGAAGAGCAAGTGAAGTCAAGGTCGATGGATCGAGACGGTCATGTGATGATATGAAGTGGATCATATCATTTGAAGAAACAAAATGGGCTCAAGGCAAAGGTATAACCATAGGGCCATTTTGTTTTACACTCAAGACACCATAGAGGGTGTGAGTGGTTTAGGATCGATAGCCGAACTATTAAGAGGGGAAGTCTTATCGGTTATTCGATGCACGGGTGCCACTAGGTGAATTCATGAAGTGCATTGCATGTAGGGCCTAGTGAGCTAATTGGAAAACCTTTGAAAATGATTGAGAAAAAGCTAACACACAAGCACATGGAGATGTACACTTGATGGTGTTGGCAGATTTGCAAAGGTGGCGTTGGTCGCGCTGTGGTTTGCGGGTAGAGAGGGGTTTGGGTTCCTCTTTCCCTCCCGCCGAGCGTGTGAGCGCGGGATTCAGGCGATTACGGGGAAATGAAATGCCTATTTTCCACTACGCCGAAAGTCGGAAAAGAAACGGAGGCGAACGGGGTCACTGAGGTGACCGGACGCTGCACCGGACGCGGTCTCGGTATGACTGGACGCGTCCGGTCAGTACAGCGCGGTATCAGGCGCGCGGGCTAGGGTTTGCAACCGGCGCGTCCGGTCACTCGTGGGACCGGCGCATCCGGTCAAGTGCCTAGAAGGAACTGCGGTTCGCAAGGACGATCGGACGCGGGGCGCGTCCGGTCACACGCGATCGGACGCGTCCGGTCGTCGAGGGAGCTTACTGGACTCCGACCGGACGCTGGCACTGTCACGTTGGCCGGCCCTTGGGGAGGTATCTTGGCATTTCTAACACTCTTGTGCATCCTTTGAGCTAGAGCTACTCCTCCCACTCATCTCTCTTGCTTGATTGCAAATCAAAAGTGAGATTGAGTGATCTCAAAGTGCATTGCATAGCTTGAGGGAATCTAGTGGCACTTGTGGGTGGTTTAGCTGGTGGATTTCTTGTTACTCTTGGAGAGTACCGCTCCTAGCCTGCTTGGAGATTGTTGGAGGCGTTGGCAAGAGAAGGTGATTGTTCTTGGCCACCTCCGGTTGTTTGTAAGAGGTTCTTGTGCTTTCCTCGGCGGGACACCAAAAGCAACTCTATTGGATTGCGCGTGTCATTGAGTTACCTCACTTGAGAGTGGTGTTTTGCGGTGCCTTGCGGGGTGTGCCTTGAGGGGCAAGTGACTTGAGGGTCACACCGAGGAACCATCTAAGTGTTGGTCGACATAACCGGTGACGTAGCTTGTCGGTGCACAAGTGAACACCGGGTGAACAAAAATGTTGTGTTTCTTGTCTCCCGGTGATTGGTCTACATATTGTGTTGTTGTCAATATTAATTGATTGTATATCATCTTGGTGATTGGCAACATCTTCACTCCACCGTCGGTATAAGATTCACAATCCTCTCTCTCGCATTTACTTTTACTAGATTATCTTATGTAGCTCTAGTGGTAGCCTTTTCTAGTAGTTGTTAGCTTGCTCACTAGTGTAAGTTAGTGACTTAGCACTTGTGTGAACTAGAGATCATAATCTACTAGACTTGTGGATAGGAGGCTTGCATCACAACCTTTGGCTAAGCAAAACTCGCTTTACGTCGTTTGTTATTCTAACAAGTTTGCTTAGTGGTGCTTGTAGAATTTTTTATAGGCTATTCACCCCCCTCTAGCCATCTAGGACCTTACAAGTGGTATCAGAGCCGTGGTCACCGTTTTAATCAAGGCTTAACATCCTTCGGTGTGAAAAATGGCTCAAATTGTGTTCAATCATGTTGGGGGCAAGCCACCGTTCTTTGATGGTGTTAGTTCTTTTGCTCATTGGAAGAGAAAGATTACAATGTACCTTGGTTCTATTCAAGAGAGAGTTTTGCAAGTCACCGAGAATGACTTTGCTATCATTGATCCCGATCATCTCACCGATGAAGATAGAGCAAATAGAACATGCAATAGAATGGCTCTCAATACACTTTACAATAATATTGACACAAAAGTATTTGAGGGCATCAAGGATTTGGAATTGGCAAATGAAGTGTGGACAAGGTTGAGTGAAACATATGAGGGCACTAAGGTTGTAAAGAGTGCCAAGCTATATGGGCTCAAGAGTGAGTTTGAGAACTTCAAGATGAAAGAAGAAGAAACAATATTAGAGATGTTTCATAGATTGCAAGTAATTGTGAATGATCTCAAGAGCTTAGGGCACAAGACTCAAGACCAAGATTTTTGCCATAAGTTCTTGTTGAGCTTACCTAGAAGATTCAAGATGTTGATCATGATGCTACAAAGAGATGGGCTTGAAACAATGAAGCCAAATGATTTGCTTGGAGAGGTGCTAACCTTTGACAAGTATGATCAAGATGTTGATGAGAAGGAGGAAGAAAAGAAGAAGAAGACCGTGGCATTCAAGGCCATCTCCTCCAAGGGCAATGCTACCATCATTGAAGAAGAAGACAATGATGAAGATGAAGATTATGAAATTGATGATGAGGCATTTGCTTTTGTAGTCAAGAAAATGGGTCACATGTTCATTAAGAGAAGAGGCTTCAAAAAGAGAAATGACAATTTTAAGAGCAATGAGCAACAAAGGAAGTGCTTCAATTGTGATAGCACCGAACATCTTCAAGTCGATTGTCCCTATGACAAGAAGAAAAACAACAAGAGGGGCAAGTTTGAGAAGAAAAAGAAAGAAGCCAAGATAACATTCAAGAAAGGCAAGAATGGAGTCTATGTGGCCACTTGGGAAAGTGATGATGAAGAAGAAGAAGAAGAATCATCCAACAAGGCTTTTGCTTCCATTGCTATCAACAAGAAGCCTTTACTATTTGATTCATCCTATTCATGCTTCATGGCCAAAGAAGCTAAGGTATTATATGATGAAAGTGATGATGAAAGTGAAATGGAATATGTTCATGATAGTGATAATGATAAATATGATAATGAAAATGATGATGATGATGAACCAACTAAAGAACAACTATATGACTTGTTGCAACAAACTAGAGACATAGCTATTGCCAAGAACAAGGAGTGCAAGAAGCTTTCAATGAAAGTAGCAATACTTGAGAAAGTTCTTGGTGAGCTTAAGACCACTCATGAGAGTCTAGTGGAAGACCATGAGGATCTTGGTAAGGCTCATTCCAAGCTTGAAAAGGCTCACTCATTGCTACTTGAGCAACAAGCAAAGAAGGAGGTTGTTGTATCATATGATATAGGTGTTACTTGTGATATAATTGATGAATCTTTTTATAAACCTATCATCAAGACAAATGCTAACCCTTCTTGTAGCTCTTCATCCACCACCACCAACTCTACCTCCACTACTAGTGATGGTTTCACTTGTGATACCTCACTAATGGTGGAGAATGAGAGTCTTAAGAGAGAGGTGGATGAGCTCACTCACGCCCTAGGCAAGGCCTATGGTGGTGAGGCCCGCTTGCTTAAGTGCTTGGGTAGCCAAAGGTTCTCTCTTAACAAAGAGGGATTGGGCTACACCCCCAAGAAAGGCAAGTCGGCCTTTGCAACTCCAAAGCCTAGTTTTGTGAAGAGCAATGGTCGGTTTTGCAATAGATGCAAGCAAGTTGGGCACTTAGAGCATAATTGTAATAAAAAGAACCAAAGCAAGAAATTTGTTAATGCTATACCTTTTGATTCTTGCTATGTGCTTACCAAAGGTGTGAAGGGTGTGCAAGCTAAGTTTATTGGTACACCCATTGTTGGCCCAAAGAAGAAGGCTATTTGGGTACCAAAGAGCTTACTTACTAACCTACAAGGACCCAAGCAAAAATGGGTACCTAAGCTTCATTGATTTGCTTGTAGGTCAATTACAAAGCCGGAGGAAGGCATTAGATTATTGATAGTGGGTGCACTCAACACATGACCGGTACATCAAGAATGTTTGACTCAATCAATGACAATAATAGTGGTGTTGATTCTATCACATTTGGCAATAACAAGAAAGGCAAGGTTATTGGCTTGGGCAAGATTGCAATATCAAATGACATGAGTATCTCAAATGTGCTGCTAGTTGAAAGTTTGGATTTCAATCTTCTATCCGTGGCACAAATATGTGATCTAGGCTACAAATGCATCTTTGGGGTTGATGATGTGGAAGTTATTAGTGTGGATGGTTCAAATGTGGCATTCAAGGGCTTTAGATATGAGAATCTCTACCTAGTTGACTTCAATGCTAGAGAAACTTCTTTGACAACTTGCTTAGTCTCCAAATCAAGCATGGGTTGGCTTTGGCATAGAAGGCTTGGTCATGTTGGCATGAAACAATTGAAGAAGCTTACAACTCACAATCTTATCAATGGTTTGAAAGATGTTGAATTTGAGAAGAATAAGCTTTGTAGTGCATGTCAAGCCGGGAAGCAAGTTGGAAGCTCACATCCAAAGAAGAGTACAATGAGCACATGCAAAGCATTTGAGTTGATGCACATGGATCTATTTGGACCAACAACATATACAAGCATAGGCGGTAACAAGTATGGCTTTGTCATAGTGGATGACTTCACAAGATTCACATGGGTATTCTTTCTTAGTGACAAAAGTGAAGTGTTTGACACCTTCAAGACATTTCTCACTAGAGTTAACAATGAGTTTGAGATTAGAATCAAGAAAGTGAGAAGTGACAATGGAAGTGAGTTCAAGAATACAAGAATTGAAGAACTTTGTGATCATTATGGTATTGGACATCAATTCTCGGCCAAGTACACTCCACAATCAAATGGCCTAGTTGAGAGGAAGAATAGAACATTACTTGATATGGCTAGATCAATGCTTCATGAGTACAATGTGAGTCAATCATTTTGGGATGAAGCAATCAATACCGCTTGCTACTACATCAATAGACTATATTGTCATCCATTGCTAGAGAAGACCCCATATGAGTTACTTCATGGAAGAAAGCCCAATATTTCTTACTTTAGGGTGTTTGGTTGCAAATGCTATATCTTGAAGAAGGGCACTAGATTAGGGAAGTTTGACAAGAGATGTGATGAGGGGTTCCTACTTGGTTATTCAACTACAAGCAAAGCTTATAGAGTTTGGAACAACTCAAGTGGCATTCTAGAAGAAGTCCATGATGTGCAATTTGATGAAACCAATGGGTCACAAGATGAAGAAGAGAATCTAGATGATGTTGGTGGAACTCAATTGGTGGAAGCAATGAAGAACATGGACATTGGGGACATTAGAGCAAAGCAAGTAATTGATATTCAAGATGATGATAAAGATCAAGTGCTCAATTCACCATTCAAGCTAGCTAGTGACTCTCAAGTGCAAGATCATGGTGCTAGTTCTTCTCAACAAGATACATCAAGTGATCAACCAAGCTCAAGCAATCAAGTGCAAGTACTCCAACCACAACATGTTGCAAGAGATCACCCCATTGATAGTGTTATTGGTGATATTAGAAGTGGTGTGCAAACAAGATCAAGATTGGCTATGTTTTGTGAGCATGCATCATTTGTGTCAACCATAGAACCAAAGAAAATAGAAGAAGCTTTGAGGGATGTCGATTGGATTATGGCTATGCAAGAAGAACTAAACAATTTCACAAGAAATGATGTTTGGGAATTGGTAGAAAGGCCAAATGACTACAATGTGATTGGAACCAAATGGGTGTTCAAAAACAAGCAAGATCAAGATGGCATTGTGGTGAGAAACAAAGCAAGACTAGTTGCTCAAGGTTACACTCAAGTAGAAGGTCTTGACTATGATGAGACATATGCTCCCATGGCAAGATTGGAGGCAATAAGGATTCTATTGGCTTATGCTTGTGCACACAACATCAAACTATATCAAATGGATGTCAAAAGTGCATTTCTCAATGGGATCATCAATGAGTTAGTCTTTGTTGAGCAACCGCCCGGATTTGAAGATGACAAGAAACCCAACCATGTCTACAAGTTGAAGAAGGCTTTATATGGCTTAAAGCAAGCACCTAGAGCATGGTATGAGAGGCTAAGAGATTTCCTTCTCTCTAAGGGATTCAAAATGGGCAAGGTTGATACTACTCTATTCACCAAGAAGATTGGAAATGATCTATTCATAGTGCAAATATATGTTGATGACATCATCTTTGGATCAACCGATCAAGCTTATTGTGAAGAATTTGGTGCTATGATGGCCAAAGAGTTTGAAATGTCTATGATTGGTGAACTTAGCTACTTCCTTGGTCTCCAAGTCAAGCAATTGAAGAATGGGACATTTGTGAGTCAAGGGAAATACATAAGGGACATGTTGAAGAAGTTTGGAATGCAAGATGCAAAGCCAATTTCAACTCCAATGGGTACAAATGGCAATTTGGATAGTGATCTTGATGGCAAAATGGTGAATCAAAAGGAATATCGGTCTTTGATTGGAAGTCTACTCTATGTCACCGCATCAAGGCCGGATGTCATGTTTAGTGTTTGCATGTGTGCTAGATATCAAGCCTCACCTAGAGAAAGTCATCTCACGGCGGCAAAAAGAATATTGAGGTACTTGAAGCAAACAAGAAATGTTGGACTATGGTATCCCAAGGGGTCAAAGTTTGAATTGATTGGATATTCGGACTCCGACTATGGGGGTTGCAAGATCAATAGGAAAAGCACAAGTGGCACATGTCAATTACTTGGAAGATCACTTGTGTCATGGTCCTCAAAGAAACAAAATAGTGTGGCAATCTCTACCGCCGAAGCCGAATATGTGAGTGCGGGGAGTTGTTGTGCACAATTGCTATGGATGAAATCAACTTTGAAGGATTATGGCCTCAACTTCAAGAATGTGCCGTTGCTATGTGATAATGAGAGTGCAATCAAGATGATACAAAACCCGGTTCAACATGGAAGAACAAAGCATATTGACATAAGACATCATTTCATTAGAGATCATCAACAAAAGGGAGATATTGCCATTGAAAGTGTTGGCACCGATGATCAACTTGCCGATATTCTCACTAAGCCACTTGATGAAAAGAGGTTTTGCAAGCTAAGGAATGAATTGAACATTCTTGATTTCTCAAACATGAGTTGAATGCACCCCACCCACTTATTGACATGCCTCTCCTTCGACATTGCAAGGTAAAATTGATTGACATGTCTTTCATCCTATGCTAAGGACTTGATAGAGCATGTAGACATAATAAGTGGTACGCATAAGCATTCATGATAAATCAAATGAATTTGATGGATATATGTTACCACTATTGCTTCTATGCTTATTTTGATCTAGTGGTGGCATATGACATGTTTGTGAGCTTGTAAACCTAGTGTTGAATCTAGAAGATTTGCTATAAGTGTTTAATTCAACATAGGCAAGATAACCCTTATTTTGAGGAGTGAAGAAACTTGTCTTTGGTTCAAATCGAATTAAATATCTTTGGCAAGTATTCTAGGTTAAACCAAATTTGATAAATTTTTTAACCTTACATGTGGTATCGAATTAATTTCAATCTACTCCATCAAACACTTTTCCTTCTCTCCACAATTTGATCCCTTTTTGGGTAAGTTGTTGACAAAGGGGGAGAGAAAAAGATGATTCAACTTGATAAAGGGGTAAATAAAATTTATGATGAGAAAAAGATGATTCAACTTGATAAAGGGGTAAATAAAATTTGTTGATGCACACAAGTAGGGGGAGCAAGCTCATAAACAAAGTTGTTGCATTTGTTTGTGCATTCTCATATGACTTGCTCATTGCACATGTATTTAAATTCAATATACATGCTTGTGTGGTGCAATGCTAGTATATAAATTGGATGATGAAATGATCTACTAGCATGCATAGGAATAGTTTACATGTGGTATCTAGACTTGCCTAAAGCTTTACAAGTGTGTTAGCTTTACAAGTGGTCCAAGAACCTTTACATATAATGTTGATCTCACGGGGTTCTTGAGTTTTGATGGATGTCTAGTTACTTCATGATGCTAAGGATGGTGTAAAAGGCAACTCCGATTGGTATCAGGCTTCAAAGGTCCATTTCTTACACCATAGCATCATTTGGTAGAATTACTCTCCCAACATTTCTATCCATGCATATGTGCAAAGCTTTCAATCCAAACTCTATACACATATGTAGGGGGAGCTAATGCTACCAAAACCGAGCTTTGATAATTGTCCAAACTTTACTTATGAGCAAAATGATTGGACAAGTATGACAAGTTAAAACTTTTATTATCAAGATCATCTTTGTGAGGGTTGTCATCAATTACCCAAAAGGGGAGATTGAAAGTCCCTAGTTTGTTTTGGCTAATTGATGAAACCTAGGACTAACCTTTGTATCTAAGTGGATGATTTAGATAAAGGTGGTCATTGCATATTAGACATGACATTGACTCATATGACCAAGATGGTGAAGACCAAGATGAGGCTTGGCTCGATGAACCGGTTGTGAAGGTGAAGGGCAAGTCGAGGCTTCGAAGCGAAGGACCATGCGATGGTGAAGCTTGAGCAAGACTTAGCACCGACGGACCGATGCAACGGTGAAGAGCAAGTGAAGTCAAGGTCGATGGATCGAGATGGTCATGTGATGATATGAAGTGGATCATATCATTTGAAGAAACAAAATGGGCTCAAGGCAAAGGTATAACCATAGGGCCATTTTGTTTTACACTCAAGACACCATAGAGGGTGTGATGTTTAGGATCGATAGCCGAACTATTAAGAGGGAAGTCTTATCGGTTATTCGATGCACGGGTGCCACTAGGTGAATTCATGAAGTGCATTGCATGTAGGGCCTAGTGAGCTAATTGGAAAACCTTTGAAAATGATTGAGAAAAAGCTAACACACAAGCACATGGAGATGTACACTTGATGGTGTTGGCACATTTGCAAGGTGGCGTTGGTCGCGCTGTGGTTTGCGGGTAGAGAGGGGTTTGGGTTCCTCTTTCCCTCCCGCCGAGCGTGTGAGCGCGGGATTCAGGCGACTACGGGGAAATGAAATGCCTATTTTCCACTACGCCGAAAGTCGGAAAAGAAACAGAGGCGAACGGGGTCACTGAGGTGACCGGACGCTGCACCGACGCGGTCTCGGTATGACCGGACGCGTCCGGTCAGTACAGCGCGTATCGGGCGCGCGGGCTAGGGTTTGCAACCGGCGCGTCTGGTCACTCGCGGGACCGGCGCGTCCGGTCAAGTGCCTAGAAGGAACTGCGGTTCGCAAGGACGATCGGACGCGGGGCGCGTCCGGTCGTCGAGGGAGCTTACTGGACTCCGATCGGACGCTGGCACTGTCGCGTCCGGTCGTTGCGAGGAGCGCGTCTGGTCGTTGTTTCGCGGCGCGGGTGCTGTGCGGATCGGCGCGTCCGGTCGTTGCGAGGAGCGCGTCCGGTCGTTGCTTCGCGCGCGCGGTGCTGTGCGACCGGCGCGTCCGGTCGGTTGAGCAGCGCGTCCGGTCATAGCGTTTGACCGTTGGCGCGCAGTGACCGTTGGAGGATCTAACGGTCGCATTTGAATTTTGAGGGACACGTGGATGTCGCAGGCGACCGGACACGGTTGAGCGCGTCCGGTCAGTTTCGACCGGCGCGTCCGGTCGTCCTGAAAAAACGGTCAGTGGAGTGGCAACGGCTCTATTTGTTTGGGGTGCTTATAAATACTCGTTGGCCGGCCCTTGGGGAGGTATCTTGGCATTTTCTAACACTCTTGTGCATCCTTTGAGCTAGAGCTACTTCTCCCACTCATCTCTCTTGCTTGATTGCAAATCAAAAGTGAGATTGAGTGATCCCAAAGTGCATTGCATAGCTTGAGGGCATCTAGTGGCACTTGTGGGTGGTTTAGCCGGTGGATTTCTTGTTACTCTTGGAGAGTACCGCTCCTAGCCGGCTTGGAGATTGTTGGAGGAGTTGGCAGAGAAGGTGATTGTTCTTGGCACCTCCGGTTGTTTGTAAGAGGTTCTTGTGCTTTCCTCGGCGGGACGCCAAAAGCAACTCTATTGGATTGCGCGTGTCATTGAGTTACCTCACTTGAGAGTGGTGTCTTGCGGTGCCTTGCGGGGCGTGCCTTGAGGGCAAGTGACTTGAGGGTCACACCGAGGAACCATCTAAGTGTGGTCGAACCGTCATGACGTGGACTTGTCGGTGGCACAAGTGAACACCGGTGAACAACAAATATTGTGTTTCTTGTTCTCCGGTGATTGGTCTACATATATTGTTGTTGTGTCATTATTAATTGATTGTATATCAGATTGGCAATCACTCATCTTCACTCCATCGTCGGTATAAGATTCTCATAGCTCTCTCGCCTTACTTACTAGATTATCTTATGTGTTCTAGTGGTAGCCTTTTCTAGTTGTTAGCTAGCTCACTAGTGTGTAAGTTAGTGACTTAGCACTTGTGTGAACTAGAGATCATAACTCACTAGACTTGTGGATAGGAGGCTTGCATCACAACCTTTGGCTAAGCAAATCTCGCTTTACGCCGTTTGTTATTCTAACAAGTTTGCTTAGTGTGCTTGTAGAATTTTTTATAGGCTATTCACCCCCCCTCTTGCCATCTAGGACCTTACACATGGGAGCCCTAGCCCGCCCGGTCGTCACATTCCACCGATAAATCTCCGTGCCAGCCGCGGGTATGGAGTAGTGTCTCGTGGGGAAAACGACAAGCGCGTAGGAAAAAAAACTAGGGGCGCGAGCGGTGAAGGATCGAGCGCATGGGGAAATTGAATGAAACGGTCTTTTGTGCGCTTGGCCTAGATCCCCCTTGAAAGGGTGCCGAGAGAGAATTTGGGGGCCATTCAAAATTTGGTGCTCTAGTAGGGACCTGCTGGAGCTGTGATTTGGGTTGGGCACCCGTATTTAGATATTTGGGGGCTCAAATAGCTGTGGCCTCCTAGGCAGGCTCACTCATATTGTCACTGCTTTGACATGATGAAATGCACCGAGGTCGCTCGGTCCAGCCGAATTATTCATCTACGCACACGGTAGGTGCAAGCCAGATCAATCAAAATCATATTCATGCAGACAGCGACAGAAAGAGAATGACCAATACTCGCTTTCTTAGCAAATGCCACATGAAAATGAAGACGATCCTTCAACTACCTCTACCAAAGCGCGCCATGCTAGCGGCTCCACACTTCTGAAGATGGCCTCGACCACGCTGCTGCCACACTAGTTGGCTACAGCTATGTCCTGGCCTGGCCGGGTGGAGCCATCAGCTTCGTCTACCTCCACCGAAGCACACCACACCAGCGGCTCCACGCTTCTGAAGACAGCCTCGACCACAACGACACCACACTAGTCGGCTGCAATTTGAAATACCAGAATCTGGATGAGAACTCGGGACAAGTTTAGTTAGCTGAATATGCAATTTGAATGTACAAAGAACCTGGTTGAGAACTTAGAACAAATTCGGGTACCGGCTTTGAAATTTACTCATTAATAAATATCCTAATGTATATATGTTGATTCTACTTATAACACCTCAGAAGAAACCACAACAATCTTCTGGAGATTAAATTACATTACACTACTACAACGGAGTACACGGAAGCAACAAACGTCAGCTAAGTTGAACATTAAATTAAGTCTTCTATGATGACATAAACAAAGACATCTTCAAAAACAACCAACAAACCTCAGGAGTTTACGATGATGAACAAACAACCAACGACAAATTAAACAACCAATGAATTTGTCAATAATATATGTCCACAGGTGTGCACATGTGCTGCTAGTCCCATCCAGCCAAGCATACTGGATGCTCAAGTACCTGAGATGGGGAACAAGCATATGAGGTTTATGGAAAACCTCAGCAAGCAAACTGCTTCAACCAAGTTATTTAAATCACATGCTTCAACCAAGTTATGGAAAACCTCAGCAAGCAAACTGCTTCAACCAATTATTTTTAAATCACAGTTCGATGAGCATATGAGGTTTATGGAAAACCTCAGCAAGCAAACTGCTTCAACCAAGTTATTTAAATCACAATGATTGAAGCAATTTGCTTGCTGAGTTTTCCATAAACCTCATATGCTTGTTCCCCATCTCAGGTACTTGAGAGATTTAAATCACATAATAATAGACATCAATTGGTTCATAGAAATGTAATTATACTTCCAAGTGCAATGCAAGCAATGCATGACTTCACTTCTAACCCATACGTACCAAGGAGGGAGTGAGGACTGCAACTACATTGCTCATCAACGTGCATTGCTGCGCAACCACATTGCTCATCAATGTGTGTTGTTGTACCAGTACTTACCACACCAATTCGACTACAGTTCTTCTATGCATATCAATAGGAAGAGTGAAAATGCAATGTTGCAATGAATGCACTTAATAAACTTCAGAATTCATAATTTAAAGATCATTACCACAAGATATATAGAATAGCATACCTCAGAATAAATAGACATAAGTACTTAAATTTCAGACTTATCTTGCTAGTGTGAGGTACTGAAATTTAATGGATGTAATTCAAACAACAAAGTCAAAGCATAGTGGACCATAGCGCCAAGTTTACTTGCCTTCACCGAAGCTCAAGAGTGACAGCTAAGCACAATCTAAATGTGTACCACCTGATCACAAGCAAGTCTTAGGACCAACACCATTGTAAAAACAAACACAGACAATGGGTAACAAAACAAGATCACCCCAAATCTACCATTCAAACACCTACCACTACGCTGCCATTCATGACAGCAGCACTGTCCTTTCTTCTATAGATAACATATAACCGTTCATTCAAAAATTCTCAAAATTAATAGATGGATATGTAGAAAACTCGATTATCTACAACTTTGTCTAAACATCCTTTTAACTTAACTAAACTTTTGTCGGTCAAAACATGATAGTAATCTTATAAAATTCATATCTAGAGATATACTCATCCAACAAATGTGTTCTTTAACAATTTAGAAACCATAAGAAAATTCCTACAACTTTTGTTTATACCAAACATTCAGATTCTTCCATTACGATGGCCAAAAATTGAATAGATGTAAAACTATCCAGATTCTTGTCACTGAAAAGCAGTCTACTTAAGAAGATCATGTCTCCAAAAATACAGAGGCTATGAGGGTGATATTGGTGTCGAAAGAAAGGTATTGAAGTCTCTACAACTTTGTCCACAGTGACAAAGTTTATTAAGGCTACTAAAATCCTCTAAAACAGCGATGAACAGAAACCGTCCAGTCTGACAGAATTTTAGAACATGGTCGAAAATTAATTTATAACAACACCAATATCAACGGAAGATATAAGTGTCATTATAGATTTATAATGACCGACCGTAGATCATTGAAACGGCTTATAACGATCCACCGGACGACGCTGAATCTGGGCTGTCGTGTAGTGAGATGCACCGTGTAGATGCCACGCATGGTGCTCAACGCTCTAAACCTCGTCCACGCGGGTGTCTGCCTCGAGTGGCTGGAACCTTCATGTGTACTGCATCTGTGCAGATACCATGTCAGCGAACTAATCGAGGACATCGGGTTGCTTTAACAAATGAACATTAGGGAGGGTGCCAAGTGTATTAGAGCCACTCAGCATGGCATCTAAATCAGGCCTCTATTTTCGATTTGGGTGCTACCCCTATTTTTGTTGGGCTTTTTTTTGCTTTAACTCCAACGGTAGCATCCAAATTTGACCCCTCAAACCTCTTCTAATAGACAATGACAAACAGGACCCGCTTGCTATTCTCTCTTTCATCTTCCTCCTATTGGGCAACACCGGGCATGTCCTGTTGACGGCGGGTAGATCCGGCCAACTCCCATGGGCGAGGTCGGCTCTGGCTGCTCTGGCCCCATGGGAACTGCGGCTGGTGAGCTCCCTGTGGTCCTTGGCCTGGCCGCGCAAGTAGCGCGCGGACACCGCAAGCAACGTGAGCAGAGTAGGGTCTGGCCACATGAGCAAGGAGGTGAACCATCGTGCCCGGGCAGCAGAGCAGTGCACCCAGCAGAAGACGGATCACTTGAGGCAACTAGCACCTCCACGGCAGACGGAGCAGGGTGTGCTCGGTGCATGATCGTGGGTCCGCCTGGGAGAGCCCGGGTCTACCGCGCGGGGTGTCACATTCCGCCTATAAATCTCCTTGAAGATGCGGGGTACTGGAGTAGTGTCGCGTGGGGGAAACAGAGTGTGTAGGAAAAAAAACTAGTGCACGAGTGGGAAGGATCGAGCGCATGGGGAAATTGAATGAAACAGTCTTTTGCGGGATTGACCTAGATCCCCCATGAAAGGGTGCCGGAGAGAGAACTTGGGTGGCCATCCAAATTTGGGTGCTGCAGTAGGGCCTCTGCTGGAGCTGTGATTTTGGCTGGACACCCATATTTAGCTATAGGGCTCAAATAGAGGCCATGCTGGAGTTACTCACATATTGTCACTGCTTTGGCACGATGAAATGGCACCTAGGTCGGTTGTCCAGCCGAATTATTCATCTACGCACACGGTAGGTGCAAGGCAGATCAATCAGAATCAGATTCGTGCAGATAGCGACAGAAAATTCAGTCGAGAACGACCAAATACTCGCTACATAGCAAATGCCTCGTGCAAATGAAGACGATGCTTCGACTACCTCTCCAAAGCGCGCCACGCCGATGGCTCCACGCCTCTGAAGATGGCCTCAACCATGCTGCTGCCACACTTGTCGGCTACAGCCATGGACCGGCCTAGCCGGCGGAGCCATCAGCTTCGTCTACCTCCACCGAAGCACACCACACCAGCGGCTCCATGCTTCTGAAGACAGCCTCGACCACGCCGACATCACACCAGTCAGCAGCTATTTGAAAGTACCAGCATCTGGATGAGAACCCAGGACTAATTTAGTAGATGCATATGCAATTTGAATGTACAGGAACCTGCTGGTCGAGAAGATAGAACAAATTAGAGGACCGGCAGTGAAATTTACTTAAATATATCCTATTTTATGTATGTTGATTCTACTTCATGTTAATAACTAAAAATATATAGCACGAATCATGTCGCAACTATACCCGCCATGAAATTACAGAAATCGGACATGCTGTCGGCTTAGCTGTGCGATTGCCGAACTGGTTCTGAGACAAAATACAAAATTGAGGATTTGCTGGGACGTGGGCTCAAGCTACTGTACCAGCACTACTATAGAATGATAATCACTTCCGCCACTTTCACCACCAGTTTGCTAAAAACCAGCGGTGATACTCATCACCGTCACCGTCGGTTCGTGTTACGAACCATTGGTGAAAATGAGGGCGATTATCACCGCCCGTGGGTAACACAAAACGGCGGTGATAACCTACCAAAATAGCCGTTTGTGGTACCAACCGAGTGATGGTCGACCCATTTTTACCGCCGTTTTGTGGTACCAATTGGTGGTAAAAATCATTTCACTAACGGTTCGTAATATGAACCCGTGGTGATGAATTATGCTGTAGCACAATAAAATTCATAACTTTTTCAAACAAAGTTGGATGAAAATAAATTTTATATCAAAGTTATGACTTTTTTATTTGAAATTATTTACGGTCCCAGAATTATGTTTGAAGCTCTTATATTTTAAAATTCAATTTTTGAATTCTACAAACAATCTCAGATGAAAAAAATGATCCAAAGCAAAGTTGTAGATCACGCTATGTTCTACAACTTTGTAGTTGACAACTTTTTTATTAGAAATCATTTAGGGTCTCAAATTTGTATCTGAAGTTCAAAAATTTTGAAATTCAAATTTTTCAAATGACCTCGGATGGAAAATTAATCAAAACCAAAGTTTTAGATCTCGGGACCTACAACTTTGTAGTTGATAACTTTTTTATTTGAATCCATTTGGGGTCCCAAAAGTATGGCTGAAGTTCCCACACATTGAAATTCAAATTATTCAAACGACATCGGATGGCGAAACAACCAACATCAAAGTTATAGATCTCGATTAGAACAACTTTATAGTTGATGGCTTTTCATCTAAAGTCGTTTAAGGTCCTAAATATTCATTTTAAAATCCTGAGAAGTGCATACTAGGAAAATGAATATGCCATATAGACACAAGTGGCTTAGGGGTGGAGTGGTTAGAGCAGCTACGAGTGAAGGCATAGGTCTTAGGTTCGAATCCTAGCATCACACAGTGCGTGGATTTTCACGTAAAAGCTGTGTGACTTGTGACTTCTAGTGGGGCGTTCCCAAGATTAAAACAAAAATTTTTTGCTATTTTTTGGCTCATTATTGTGATTTCGTCAAATCCTAATCACAACCGGCTGGTAACACGAACCGGTGTGATAACCTGTCATCACCGTCGATTTCCAACCGTCAGTAATGACCGTTCCCATCCCCGCCGACTTTCACTGCTGAGGGCCCAAAACCGTCGGTAAAGGAGATCTGGAACCGGCGGTGATGAACTTACTATAGTAGTGGACATTTGGGCGAAATGGTCTTTCTCCTATCTGTTAACGTGTTTACCTATAGAAAGTGTTAAATTGGTCATAAAAAAATGAACACAATGTCATATAGGAAGGGAAATATTTTCAGGACCAAATAAAAAACCATGTCAATGGAATATTTTTTAACCCGCAACTATGTACACACTAGCGCTTGACCTACAGAAGCTACATTATTTTTCCCTTATTCATTGTCTCCTGCATGCAGGTAAACCGAATGTGATATCCTTCATATATGGATCTGCTGGACAATCTTAGCTTTCTAACCATTCTAGAGATGAGACTAGTGAGGTATGATTACAGGATCTAGTAAAATTATAATATTATTAAGTTTAATGTTTCTAACTCAACTAGATGTTCAAAAGTTAATAGTACTCCGTCACCGAGTATTAGTACTTTCAAAAATTTAGGATGAAATAAATTAAGTAACAAGAGAAAAGTCTATATTCCCATCATTAAATAGCTATTCAGTATTGATTGGCTTTTATAGACAGTGCTATAAATTGCTGATTCGGATCAGATTGTGGAGCCTGGGGTTAGGAGATATTATGTGCTTGTTTGGCATGGCTGTGGCTCCACCCTCAAGTGCACCTCATGAGGAGTCAACACTACTACAGAAAACGATTCAAGGCGGACGTTTGGATTAATGTAGGCGGGCAAAGCAAACCGTCTCCATCCAAAGGTCTGCATTAATGCAGACCCACGGAGGGAGAGTTTTGTCCACCTCAGTTAATCCATTAATGAAGGTGGGCGTTTTATGGTGTCTGTCTCTGTTAATCGATTTAAAAAATTAAAAAGAAGCCCGAGCGAGCCCATTTGAGCCCACCATCAAGGCCAATCAAGCCCGCCGCCATCGTGTCCGTGCCACCACGCTCCACGTCCGCACCACCGCCATTGCCACCACACTCGTCAGAGGAGGCCCGTAGGACATGCAGGCCCCACTATGGCCACACGCTGCCTGGGCGCCTGGCCACACACGTTGGAGGAGCGCCCGATCGATTTGGGTGCGGCGGCCTCCTCCTTGCTGGATCTGGGCATGGCCCTATGCCACCATGGCACTGTGCAACCGCCGTGGGTGTGCCGCTATGGAGAGGAAGGGAGGTGCAGAAGGTGGGGAAGTAGGGGAAGGAGCCGACCTCGACCTGGATCCGTCCGACCTCCGCCTTCGCCTCTCCACCGCCGCTACTGCAGGGCCTCCAACACGGTGCGCACGCCTCCACCGCCTGTGGAGGGAGGAAAAGGAGGAGAGGAGGAGAGGGAGCCGATGGAGAGGAAGGAGAGGGAGTCACCGATGCGAGGCCCTGCCTTCGGTTTTGCCTGGAGGAGAGAGAGGAGAGGAGAGTGGGCGCCAACAGAGCCGACTGAGAGAGTTGGGAGCATAATGTATATATACAGGCCTGATATTGAGAAATGGGCCACGCGTGGCTTCAACTGTATTAACACAGGCCGGCCTTATAGTGTGCCTCCTCCAAAAATGAATTTACGCAGGCGGGTGCCTTAAGACGGACCGCCTCCGAAAATAGACCACTTTTGGAGAAGGTTGTCTTAAACGACGACCGACTCCATAAATTCATTTTGAAGGCGAGCATTTCCTAACCACCTCTGTAAATCGATTTTGCGAGGCAGTCATTTTTGGGTGCCTCAGTAAATAAAATGAACCGCCTCTATTAATCGCCGAGTATTTTACGAAGAGGCTGGATTTTGTAACCACCTCGGATAATGTTTGAGCAGTGTCTCGTAAAATCATTTTTCTGCAGTAGCGTGAAGCCGGAGGGAAGTGCCACAAATTGCAGCTCCAGCTTCAATAGAAGAAATGGCTACGGCTCCTCCATCGAATCTGCTATGGGAGCTAGAGTCAGAGCCATACCAAACAGGCCAATATAACTTTGGTTTGTGCCTGGGGTTCCTCCAGTGTACGTATATTTTGGTGGTTAAACCTTAAACTACTGACCATCTAAAGAGTTGCGACCATAGTTATTAGTAATATTGTGTATTTAATGT